>HG995259.1:6020000-7220000 GCA_905332985.1 Mimas tiliae
GTGTAGATTTTGTTGTGCAATAAAACATGAACACTGTTATGTTCCGGTTTGGAGGACATTGAAGCCAGTGAAATTACTGGGCATTATGAAACTTAACACCTTATGCCCCAGGGCAAAGAGCGTAGTTCAGTGTCATGCAGTACTTCATAATTCAAAGTTCTTATGGTGTTGCTTTTGTTTATGGGCAGGCGTGACGCTTACCATCACGCGAGCGACCTGCCAGACTCGTCATCTAAAGCTAATAAAAAAAACTGTAATCATACCTGCGTGTTGTAGGACAGTGTCCTACATACTATCTTATTTCCATTATAGAAATCCTAATTTGGATCTAGGTGTGATTGCCGGGCCTGTTGTCGGGTCATGAGGTCGTGTTAATTAAGTCCACGATTTATAACAAAACGTTGGAATAGCGTAAGTTACTTATGATATAGTTTTAAAATAAAAACAGCTAAGTGCGAGATGAACTCACGCACCAAAGGTTCCGTACTTTTTGTTTATATCTTATTTGGAGTTCAGCCATTTATTATGTGAAAGATAGAGCCGTTTTACAGACGGCGGGTGTATAGTTTAGTAATATGAGGCCTTTTGGTTCGAGACTAATAAATGAGGTTGAAATCTCATCTCATCTTATCATAGTAACGATCTTCCCAATGCTTAGTGTCATGGAATACCTACCATGATATGATTTACGACTGATATGTTATCTATGTAAATAAACTTGGGTTCAGACGTCTCTAAAATAAAATTGTACAGGTTGTGCAGGCACATAAATTCTACCAGAATCTTGTACCGGGAACATGTTGTTACTATGTATCTGGTTTATGGTAAGTACTCTGATATCTCAAAAAACTGACGCCATATCTTATGGGACAAGAACGAAGAACTTTTTAACCGACTTCAAATAAAGAGGAGGTTCTCATTTTTTTTTATGTATATACCTATTTGATGGCTGTATCATTCCTTATAGTGATAAGGTTAAGAACTTGGGTATACTTATCGGTACAAACTTATCCTGGGGTCCCCAATTGCAAGAGCTGAGTCGCAAAATATTTGCTGCTGCGGGAGCGTTGCGACGTTTACGTAACTTCCTTCCCATTCCCACGAAAATTGCACTTGTACAAGCTCTTCTATTTCCTCTCCTTGACTATGCTGATGCCAGCTATCTTGATTTAACCGAAGCCCAATTTGATAAACTTGAGCGTCTTCAGAACTTCTGCATCCGGTTCATATTTGGACTACGTAAATATGACCACGTCTCTGAATTTCGAACTAAACTCAAGTGGCTCTCTATACGCCTCCGCCGAAATACTCGAATTCTCTCGTTTCTTTACTGCATTCTATTTCTTCCTACTTCACCCTTTTATCTTAAAGAGCGCTTCCACTTCTTGAGTAGCACTCATGCACGATCCTTGCGCTCTTCACTGACTCTAGAACTAGAAATCCCCAAGCATACCACCCAATTTCTTGACAACTCATTTACAGTCCAGGCTGCTCGCTTATGGAACGACTTACCGGTGTCAATTAGGATGGCAAAGTCACTACCCACTTTTAAAAGGCTCCTTAAGCAGCATTATTTATTACTGTAATTGTTATCATACATATATGTATTTATTTACCTATGTATTTGTGTATGTATTTATATACATTTACATATATAATATTTATGTATACACTGTATTTGGTTTTATTTAATTTATCTATTATATTATATAGATTATTTTTGCTTATATGTATAAATTAAAATTATCAATAATAAATATACTTAATATGTTGAAATTGTGTATTTATATATTTTTATTTTGTTTGCTTATGTACATCATTTCTACCTATCATCTGTTTGTGACGATCGCCCGCTCTTTCTTCTTCTATATCGTTTTCCATCCTAAGGTTGTCTGGAAGAAATCGCAGTTAGCGATAAGACCGCCATTTGTACTTCGCTATAATTTTTAAGGTTATTTTGTTTTCTTAATTTTCTTTTGTTTTTGAAGATGTACAATAAAGAGTTTATAAATAAATAAATAAATACCTACATCGATTTCTCCGCCAATTGTGAACCGATTTTGTGATAGAGTTTATCTGCGATCTGGTCCCATATACATTTGGTTAAGATCTGATGACGGAGTACGGAGTAAAAAAAGTAAACCCCCTCAACGGATAACAGCACAGTCATCGCGATTGTGTTATTGTATTTTAATTTACTTGCAATAGTTGTTCCTACTACTAAACATTTAAAAATTAAATAAAATTTAATAAAACTTATAAACCGACTTCAAAAATAACAATCTTTTAGGTCTCTTTGGACACAATTGCGTTTGACCGGCAGCTGCACAGACATTTTTGACTTTCAGTGTTTTTAGATGTTGATTTTTAAGTTTTGCCAAAACTAAATTTTATTACATCCTCAATATCACACCGTAAATTGTAATTAAGTTTGAATAAAAAACAGTATAATATTGTAACGGAAGTAGTTGATTTGACCGATGACCAACTGGAAGGAGAGGTGCGGAGGTGGGGCGACGTGCTGTGGCGGGGCGAGGTGTGCATGCAGTGGAGAGGAGAGGAGAGGAGAGGGGAGCCACATTATAAAAGCGGTGTGATTAATTTAATTCGGGTTGTTGTATCGAGTTAGGAATCATAAAAAAATCCAATTGTGTTATCTTTAAAATTAAATTGTCTATCGTAAAATATATATTTTATTTATAAAGTACTCTTCGTTATAGTCAGAAGTGGCATATTTTACCCAAAATGAAGAGATTCAGAGAAAGAACAGAATATGCGCACCAGTCAAAAAGAAGCAGAGAATCTCGGGCAAATCAACCAAGTAGCAACTCTTCTTCAGTATCGGTAAGAGAGCTTATTAATAAAAAAGTAGATAAAGTTATTAAAAAGTGTTTGAGTAATGGTGATGAGACATTACAAACTAGATTAACCAGGCTACAGAATACTGAAAAATTAGTTCCTGATTTCGATCCTGAAAACCGTGACTTAAACATAAAAAGTTGGATTAATAAAATTGAGCAACTAGGTATAATTTACCGCTGGAATGACGAAGCAAAATCTTTTATCCTACAATCAAAATTACAAGGTCAAGCGAGACAGTGGTTTAATAGATTAGAGTCATATGAACATTCTTGGGAAGAATGGAAATCAATGCTAATTAGAGCATTTCCACGCCATCACGATTATGCCTTTTTATTAGATGAACTTGTGGGTAGAAAAAAGTTTTCATCAGAATCAATGACCAAGTATTTTCAGGAGAAGTTAGCGATGTGTTACAGGTGTCAATTAAGCGATCAAGCTGCAGTATCCTGCATCATACGAGGGTTGCCGTATGAGCTCCGGACGAACGCACAAGCATTCCAGTGCTCTACTCCAGACGAGTTATATGAAGGTTTTCTTTCTGCTTTTGATTCTTATCAAACAAATTCTGTGAAATCCCAGAACCCATCTGCTAAGGTAACCGGAATGCCGAAAAGTAGTGAGGGGTCTACCAGCCAACAGAAGGATTCTCCGGAAAGGCAGCCACCAGTGTGTTATCGCTGTAAAGAGGTAGGACATGTGGCGACATCTTGTAAGTTACCCGACAAGCGTAAGTGTTTTCGATGTGGCCAACTTGGTCATGTAGCGAGTACTTGCACAGCAGCAAATAACCAGCCAGACGTCAAGAAAATCCAGTTTTTGTCACACCTTAACGATGCGTACAAAAAGAGGGTAAAAGTAAATAATGTGTTTATGGAGGCCTACTTGGATACAGGAAGTGAGCTCAATATAATATTTATAGGTGCATCAGACGCTCTAAAACTCAAAATGAAACCTGCTAACACTGTTTTAAAGGGTTTTAACGGCTGCTCAGTTCGTGCTTTAGGAGAGGTTCGATTTGATTTACTGGTAGATAACGTCCAAGTCGAAACCACAGCCGTCGTTACTGATGTGGATTTGGGGGATGTTGTTTTAATTATTGGACAGACTGTCATAAACCGAGAGGACATCATGTTACACGTGTCCAAACAAGGAGTCTGTTTATCAAAAGTTCAGCAAACTCCCAATGACTTAATGAATATAGACATGTGTAATGAAGCGATCCGTTTCAGAGTTGCGCTCGTTGAAGATACAATTATACCTGTTGGGGATAATTTGATTAGAGTATCCGTTCATGGAGCTGGTCCGGGAGACTACTGCACGAAACCGCGGCGATACAGCATGGGTAGTGTTGTATATGCGGTGGCTAGTGCAGTGCTTCGCAATGGCAACGGATATCTAAGAGTCTGCAACATTGGGTCCAGTCCCATCGCGTGGAAAAAAGGGATAACCGTTACTCGAGCCGAGAGGTGCACGTCGGATATAGAGGTGAGTTCAAACTGTTTATCGTTGAGGAGAGACGAGTGTATTGATAATTTTAATCTCGAGCTAGCAAACATCAATCTTGGTGTTATAGAACCGCATTTGTCTGATAAACTGATTCAATTGTTAAAGTCATACAGGGATTGCTTTGCTAGTTCAGTTAATGATATCGGTTGTACAAATTTGGGTGAAATGACCATAGAACTAAATACAAATAAACCCATTGTTCGCAAGCCGTATAGATTAGCTCATACAGAGAGACAGATAGTTACAAAGTTAGTTGATGATTTGATAGGCGGTGGCATTGTAAGGGAATCAAATTCTGAATACGCATCTCCAATCATATTAGTACGTAAGAAGAACGGTGATTATAGGTTATGTGTCGATTACAGGGATTTAAATGCAGTAACTATCAAAGATAGATTTCCTATGCCTCACATTGATGACCAATTGTCTAGATTAGCTGGCAAAAATTATTTTACAAATTTAGATTTGTTTTCTGGCTACCATCATTTGAAAATACATTCAGATTCTATTAATAAGACTGCTTTTATCACGCCAGATGGCTTGTATGAATATCTGCGGGTACCATTTGGATTGGCCAATGCACCTTCGGTATTTATGAGGGTAATTCAAAAATTATTAAAATTTGTCGGTAGTCACGAAATTGTCACATTCATGGATGATATGTTATTATCAACGGCTACAATACCGGCTGGCTTAGAATTATTAGAAAAGGTTTTAGTACAGTTGCGTAAAGCAGATTTAAAATTAAATATGAAGAAGTGTGCATTTCTCAAATCCGAGGTATCGTTTCTCGGTCATGAAATAAGTGCGGATGGTGTCAGGCCGGGTAATCAAAAGATAGGAGCAGTATATAATTTCCCTAAACCAAATAATTTGCATCAATTGCGTCAGTTTTTAGGGTTATGCAGTTATTTTAGGAAGTATATAAATAAATTCGCGCTCATAGCAAAACCGTTAACCGATTTAACAAAAAAATCTTCTGAATGGTTATGGGGTGACATACATAATGCATGTTTCAGTGAGTTAAAACAAAAATTGTGTACACGACCGGTTCTTGCTTTATATGACCCTGCGTTACAGTGCGAGATTCATACGGACGCGAGTAAAATAGGTATTGCGGGTATTTTATTCCAGTTGCAAAACGAACGTGAACTTAAACCTGTGTTTTATTTTAGTAGGGTAACTTCACGTGAAGAGTCAATTTATCATAGTTATGAACTCGAGACGTTAGCGGTTGTTGATTCTTTAAAACATTTTCGGGTCTATGTATATGGACGTCCAGTTACGGTAGTCACTGATTGCTCCGCCGTTAGGTATACTTTATTAAAACGAGATTTGGTTCCTCGCATAGCATGTTGGTGGCTTGCTATCCAGGAGTATGACATTCAAATTGAGTATAGACCAGGGGTTAGTATGAAACATGTCGACGCCCTGAGCCGCAACCCATCAACGAGTGAAGCAGTGCCCGTTAATTTTTATATTTTACAATCCTTTAATCAAAGCGTAAATGTAAACATGATATCTAGTGATGATTGGTATTTGACTATACAGTTGCAAGACGATAAGTTGCATAACATAATTAAACAGTTATCAGAGGGCAATGCATGTAAGGATATTAAAAATAATTATATAATTAAGAACGATCGATTATATAGAATAACTTTGTATGGTGACAGATTAGTTGTACCCGCATTTGCTAGGTGGAAATTTATGCAGAAATTTCACGATCAAATAGGACACGTAGGAACTAGACGATGCATAGAATTGATAAAGTCCGATTATTGGTTTCCTAAGATGACTCGATTTATAAAAAAATATGTTAATAGCTGTTTGGAGTGCGCTTACGCTAAAGGTAATCATGGAAAACCAAGTGGCGAATTGCACCCTATCCCTAAGCCTTCTGTTCCAATGGAGGTCGTTCACATCGATCACCTTGGCCCTTTTTGTAGAACTAGGAAAGGTCATCAGTATATTCTCATGGTTGTAGACTCTTACTCGAAATTTTTATTGGCCCGTCCAACCAGAACTATTAATTCAGTAGAGACAGTATCTGTCCTCAAAGACATGTTCAGTTTATTCGGTTTTCCTAAAAAGGTAATATCTGATAGAAATCTAGCATTTACCAGTAGAGTTTTTAAAGAATTCTCAACAAGTTATAATTTTCATCATACGCTTAACGCTATTGCATGTCCGCGGGCTAATGGGCAGGTTGAGCGTTACAATCGTACGTTGTTAGATGCTATGCGTACTCGTAATGTAGATCCTAACATGTGGACCGAGTGCATACCAGATACGGTTTGGGGTATAAATAATACGGTGAACGAAAGTTTAGGGTATCATCCATATGAAATTATGTTTAGTCATAAAGGTAGACTGATGCCGAACCTAGTAGGTAGTGAAGATTCTATACCGGTGAACGAAAAACGTAAAAATGCTTCTAGGCAATTAGAACGACAGGCAGAAACCATGAAGCGAAGTTATGATAAACGTCATAAACCTGAGAAAACCTTCAAAAAGGGGGACTTGGTACTCTGGAAGCAAGCGCCATCTGGGGGTGAGGTTAAGAGTGTTAATAATAAATTGCAAGTTCTGTACTCTGGCCCTTATGTTGTCCAAAAAGTACTTACTAATGATCGTTACGAAATTAGGAGTGTAAAAGGAATGCGCGGGTACAAAAAGTTTACAGGCATAGTGGCTGCAGATTCTCTTCGTACCTATCGAAGCGCCCCTACATATAGTGGAACTAGTAGTGACGAAGACGTAGTTACTAGGGACGATCTGATTGATTTACTGGAGAGTTAATTATGAGGTGTCATTGCGCCAATTGCGGTGCAATTGTTTCAGGATGGCCGACTGTAACGGAAGTAGTTGATTTGACCGATGACCAACTGGAAGGAGAGGTGCGGAGGTGGGGCGACGTGCTGTGGCGGGGCGAGGTGTGCATGCAGTGGAGAGGAGAGGAGAGGAGAGGGGAGCCACATTATAAAAGCGGTGTGATTAATTTAATTCGGGTTGTTGTATCGAGTTAGGAATCATAAAAAAATCCAATTGTGTTATCTTTAAAATTAAATTGTCTATCGTAAAATATATATTTTATTTATAAAGTACTCTTCGTTATAATATTCATATTATAATTAGGCAACAATTAATCCATCAACTATCAGCCAGCGTTAACTTACCGCGTTGAATTATGCGAGGGAGAAGTTTGTTCCATAATAAAATCTATAACAACGTAGCGTTAATTACGGCAGTTTTTCATGTTAACGTTAAAATAGTGCTACCATAGAGATGATTTACAACGCTCGCTGATTCGTGTCCCGGTTTCGCGTAACGATTTATTTTCGTCCCTTCGGTTTTCGATGGCGAATATTTTCCACGTTTCGTAAGGTTTGCTTACGCATACGGTATGGTGTAGAAAAGTTATTGTAAGTTGACGTAAATTCGCTTATATGCATATTAGGCTAGCGATATGACTGCTATATTATGTGACGAAAAAATTTATGTGATATAAAAAAACATATAAACTCCTCAACGGCACAGCACATTCTCCGCAATTGTTGTATTGTATTGGAATTACATGCCATAGCCGTATCAACCACTAAAGATCGAAAACTAAAATAAACCTACTTAAAAATAAAGAATCAAGAGGTGTTTTAAGTAGGTTTTTTTTTATAAAAATGATTTGTTTTAAGAGTTAGCGCTGAAACGAACATTTCGCTCCGCTCGCCTGTTGGTAAGCGCCTCGTTTGCTCATAAAAAGAAGCAACACCACTCTACACAGGACCTTGAATTACAAAGCATTGTATGGCAATGGACTGTGCTTGTCACCCCGATACTTAAGATATTAAGTCTCGTAATGCCCAATAACTTCACTAGCTTCAATGTGTGTCAATATTTTCCAATGTGGCAAAATCCTCTGAACCGTTGCACTTAGTTCTATAAACTGGATCTTTCAACATTGCGATTGCTGTATTTGTCGGGTTTTGTGAGAGCGGAATTTCAATTGTACAATGAAATCCGGTGACAGTTGCAAAAAATTACGCGTTCCTTCACCGCGGCAAGTGAAACCCTCTAAATGTGGACAGATTTTATTATAATAAGCTGATTTCACGTTCGGCTGCGGGCCGCGGGCTGACTGTCTTGACCGTCCAAGGCGAGTCAGGTTTCAATGTAAGTTTAGATTGTTTTGCTCCACTCGTATTTCTTATGTCTTTTAGTGTATATTGTATAATTAGACGTGTGTTTTGTCTGTTACGAATAAAACGCAAAATGAGTTCATGAGAAATTCGTACTGTTTTCTTGTTTGATATGCACGAAAAGATATGTATTACAAATCAGTAATGAAACTTATACGTGCCTCGAATAATTGTGCCGCTGAACTTTAAGAGGCAAAACATAAGATGTTGACTGCACTAAGGCGAAATATAAATTGCACACCGATACTTCAGTCACTTCACTAGCTTTTCTTTTCTTTCTTTCTGCCTGGCGTTATCGCGGCTTATTGCCTGGGTCCGCCTTCTCGTACCATATATTTGACGGTGTTTGGTATTATATATGGGGCGACCCGTCTGAACGTCTAACCCCTACAGTCTACAACCCGCAACGGGTACCAATATTCGCCATTGTCTCGTCCGTTAATCAGCAGAATGAATAAAGCAATTTAAGGTAGAACGGAATTACACTTCATGAATGCAAAGGCAATTTGAAATGAACTCGATTTCGTGGTAGCCGTGGCAACGTGCAGCGAAGTTGGCTTTGGACCTAAGATGTTAATGGCCACCTTGAATACGAAATTATTTTTTTGGATTTAAAAACGGACCAGTGTTAGTGGAGTCACCCCTAAAAACTACTCACTACGTATGTTTTCTGTCTCCATATATATGAACGTTGAATAAACTTTTACATAGTTATTATAGCGCATGCAAAAAGTGAAACTCTTACCAAGGCACGATAGAATTCCGAGTTCATTTCAAATTGTCTTTGCATTCATAAAGTGTAATTCCGTTCTACCTAGAAATTGCTTCTCAATTTTAAATGACTCGCCGCGCCGCACCGTGGCAGCAGTTCTAGTCGTTGGCCTTACGGTTAGAATCCACGACGACACGCTTCTCACTAATGGTGGGCTCTTAGCAAATGAAAACTCGATTTTTACGAGGCTCTCAGTGAAATTGCTTCGCTATAAAGACGAGAAATATTAAAATTAGACGCGCCGCCCTTTGGCGCGACATCCTTAATCCACCTCGAGTCTATGTCGTCATTTTTGTATATCGATAAGTATATGTAGGTGTGTCTTTGATGTTCTGCTTGTAGAGATAGGTTTCATTTGTTTAGTTTTTTTTTTATTTTTGATTGGTGTATTTCTCGTAAGAGTATCTACCTCATGAAGCATGTTTCAGTTTATAACAACGGTTTTATCCATATGTGCGTTATTGACGCATTTGATTTATTCATATAGTAAAACAATCAATTTTTCTATTTCCGTAACGTCTTTCCGTGCACACAACGACTTCAAACATGCAAATGCTTATAACTATGAATTACATTTTGAATGTCATTGTTACAGGGAATGCATGTCATGTACACGGAGCCGCCGGCGCAATATCGCAGCAGTCAGCCAACGAACGCGCAGTCAGAATATCAGTCGGCTTTGTCGCCGGCGTGCCTGCAGCCAGCCAAGAAGCGCCGCGTGCTGAGCCCTCATCACTACAACACACAACACACGCTCGACGACAACACCGGCTACAAGGTAATGGTTATTACATTTTATACTGCCCAATCTTCTACGGCAACGTCTACTTCTACCGCCGCGCCGTAAGCACTGTTGTGTTTTGGTTTGAACATTGCATCCAGTGGAACTACTGGACATTATGAGATTTGACATCTTATGTCTTGGGGTGACGAGCGCAGTCCGCTGCCATGTGTTTTGTAATTCAAATTCAGGTGTTGCTTCTGTTTATGAGCAGGCGTGACGCTTTCTATCAGGCGGTGGACTTATTCGTCTCGTCATTCGAGCTAATAAAAATAAGGAGCTAGTTAAGCGTAGTACCGTCATAGTGTATAAGGCATCAACCGGTACTCACTCACTTCACTTTACTCATTTGTGACTAAAATATAATGTACCTTCCGAGATGAGTCGCAGAACTTGCACGGTACCATGTACCTCAGTGTACATACTCCTTTATGAGGTTATATACGTACGTACGTAATATGTACGTTGTTCGGAACATATTTCACTGTTTCCTGTTTAGTTCCGTTCTCTAGTTGAGTTTTACTTGATGATATCATAGTAATACACACATTCTTAGTGGTACACAAAGTACTAAGTAACAAACTTTGATTATAACTACCTTTATTTAGAAGTTACACTAGCCATAGAAATGTGGTTTTAGTGTGTTCAAAAGAAAAGTTTCTCCTTGTTGTTTTCTATAGATTGAAAGTTATTGTTCGAATACGGTATATTATTATAAATCCTGATTTTTGTTTGTGTCGTTTGTATTTTATAAAGGCAGCGAACGTTCGTTACAATAATAGGTGCATAATGTTGTTTGATTCTTCATGTAACACGTGATATTTTTCATCAACACTTCTCTGAACTCGTGGGTAACAACAGTATAACTTTACATAAAGAACGTGAGCTGCTCACAATCATTTTCAAGAAACAAACGTAGAAGGAAAATGATCGTGGAATGTCTAAAACCGGGTTATGAACTTACACCATTTCTATTTGCGTATAATGTAGAAACTGTTTTATATATTTTTTTACTAGCCCTGTATTATACATGTCCCACTGCTGGCTACGGGCCTCCTCTACTGAATGAGAAGGATCAAGCCTTAGTCCACCACGCTGGCCTAATATACGGGTTGGCAGAATTCACACAATTCTTATGAAGAACTAGTAAGTTGTACTAAGTATGTAGGTTTCCTCAGCATGTTTCCTTCACGGTTAAAGCAAGCGATAATTAACAATTAATACTCTTGGGACTGGTTTTGAACCTACTACTTTTATTTCGAACGTACCACTCCCCACTGAGCTATCGTTGTTTTACATAGTTCGAATTATTTATTATCATTATTATGACAATGTTTTATGCTATAATACTTTCTCCATATACTATAGCTATACAACAAAATACACGTACACTCTTTATATTTTACCATAACCGTTAAGGACCCGACGTCAATCAGAAACATATCTGTAACATTTAAATGGCAGGAACGATTTTCATTAAACGTAGCTAGGATCCATCTGGATTAAAATACTTTTCAACGCATTAAAATCTGTCCATTCGTTTAGGCGCTACGATGCCACATACACACACCCTTAAACTGACAAAGAAGTCAAACTTATAGTATCCCTCTTTTTTTGTCAACGAATTCATTTACGTAAAATTTTATGCTTAATTATGTTTCCATATATGAATTGGTGAAATATCATCGCATGACCTGAGCGCGAGCGCAGTAAACGTGCAAGTTTCTTTGTTTCTCGGTGAAAATGTGAGAACACATAATATAACGTGACGGGAAAGCAAATAAATAACACTTTCTATAAGCGAGTGTTGATTTCGACTTGAAGAAAACTACACGTATTTAAACTGCTTTTATTATGATCATTTTAAACGAAAGGTCACTCATTACAATACTTCTCTTTAGCATCAACGATAGCGATTTCGAAGCTTAGGCAATATAGCTCACATTAATGCATGTCGCAGGAAAGCATTACCGTCGATAACATTCTAGTATTCTATTTTTGCAATTCCAAGGTCACAAACCTGCTAAGAATACAGCTTGATGCATAAACATAATATATTTAATCAAAGCAAATTTTTTTGTCATACTAGACTGCGTTGAAATGTATACATATTATATGCATAATGTCAAAATTATAAACATAACTATTTTTTGCCGGAGTTCGGAAAAACACAATTTCATACAAAATATGGTTTTGCTAATGCTAATTATTTTTGTCATTATTATCATCCACTACGAGTTTCTATCGAGCCGTGATGATAATAAAGATTTAATTTAAATTTTATGACGGCTGCTAAATATTCATATTGCGTGTATCGAGATTCCAGTTGGACATTATGAAATCTACGTATGTAAGTGGTCCACAATTTAAATTTGTAATCTATGATTTAATCTTTGATTTTAAATGGCGCCAAGTATAGTCGATGAGTGTCGATATAATGAATGTCAGCGATAAAAGCTAATGTCAGTTGAAGGGTCTTTGGTGTCTAGACTCCAACGACTTTACTACATGTTATTAATTAATGTTTACATGCATGTAAAGAACCGTTCCGCGCCCTAAACGTGTAGCCAAGGTATTGTATGATTTCATACATACTTCATCGTGACTTAAAAGCGTAAAAAACTCAATACTAAAGATGTGATCGGTATTAATGTATTCGATAAAGGCACAAACAAGAATGTCAGTTGAAGGAGTTGCGACGGGTGTACAGTCTGGAGTTAATTCTGCGTGACGCACATGAGTGGCCACGAGAGCTGATGAATATGTGATCGTGTCAACACTGTTTTACAAAAGGGGGACCAGTGCCGTGCCGTATGAAACATGTATTTCATGCAAATTGCCGTTTTGACTATCGTTGCGTCGCGTCAGACTGGTGCGGGCGGTTTGCAAAAATGCGTCTGAAACAATGCACTGACCTAACGGTTGCACAAAATTGAGCACTTCGGCGTTCATTAAAATGTGGAAAAAAAATGTCGAGTCGAAAACAGTATATCCCATTTTTACAATTGTTAGGCGAGTAAAAAAAATTATTATACTTTTCGACGCACGATGCGGAGAATGCAGATTATCATCCAATGAACTGTCATTGAAAACCGCTAAAAATATACATCACGCTGTACTCAAAGAATTTAAACGCCTGTACCTACTTTCACGATACAGACTTTGCATCACACTAGGCAAAGTCCACAAACAATCTACTGACGTTTTTGATTGTTTTTTTTTATTAGCAAAAAAGGCATAACATAATTAGCCTTAAGTTCGCAATTTCGCGGAATAGTTGTGCTATTAAATGACGTATGTACAAATTTTCAGTAAATAAAGAAACGAATTGCTGTATCATCATAAAGCATTCACAATATCTGTATACACCGTTCCTTTCTAAAAAAACAATGTATATGTGCTAATACAATTTGATACAAATTGAAAAGTTGTATTTCAGTAAAGGGTATGTTTACTCGATCAATGTCGCTCAATTGCAAGTATATTAATAATGATTTCCCAAAGCAATAGAAGGAAACTGATGTTATTTATATTATATAGCAAGAGTAAAGTATTGTTTGCTTGTAATCTCGCCTCCTACCTACCACCCTTCGCAATATAGAACTCTTATAATGATATTTTTAGAATTCTTAGAATGATAGTTTTTTCCAGCTACTTTCGTAGCTCAACTTTCTTTATAGCAGAGGCCGACAAACGAACAACTGGGTCACTTGATGATAAGTTATCTTCACCGCTCATAAAGAACCATAATACCAGAAGAATAATTAATGGATGTGTTATCGCCCATAAAGGAAAAAAACGTTTTTAGAGACAGGGGAAGGGTTTACGGGCCTCAGGAAATCTCACTCAACTCAAGTACGATATGCGACAGCAAGTTTTTTTAATTTGTCTGAATGACGAAACGAGGAGGGTCGCTCGCCTAATGGTGGGCGCCACTCCTGCCTATAAACAAACACAACACTACACAGAACTTTGAATTACAAAGCACTGCATGGCATTGGACTGCGTTCAGTACCCCAAGTCTCGATCCTTAAATATTATGACCACACCGTTCTGTAACACGTTGTATATACGACTTGCAAAATTCGTAATAATATGCAACGCAACGTGTCGTGGGATGGTAGGTTTACCGTTACCAGCATCTGGGGCATTTTTGAAAGTGACCTGCGCAACGGCGGACTTTATCATACGAACAATGTCCATGCGCATGTCCTTTGCCTGTGGACTTTGACCATCGCATATCTATAAGATTATTGTTTCCCTTGGTTTTACGCTCTACATTATAATCGACTTCAGTTAATTTTTTATCTTTTTTAGGTTACGTATAAAAGCGAGATACGCTTAACACGTGCACACGTATGTATTTTTGCATTATAAGCTCAAGCCTGTATCCCTGTAAGGGTAGGTAGAGGTTCAAATAGTACACCCATGGTTTGCCGAGCTTATTTCTATCCAATGATGTGATTGGGGGCGATCTGATCGCTACACCAGGCACAATTCAAATTCGGGCCAAATGATGTGTGATTTCTAGAATCGAAAGAACACAAGTTTAGGTTCCTAACCTGGGATTTTGCTCTCCTTTTGATGTGCTTGGTGTTTTTGTATACAAATAATTAAAATAAGTGTATTTTATTTGTGTTCTGTATAAAATCTTTATAATTATAAGCCAAATAAAAGAGTTGGTCCTTAAAATCTTGGGCAGCCGCAGCACAGTTGTTATCAAATCAATTTGCACAATACGTGTGGCTTCATTTTGAAAAGTTTTAACTAATTTCCACGAGCGTAACGAAGTCGACCTCGCGGACCGGACGACTGGAATTGTTTAATTTTTTATGGGTTTAAATACAATCGTATTCAGAAATGAGAAATATGATTGGTCGCGGTTGGGCAATATGCGCGACACGTGGTAGTCCCGGTGCCTCGTGACGCGCCAACGTGATCAGTGTATCGGGTGGAACGTGATGGAACACCGGATTGTCCCTCACACCTAACACTTCAGTAAGGCTAGTACGAGTTATAAATACGTTCACAGTTTTAGAATTCGTAAAAATTACTATAGTCGAAGTGTCAAACTAGTCATTCATACTAAATAAAGGAATGAAGGAAGGTAATAAAGGAAAGAATCGCTTGAAAACTAATATCATATTTGACTATTATGAAATAAAATTAACCATATTATTGATTTTAATTCATCATAGTTCCCACTAGTGTTTAATAATACTCGAGTATGGAGATTGGAGACGAAAACTTTCATCGTTTTCGAAAACTTGTACTAGGCCTACTGTTTCATTCGTATATTCCGCCGTCAATCGTCACGCAAATAGATTGAACGCGAACACGTTGTAAACTCGTATTTGTATATTACATACATACGCACTCACGCCTGTAATCCCCGAAGGAGTAGGCAGACGTGTAACCGGTATACCCACATTTCGCCGAGCGTATCTCCGTCCCATGATGTGATAGTGGGCGAGCCTATCACAATAGAAACAACCCAATATCACTTTTACCCGACCCGGGGATCGAACCAGAGATCTCAGCGTCAGCCTCAGTCATAACGAGTACGCACCATTGCCACTGAGGCAATCATGATTTGTATAGGCAAGCAAATAGACCAAAATATAAATGTTATACTCGTACATATTCGTTTGTTAACGGGGTCACTGGCCACTGATTGTGATCGGCCGGTACGAAAACTTGCATTAGTGACTATTTAGTTCCTACCCGTGTGTAATATCTTTTATGTATTTCATCGACAACTAGTTATATAAGTATTTCCAAATTATTTTCATACATCAAACATTCACGGGTTCCCATTTAATCAAAGCGATTACATGTGTGATGTGACATATGATTTTGAACCTTACTGTTAAAGTGGTTTGGTCGTATTCAGTTCGTGCGGTTCATATGACGCAATGATGTTTGTTTACGTGGAGCGGAGTGGGTACGTGGGTATGTACATTGCTCGATTGGCGAGCACTCGCCACGACGTGATGCGACGCCGAAGTTGCCAAGTCGTGCTTGCGCCAAATTTGGCGGCACGATGATTATAACTGAGGCCCGCACGGCTACTTTTTGCCTGGGTAACGAGAGCCCGGCCGCCATCAAATCTAGCATTTCATATGTCAACAGAACGGTCATTTTTTAAATTTTATTTATAGCTTAGTGATGGAACGAGCAGGCCACTTGCCTGATGGTAAGCACCACGCTTGCCTATGGGCATAAACAGAAGAAACACCACATAGAACTTTAAATTACAAAGCACTGCATGGAATAGGGCTGCGCTCGTCACCCCGAGATATAAGATATTGTCTCATAATGCCCAGTAATTTCACTGGCTTCAATGTCCTTCAAACCGGAACACAACCGTGCTTACACACTGTTCGTTGAGCGCAGAAATAAACAAAGCGGTGGTACATTGGCGGTAAAGTGGCATACGAGGGGCCTACCACCTTGTATGCAATTGCCGTGATTGCCAAGTTTAAATGGTTTTCGTGACTCTTCTCGTCTTGTTATCGGACTACGCGACTTATTTTAAACTCTATAATGATAATATTACCGAGAGGGACCTCGCTTATTTATCTTTTAAATTTTCACTGGATGTTGCCACATTGATCTGGTATTCCTCATTGAACTATTCACTATTACCCCGTTTAAAATAAGAGTCACCTTTGTAATTTATTTTAGTCTGTGTCTGTCTCCACAAAGGACGTGTCCCGTTATTAACGCCATTGGCAGACTAAAGCGCCCTTTGCTCTTTACATCAAATTAAATATTGTCAAATACAAAAGATGAATCAAAGGTTAGTGCCTAAACAAACCAAGCTTGAATTATGAAAGAACCGGGAGATGAAAGCGATCCTAATATCCCGAGTCACCTTTAGTCTACGGACTGCGACACAAAAACTGAATTGTGTAACTCGACTTCTGAGTTCTGTCCCAAATTAAAGGTCAAACTTATTCGAGGACTAAAATATTATGCTTTCTGTATGTGTCTGTTTACATTAATTATCTGATACATTTATGGTTCAATTTATTATATGTTCTTACAACATTTTGAAATGTCCGCTACGACTGATATTTATTTATTTTATTTGTAATGTAATAAATACATAAATGTGAAAAACTATTTATTTCAATTTTAAATTTGATAACGAGATTTTAACTTTGATAACCACCGTCAATCAGCAATAATTCCGAAAAAAACTAATTTAAGTACAGATACTGTTCTGCAAATCACCGGATTGGCCTATTTTAGTAAAACATATTTTAAAATTGTGAAACGACCCATATATATGATAATTTGTGTTGTTTCTTATCTCTTATGAGCTACTGGATACCAATATTAAGTTAACGGAATGTTCAAGGATCAACTTAAGCTCCCAGTTTCATACTGATTTCAGTTACATATTAAAAAAAAATGACATCAAATTGTCATGCGATCAAAAGAAATGCTTTCTCAGAATTGTGAACGAAGTAGTATTATAACGGGTACTAATTAATGCACTAGAATGCTTCTTCAAGAGGCTATCAAAATTGAAGCGGTTCTCAATTTTGTGGTTCCATGACTACCCGGCAAGACCTTGCGTCCACAGTGGCAATGCTGCGGATGACTGCGCCGTCAAGTGCTCTTGCCAATCTGATTTCAATTAAGAGGAAGTCCCCTCAAGGACTTCGGCTCCCGGACATCGTTATTTTTATTAGGATCGGCGTTCGTCGTGCCTTTTTCCTGTTTATGTTTTCCGACGTTTAATTAGGAAATTGGAGAAAATAAACCTGTTTGCCAACCTCTCGCCAAGCCGAGGCGGTCGTTTTTGATTCGTTCCTCGGTTTATACGTGTAATCAAATGTTTCCAGAAGACAAATGCCAATTGTTTATGGTTCGCGGTACGCTTTAATGTTTGTGCGAAGAAAAACTGTTTATTCTGGTGTGTGTGCACGTCGAGTGAGCACTCGTCGAACACGTTAATGCGCCTTGACATCATTTGCAAATCCGGCGAGGAGTAACGCCCGTTTTTGTTCACAATCCAACGTTGCACCGCATTTGTGCAATGGAGATTTCGTGATGTGATGTGATGGGCGAATTGGCACCGGCGGACCATACAGGTCAGTGATCCGCCGGTGGACCGGCCCCCGCTCCGCGAGCTCCGCCTCCACCTCCCCTTAGTGTTACGTAACCAACTGCGCTGTTGCCACACAGACGACGACATTGCCAAAGTCGACTCTATACCTCGGCGGCGATCATTCGTGCTTGGCAATCCACGTCTTATCTTGTCCCCTGGCGCGATTCTGCTTACTCGTGTATCCATTTGTTTTTTTTAACAAAGAACAAATGTTCAATATACCAGACGAAACGTCGAGTGATTGGAAACAATCTTACGATGTTAACCGACTGTCATATAAGATTATGAACGATTCTGGTACATATCATTACGATGGGGTTTCTATACCTATTTTATGGTATTCGATAAGTCATAGGTGTAATTTGTCATTATAATAAGTTTTGCGTTTCACACATTGACGATAGTGGTGGAAGTGAACATTGCGTGTCGCGCAAAACCTGGCGCAATCGGGTCCACCGGTAAAAAACCGCGTGGCTCTATGTCAAACCGATTATTCAGTGTCACAAACTTTCACCTCGTGCATTGTAGGATATTGTATCTGCGACCCGCAAACGTTAAACTTTCTCGGTTGTTACCGATATGGGTTTTGTGCTTGTTCGCGCGACCTCATCAATTGCGCCGCGCCGTCGATTCAACGTATGGGCATGGCAACAGTTGCTACGACGTTAGATACGACATCGACCCGGCTCCGTTTTCCATCCATGTCGATACGTCGCGTCAGCAAGGCAGTGGTACCTGATAAGTGTGCCGCTTGCTCACGGCTGACCTATGTATTTACTAATATGACCGAGGCGTGGAGCCGGCCGCGCTCACCCGCCCCTGCTCTACCGCCGCACCACCGTCAGCGCCCGCTGGTACTTCTCTATATGTCAAACTGGTTTATATGTTGCAGTTGTTTGTACAAGCGTTAGACTTAAATCCTTTTTAATAAATCCACCTTTTTGCACGCGTGCGCCTTGCTCTCTTTACCGGCGTCGACCTCGTTTCCCGCGCTCGTTATAATTATACGAATATTTGACGTGCACGTTATAGAAAATAATGTGCAGTCTGATCAGCAAGCTGTAAACTATTTAGATATTTAATTACAAATTCTCAACTTTCGCCGAGTCCGCGTCCAATTAGACATGGCGTATAAAATTATCTTTCATTATAATCTCATCGGCTTTGTTCTCGCTCGAAATTTCATTTCTCGACGGAGTGCCACCGTTGTTTCGGCCTATTTTCTGCGGAGATTTGCTCGCAAATCTTGAAGGGAGAGTACATAAAACACTGTTAAGTATAGAACAGCGAAATGTACATTATGGCTAGATTTATGTTACGTCAAATTATTTATACAGTTGCTCTAAATAAAGTTGGACAGGAAAATTGTGAATATTCTGAATAAGCATTTGGTCCACCGAGTACTTATTCAGAATATTCACAATTTTAACAAGAAACCTATTTCTTTGCATTCGTGACAATTTAGTACGATATGTATTTCTATGTTTGTAGGATTTACGAAATAAAGCCGTGGGTTAGGGTTTAGTTTTGATTTCTTGACGATGTCACTTTGGTTGTTTATTGTTATCAATTTGGAAGAATCCCGAAATATAACGAATTACGTCTTTTAATTCTCAATGATAGGTAGCAAATGGTTGAATCAGTTACGGAACCAAACAAGGCTATACTAGTTAGTTAGCTACGAACGTATGACGCTTAAAATATGAATGGTACTTATTAAAAATCTAGATCTTTATATCATTCAGATCGTTTGTACTTATGGTTATTCAGAACTTATCTTTACGAGATTAGATATACGTTATGTTTATCTCGCATCTGTTTTTTTCAACGCTATAGATATCATTAGACGTGCTCAACTTTTGTCTTATACAACATACGTACGCACTCACGCCCGTAATCCTCTTAAGGGGTTGGCAGAGGTGTAACCAGTACACCCACATTTTGCCGAGCGTATCTCCGTCCCACGATGTGATGTGATTGGACATTGAAGCCAGTGAAATTACTGGGCATTATGAGACTTAACATCTTATGTGTCGGGGTGACGAGCGCAGTCCAGTGCTTTGTAATTTATAGTTCTGTGTGGTGGTGCTTCTGTTTATGGGCCGGCGTGGCGCTTATCGTCAGGCGAGCGACCTGCTCGTTTCGTTCGTTCAGGCTAATAAATAAAAATACTGAAATATGAAGTTAAATGCAGTTCAAACCGAAAACCCGACCAACAAGAATACAATAATGTAACTAATTAGTTGCAATTTGTATGCTGTCTTACAAAACAAATGTATACTATAATATATGATGGAAACAGGTTTATTGACAATGTTTTTAAAGGAAATATCAGACGACCTAGCTAAGTAAGATTATCCTCGCGTTTGGTGGTCACTATACAAAAGGTCGAATAATAAGGCGCTAAAGGACGATACGACGGAATTAAAAGGACATTCTTTATGACTGCCTCTGTGACGCAGCTGTAACGCGTTCGCGTTACGACTGAGGTTGACGCTGAGGTTCCGAGACATAAGATATTAAGTCTCATAATGCCCAGTAATTTGAATGCCCTTTAAACCGAAACACAACAGTGCTTGCAAACTGTTGCTTCGTGGCAAAGAAATAGAAAAGGCGGTGATACCAACCCAGATGGCCTCTCGCATACTAAGGAACTACCATCTAGAAAATGTTATTACTTAGCGCCTGATGGTGCAGTGCAGTCGCAATAATAAGCATCTCTTCAATGGCATGGCAACGTAACCGACAAATCTTTAATGTAGCTGAAGACTGTGTTTAGGCAATAATTCTTACACGTGTGGATCTGCAGGCGGTGTGCGTAGACGGCGCAACATTCCGGGATGTTTTGATACGGGCCACGAGATGTGCAAACATCCTCCACGTAATTATTATACCAGTGATGCTCTCAATTATTATATAGAATCGTCGTGCCTGAAGTACAAGGAATTATAAACTTTCGCGGTCGAGGAAAATATATTTATTGTGCAGTGACTACATTATGATAGAAACAAAATGAAACAAATAAAAAGCAGTTTAACCTCAAGCAGAGCTGACACGAAACTATAACTCTTTTCGAATTCAACGTTTACGAGCAACCCGAGTTAAGAGACTCATTAAATAGCAATATAGAAAGGTGTAGTCATATTTAAGGATCGTTACATACATCAAACAGTGAGTGTTTATGTACCGAATCTTATAAATAACTAGACATCCTAAAAGTTCACGCTAATTTTAATGTATTTGTGATGTAGGGATGTGGTCGAAAAGATCGATCACATCTCTAAAAATTATGTGAAGTACGTGAGCTTAAATAACAATGCTAGAGTGACACAAAAGCCCTAGCAATATGTCCTAGCAATGCAATCAGATATGGTACTATCGGGGGTGAAATACTTATATGGTGCTTAAATTTGACCACTCATTTCTGTAACACATTGTATAATTGCTGATAAATGCATAGGTGCAAGTCATGAATCTTTACACCATGTGATAGCTATCTTGACGAAAATCCTGCCACCATTCTTCCAAGTCAAATATCAACTCCATTATAGTATTGAGCACGATAGTAGTTTAGAATCTGTTTATTAAACTTGGCAGTGATAGCTCAGCGGGGAGATATGGACTGTCGAGACGAAAGTCGCAGGTTCGAAACCAGCCCCAAGTGCATACACCTCTGAGTTTTCTAAGTTATGTGTGTATTAATTGTTAATTATCACTTGCTTGGATTTACCGGTGAAGGAAACATCGTGAGGAAACCTGCATACCTCAGTAGTTCTTCATAAGAATTTCGAAGGTATGTGAAGTCTGCCAACCCGCATTAGGCCAGCGTGGTGGACTAAGGCCTAACCCCTCTGATTCAGTAGAGGAGGCCCGTGGCCAGCAGTGGGACGTATATAATACAGGGCTAATATTATTATTATTAAACTTGCCAGATTTACATAACGTATTCAAATTCGCTAGAGCTATACCATATATTAGAGGTTGGTTGTCAGAATTATTTGGTTACATCCGAAATATGCGGCGCCCATATTGTGAAACTTGAATTTTTCATAACTTTGAAGGCGATAACAGCGTTAAAGCAACGATGCTATCTCGCACCTTATGACTTATCGTTGAGCAATTGTTTGGTTTATGTTAAAAATGGCGGACATTCTTTGCCTTTGACGAGGATAGTATCGGAAAATTGGGCTCGTCTTTCATATTGAATGGAACCGGAGTTTACGTAAAAAGCTCAAAGATAATAAGTTTCGTCCTCGATGTCTCCTTTATCGCTATGTATGCGATTTATCATTCTAGATTTTTATTTAGAAGATTGAATTCCAGAAGTCACTGTCTGGAATATCTTAGGTTGAATCTTTGGTTAAATTTAAAATAAATTAACAGCTCATTCTTTTTGCAATCGTACGTAGATCCAACATCTTTTAAATAACCTTTATATTGTATAAATATAAAATTATGGATCATTAACAAACTAGAGTTTTTTTAAATAATATTTGGCAAATGTATTCAAAGTTGGGTTTCGCATTTTGGCACATATTTATTAAGTTGATTAACACAGAAGCTATTTGTGTAAGTGATAAAATATGTTTTCAGGCTCACACGATTTTAAAACTATGTTTTATTTTATACATTGCTCATATAAATTTCCCATACTGATTGCAAATTATTGCAGCCTATTACCGGCGCACAGAGATACCTAAGTAACAAAGCATCATACCTTACAATCACCAATTATTATTGCGAATTATCTCTATGAATTTTTTGGACTGAACCCGATGTGCGACTTATGGAGTAATGGAACATGAATGTCGCAGTTTTAGCAGGGTTTTGAGCAAAAACACTAAGTTTTTCACCAAAATAAATAAAATATCAGCTAAGCAAATATTTAGAATCCCTTTAATCATGTACCCGCTCTGAATAAGATATCATATGAGGCGATAGGTATTCTTAGGTCGTTGACCCATACCTCAAAATAGTGCAGTGTTAACTGATAGAGGCACCTACTGTTAGCAACTAATTGTTTTGTTATCAGTGAACACAAAACGACACAGTTCTTGTCTTGTAGTTTTTTTTTGTAGTTGAAACGAAAGCGTCGCAAAATTGACTACAATCATAGTTTAGCTTGAGGCAGATATGGGAAAACTAATATGAAAGCAATTTCGAAAAAAGAAGATTACCACCTTTGACTAGTAAACCAAGCGGCAGAAATTTTATCGGTAACATAGTTGTAAAAAGAGCATCCGTAATTTGTCAACAACGTGAAGTAGCGGCTGCTGCTGCGTTTTGTACGATGAGTGAGATATCTGGAGGACAATATCCCCCTCCCCTTCCCAATCAAGAGATTCGTTAAGTTAAGAAACTATCCCTTTCCTTTATGGTCGGCAATGCGCCCATGATTCTTCTAGTATTGGGGGCCCACATGGGCGGTGGAGATCACTTACCATCAGGTGACCCTAGTTACTGGTTTGCCGACCTATGCTATAACAAAAAAATCTTCAATGTTATGTGGTCAATAAATAAGTGACACAATTATATAAATTCCTTAATAATTATTGTGATTCTGTTCGTTGTTCTTTAAAAAAGTCTTCATAGTATAATTTGGTACAGCTAGCTAATAGCTAATTATCAAGCTAATAGTCATATTCGATATACAGCGTCTGGAACGTTTGTGGTATCAAAAAATTGTATAACGGGGAATTAAATCTAAGAGTCACGATCAATGTACCAATGAGACTGGTTAACTGCCTCCCACTGCTTTTTACATTCTTGTTTCAATTTGCGGCGTTCCATTTTACACGTATGTACACATACATGCCTTATGGAGTATGGTATGTGATCCTCGACTCTTCAGCCCGTCACTCGGTAACATTATAGCTAGTGTCATGTCACATCGGTAACATGCATGTACACGAGCATGGTATTGTGTGGAAGTATGCCGACCCCCCCCCCCCCCCTCGCTCCCTCGTACTACTCCTCTCGCGTCTATATGAAACCGTTCGCCTTGCATTTGTATGCGGGTGGACCGCATGTTATCTATTGTGTAAATGTGTACCGTAATGTCAATAATAACATACATTGTGCGCTGTTTGTACGTTTGTATATATACGGTCATGGTGTGTTTGAAGCGATGGAGAAAGCTGACAGCTTTTTGTATTGATTTCGCATAATCTGTCATTGTAACGCAATCTGAACTCGCATGTGTTGTAGTTTTTATTTTATACATACATACATACATACGCACTCACACCCGTAATCCCCTAAGGGGTAGGCAGAGGTGTAACCATTACACCCACATTTCGCCGAGCGTATCTCCGTCCCACGATGTGATAGGGGGCGAGCCTATCGCCATACCGGGCACAAATTCCAGACTCCGGGCTGATATTGAGCATTTCATAGTAGAAAAACCCAATACCACTTTAACCGACCCGGGGATTGAACCCGAGACCTCAGCGTTAGCCTCGATCATAACGCGTACGCATTACAACTGCGCCACCAAGACAGTCAGTCAGTTTTTACTTTATATGCTGAGATTAATTTTTAGGAATTGTTTTCAAAGTGGGTGTTGATATGTGAATTTTCTGGGACTTGTATTATATATTATTATGGAGAATACGAAATATATTAATTTAAATTGTATTGCTTTCGAAAATATACCAATGTGTGTCTGTCACCAACCCGCATTTGGCTGCATGCGTGGTTGCATTCTCACAAAATCTCAATGTGAAAAAGAGGCCTTCGTTTTAGAATGGGTTGCATTTAGCTCTTATAATATTAACAATCTTAAATTGTATTATGTAGCCACATGTCCAACAAGCAAAACTTTACAACATTTGTAGTGCTAAGGTGATTTGCAAACACAGAAATTCACAACTTATTAGGTATAAATGTTCTGATTTACGATAACTACGTGTTGCAATAGGCCGTCTAAATTGGTACCACAGCTTTGTCTATTTCAGCCGTCAAGCAGCAGTGTTTAAGCACTGTTATGTTTCGGTTTAAAGAACATTGAAACCTGTGAAATCACTAGACATTATGAGACTTAACATCCTATGTTTCGGATAAATAGTGCAGTCCAATGCTATGCAGTGCTTTGTAATTCACTGTTCTGTGTGGTGTTGCTTCTGTGTATGCAGGCGTGGCGCTTATCATCAGGTGCTAGTTTCTTCATTCAGGGTGATAATAAAAAAGTTAAAGTGACCCAACATGGGGTTGGCCACGTAGTAAAGAAAGTGCTCAAATGCTAAGGAACTATAAAGTCAATTTACGTATTCATTGATTATTGTAAATTGTACGATTAGCTGTTACAGAATCAAGTCATTGAGAGTCATGGCAATGTAAGTTATAATGTTTATTCAAGCTGTAAAATAAATGATGACGTAAAAATGCAAAACTACACGTCGATCAGGTTTTTAAGTTATGTGATTGAGCAAAGAGAAACATTAAAACATGTTTTCTCATTAATACTCGTATTTAATTTGCTTGCGTATAGTATACAGGGGCTTCAATTAAAAAAACACATTGCCTCACTCATGTTTAGGGCTACCATCCGTCCCAGATTTCCCCGGATTTGTCCTAGACATTTTATTCATTTCAATAACATATAAATCCTTCTTTTCAATATCACGGCGGAATCATTGTTTTTCATGTTCATTGAGGGAACAACTTTGTTTTTTTCATTGCGAAGATCAAGTTTTTTTATTAAAGAAACCGAAATTATTTTCATCATGGCCAGTAAAGTCATTTTAGTGCTACAAAACCCGAATAAGAGGTGTTGAAAAATATTTCATCTTATTTTTATTAGCTTTAATGACTGAGCCACGCAGGTCGCCCTCCTGATGGTAAAGCGTCACCCCGGCCAATAAACAAAAGCAACTTACATAACAATCAGAACTTTAAAAATGCATAGTAATTTCACTTACTGATTTTAGTGTCCTTCAAAAAAACCGCAGCTGGATTGCACGTTGAGTATTTTCCTTTTTTGAATACAAACTTTGAACGTTTGTTTACTGTAAAATAACGTTTTCAAAACTTATAACTGTCTGCATTTTTCTGTTTATTTTCCTACGACAAATCATGATTTCTGTCGCATCTCATTCCTTTAAAATCTATGCTTATATTCGTTATGTCTCTTAATATAACTTTAGGACACGTCTGTTGTTATTAACGAGTATCTTCCCTCTTTATATCTATCATATTATATTATACAAACTCTGTTAAACTTTGATTGGTACTCGATGTCGCTATCTCGAAATTTTCTTTTAAATTAATCTTTGTACATACATTTTTTATTACCTCTCCCTGTCTCGTGGAACGTCAAATTATTTTTCTACAGCTTTTCTATTTTGTGCGCGAGTTCATTTCTTAAAATACTTTGCTTGGTATTAATTTTCCTCCTCATTTATTTTTATTAACTCGTATAGAGGCGAGCTGTGTTGCACAAGTCTCTATTCTATTAGGTATTCGTTCGATATGAGTTCAGTGCACTTGGTCTTGCACTTCTTTCAGCGTTTGCTACCCGGTAAAGAAAGTCATATTGTGTTGACCTTTGAAAAGTCTTTCAATAAGTTTGTGTATTTATACATTTGAAGACAGTTGCTTTCTTCTTTTTTATATTTAATGGTTCCACCGTTTCATTAGTGATTTCGCCAGTGTCAAAACATATGACTTCGATTCTTGACATTATTTCAGTGTATCCAACGTTATTTTCACAGACACCCTCAATACATCAATAAAAAGAGAATACCCTAACAGTACGTTTAGTTTATTCCTATAACTGTAAGGCAATATTTTTATTCAGAAGAAATTAACTACATATTTCTTTTGGTAACTCTTAGAGTTTCTAATTTCCTTGCTTATTCAGCGTAATTTTAATAAAATGTGAACTCTTTTGTCTATAACCGCTGCCATATTTATCACCCACCTTGCGTCGCCCACACTTTAATTAAGTTTGACATTTTGTTGTGTAGAGTTTTGGTGTCCTCCAAAATTATCGGTTCAATAACACGCGCACAAAAAAAATAACGAACAACTATTGTTATGGTAATAATGTATGTACGTTGAATTTTATGGATTTTTATATGCGAAAATATATTATAAAAATGATAACAATATGGTACTAAATACCAACTTTAAAAAAATATATTTTGTGGAAGTTTTAAAGGCTGGATATTTTAGTTAGTTAGTAAGTTAATTTTGAATAAAGAGTAATATTACCAGTTTGTGAGCAATCCCAGTTTTTTTAAAACATTTACATTGATTATATTATTAAGCTACTGCCTATAAAGTCACTATCTTATCATAAAAATGATAAAAAAAACCGTGATTCCAGAAACCCATTTCCATTGATAAAATTATCCAATCGTGTGTTCGATAAAGTAAATTATTTTACACCAGTAACGTGACACGTGCGTTAAACGTTTTATAACAATTTCACCGTCGACTCTCTGGACGATGACACCTCAAGGGAATTATGAAAGGATTTCTAAGTCACGTCCTATCGTAATCTCTATGGAAACAACATTTTATAGATATAATCATATTGAAGAGAAAATTTATCATAGATCATCAGTTTTAATTGTTTTGGGTATTTCGTCTAGCTGGGGTTGTGAACTACGTACATCTGTACAAATGTAACTAAGTGCTACATGCGACTTGTTTTTGCAACATTTTGATACTTTAGGTACAGACGTTTCAGATATGAAACGGTTTCTTATATTCAATCGCTGCGGGGTGCTAATTTCTCTAAACGTCCGCCAAATAACTTGTGGCCAAGGTCTGCGCACAATCTCATTTAAATTTCAACTAATGCTGTCGAGGGTGAAAATTTTCTCTTGTCGTTTTCATAGTGTCAAATAAGGCTCTTATTAGAGACAATTTCTATCTGTACTGGCTCAACGATTGTTAGATGACGCACGTTCGCCGGGCCAATGTGACTGCATTCAGTGAGTGCATTGCACCGACCGCGCACCCGCATCGCGCCTTGCCTCTGTCGTCAATGTTTGCCTATTTGTCAACACAACTCCAAAGATAACAATTGGAAACAATCGTTTGCGGCGGTCCCCATACGAGGTGATTGTGACAATTTCTTCTCTACCAGTTTGCACAATAGCGGACGAATCGCGTGCCGGCCAGTGTTACTTTCTCCGGCCAATTTGATCTAAGAAAACTTATTCGCTAATGCGGCTAAATCGTGTATGACGTCTTGTGGTTTAGTTTTTTTCTGTACGATGTTCTGTTATTCTTATTTCTAGCGATATAAGGTTGTTTTTATTACGACGTGTGCAATATGACTGACGCTCGATAATGTCTGCAGCTCGATGTGCTTTTAACTAGTACATTGTAGTTGAACGGACGCAGTCATATGATCATTTGTGCAGTCACGTCATACGTTCTGATATCAAAGAAGTTTTTTTTTATTCACATCCTTTAGAGCATAAAGGGTGAGAGCTGAGAATATTTAGTCTTCTTTTTATAACGTTGCGTAAAAATAATGCATTTTTATTACGTAAGCATTTCGTCATCTAAAACTGTATAAAGTAATAAATATCGTTAGATCGCTGCACGTCATCACGACCTTACTCTCCTATTGTAAATGCTTTGTGGTGAATATTAATTAAGTAATTAGGACGTAATTATTGTAATCTCTATTATCCATTATGTAATAGTTAATAGACACAAGTACATCTTGATTGTGTTTTATGTAAGTACCGTAATTTGTTTCATAACTTCCAGTCTATTGGTCTACTATTGGAAAATGACTGTTGGAAAATGATTGTTTTTATTTATTTCCAATAACGAGACGAGCAAGTCGTTCGCTTGATGGTAAGCGCCACGCTTGCCCATAAACAGAGCAACTTTGGATTACAATATACTTCATCACAGTAGTAGTTATCATCTAGTTATCATGTGATAATATTGTATTATACAAAACGTGATGTGCCACTTCCATTTTTATACCAGACAACAATAAATATAATAATATTTCTGAAAGTAGATCTACATATGAATAAATTCATAAATTTATTTCAATTTAAAATATTTGGTTTTGTTTTCCATTTGGGTGAGCTAAGGTTTCTGCAACAATATATGTATTAATATTTTGATTGTCTGTAAATAAAAAACGTGTCGGTATCCTTGATTTGCATAATGACAGCTTACTGTTGCGTTTCGTACATTGAGTACTGAGAGAGATTTCTGGAGGCCCAAATACCTCCTCCCAATTCCCATATATTCCTTAAAAGCCGGCAACGCATCCATACTTCTATGGTATTGTGAGTGATGATGGACGGTGGAACTTACCATCAGGTGACCCACTTGCTTGATTGCCTTAATATGACATCACTGTCATATTGTATGCAAGTTTCCTCGGTGTTGTTTTTTTAAGACATTGAGCTCATTGTTTTGTACGTGTTCTCAAAAATATTTACCTTTAATGCAAGTATAACATCATACGAGTACATAATAAGCCATTTGGGTAATGGTCAACCTCCATAAAGCGTTAGACCTCATCGGTTGGTAAAAACTCGATTCCCCGAGCGCGGGCGGGGTGATCGCAATTTTCCCGCAGATGGAGTGCCGCGTGGCCCCGGTCTATAACGTGGCACAGATTTCCATCGAAACTACATTATTATGCATTGGACGGACCTCGCTTCTACTCGTACTTCGGGAACTCATGACGAACTCGCAAACTGTGCATTGCGGTAAAGTTGTGAGTTTGTTTATCGGTTTTTAAAGATGTAAATTCTATATTTGAAAAATATTAAAAAAAATACGGATGCCCAAACATTAATCACGCGAAATTAGAATAATAAATTTTTGTCAGTCTCCACGAATGGAAATAACGCATAGCAGGCTGCGAAGCGAGATGCCGTGGCTTCGATTCCCGCATCGAGATAAATATTTGTGTGATCCACAAATATTTGTTTCGGGTCTGGGTGTTGTGGGGCCGCAAGTCCATCGTAGTTCCTGATACCCACAATTTGGATTTCTAACTTAGTGTGGGGTCAGGAGTATGTGTGATTGTTGGGTGCATTTATTTATTTCCATAGATACGTTCAAAATTGTAATAAGATATAACTTTAGCGCCTAATTTATTATACAACCTTGGGAATTTGTTAAAAATATTTCGTGTAAATATTATTTTATGTCATTTATTTAGTAATTAGTCGCGTTTTTATTACGCGTTGACTTTTAGTTATCAAATTCAATGTTGTTTTATCGTGTACAAACGTTGTAAACCAAATCCAAATATAATAACGAGCTGGAACTAGTATAGCGCATTAATTGAGTAGGTTCCTGCGGTAGTGGAGCGGTGCGGGGGGACGGGTGACGTGACGTAACAGCACTGTCGCGCTACACACGTGATGAACAGTAGGCCTAGTACAAGTTTTGATAGTTTTGTAAAACGATGAAAGTTTTCGTTTTATCTCAATACGTCAAATATTAGTAGCCACTAGTGGGAACTATGATGAATTAAAATTAATTTCATGGTTTATTTTATTTCATAATAATAGAATATGAAATTAGTTTTCAAGAGATTATTTTCTTTATTGCCGTATGAATTACTAATTTGACACTTCGACGGTAGTAACTTTATACGAATTCGAAAATTGTGAACGTATTTGTAACTCATACTAGGCCTACAGAATACACACGTCAACACGCCGCGTTCACCCTCCCGCACCGCTCCACTACCGCTGGTCCATCTAATCAGTTATGCACTACCCCTGTAGTAAGACTTTCGCTGTTACTTCATCGTTTGAGATATTGAATGTCCTCTGACGCTATATCTCCTAGGACCTTTAATGGTTCGGAACAAATCAATCGGTTCCTTAATTATTGAAATAGCTTCATTCGTTATAAACTATTCACACAAACAATACACAGCCTGTGCAATTCATAATAACCCCTTCAGGTACTTGTCGGGTAAAAAGTGAAATTTAGTAGTACTCTAATTCCTTTTCAAGTCCATTATAGCTGCAGGTGTCACTTATCTAACATTATATTTTATAAATTAGCCTAATATGTTTGCTGTGTAAAGGCCTGTCTACCCTCTTTTCTACTTGTTCCTGTCCTGTGCTACGGATATCTAGTCTTTTAGGAAAAAGTCGAGGTCATCCCGCCATCTTCTGGGTCAGCCGCGGCGGCACTTTTTTTATCAAACATCCATAGTTCCATACTAATATTATAAAGTAACTGTTTGTCTGTTACGTTTTCACGGCTAAACGGCTGAACGGATTTTAATTATATTTGGTAAGGAAAGTTATAATCCTGAGGAAGGCCATAGGGTACTTTTTGTCCCGGAAAAATACATACACACACGCGGAGCCGCGACCAAAAGTACATAATAAAATATTTTTAAGTATACGTATTAATTTCAAAAAGTACTTATTGCGCAAGAAGCACCTAGTTATAGTTTTAAAACGCTCAGATCTCGTAGTAGCAGTGTTGACCGTTCCTATTTGTCGAGGTCGTCGTCCGCCTCCAAGGCCCACAAATGAATTATTTCAAACTGCGGCATCGCATTTGATCGTTGTTTGCACCGAACAACTCCTCTAACATTGCAATTGTTAGCTTTTGTATTTGTACTCGTTTAATTCTTACTTTTAGTTTGAATAAGTTTAATGAAAAATAATCAAGATAATCTTTTTTATGAAAAGCATAAAAATTGTCTAAACTTATGACAAGTGCGAGGCGGACGGATGGTCGCGATTCGCGGCACCGTCAGAGTGTCATCTAATTCAATTTCCCAGATGTATGTACGAGAATGTAGCCATGTCCTTAATGGTCACTTGGAGCGATATAAAGACCGACTAGGCAGGCCGTGGGCGTCTTTAGAAATTTGTAAATACGCCCCGATTTGCACAACCCGTCGATGTTCATTGAATTTGATCTATACATATTAAATTTACTTTGAAGTCAGCTATTTACTAATAGAACTTGTGTTCAGACAATCCAGTGGGAGGTTTGAGTGCCTGCGTATATACCTACTGTATATAACGTAATTTATTCGTTGTGTGCTCTGTGCCCTTAAGTTAGTAGATGAGAAAAGAAAGTGTGTTTATCAATGTGATATATTACTTTACGATATGAAAGTATATAATGTTATGACTCTTTAGATTATGGGATTATGTGATTATGTCTTTATAATGTGATATGAATATGAATATTATTATGTACGTTTCGTCTCTACTTACTACTGATTACATATACATACAGGCGTGTGCCTGTAATCCTTGCAGGGGTAGGCAGAGGTGTAACCAGTACACCCACATTTCGCAGAGCGTATCTACTGATACTGAGCATTTCGTAATAGAAAAACCCAATACCACTTTTACCCGATCCGGAGATCAAACCAGAGATCTTAGCGTCAGCCCCAGTCGAAACGCGTACGCATTGCAACTGCGCCACCAAGGCTATCTGACTGACTTACCTAACTGTTAAAAACATTTGTATTTTCTAAATGCCTAGACATATTTTGTTTCAATCATAAATTAAGAAAAATCTTAATTAAATTTGTTTTCAAATTTAAAAAAACCGCATTCAAATCGGTCGATTAGACGATACGATGCCACACGTGGGCCAAACTTATTTTATCTATCTCTTAAGGAATTTTACGTTCAAACTATAACTCTTTCATCATGTTGAATACTTCTCCAATCTTGATAATACTTTTAGTTGTTTTTTGGTTTCCGTACGAATACAGAAATTAATAAGTGGCAACAGCAGTGTTGAAGTCATATTGTATTTTCATTCTATACAGACAATTCATTATATACCTATCTCCATACACATTACAGTATGACACAATAGAACAAATCATGCTAATGGTTTTCTACCTTACCTATGCCTATATATTGGATGCTTTTATTGCCTTGTATAAAGAGATATAATTCTACACTAATAACTTATTTAGTTGTTCCATTTAACATATGTATGTTCTATTATAATGTAAAACATCGTCCCATTAGTACAAAGGTGAAGAGTTAGACCTTACTTCACTATGCTGGTCGAATGCGGGTTGGTAGACTTCAAATTACTTCGAAATTCTAATAGAGGACTTCCCAGATATACAATTTTTCTCACGATGTTTCCTTCACCGTTAAAGCGAGCGATTAACAATGTATACTCTCTTAGAAAACTCAGAGGTATGTATACACTTGCGGATGGTTTCAAACATGCGACGTTTGTCTCGGTAGTCCGTACCAATCCCTTGAGCATCCTTACTTAATCAAAAAACAAGATAAAAACTTTCCTGATGGCATAAGCCCTGCCCTAATCGTTATTAATCAGTCCTGTAGCTGTTTCAGCGAATTCCTTTACATAAATTATTCGTAATGTAAAGAAATTTCCCCGATACCTTGGCCTTAATGTTTCATCCTTGGTTGAAAGTACACCGTAAAATTTGGTTACACCACAGTCATAGAGCTTAACAGACATCGCAAGTATTTTGCGTGCCAAGACCTAAGTATGTGAAACTGCCCAAGATCTTGCACGCGCGTTATCTAATTTACGGCCATTTTAAATATTTTTTTTACTAGTCAACGACGAAATGAGTAGGTTCTTCGTCTGATGGTAAGCGCCACGCCTGCCCATAAACAGGCAGTAATTTCACGAGATTCAATGTCCTTGAAACCGAAATAGGGCAGTGCTTACACACTGCTGCTTGGCATAAATAGACATAGCGGTAGGACCAATTCAGACGACCTCCCGCATACGAGGGACCTTCCACCTTCAATACATACATACATACATATACTTACGCCTGTTCAAACGCCTGTCTGAGACAATAAACGATCTTATTTTGATTAACCAGATACATTCGGAAATCAACCAATCAAACTAAGTAATTTATACGCGTGGCCTTTAAACTGTATTCTGATTGGCTTATTTGTGCGATTTATCCGGACTGCCTCGGTGGCGCAGTTGTAATGCGTACGCGTTACGATTGAGGCCAACGCTGAGGTCTCGGGTTCGATCCCCGGGTCGGGTAAAGTGGTATTGGGTTTTTCTATTACGAAATACTCAGTATCAGCCCGGAGTCTGGAATTTGTGCCCGGTATGGCGATAGGTTCGCCCCCTATCACATAAGGCACGGAGATACGCTCGGCGAAATGTGGGTGTACTGGTTACACCTCTGCCAACCCCTTCGGGGATTACAGGCGTGAGTGCGTATGTATGTATGTATGTATCCGGATAAACAAACTCAGCCAATCGCTCATTTTCATCAGCCAACCGCTCTTGTGACGTTACACAGGTACTAAAACTGTGACTTGCGATGTCTTTTCATAACTATCTATGTCTGTGGGTTACTTCCAACGGATAATGGATGCCGGGTATAAGATTAATCGTTCGAAGGCAATTTTTCCTTTCATGTTAGTATTTTTATGGATAATATGATATTAGTGTTTAACGTTTGTTCAACGAAAATAGGAAACATTTTTGGAGAGTCACTATTTAATACACCCATGAAGGTAAAGTATGATCCTCAATGTTCCTGTAATGTTTTCAAGATTTAGAATAACTTTTTGATACAACATGGTCCCTATTCAAGTCCGATTTAGAGGTTTTGGCTCAGTTGTGAAAACCCAACGAGTTCTATTCTTACTCCATGAGTTTTCTTTAAATAGTATGAGAACCAACGACCAAAGTTATGACAGTTATGGATGTATTTAAAAGTAACATTCTTGCATATTCTTTCTTAACGACTTTATTAGTTATCATGTGTATCTAGATTTAAATAGATTATACTGTCGACGAACTTTTTAAGAATCGCGGGTCGAACCTGGATGGACTAGCTCAGGACCGTGGCAAATGGCATGATTGATATGAGAGAGGCCTATACCCAGCAGTGGGCCCTACATGCTGTGGATGATGATACTGCAAATTCCTATATTTTCCTATATATCTTTAGCTTATAGGCAAGCATGGCTATTTTTCTGGTACTGTGGCTTAGGTGGCGGTGATCACTTTCCATCAGGTGACCCACCTGCTCGTTTGCCACCTTTTGCATAAAAAAAAACAAACATCTTCGTCCTTTGTTGCCAATTTTAAATGCTAGCTTACGTAAACATCAGTGTTTAAACACGCGTACACGAGCCGAGTTAATTTTCTTCGCCTAACGAGTGAATTTCTATTCTGTTACAGGTAAACAAGTTTTGGTTTATACAAACAATTTCAGCTGAATAATCCTCCAGGTCAGTAAACAACATGAATTTACACTGATATATTGTTATGTTTTAATTTCCAATGTTTAGGACATAATTAATTTTACATATTTGCTTCGAGCCGTTGTATGAATGCTTCAGTTATAAGAGTTGGGTGCGTGAACGTGATGATGAAAGCTGTGATAGCCTGGCGTTTCGTGGAATGGATTGTCGAGATGGATGTCACGAGTACAATCCCGACGGGGAAAACAAACACCTCTGACTTTCCAAAGTTTTCTGCGAATTCTTTATCGAAGGTGTGTTCATTGTCGATTCCCGTTTGCTTTATCGGTGAAGGATAACATTGAGGACACCTCCATACCTGGGAGTAATGCCAATTTTTAAGGTGTGTCAAGTCGACCATTAGGTTTGCATGGTGTTTTGGTAGAGGAATGCCTGCCCACTACTGTGTTGACTATCATTATTGTAATAATAATGATAATATTGATCAAATATATGATGTAAATGTTTAAGCGACATACCTATTTGATAAGTGTAACATATCTGCAACCGCAAACTAGTTCGTAAGAAGCAGTGGTTCACATACTCTATTAATTAATTGTATCACTGGAAACAAAGGAAATAATCTACGACCAATTGTAAACTACGTTAACTATCCATTCTTACGAACGGTTTAATGATTAATTTGAACTAACTTAAGAAAATACACTGTTTAACTCATATTAAAATTGTAGCCGATTTTAAGTGAAACTATACAAAAATATGACCACTGCGCACGATGTTCAATTGTAGTTTAGACGGACGGACCTTGGTCCGCGATAGTTTAGTTGTAAGTTGTAACTAGCTCAAAAATATTCCAAAATTATATTTCACCCAACTGCAAACTAAAGGCACGTTTTAAGGTAAGCGACCGCATTAGAGACCACGACTAAAGCGACACGTTCGATTTTTATGCTTTTGTATACGTACGTTTTTAGGTATGCGACCAAGACAGGCGTACGCGACGCTCAACCGTTTCCATACAAGGTGGATGTGTCGCTACTGCCTGAATCTGGGTCGCGTACCTCGTCACAGCCCTTAACAATTTAATAAATAATAAATCAGTTTTATTTACAATTCTTCCATGTATTTACAATTAATTTATTACTTTCGTTTAATAAAATTATGACTTTATTGGAAATACGAGGTTGTATTGTAGGTTGTTTTTGGGCGTTCAGACTGTTGAAGTATCATATCAATAGATAAATAAATACACCCAACAGTCACAGTCAAAAACACATCGTTCTGACCCCACACTAGGTAAATCTTTTAGAGTGGTAGAGCCACGCTGTAGACACTTGTGTCTATAGCACGAATGGGCCGGCTCGTCAGGGTCGTTACCACTGTCTCTCAGAAAATCGGCGTAAAGTAGCAGCTTACTGTTGCGTTTCGTACGGTGAGTGAGATATCCGGAGGCCCAAACCCCCTCCCCTTCCCAGTCCCTTAATTATCCCTTTCCTTTAGGTTTGGCAACGCACCCATAATTCTTTTAGTATTGTGGGCGTCATGGGCGGTGGAGATCACTTACCATCAGGTGACCCACTGGCTCGTTTGCCGGCCTATGCTATAATTAAAAAAAAAAACTGTATCGTGAGTATCAGGAACTACGAGGGACTTGCGGTCCCAAAACACCCAGACCTGAAACAATTGTTTGTGGTTCACACAAACATTGTCTCAGTGCGGGAATCGAACCCACGGCCTCTCGCTTCGCAGCCGGCTACTCGCCCGCTGCGCTACGGAGGCTGTCAGATGAATAAAAAAAAACTTGTTATGCACACAAATATAGAATTCGGTGTTTTTCAAGTCTCTAAAGTATTAATGTTAATTAGTTTATCGTAAAAATAGAACGAGGAATAATTTACTGTTGCTGAATTGATTGTGAGCAAAAATTAATACAGATATTATTCAAATATCCTTGATGCTTATTGCATATTAATAGATCATCATTACAGATTTACTTCATGTTTTAGCCGTTATTGAATAAAACAAACATAAACTATAAATAGAATTGTATTAAATTAATTTATATTTCCTTGGTATTTGCACGTTTAATGACAATTTCATATATATAAATTTCCATTCACTCGACGTTCACAGTACTTAAAACATTTCGACTCGTTTTAAACACACAAGGAATCGACTCGCCCATAACAATGCAATCAAAACGAGCCATTTCCTCCCTAACCGCATTAAAAACGGATATAATTTTTTGAATAAAAATGTTAACACCGATAACGTTACATTCGTGTACCGTATAAAAACATTTATTCGTATCGTAAATTGGTTCTTTTACGTGTGTAATTTCAAAAGTAAGATAATTTGCTACTTCTGAATGGTGCTGGTTTCACAACGGTCTCATTGTGAGCCGTGGGAGAGGCTGACATGTGTTACAGATACGGGTGCTTGTTGGTTTTTATATGTATTGGGAAAATCGAGCAAACGTGATAAATCACGTATGCGCCTCCCCTTTATTACCGCTTTGTGTATCGGGATGAAAGTTAGGAAATATGTTACAGAATCTAAGTATATAAATGGATTTATTTGGTTGTAAAAACTTTCGCCTTTAATTGCATGTAAAATCGCATATAATACTAGTCCTGTATAATAAACGTGACACTGCAGGGCACGGCTCTCTACTGAATGAGAGGGCTAGGCCTGAGCTATAGCTGCTATATAACTGCTTACATAAAGAAAAATATGTATTACATACGTATTCACGCCTGTAATCCCCGAAGGGGTGGGCACAGGTGTAACCAGCCTATCGCCATACCTGGCATAAATTCCAGACTCCGGGCTGATACTGAGCATTTCGTATTAAAAAAAACAATATAACTTTTACCCAACCCGGGATCGAACCCGAGACCTCAGCGTCAGCCTCAGTCGTAACGCGTACGCATTACAACTGCGCCACCGAGGCAGTTATATAATATGTATTATTATAGCGAAACATAGAGACAATTAATTTAATACGGCCTTTAAGCTAAGTGGAATATTTCCTCTCTATTCGAATTAATAACAACCGCTTTAAGCTACTTTGAAAGTAAAATAGTTGCAAATTCATTAAACAGTATTCATTACATCGTTGTGTGATTTTATATTTCCACTCTCACAGGGTAAACATAATATTTGATGGCGAGGGGTGATCGCGATCATTACCGGCGTCTGCCCGCCAGTTTTATATAATGATTGTGACACAAAGAATAATAAAAAATGTCCCTCGAGCGATGCGGTCGCTTGCGTTATTTGCAGCTCTCGTACCGGTGCTTTTAACTCTGTTTTGAAATCGCTCCCCGTCGTCCACGACTCTTTAAATTAAGAGCTGAAGTTTTTTTCGCAAAATTTACCGCCTGTGAATTTTATAATGTTTTATTTTTATTTTACATCGTAATTCGCATTGTCTCCTGTAAATGTTTTCATTGAAAATTGCTTCTTTGTCTTTCTCCACGTCGCGTTGCATCATAAGAACTTGTAGGGAATGACATGCGACACCTCGTTTTCAGTTATTTCTGTGTTATAATTAATTTCATATGGATCAGCCCTACATGTACTCGTCTGTAATATTATAATGCGTTTATACGTACATCGTGCTTAAAAGTATTTCTGGCATGATTGTATTATTATTATGTTTCATGTAGGTTAATAATCATTAGTGTTGTTTTCCATAAATTGAGGTACCCATTAAATATAACTAAAAATATCAATATAGGAATATACCTAATATGAATACAGATGTAAGGACATATGCGCAACATTTTAGTACTTAACATAAAAGTATCCGTTGTACAAAATGGCAAAATCTCTTATTATTGCGAAATAATGGATGCTATGTAAATACATCATTAACGATGGAGTATATCCGAAATTGATATCCATTTACTGACAAAATATGAAAATATAGATAACTGAAGTTATTTACCGACTAATAACAAACATAGTCATTACAAACGTAACGAAAAACATGCCAATTACGCAGTTTGATACGAAATTTTCCGTTCCGATGACACCGAGAGGGAAACTACGCCCCCCTCTTCCTTAGCGAGGCAAACGCTTTCATTCCCGAATAGGAGCGATGCAAAATGAAGGGAGCGAGCGCGTGACGTCAGAGGGGGGCGAGCCGCCCACAGGACCTTAAAATAGAAGGCTCAGCCCGGGATCGTTAAATAGAGGTTCGTGGGGCCCGCCACGCGCCTCCTTGAAGATGCCCTTCAAGCAAGTCTGAACGAAGGCGTAGTTGTCTCGAAATGCCCCCCTCAATACTTCGAGACGGGTTGGATGCGTTTTTGTTTCGCCCAACTGGTTTTGCAAGCGCAGGATGATTTTACATTGTGTGCTTTTTTCGGTCACGCACCTAACTTTCTCCACGCAATACCTTTGTGAACAAAGTTTATTTTTATTTAATTATTTGTGATGTTCTCGGTTTAGAAGTGTAATGGTACTCGCGTAATTGTTTACGACATTGTTAATGTTCCCAATCATAGATTTCCTAATCGTTACGTATATTGTGATCATGACAAAAGAAGAAAAAATATTTGAATTAATTGGGGTTAACGTCAAAGTTTATCATCGATTGTAGCCTAAATAATTTACTACTCCGCCATTAGCTTAATATTCTGACGTAAAAGTGATACTGAAAACACTATAAATAAAAGTGATTTGTTGATTTGAATATAATTATATCATTGTATAAAGTTCATTGTCGAATATTTGACTCGTTTCATCTAGTTTCTATAAAGAGAGAGTCGAACACGGCCTTCATTCAACTTGTCTACTTAAAAATTGAGCTCTCTAGACGCGAGCAGCCTACTGCTTCTAGATCCTGTTGTGTTTCCTTCTGAACTACATTTTAGCATTTATTATTTAATTTAAACAAACAACAAAGTTTAATATATTGCCTAAATAAGCACCGTTGTATACGATCACAATAAAAACATACCTACAATCTGCCCATCAACGTATTGGAATTTGATTTCCATCGGAGCATATTGAAATATCCGGCCGGGTCGGGTTGTTTTTTTTTCAACAGTTTTATGTGGCAGCGGTTATAACTCAATCGCGCCGTAAAATGGCCAGTTTACTGAATTCAGGTACTATAAAGTTATAGGTAACGCGTGTGCCTGGTAGCACGCCGATGAACCAAAATAGATACCTGCCTATTCGGGCCATCGGCACTCATACAGTGGTATTATTTGAAAGAGTGAATCTAGGTAATTATCGGTAATTTTAATTAATTCTGTGTATATTTCGTAGGGTACCAAGCGAGGAAGTATTGGTTTCAAGATTAAGTTGTATAATGCCAACAGAATATTGTTGATTTGTGGAGATCTTTAAGTTGGAAAAATTAAAACGATATATTTTTATAATAATAAATGACGTAGCCACACAAATAACTGACCATTATGCTGAAAATCCGACCTGTAGCTAAAATTAACCACTACTAATATATAATTTTAAATGTAAGTTACTTATCGAGATTGTAAAAATGCTTTACCCGGTCTCCTTTCTGATTCTTGATATGGTAACGGTTAAAAAGCTAAATATGGTTGTTGTTCAGAAATAAATTACTTGATAGCCTTAAAAAGAAAGATTTAGTACGAGCATGACTCAGAAATATAAATTAAACACGAAAAATGATTAGAAATGCCTACAAAAAATATGCAGTATTAAATTACTATTACTATTACTATTATTACACTAATATTATAGAGGTAAAGTTTGTTAGTAGGTGATATTTCTGGAACAACTAATCCGATTTTGTAGATTCTCTCACCAAAATAGAAGTGCTTTAGACTATTTTTTTATTATGATACAGTGAGTTTTCAATGACAAAAAGATTCACACGAGCGGAGCGACCAACAGCTAATTCAATATGCAAACACAAGTTACTTTCGAGTGAATCGGTAAGAAAAACTCAGAGCCCGTTAAGAGGTCGTCTACAGTTGTTATTTGATACAAACATTCGGGTAGGTACGTCCTGAACACAGCCCCGCCTCATTACCACCACTTCCCCGGGAACAATGCGAGTGTCTATTAGCGGGTTGGGAGAGCTCAACCCGCCGGGATCCCGGCATACGTGTGGCGAATAACTTCGCAAATTAAACCCGCGATATTAATACATGTGTTTACGTATGCCCGCTTTCAACTTCTAGAATTATCTATACAATTTACAGAATCTGACTAAATTAGAATTTGAGTTATATTAAAGAGGTTAACTAATAAGATAAGATATACCGCAAGAGTGTAGATGATGTATGTGTCACAGACTATATAACAATTACAAATTAAAAAAAACAACAACATTGTCCGTTCAATGCGACATATTTTATACTATTTTCATGTGGAATGGGAAACTGGTAGTACGATATATTTTTTCCACGATGTTCTTTAATATCCGATCAATTATAACGGCCGATATATATAATGACGCCGAAATAATTCCGATGGCCATAATAACTGATCGACATGAATTCCATGTCAACATTCAGCACAAAGCCCATCTCACATTTGTTGATTCATGATGTGCTCTAATGCGGGTAGCCAAATATGCCCTCACATGCACCGCCGGTATATGGAGTGCCCTGTTCCCTACTCGCAGGGATTGTATGTACAGTCAGTTTATTGTTCAGTGTAATTGACCCGGCTGGTTGGAATGTTCTGGAATTATTACTGATTGCAAATTTAAATTTATTATATAGTTATTTTGCGCGTATTAGAAGTAAATGCAAAGTTTATGGTATTTATTTCTATAAATATCGTCATAAAATGTAATAGACAATAGAAGTTAAATACAATATGTCTCCACCCACACGAAAATCGATTTTTTAATTTAAGATACGGCCGTCGATCGAGAAGGCATTGAGGCAGAGGTGAAACCTTTTGGTCGGCCTCGTGGGTATATCTTGGGTAACATTTCGTGCTTCCGTTTACAATGTGCACCCGCATCAGCTTTGGCAATCGTGGATTTAATTTTGGAATCGGCTGTAACGGTTTTGACCTGTGCTTGCCTATGGTTTCGTCATAAAGGACGTCGTTTTAACCTCAATTGCGGTGCCACTAAGGACACTGTTTATGATTGTGTAGGAATTTCAGAAATTACTTGAAAATATTTTGTATACAGTTCATGAATTTATTATAATAGTTTTTTTTAGCTGATATTTTAATTCAATTATAGAAATTTCTATCCACAACAATGATTTAAGGTTTGCTGCAAGTATGTTTTTATGAATTTAACCGATAGCTTATATTGCTCATCATTCATTAATAATAGAAATAATTTTATTACTCCCCTCAAAAATAGTTAAGTTATAGGCTATTTAAATCTGGTGGAGGGCATGACTGTCGAATGACAATAAAAATATGCACGCCATATACGATGACGTCAACCTACACGATACGATGGTCATAACTTTTATTCTGTTTTCGTAATAGGGTTTCTTTTTGTATTATTTTCTATTGCGTATACAATAATATTCGATTTCAGGTTCATGCATCAACCCAAATTTTACAGAAATGAGTAGTGACTAACATTTCAAAGTAAATTAGAATTGTTTGGTACCTTCGCGACGTATTGTACCGTACTACGGGACCGTTTATTATGTATTCTACTATAGAATAACGATTGTGCGTGGGAAATTACAATGAAGTGATGAATAAAAACTCATATTTCGCAATTCATTTATTCGAGTGTGTTAAAGGTATTGAACCGTTATGTTTATTAGATTTTTAGTACATCGATTAATCCGATGGACGTATTTAACGTTTAAACGTAAAACGTCTGACTTTCAAGTTCCTGATATAGAAATTGGTATAATCGAATCGTAGAACTTTAATAATAATTATCCATCTGTTATTGTTGTTATACAATAACTATCTTTCATGAAAAAAGAGGTGTGTGAATATGTATTCAGTCAGTAAAGCCGTGTTTTATTGTGTTTTATAAAATGCCGTGTGGGCCAAAATGTATGTAAGCCTAGTTATCGACATTTGCATAGATTCTTCTGAATGCAGCATGAGACGAAACAAAATATCTAATAATATAAGGGTGATAACCTGATAACGCACCATATAGGTACGAAGCTACAACCTGTGCGTGTGTGTGCATTATCATGTAGAGAACCGTATTCGCACACTGTTCAACGCAAACAAACAGTGTTATCATGTTATCACCGCGATACGGCAGAATATAATGCTCGTCGATAAAGTTATCTCGTCAAGTATCTAGGGTTATTAAACGCTGCTCCTGTCCGCTGTACCATAGACCCACGTTAACAAACATTTCGTGGAAAATGAAATAATATCGTCGTCATTTTCTCCCTCTCTCCCTCCCGCTCGTCCGTATTCATATGGTCGTTTCAATGTAACCTCTGCGTATCTCGCCGGTCCCTGTTATTTCCCAGTAATATCAAGAAACTGAAGGTTTCTAAGGGAGCGAAAACTATATTTGGAATGGCTTTATTGATTGGTGGCTGTTTATTTCTTAAATCATATTTCCATTCTGGATAGAGACGGAGCGCGCACCGCGCCGCGCCGGTCCGCACCGGAGCCGCCTAAACATCGGCGCACGTGTATTCGTCGGTCTAGGTTGCTTGGTGTGCGTGCTCAATGGGCGCTGTTGTATCGACGTAGCCGGGCGACGGAGGGCCGAGGGGAGTCAGGCCGGGGGGAGGACAGCCTCGGCTTCCCGCAGGGGGAGGACCCGGGTGCGGCGGGGGGCTGTGCGACCGACCTTGGCCGTGACTCTCCCAGCTTCAACCTCACCCCGGGAACAGAAGCCACGCACACAGATCTCAATTGATTTCATATTTTCTAGACTTGAATGTGAATATTTTTTATAGTTTTTTTTTTACTATCGGCATACTTGCACTAGTCAATGCCAAGCGTCGAGGTGGCTTATCGGTGGAAAAATCAATTTTCAACGACTCCAGTTGGTAGGTGTACCCGTAAACGAAAATTAAACTATGCTTAATCACACGTGAATGTAAACAATTTGATAATTTACGTGTTTTACCGAGAGCTGTTTGTGCCTGCGTTTCAAGGTCAGTTTGTTTTTCAGCTGAATAAGTAAATATATTGTGAAGTAGAATTCGACCAGGCTTGCTTAGTCATGAATAAAATAAGCCTAGGCCCGATCGCTTTTACCTGGGAACGTGTACATGTAACAATACTTGGAAATTGCGCAATTATTAAATGCTCGCTGGGAAATGGGTTGCTTTTGTAAAAGAATAACTGATGTTATTCTAGCGTTTGTTTGTAATAAAATAACTGTAATGGTAAACACTAAGATATAGTGTTTTTTTGAGGTAAATAATGAAAGTGTTTACGGGAAATTACATTTTCAATGAATGTTTTGTTTGACAAGTAAGCTGTTTCATTTATTATACGTTGGTAGCAGTCTATATTTTTCTTATCGCCTCATTGGTCTAGTGGCAGTGAAGGCTAACCGTTAGGTCCTGGCTTCAATTCCCAGGTGGGGCAATCACAATTTGTGTTTGAGTTACCGATTCGAAGAATAACACATGGATAGCCCGTGATTGGAATTTGTGCCCGGTTTGGACCTATATCATCATGGAACGGAAATTAGCTCTGTGAAACGTGGTTGCACCACTAGATACACCTGCCCCTATTCTTTCGGAGATAAAGGCGTCAGATTATGTTTTTTTTCTTCTTACAGTCACTTGACATCGGACTTTTATTTAGCAAACTATTACTATACTACTATAGACTCGCGTCAAATTCAGCATCAAATTCACAACGTTGCGCGCCGTTGTACAAAGTTGCCAAACGTGTTGTGCGTCATATGTAGCGTCTCCATTGTTGGCTTGTAAATACATGACTTTAGCTTGTTGAAGTACACATTCGAACAATAAATAATTATAATTTCTATACAAAATTAAGTTCTATTATGAATGATAGTGTTTTATTCACACATTTTCATAACGATTGAAGTTCTTAATTGTCGATGTCGTAATGTAATTAAACACGAGGTCGGTGTAGAAATTCGGTATTGACTTTAATTACTCTTTAACACACGTATATTTGTTAAGAATAATAATTATAAAACATTACCTTTTTCAATTCACTCGTGTCATTAGAGTTTGCAAGATATGGAAATGAGTACAACTGTTGCACTCAGAGACGTCTATTAAATTTAATTGACATAGATACATCCTTTCCATCTACGCCTTTATCCACGACGGGATAGGCAGAGGTGCAACTGCATCCATGTTTCGCCAACTTTATTTCATTAATTGTGGCGTGCATAATAAAATAAATAGAAATATGAAAATAAATTGAACACTTGTAGAAACTAAATGAATGAACAAGTAGCACTATTTTAATGTGTACAATATTTGTATTGACTATTGTAGATGCAAAGTCGGGAGGGACGATTCTTGAATGATTCATCAATTACCGCCTATAACGATATCCTCCCTAATACACGTCTTATGTTGCTATAACCGGTATATTCACATTAGTTCGGTTACGTTAAAATATTTAGAAACAGAATCCAGTAGTCGTATGAAACATGACATCTGTGGCGTAATGACGTGAGAAGCGTTTGTGACACCAAAGACGAGATTTCAATTTCGACATAAAGGAAATTGTTTAGGTGGTTTATATGATCTCTGTAAGTATGCTGCTTTTGCTTCTGCTGATCTCTGTATGTATGGGTTTTTATTGGATTAAAGATAATTTGGAGGTAAAGAAAAGATAAAAGGACAAATATTACAAGAGTAAGCAAGTAATAAGAAAAGTGGAGTAAGTTCTGAAGCAGCGAACTCATTTTCGACTTTTTTTTTATTAGCCTACTTAGTGTCTCACTGCTGGGCAAAGCCCCCAACTTCTGCCACTTGTCACGGTCCTGGGCGATCTCTTGCCACTTTGGATAAAAAATGACAATGTCGTCTCTCCATCTCTTCCTAGGTCGCCCACGTCGTCGGTAACCATCGGTTGGTGACCAGTTTGTAATATTTTTGTCCATCTGTCTGGATTCATTCGACATACATGACATTTTAGACATGATAATACTAGAAAAGTAATTCACGTTTATTTTTGAAAGTTGCTTTTTTTATTCCTTCCTACACACAAACTAGGGACCGGTTTTTTATTTCGAGTTATTTGGCGCGAATTTTGGTTGTCTTAGTGGTATTCATGCGACACATTTTTTTTTAAATAAACCATATCAGATCTTTAGTTATGTTTCATTATTTGGAAAGACATAATGAAATTCCCTCTGAGCAGTTACTGTCTGATGGCAACTATGGAACCAATTTGAGCCTCACATTCAATGCCTACATTCAATGAGCCCGTATCGCGCAACCCTTTTAAAATTTCGTAATCTATAGGCGACGCGACGTAAACGCGAACACGCGAGGTGTCCAAACTAAAATAGATAAAGCAGTATCTTTGTTGGAGGCCGACAGGAATAAATATTCTTACTAATAATAGCTGAATGTTGTACCTTGCGCGGCGGGTAGTGTAGTGACTAGAGAGAGCTCTTTACTCAGTGCGTCTCTACTGCCACTTGGGCGGCGGGTTTTGTCATAAAAAAATACTTCGTATGCAGGACCATGTGGAGGTGTTTTTTTGAATCTGTCAAGCCACGTTTTCGTTTGTATCCTGGGAACCACCGAAAGGTTATCTCAAAGTTTTAAACAAAATAGCTGAGTAGAATAAGTATGAATACTTTAGAGCAGGTGCTGTATCTCCATTGGTCCCCAGCCCCTATTATCTTTATTCTTGTTGATTAGTTATTATACAGAATGTAAGTACCGTTCTAAGGTTCAGACAGATTTGACGTGTTCAGATACCAGTAATCGTAGGTCATAATGTATTAAAAGCCTTTTCGAGGACAACAAAAGCAAACTTCATAAAATGTATCTCCAGTTTAGTAAGCATCTTCTGAATCATAATTAATATTTCACCCAATCTCGTAATTCATTGACGCTCAAGCAGAAATATTTCTCGGGACACGAAAACATGAATTCTTGGCTGCAGCGAGCGCGATTTATGCTTGGTGCACGCGCGCCGAATTAAAACATTTCGGTTAAATATAGGTTCCAATCGTTTTACATTGCACATTTGTTATCATACTTTTTTTTACATTAACATGTTACATACGTGAGAGAAACGAGTTTACATAAATCAGGTACATGTGTACTATAACGTCATCGCTGATAAAGTTATTGAGACAGCTTGAAGATTATAAAATATTTTGTTGATTCTTCTACCTTGGAGTATTTAAACCGAGTCACATGATGAGCAGATCATATCACACGGTTCATGTCAGCAGACAAATTTGAAAGGAAAAAAGCGATTTGTTACAGAAAAAATGCTCTAGTTAAAAAAAAAAACGTACGTATTCTTATGACACGTAGAGTTTTGTGATATGAAATAAACACTACTTAACTTTTTCCCATCTTACTTCGTTACTCGACTACCTAGCGGAGTTGCTAACTAACCTCCAACATATCTAGATTGCATCTCGTGTGTCGTGTAGCAGACAATGGTGAAATATCAACATTCAACAGTCATTGTGTGTGCACGCACAACGACCTGTCTATGAGAATACAGTACAATTCTTATTAGTGGAAAACGATGCGTGACTTGTAACTGTTGTTTGAAGCCTACACTTGACACGCACCCGCATCAGCGATAACGATTGGTGACAGTTTCCAATTGTTATCATCCTGGGTGCTCATGTTATGGAAATATTTGTAGCGGCACTAAAGCACGCTGTGTAGTGCATAATTTTCAGATATGTAGTGTTTACTAATCCTGTCAATTTTAACTGAACAGTATACCTAAATAAAATATACGAGGTTACGAAAAATATTGTCTAAAAAAATAATATTGTTTAAAAAAAGGACAGAGATATATAATCCTTTATACATTTATACAAAGAAATACTTGACGGGACACAAGAATAAAGAATGTAATCCCTATGACAGGAATGACGCAAGGCCGGAGCCGGACCTCTTGGAAATTTTCTCTTGTTATTTGTAGTTATTTTCATCTTGGTCCGTGTAATAGGGCTCAAGTGCTCGCCCACTTTCTACGGGAAAGCAGATACGTAAGCCGCTGTCGATTCGAAAAAAAATGCGGAGGGAGTCTCGGTTGAGATCACCCATTATCCACTTGTGTGCATTTTCATCAGAAACATAAGCTGCTTTGTCTGTTGCTACTTTCTTATAAAGATCTCATATGAAAGTTTCAAGTAAAACTCTGCGTGGAAACCATTAATTTGTAATTCATTTGTGACATGGATGTACCTAATCCAAAATAAGTTAAATCTGTGACAGATTTTCTCGTTTTTTGATATTTAATTTATTGAATTTATATTCTGTTACGGTTCTGCATTATTTCTCGATATTATATCGATAAAGAATTTTATTCTTTAGGCAGGACTGTAATAACGATGAATGTTTGTGATGATGAAGTTGGCTGCATTCAGTCGTGAGCATAGTAACATTCGGTGCTGCGGCTACAAATGTTATTACGCATTTATCGCCGCAGCCTTGCTCGACTGGGCCCGCTTCGAACCGGTTGCACCGAGGTTGATGGATGGCTGCTCTTAGATGACCCGCCACGCCTCCTATACCGCTACGCTCCCTTGTGCAATGAGATGCGATGCGTAGTGCTGCAAGAAAATCATACGATCGGGTTTCTTATTAAATTTGTTTAATCGTATCAAGAGGCACATAAGATCCCAATACTGACTTCTAAGTACCTACATTGTGTAGCACAATATTGTTTTCTTCAAAATGATTTCATATTGCCGATAAGTCGTTGATCTGCTAAAGCTTAATGTTTGTATAGCATAAAGCCATTAGTTTTATTTAAGTAATGGCAAGTTCAAGTCTAAGATTCGTAGTTGCCTGAATACCTGTTTTTTTTTCGGGGTCTTATGAAATACCCCATCCTTATTTAACAATGTATCACTTTTGTGACAGGAAAGTTCACATATCATTAACAGACGCACAATAAACATCCATATTGTATCGAATTATTGAATTTGAACACTGCATCAACAATGTTTCGTGGCGGGGTTCTAGTTACACTGGCCGTGTGATACCTCTACATGACAGGGCTGCTCTTGCGCCGCACGCATATGCGCACTTCACGGCCACATTTGAGGAACCAGACGCGTAGGGTCTTTTTGTTATCTTTTTTAAATTACCGTGTGGGAAGGTTTCCGAAAGTTGTCCGTTCGGTTTTTGGAGAATTTTGGAGGGTTAAGTGCGTCGATTTCCATCGTCGTCCTGTGTGAGCAATTGTCAGTACAATTTTGAGTTAAAACCCTTTGGTATAAGTATAAGAAGTTTTATAATGTATCTTTTGAGTAATATTATTGAAGGCGTCTCCTTGGACCTGCTGATGAAACGATTAACAAATTAAGTACGTACCTATTAATTGCGTACATCACATTTGAAGGCACTTATCTACTATTAATAAAATTAAACTGTTTAGAGCTATGACACGAATCTTAAGTTTTATTTCAGCACTCTTAAAAAAATGCAATATAAGCATAATTATTTCCCATATTTTAGTCCTTTTTGCATACAAAAGTTTAATAAAGTGAACGATTAAAACCACACGACGTAAGTCTCAAGTTAACATTAACTGACAGAGACGTGAGCACATTGGATATTAATTTAGCGCTGTCTGTAACCGATACTGAGACCTTCGGCCCTGAGAGTTGACCGATACGAGGCATGAGGCACGATGCCAGCTCGCTGACGATCTCATTGAAAGATCCACTCGTAAAAATTGGATACGACACCACAACACAGAGATGATTGACTCATCAATGTAATTGTGTTCAATCGCGTTCGTTTGTCGCGCAATGAGAGCCCGTGACGATGGCAATTGTTTTTATACCACATGCCTACATACAATGTTTGTTTGCTGAAGGAATTGTTTTTAAGTTGCATTAATTAGTTAATTGATTTCTCAGGATCATTTTACTATGGTTTTCCACATAGTATTGCATTTGGTTCGATTATTACTAAATAATAATATGGTATTTTTATATTACTTAGATCGAATGTATGTATCAATAGTATGTTAATACAAAAGAATGTAGTCTATGCAAGTTTTCGAATACATCATTCGACGTAGTTTTGATTATGCTTTACCAGATATTTGATAGTTTGAATAGTATGTAAGTCTTGCTTTAAAATATTATGAGTATAGATTTTATAGAAACTGATAAAACTTCATGTTATCAAGTTACAAGTTTATGACTTAAGTATCTGTGAGTCACGGAATGAAATAAAAGTTTTCAATAATACACATCAAACGAGTGCCGCTGTTGTACTACTTAACTGCGATAATGATATTTACTATGCAAATCTAGATTAGTATTTATGTGTATTTATTTACATTGAAACGCCCTAACCTTGTGATGATATGCGAAAACGCTATGTGTAATTTTTAGATCGCAATCTTTAATGATGTAGTAAATATTTCGAGGTGCTCTGTTTTCGAACGTCCTTAGATTTTGCTCCTTTTTCTTTTAAAAACTAGACGTAATAAACTCGTTGAGTCTATCCTGTATCTCACCGATTAACATTTATATGAACTGTACACAAGTTACATATACGTCACGTTCCACATTGCCTCACAAATCATATTCTATACTTAAAAAATTGTTCACACAATACCAAACCATGATTTATCTCTAACATGCCATGTATCATAACAAACAAAACATGCATAGACAATGAAACTAGTTTGGTACCACGGCGGTCGGGACAAATGAGATCATGCAATATGAAACGCGCTTGTCTATAGTACTTAGGTATTAACGTCTGCATTCTAGTGTTTAATTTATAGCCTCTTATTTGGCTTCCAGGTCTATTTTCGATAGGTCGCGTCGAACATGACTCCGTGGGTGTGTTGCTAGTACTTGTTATCTATATTACAACTAACTATACCTCTATTATTGTTGCTAAAGTTTTGATTTCATAGAATTTTACTAAGACACGAGTAAACAACATTTCTTATTATATTCAATAGCTCATCTTAGATAATGTATTTTTTTTACTAACAATCACGGAAATATACTTTTTTTTGAAGTAAGTAGAAGCGAGCAAACGATCAAGTGGATTAGCTGATGGTAAGTGATCTCCACCGTCCATGAACGCTTACAATACCAGAAGAATCGTGGACGTGTTGCTGACCTATAAGGAAAGGGACAATTAAAGAATTGGGAAGGGGATATCTTACTTGAGTTACGAAACGCAGCGGAAAGCTGCTACTCTACATTGGTTTTCTGTGAGACATTGCTAACAACCTAGTCGAACCGGCTCATTCATGCTGTAGACAATATGATCTACAGCATGAATGGGACGTGACTGTAGACAACTACAGCGTGGTTCGACCACTCAAAATTTTCAATTATTCAAGCTTGGTGTTTGGCTAAGCGTAATATTTTTATATTGTCGGTCTGTGAATAAATATCGACGTCTACGTGCACCGCACCGGTTTCGAAGTATTCGTATGAGACATCAGGCAAAAGTTTAAATTCGCAACGGGAGACTTCTAAATATGTCATAAATTAGTCAGTGCCATAGCATATGTTAAGAGGAACAATACGTGGAATTGGTGATATATTTAATTTATAAATTTGATTTTATTCCTGTATGCATAGTTCTTTGATTTTATTCTAATATAAATACTTAAATTATCAATATTAAGACCTTCCTACAATACCACGAGGCAGTCCATGTTACGTCGTTATGGTCTATCTTTTAGGAGCGGGCGTATTATGTTATAACTACGATCCTAATGGCATCTATAGAATACTACAAAAACCAGTTTTTAAAACAACTTGTATGCTGGTCTACAAGCTAATACTTTTATTATATTCTAACACATTCTGAATTGAAAGCCAACGATAATCATAAGTATCCGATTACGGCCAGGTGTCACAGTCGCAGACGCTGTTTTTATAGAGCGCGAGGTAACACAATTCCGCGAGGTGTGAGTGCCCGGCCACCGCTAACATCACGTCGGCAATATGATAGCCAACGTGCATGCGCGTGCGCACAAACACATACCGGAATTTTGCATGACCAGCTGCAATCATATTGTCAGTATAATACAAAGCCGTCAAAATCCCGTATAATGGGATAAAACTGAATGTTTGCCCCAGATATAAAATTAATAGTTTAATTTTTGATAATTTAAAACCGTTCCTAAGCAGCATAAATCCGGTGGGACCCGATCGTTTGGTCGACACGTATAGCCAATGTGCTTTATATGTTGTGAGATTGTGAAGACCGTGTCTTGGCTATACCAGGATCCGGTGCATAAGGTTAAAAATAGTTTTCAGTATTCCAACCAAAAAAATATTGACTGATTTCATAAAATGTTATCATTAGTTAGATTAATCAATCGGAAGGGAGATTTGCATCATTGCGGAAGGGGGATTTATAAAAGAAGAACAGGTAATAATTTAGGTAGGTTATACCGTTTATAGTTTTTTCCAAAAATCTAGAAACAAAAGAGCGATAATGTTAGTCAACGTCATTGAATTCACCGTTATGTCTGTTATCAGTAATATTTTACGAAACATATCTTTTATGTTTATTTTAGTTAGATGATCGTATAAAACTATTCGGCAAAAAAATTATATTCATTCTACTGCTACGAATTTGTGTGAAGTAAATCTTGACTTGTTTTAAATGATATTAAAATGTTAGATCATTGTAAATTTTTAAATGTTTTGTTCTCAATTCGTGTTAGCAACACAAATGTTGTAACAATTTGCATCAAGGAGACCCATGCCATCGAAAAAAAAAACTATATCTGTGTTTTCAAGTATGTTAACAACACTTTTTTAACATTGTCTTTAAATTGTAATTTGTAAGTAAACTTTTGGCTGATTATGATCCATTTTGTTGGTAAAAATAAATGACATTCATTCAATACAAATGTTTTTGTAACACAAATTTTTCTTAGTGGAGCAGCATCTTAAAACCAGCCACCGAACGTAGTTATGGCCCAATTAGATTATTAACCAATCTTTGGAGAAGGGATCAGGCCAGCGTAGAAATTGGATAAACTTCCTAGAAGTAAACTCAATTTAGAATTCCGTCATTCATAACTTTCTGCAATGCTAATGACATTTAGTGTTTACCGTTAAGTGGGCCTTAATAAAATGCCAGCTCATTTGCATGATCAGCGATGATGAAATTGTTAACTTTAATTTTGTGTTTACATTATGTCGCAATGCATTATTTCAATATTTATTTATTGCAAGTATCAAACAATATGACTACAAATGCAATCAGGCTGACAAATATCTGTTCAGTGGTTCGTGAATTTGTGAGTCATGTTTTGTAACTCAGGATTGCGAGAACCAGTCGTGACATCACTGAATCTCCTTAGTCGCATTTTTAGCCTATATAAAATTTATTTGCTATAGTTATTTTATAAAATCAGAAACATAACCAAACTTCACATCTAATTTGAACGTTTATTCATTTATGCAGTAACCAGCGTACTTTACGGCTTAATTAGCGCCGATTTTTGGTCATGGCAATCGACCTTCGAACTCGTAACGTTCCATGGAGTGTTCATGTTCGGTGGTGGGGTTATGGTATGTAATAGTAATTAGCAGGTTGTAAATTGAGAGTTCGTCAACTATTGTTGGAAGGATTGGTAGAATCACATTAGTTTCTCCCACATATCGTATATATTTATGTATTGTATTGTATTTTATTGTATTTATTATATATTTTTGTATGTTTAAATTTTTTTTTAATCGGCATGTACGTTTTATGTCATATTTTTATATTTTGTATCTTCCTTTTTTTTGCACCTACTTTGTTCATCTCTGCATCGCCCTAAGGTTGACTGGTAGAGAATGCCTTTGGCATTAAGTCCGCCTTTATACATTGTATATAAAGTGTAAAAATAAAAATAAAAATAAATTGTAGTACGCGTGCCTTTACCTTAGGCACATGGACAAAAAAGGTTTTCGAGGTCTGATAGAGATTGCAAGACTGTTATGATAGCCGAGGAATGTTAATCATTGATTGCATATGAAACTGTAGGCATTAATTTATGTAAATATATTAGCAATAGAGTCGTTAATTATTTTATTAACTTTATACCAATCATTCGGAATTGTCAATGCAGTTGTTATAGATATGTTCTTGTCAGATAACATTTTGTTTTTTCTTTTTCACATGTAAATTATATGATATTGGCTAAGGTGTAGCAAAGCCTTCAAAACTAGTTAGTTTTGAATGCAAATCGGCACAAGCAATTTGTGCAGGTCGGAAATAATTTGATGGTACTCCGACGCCCTAGCTTGTTACACCGGTAGTCAGTCGTCGGGTGGCGGGTCAGTCTCAACTCTGAGGAAACGTCTTTATTCACCTGCGTCACGCGAACCAGACATTTGAACTCGCCAGCTATTTCTTTGTGCCAAATATTCAAGACCTTTTTATTTTTAAATGTGTGAACGTAAATTCTTGTACAACGCGGAACAAATATGTGGCAGATGCGAGTTACGAGTATAGCAAAAACTATTGGCAGGCACCAAATACTTTACGTTTAGAACGGACAACCTTCAGTGCTATTGTACTGGTAAGGACGCCGTGTTTTTAAAGCATGAGGATTGTAAGCAATAGTTTCACAAGTGAATACAATATTTGAGTCTAGAGCTCAATATTAATTATTGTTAGTTTATCTAATTCAATGCTGGCATTCGTTTAGTAGTGGATCTGGAAACAATCACTCAACGCTACGTTGATGTAATTTCCCGATTTCAATAAATATATACATAATGTTATATATAATATATAACATTTAAATACGAACTTACAAATCGTTCCCACAAATGAGCCAATAGGAACAAAGTTTGAAATTTTATTGATTTTTTTTTCAGGATATATCTGTAAATATGGACTGATTTTGTTCATTGAAATGGGCCGTTAAACTGAAGTATGTATTAGATCTATCTGCGCCAAATTCGCAACCCTCTCGTCCTCGGTCGTTATAATCTTTGAATACTGCCTGAGTTACATTCAAGTGCTGTAGAGTGTACCATCACATATAAGCAATTATAAATAGACCCGTCTTTTGCTTCCAATACTAATGTGAGATTTTAATTAGTACGTCAGTCTAGATTTTACTTCCAGTCTTTTTTCCAGGGATTTTGCAAGCCCAACCCAACCAAAATCCTGGATCCGCTACTGTAGGTAATAACGACAAAAACCGACCCCTTCAATATTAGGTATACCGTATATGTGCGCACTGGTGACTAGTGATCTCAATATTTCGAGCGATCGCACTCAACCGAGCGTAGTTTTGACATGCGTCAAGCAGTGTCAGTCTGAATACGTCTATATTTAACGTCAAATAAAAAAGCTTGGACACAAAGTCTCGCGTATACGCTAGTTTATATTTTCACTACTTTAATTACTGCAGTGAAGTGTCTAAATTCGTCACCGTATTCATGAGTGCGTAGTGTAAAAACAGTGTTGAAAGTCTTCGGTTCATATCTCAGTACTTCGAGGTTATTTTTTTGTCCTTGCCATTGTTTATCAGTATGACTTATGCCAAGGTCTTGGCCTTCAGACATAAAGAAGTAATTTGTATCGCATTAATCTTATGTCATATAACCACTTATGAACATATTCAATAGCTGCGTAGTACGTACGACACTGCAGGATAAACGGTTGAAGGACACAGCTAGTTATTTATAAATGCTGGTTGTTTTTAAAGTTAATTAATTATGTTCTTGCTAATTAGAGAAGTGGATTTTCTGAATATAATATGTCGAGCTGATAAATGTGACATATTATCCCTTTATTAATTCTTCAGTTTTATATAATTTTCATAAATATCCAGGATTTTTTTTACCTTATGCCAAAGTGGTGCTTTTTATTACATTAATTTTTTTTTACTGAAAAGTTGAGATGACTATAAAATGTAGCGGTATTTCTTATGTAAATTAAAATACCGTTTAATAATAAATAACATTTAATTAATACACAGTAGCTAAAGAAAAGGCACTCGCCAAGTGTGAAGTTTATGATTTGGGTATTAGATGCTATATTGCCAAAGATATTTTGCAAAGACAAGAATCTTCACGAATCGGGGCAAGTTGGCGACATGACCTCTTTCTACTGTAGTAAATAAACAACCGCGTATAAGGCTTTAGTAAAAGCACCTATAATGGGAACTAATCTGTTTCTTCGCTCACCGCTATTTTACCGCTTGCCACGTTGCGCCACGTGACTAGCAAATTGACATTTGAAAGTACCTGATACCAGAGTAAAACAGTCTTATAGATTGGGTTAGGGCCACGTTCTTCATTAACAAATACTTGAAAGTTTAACAAATACAAAATGTGGTGATAAACGATCAATAGGCTTTGGTTGACGTACGTTGTGGGACGGCCTTGGCTATTTTGATGTGGATACCGTGTGTCATAAGGTCATGGGTCGCCTTGTGACGAACATACATATTAATTGGTGACATTAGTGGTGGTGCTTTGCGTGCGCTATAAGAAGCGTGGGCTGATGACCCTCATGTGGGAATAAAACGTGGCTAAAGCAGGTGGGCTGTTCTGGCTCAGCAATGGATCATGCCATCCCTTACCTACTCTTTCCTAATATTTGGAATTCATAATTCGAAAGAACTTCCCGACTTCGTAGGTATTTTATAAAAATTAAATAATCCAAAATAAATATTCATTCTAAATACTATCTGTAGTGAGTGAATCCTGGACAATGCTAAGTAGATGACGATGAACAAATATCCATCTTTTATCTTTAGAATGTTACAATAGCGTTTGTAGATAGTGTGACCTCTGATCTTAAATAGATAAATATGTATTTTTTTCTATGATATTATATTAATTGCTGCTAGTGGAATTGTAAACAACTTACATATATTTCATATTAATAATATTCATGTCCTCTTTAAAATAAAAGACTTGTGTATCTTTAACATTCCATCATAGTAACGTTAATCCAAGTTATCACCTTACACTATTATCATGTCATATTGTGGCGATAACGTAAAAATTCTTACATTAATCATCGCCCTGCCCTAAAGACAAAGGTAAGCCTAGTACTTTAGTAACTACTAAAGGCAAGTCTAATAGTTAGTTAGTGGTAGCAACTTTTATATACGAAGCAGCATGTTTTATCCATTTTACAGTTATTGAGTTTTAAGTTAAATAAAACAATTATTCGCTAATTATTTTCTCCCCAGAGGGGTTGACGTCAGGCAGGCGGCCTGCCGTAAAAATTGCAACCGAATCTTTCAGTAACATATGTTAAAAAGCATGTTGCGCTGACCCCACTGCGAGTGGGATAGGGAAGGTGGAAGAAGATTGGCTACCCCAGACCTACAGCCTGGATATATACGAGTATCTTCGTAGAAAACTTGTTTTTATATGCGGTACTAACTTCCATCTTATATCTGCATGTCCCATAACTTCTATCTACGATTTTGCAAGTCACAGCGGAACACATATATAACTTTAGCATGTCAATGGATATTGAAATATTAACGGCTATATCTGTATCGGAAGTGAGACACGATTTGTGCGGTAAAGTGTGTTATGACCTTACTGTTTTGCTCACGTTTTGTGAAGTGATTTAATTGGTCGCTTCCGTAATGTAGCGGTTTTACTTCGCCACGAGGTGAAACTGCTCGGGCGGCGCTCTCGAGCTATTCCTGTCTGCCTGAACACTGTAAGGTGAACACACAAACTTGGTTAGCTCAAGAGTTTTATCCACTTGCATTCGATGAAAATAAACTATATTTCCGTTAGATATAAGGTTTTATAATTGTGTCCATTACGAGGCACAATATGCATCATCTTTTTTCCACCACGCCTGCTTTCAACGGCCAATTAATTTTCTTCCACGATCTTGACCCATTCGCTTTATCAACTTCATGTGTTTTATATATTAGGTACGCTTAGATTTGTTAAGATATTCATATTGAATCCAAGTTTTCCTCTTTATTTCGTGTGAGATCTGAATTATTAATAGGTCACTTAGTACTATTTCATTCATTAAATATTTATCAATTCTTTGTATTTGAAGGGGTAATTCCCTCAACTCATTATTCTGTTGCGTAAATACATATTTTATTTTACCTATTAGGCTTTTTAAAATACACCTATAATAGTTTTTTCATGTTTATCATCATTAGATTATACTGCTGATACTTATTTGTCAACGTCATGATTAATTAATGTTATATAAACTTTTTTGATATCTGCAATCCACATTGTTATATGAAGTCGTTATTTATGTGTGTTGAATTGTTTGGTCAGCAAGTAAGCAATAATAAAAAGCATTAGTCCCAATACAGTGAGTACAATTATATTTGTATTTTCATTTTGAACTTTATTTGGAATACATTCTTTCACCTTAAATGTTAATCTAAAATCTTATTAAAGCCGCATGTGATGTGTAAATCCATTTATTTTCGCGCATAAAGCGAGCGTCAGTATTACCATAACCTCACATCAGTCTGTGTGTCAACATGGCGTGTTATTTACATTTACATAATAACGATATCGAGTCGTAGCTCGCCGCTCCCTGGTGTCATGTCAAATATCCCATTTCCCGACGAAATTTCATCGTCAGGGTCATTACCACTTCAAGCACTGTCACAGTTAATCTGAACTATAGATCAAATTATGTTGTATGTTAATGCGAACCTTGAAGTGTTGTATAGTTCTCGCTAATACGAATATTTATTCTAATTTATGAGTGATTTCTAAGTGAGGATTAAGTAATTAGTGTTATTGTGATAAAGGTTTTGCTGTCTTCTTTCTGTGTACTCTTTGTTACTGCCTAATAGGAAGTATTCTTTGCGCGTCTATGATCCTGTGATTTTTGACTTCCAATGATTCCACTATACCAAAGAATATTAAATTTTTACGATTGAGGAATATGGTAGATAACTGTAGGATTAGCTATGTGCTTCGTCTACTATAATACTAGGCAATACCTTCTTCTGCTTCCACCTGCACTTATCCCACTCGTAGCGGGGTCACCGCAACATGATTTTTAACACATGTTACAGAAAGATTTGGCAATATCGTGTGCCAATAATTTCTATCGACTGCAAAATAATTCGATGTCGTACCTTCGTCACATCACTACTTCATATGTATAATGTGCATGATACGTCGGTGAAAGGATTTGTCTCATCGCGAAGGTTGAATTGTTTTATTTTGAAACGAGATGTTTGTGAAATCCAGTACAATCCATGAATACTCTGTTATCGACGTAAAATCTTTATTGTCATTAACAATCGCATGCTCCGGTGCCTTAATTTGGGGATTTCTCTCAGAGACTCTGTGATCCGATAAAATAACGAGGTCGCTTGTACGTTTCCGGTTTCAAGTATCCATGTTACATGCGAATCTTTCCGGAATATTATTGCTGAATGTTCAGCTCGATGTCTCGATTACTTACCTACTGGTGAAAAAACTACTGGCAAAGTTTTTTTTTACTCAGACTCGTGTCTAAAATGGTGAAATCAGTTGTTACGTCGAATACAAATCAGTTTCGGCCGAACATTGGAAATTATTATTCCAATGATGTTAAGATCTGTTTACGATGTTTTCCTTCACCTTAAAATCTTGATACGTGTGCACTTTAATTTCGAAAAGTCAGTGACACACTTCGATTTATAATAGAATGGAACGTATGGAACTAATTGGGCAACTGCAAAAATACACTTTTGAACATTGTTAAACAGGTCCGTGTCGGGGACATATTTTCTTAGAATATATTACTCCTAACCGCGCGGGCGCTGTACAAAAATTGACTTTTTTCGTTGATTACTGTATTTCAAAATAATTAGTTCAATTATCTCATTTAAATATGAATGTACTTTTTTCATTTTAGATCCTAATATGTAAACATAAGCTTTTCATGTCACTATGTCATATTGAAGAATACTTACCGTACATTATTATAATACAAAACATCTCATACAAGCTGATGTTACCATGGACAGTGGCCATCTATACTTAAGTGTTATCAAAATTCATATTCCAGCCCACGTACATTTACATTAAGTTGTTCTATAAAACATCTATTGCTCCCTCGGCTAACAGCAGTACGGGAACAGGTTTTTTTATAATCATTTATGTATTTTAATCGGATATGTTTATGGTGAACTGGCTGGCGAGTTGTCATGGTACCGTTACATGATTCGATTTGATTAAAACAGTGGTAGTAATACGGACAAACTATGTACCCAACAATGATCTTTTGAGACTGGGGAGAGCATTGATCGTCTAGTTCAGTCTTGTCTTTAGTATGCTTTGATATATATTTATTAGATTTGATAATGGTGACTACTGAGGCTAAATACGTTCCATGATTTAATGTACAATACGAGCAAAATAACTTGGCCGGTCTGAAATTAGTTACAAACGTAGTCGCCTCATATCTATTGTATTCAAATATTAATGGAGGCGTAAAGAACGAATGTAGTTACTAATTTCAACCCGTAAAATTTAGTCAATAAGTTAATTGCGTAGCATAAAGTAATGTAATTTAATGAAGTCCCGATATCGGTAGTATTAATGATGCCTATTTTATTTAAAAACGAACATGATATTAACACAATATTTTCCGGTACACTTCCTGTCATATACCTAAGAAAAACTTGCTTTTAATATAATTCTATAAAAAAAAATACATTAGTCTAATTAACCCGAAGCCGTTGAGTTGAAAGTTAGTCAGCCAGTGTGGGATGTAGGAACGTTAACTGACATTATAGCTCAGGGAATTGTCGCTTGTATGATGGTATGCAATTTGACGAGTGGTGGTGAGCCCGGCGCGGTGCGGCGCCATGTGTCGTTTTCCATTTGTTACGTTCGACAGCTGTCGTCGAGCGCCAGGATAACTGAAGGGCATGCCAGGAAATGGAATCGATGGTTCCACTGGAGTGCAGTTGTGTGATGACAATACTGCAAAAGGGCTAACTGCTTTTACGTTTATAATGTTGAGATGGAAATGACGTACAATTGCAATTGAAGTAATAATACGACCTATGTTCAAAATGTATATTCTTCTTCTGTCTGGCGTTATCCCGGTAGTAAACGTTTCCACTGCGCTCAGACTTGAGCATCGTCAGTAATGAGAAAATTCATTATCCCGAAATTCTGAAATCTGAAAATTTACCAAGTCGCGGAACCATACCAAAAACATACTTAACCGATAAGTGTTCGACCCCATTAACAAATATATAACAATCGGATAGTTTGCAAATTTTTATTAACTTTTTCTTTAAGCAAAAATATTTATCTTTTACAGGTAATGAAGACCCTTCAACGTGTATTTTGAAAACGAAACTGGGAATTTTATGAGAGGTAAATTTTTAAACATGACCTGTCATTGTTTCGCTTGAATCGCTGTTAACTCACACGCTAATATATACATTTAATCCGTATGCCACTGATCACATTGTGTTTAAAATAACCGAATCAGTTTTCATCCCATTTTCGATTGTACCATTGAAGTGCCTTTGGAAACGTTTTCACTAATAATGCTTTCATGTTTGGTATATAAATATGTATCGTGAGAATAGTATATATTTCGTAAGTATGTACACATTTTTTTGTAAATACTCTAGTATTCTAGATATTAGTACACAGCGTGACGTATGTCTACTGAGTAGTAGAGCACAGCTGTAGACAGTTTGTGTATAGCATGAATGGACCGGCTCAATCGGTTTGATACCACTGTCTCACAGAAAACCGACATAATGTAGCGTACGGTGAGTGATATATCCGGAGGCATAAATCACCTTACCCTTCCCAATCCCTTAATTATCCCTTTCCTTTAAGATCGGCAACGCGGCTATGATTCTTCTGATATTGTGGGCGTTCATGGGCAGTAGAGATCACTTACCATCAAATGACCCGCTTGCTCGTTTGCCGGCCTATGCTATAAAAAAATATAGTCATATATCGGAGCTAGTGTACTCAGTAAACCTAAATCAAAAAGTTTTCATATATTACAATGAATATATTATTATGTACACACTTTATGTACATTAATAGGAATGAGATATCGCTGTTCAAAATTCGCGTTCGTGCCTTATCCCGATCTACGCCATTTTTGTATGTCGCTCTTCATCGATATAATTATATTCAAATATACAAGTAAACTTGAAACCGGGTGGCTTAATGTTAACAAGAAACGATATTATAAGCCGTGACGACCTTTGATATTAACTGATAACAACCTTGAGTTACACAATTTCTCAGAGAAATTATGTATACAGAGAATTTATCGAAGGGACCGTTACAGCAGACTTTTCTATTGATTTTATAACAAAGTATTTCTAATTACAGTTAATTGTTAATTACTTACATTAAAGTTCGGGTATTAGTGTTTGGGTCCTCAGATGCCATTAGTAGACTTCTGTGTACCCTAAAAACGAAGTAAAAAAATATCAAACAAAAATAGAACCGACTTTAGAAACTAAAAAGCAAAAATAAAAATTTGGTTTAAATTTAATCTAACCAATTTTGATTCGATGCTATTAGTAGTACCAATCATTGTACTATCCTACTTCTATTGTAAATGTGAAAGTTTGGATGCTTGTGAGTTTGTAAATTTGATACATTCGATGATTTCTCAGAGACGTCAACAAATATTATTCCCGTTCTCAGTTACTGGTCTTAAAACATTTTCAGAACTCAGTAGCGGAGTACCGTAAAACAGAGTGGATAGGGATGGCTGGGTGAATCGGTACGAAACTTATATTGAGTCCTATTACATAGATGGTGTAGTGTATGGCTATTGCCCTCAATACCACCACCATCAAATATGGTAGACTTGATAGTGGCGGTCGATAAGAATAAAGATGACATCTAAACACTGGAGATGGATCGAACAAAATTTTTATCTCAAGATTATTTTTGTCCGAAAAATGAAGTAGTTTTTTGTTTTTTAGTTAATTACAGTTTATCTCATTATATGTGTAAATAAACAAAACTAGTTTTTTTCTTATGCATCCTTGCAACTCTATTCACCCCATTTTACCGTATGAGACATATTGCCACTAGAGTATGGATATAATCGAATTTTAACAAAGGACTTAAGTACAATTAAAGTTAACTGAAGTCTCTGAGTGCTGTAGATAGTGGTGTAACACTTACGAAATTGTCCATAATTGGTGCCGGTACCTGTGTGGGCACGTTTGTAAGTTGACTCAGACATTATTGTTGTCTCAATTAGAGCCGCGTTTCCTTTTTAAGCCATCTTGATTCCGCGCTAGTGCTCCGTGTTGTACCGTATTGTTATTTTGTGGGTAACTGTCAAGATTTTTGTAATATTACTGAGTGCTTCATGACGAATTAAAATAGGTTTATACCTTAAAATAAATACTTACAGAAGATAGATGTACGAACAACGCAGACTTAACAATCGTAAGCTGAACATTCGCGAAGTGTTATGTGTCTACTTCCAACGTCACGCACACAAACGCAATAGAAATGTCAGCTAAATTGATAATGGGCAAAATGTGTTTCATACATTGATTGATAAGTGAGGATCATAAAAATAATATGGTGAGTAGTTATTAGTATGGTAATCGTAGTTTGGAGCCATACATGCCGCCAATTGAACGGCTTAACTTTCGTGCGGGTCCTTACATGTCCACAGTAAAATTTGCCCTTTATATATTTAATTATCGTATTAATAGCTCAATACTAATGTATTGTTAATAATATTGTATTGTTTCTTTAGTTGTAAATATGCGTTGTTCAACCGGATCTATATTAATAGCGTTGTCAGCCGAAACATGTCACTGTCTGATTGCGTCATTAATTCTAATTCGAAAGAATCCAATCGATTATAATTGCATTAGGCTAAATCACTATCGATACATTCTAACGTTATACTCGTATAATTAAGCATAGATTTATTTTGCGTAATACCAGGACGGTACGTGTAAGTAGTTACTAAATTATAAAACAATGATTTTAAAAACATCGAACACAGTTAAAACAGTTTTCATTGGAGTTTTTTAGTTTGAAATTGACGTGAAACGATTGAATAAATAATAATTTTGTGACTCTCGCAATTTGAAAATAGTCTAATGCAGACTTACTACTATTTATAGAAAAACGAATGTAATGCTACAACAATGATACTTAAAAAATTGTTACAACCCAATAATTTATGTTGAAATAACATAGACATCGCTAACCAAGTAGGGTAGGCAGAGATGTAACCAGTACACCCATATGTCGCCGAGCTTATTTCCGTCCCGAGATGTGATAGGGGCGAGCCTATCGCCGGGCCGGGCACAATTCCAGACTCCGGGCATGAGTATCAACTAAGAATTTTGTGATAGAAAAACCCAATATCACTTTTACCCGACACGGGGATCGAACCCGAGACTTCAGCACAGCAGTCATTCTGCGTACGCATTAGAACTCCGCTACCGAAGTAGTCAATGTGAAAGATGTCTTCAAAGTAGTTTTATGGTTACAGTATACACAGGCGTGCCGGGTTTCCTCACTTTGCTGAATTCTGTTTACACCATAGGTTTTCAAACATTTTTGGCTAGCCGCCCAGATAACAAGACAATAATATCTCAACTCCACCAATAAGTATAACCAGTATAACAAAATCGATTACCAAATATTGATTCATACATTCGAAATATTACATTCGCAATCCTTGAAGACAATAATAAAATATGAACAAAGTATTTTCAAATGTATTATATAAAAATTTAATTTATTGTTTTTGATTAAATTAAAATACTTTTATTCTTCTAAAATATGTTTTTGTATTGTACCAATAAATTTATAAAAAAACGGTGCCCCTCTAAAGAGAAAACGCGCACCGAGTTATCGCCCCCGCTTTCTGAGGAGCTGATGGTCCAAGTTTAGGAACCTTTGGTGCACCCAGTGCATACGTTTACCTACAGTTTGTTTCACAAACAGCGCTGCCGTTTCATCTCACATCCTTACGTCCATTGTTTTCGTTTTTTTTTTTCTTGTAATTAACCGTCCGTCGGAACAATGGTGTGGCTCTCTGTATCCTAGTAGCGTTCTTAATTGCTTGTTCATAATTAGTTCTTTTTCTTGGATTTACTAAGTGAAGAATGAGGGTTTATCTTTCTGTTGTGTTTACTAACAGAGTATGTCGGTGTGGTATTTTGACCCGTTTCGTTCGTATTGTTATTGGAAAGCAATTTTCACTTTTATATAGTTGTCTACTCTTAACAAAACTATGATGAGGGCATATTAATATTGGAGTCACAAGATTTTTGAAGCTTAATTTATTCCCACAACCCATTAGATTTACGTAATTAATATGAACTTCTAATTTGTACATATCAAAGCTTGTTCATTATAACTTTGTTATTTTTCGGGGTGGACAGCCTAAAACAACATATAGTAGCTTTGCTACTTTATTTCAACCATACAAACCTAGTCTTTAACCCTATACATATAGAGATAATAATTGAATGTATATCTTATTATAGTGTCACTAATAATGAGTGCTTTCAAAGACAATAAGTTTAGTTCAGGTGGTTATAATGTATGCGTTCTACTGGGTTTTATTGTACCGTTTGTTCGTAAACAACATTGGACGCAGACTCGTCGTAAGATAATGTGTTTCGATACATGTGTAGTGTACGTACATACTGTACATCGTAATGTGTTCTCGTTTTAGACGTTAATTAATACACTATGTAACATTATTAATTTAATTGCAGTGCGTTTATGTCGATAATTAAACCTTCGATGTTAAAGTAATGATCTACTATTAGTTTATATGAGTTTAAGCTCCTTTTCACCTCCTGAGTAAACGCTACTTACCAACTAAAATATGTCACGGTCAAATACAAATGTCACACTCTGACATAAATACTGGGGCAAAGATGTCCACTGGATACTTTCATAAATATAAGTAAAAGGTTAATTGGTCGTTATATCTAACTCGAATACTATAACACAAACCCTCAGTCTTATTATTGGCTATAGATACCTTATTATGTAGCGATCATTTTAAAATCCTTATAACCAAATTTCCATATCATTACCCAATCAATAAAATTAATTGGATAAAATATTGTCTGAATTTAAATAGATATGTCATTTTCATGACAACAAAAAACAACGATTGATTTATTACGCAACGTCCGGATCGTATCTTGTTTCTGCTCGGCTCTCGGCCATCTCTCTGATGGATCATCCGAACGCAATAACAAATTGTCGGGAGGCGGTTAAGCAGTTTATAATTACTCCTTTGTTATCCGGGTCCCAATTAATCCCGGGTCTATTCTGCACGATAAACCCGACGGGCTTTGGACGATGATTGATATCGGGAGAGAGCTATTTAAGTTGCCCGTTGCGGGCGGGGTCAGTTTCGAATTGAGATTGGTTGATCGTTTAGTGGCACTGGGGCTTGTTCGAATGAATCTTAATGAATGTCGGTCACAGTTGATATAATTAGAAGTAAATAATTGTTCATTTGAACTGTCATTTTTGATTTTTAAATTTTGTAATCGGTTTTTTAATTTTGTGTATACTTATTCTCTTATGTGCCTACCCAAAAGCCGGATATTATTTGCATATTCAAACTAAATCGTAAGTACCTAATCAAGATTTCCAAAGCGCATAATTCTAATCGTAACCATGTAGTCGTTTGAAACCAGATTTCGGTTTTGAAATAAATACATTTAAAACTACCTATGGAAATGTTATTGTTGCAATTGTTATTTTGCTTTGTAACAGAAGCGAAAAAGTATACTTAACAAGTTAGCAATCAATATTCAAATTCAAATAATCGTATAAATTGTTTCAAGACATACTATATATGTAGATTTTTACATACATCTGTAAGATATAGGGATTTAATAGAATAGATGAATCTACATAAAACTTAAGCTGATAAAACCAGTGTCCGCTTGGTTTCCTAAACCGGTCGATTTAAGTAAACAGCCGTTAATCAGTTTTAAACTTTGAGTATAGTATTTGCTTTCGGAGCTCGTCTCCGCTCAGACAAATTTAATGCGTCATATTATGTGTAAACTATAGATTATATTTAGACGCGCCCCATTCAAATTCTTTATTAACCGTACCAAAGAATTTGGAATACATTTTCCATGAATCGATATATACGTTGTACGTACGTAATACGTTGTATTGTAATTCCATTATATATATTTCTCTAAATATAATGTTCGTAACATTGACTATATTGCTAATGGAAACTTTATCGTATTTTGTCATTTCGACTAACACAAAAGTTGCATTAGCACTTCCCGTAGAATCAATTTCACGCCAGTGAAGTTAAAAGATTGAATAACACAATTTCCATCACAGTTTTTGTTCATGGCGGTTCACATTTGGCGTGTTTTTTGCCATTCAAGTTAAAAACTTGGTACAGGTCCAAAACGTGATTCGGTTACAGTGGCGTTTTGTTAAAATGAATTTTAAATCTATGATGTTATGCATATCGTTGCTTTTTTTTTAAAATGTCCGTGGCGCTTTCCCAAAGTTACCCCTAAAGATAGTTACTTATTTATTTTACGAGTTGGTACGATACCTATTATAGGCGAAATAGTAGAAGTAGTAAGTATTTAACCTTTACGTAAATAATTCTTTTTTATTATTCAAGGTTCGAAATGTCAACGTTCGAATATACCTTATAATAAATACACCCAACAATCACGCACATAGTCCTAACCCCACACTAGGTTAACCTGTGTCGTGGCGTGGCTATCGGTAACTACGAGGGACTTACGGTCCCACAACACCCAGACTCGAAACAAATATTGTGGATCACACAGACATTTGTCTCGGTGTAGAAATCGAACCCGCAGCCTCTCGCTTCACAGCCAGCTACTCGTCTATTGCGCCACGGGCTTGCTCTAATCTAAGAATAGTTGTCATTTGTCACAACACGACAGTAATAATTATTTATCGATATATAACGATCTCATGTTGGCATACAATACATATATTAGCAGCTGCAACTTTGAGATTGGTTTTTAAATATCACTCGCCAGCTTCCTTAATATTAATCAGTTCGCGTGTTTCTTAATTATATTGTACATTTGTACATTGTACATTGTAACATTGTGTCGTATTAAATCTGTTCTGCATAAAGTCATATACGACTACAATGTACCAAGTACCAACCACACTTGCGCAGTACTTATTTGAAAGTGACCTTTTAATATACAGTGTTGCCCAACGGTCTGAGGTTGATATTTTGTCGGTGGACGTTAATTAATCAAAATAGATGGAATCGTGACACGGCGAGGACGTGGGCGGCCCTCCGCACGTGTGGAAAATTATTATTTTGTTAATAAACATGCTGAGAACGTTTCGTAACATATTGCCAAATAATGGAAATTTTGATAGAAAATTCGTTTATGTATGCAAAAAGATGGACCATAGGGGTGCGAAAACTCAGTAATTAATAATAATGAAAGTTTAGGAGGCGGGACATACAACAGTTTCATCAGAAAGAAATTAAAAATAGCCAATTTGACAAATTAACATGTATTTCCGATATTTAATGTTCTAATCAATATCTGTATGTCTATTAGTGTTTACTTACAACAAAATGTAAAAGAAACAGTTATAAGTATCATAGTACAATACCTATAATGCCAGACGAATTAACGAAAACAGCACTTAAGTACATTTGTAAAGCGTTTGATTATTCAAACATGTTTTCTAAAAATATACAGCAAGCATTGAAAATAATCGATATGGTGGTTAGACGAAGCCTTATTTTCCATCCAGTCAAACCGTCAAATCGACGTTGATAATAACATATTGATTGAATTTGTTTGTGAGAAAGGCGCGTGTCTCTAATTTACATAATTGAATCTAACAACCTATTGCTCAGTGAATTCAATTAGTTATCATCTACCACACATGAGCTTCTATTCACCATGATAAATCTAATTTAGTTGCAGCTTTTAGGGTGTTATTTACTGTAAATAGCCTAAGCAATATCTTATATTATTTTGTGTATGTCGTTAGTAGTGTTTCAAAACCAGCCAGCGAGTGATTGAACATTGGCATCGCTTTTGGATAATACTGGTAGGTACACTATAAATTAGGTATAAGTAGTAATGGGTTATAAGTTGGTGGTTTCAGGTAATATTTTTATTCATAGTTTACGATCGGTCAACACGAGTTGATATTAAATAGATTTCCTTTAAATCCGTTATTTTTTGCGGTTGCTTAGTTCTGTGTCTAAACCGCGTCGCGAAATCTGTTACAAATCACCGTGGCCTCTGTTTTTACGTCTGTCACTGTAACACGAATTCCGTTCCATCGGCTTGAGTAATCGATATTGAATCTTACCATTCGGTTGTGTAATCAATCGTTGAATCCAACGAGAAGTTTACATTCGTGTTTTTCATACGAAAGATTTACGAAAATTCCACTGCGTCATCGACAAACGCTCGGTTTTGATCGTAGCAAAGATAAAATTCGTTGGTTACTTGAAAAGCGTAGGCTTGATGTTCTGAACCAAGATAGAACCGAGATTAGAGCAAATAGTGAAGATCGGACCAAGTAAAACACATTAGGGGCTCAATTATTCTGAGTAAATTTGGCAAGAGGTGTAGTGTAGACAGATACTTACGAGTTTGAAAAGAAAATAAAGTTTCATGACTTGTCCTCAAAGTAGATTTAGGTAAAAGGAGTTCATATTCCATTTCCAATAAATAAACTACACCAATATTATGGTGATACTATAAGACTCTACATCCTCTTACAATATATTATGAATCACCGATGTTAAAACTTTTGGTTATGCCCGCAACAATAGCAAATACTACAAAATACTTAATCAATAATATTTTAACTGGTTGTGGAATGTTCACAAATAAGGGTCCTTTACAGATACCCGTATCTTTTTGCATAGCAGCTGTTGTTGATAGCGGTGTCCAGGGTAGATAATTAAATATGTGGGCAGTGTATGCGGTTTTTTGAATAGTTTCAAAAATAATTAACATTGTTTGTCTTAAATTAGTCCTTTGTTACTCTGTTATCTGGAATAACTAGCTGGCTGTGGATGTATGAAGACATAACAATAAAGTATCATCTTTCGATATGAGATATCATTGTACCATCAACAACATCGAGTTCGTAAAATGTATCGATTTGCCCTTGGCTATTTGTGTTAAATTTTTATCTAGAGTACCTATATCGCTCGCTAATTTAATCGATTAAGTTATAAGAGCTAATAAAATGTTCTATGCTTGTTTTGATTCTGGAAAATTGGTATTCGAGAAATCGATTGGTATCGATAAAAGAGCGTTATCTATAGAGTGAAATATGGAGATAACGATCAACCCCGTATTTGTTCACATAACGGATATTAGTTTTCCTGCTTTCTTTATTATAACGGTAGATGGAATATCTTAATATATTAAGATACCTTTGGAGATCGAATTTCCATGTGTAGCATTAGGGGAGATCTGCTATAATTTATAGCTATGTCTATAATATGGAGTGATGAGAACAAATACAATTGGCAGTCCCTTTTACCAAGTTTTCCCGCATATTTGTATAGTTAATGTTTCAACCTGTTATCAAAATGGTATATTATTTCAGTTAGTAATATTACCACTCGACAAAAAAGAAACAAATGTTTTATAGAATAAAGATGTTAATACAACATTTGAATTTTGGACATATTGGACCAAGGCCTAACCCCTCATTCAGTAGAGGAATCCCTTGCCCGGCAGTGAGATATTTATAATACATAGCTGATATTATTATGTTAATTAGAAGTAACTTCTGAAAATGTTGACTGCCTCGGTGGCGCAGTTGTAATGCGTACGCGTTACAATTGAGGCTAACGCTGAGGTCTCGGGTTCGATCCCCGGGTCGGGTAAAGTGGTATTGGGTTTTTCTATAACGAAATTCTTAGTATCAGCCCGGAGTCTGAAATTTGTGCCCGGTATGGCGATAGGCTCGCCCCCTATCACATCGTGGTACGGAGATACGCTCGGCGAAATGTGGGTATACTAGTTACACCTTTGCCTACCCCTTCGGGGATTACAGGCGTGAGTGCGTATGTTCTGAAAATGTTATTTCTTTTATTCTGGAGCATGTTTAACTAGACAGTAAGTACGCTCACTTATTGTCTTTATACACCAGTCTGTATCGCCTACTACTAAAGTGAAACTTTTATTAGATCGTCTCAAATTTTTTGGCCTGTGTGTTGCATGTCGCGTGACGGTCGGCCGCGGAGTAGGGATAAAGTGAAAGGCGCTCGCCAGAGCAGCCAAGGCCAATATGGCGTTATATATATAATTATATATAACGTATTATATATATATATAATATATATATATTTATTATAAAATATTATTATTATTATTTTGTTTGTTTTTGTTAGTGTTTAATGTAATATTATTCCAAAAAAATTTAGTTTTATGTCTATAATGTGAAAAAAGTCTCACTTTTACCGTGGTTTCATAAAACCACACAAGATTTTTTTTATTCTACATCATTTTCCCATCATCATCCGAGGCTCATCAACTTTCCTTTATAAATTTAAAAAATCGTGTCGCTAACATCTTCACCTTTTCTGATCCATATTATTACTATCAGCCATCATATAGGTCGTCGCTCCATCATCATAATTTTATGAGTAGCACCAATACATGTTTCGCAATATGGTAAGAGCGGACGTCTTTCCCTATTACTTCCATCTGAGATACGGCACCAGCGAGCAGTTTAGATCGGCGCGATACTACTCAAATGGAAATTGTGAGAGATTTATGTTAACGATAAACGAATTTGAACCATTGTTCGACGGTGTACGACATTCATGTATGAACTCTCTTTTATGTCTTTGACTTCATTGAAGTGATGTGCGTACGTATTTATGTGCAAATAGTAATGTCACACCTATGACATCATTGGGTTTAAAGATAGAATGGGAATAATTATATAATTATAATTTATTTAGTTATAAATGTTTCCAATATTTATACTTTAGCATGATAAACTTTGTAAGGATGCTGCCAAAACAAAGCTATATATTATTATCAATATAAACAATATTACAATTATTTTTATACAATGTAAATTGCATTGATCGCTCATCTGACGGCAAATTATTGGTTTTCTGTCGCTCGCTTGGGTTATTTGTGGCGAAGGTATTTTTGAAAGGTAAATACATTTATTTGGTAGACGACGGTTTTATATTCGTATTCCAATATCGCCGTATATACCCATCGAATACATATTGCATTAATATAACACAGATTATAAGTTATTTATTGAACATTTAATTTGAAATGATGTAAATTAAAAATGAAAACGTTACGCTAAATAATTTGATTTTGTTTATGATTAAATATCTGAAGTATGCGTGTCTAGATTTTCTTCAAAAATAAACGTAAACAAACTTTGAAACAGTTTCATCTAGGAAATTTTAAATATAAACTTGTCATCCACCACGATGCACGTCCCCAGTGTATTTTTAACAATTTTATGTTGAAATTCAACCAAGTTCCATAACTTTTTAATGCCTTTTGTGATGTTATTTTGAGAAGAAATTCTGTACTTTACCTTGGTGAAATTTTTGTGCAGACGTTTCGACATTGCCACTGCGAGGATCCCCTTCGTTTTATTCACTTTGAAACTTTCGTTTATGGTGGGTATAAACTTTTACTCTCGCACTGTATTTTCGTTTCAGTGTATTTTAATAAATTGTATGCTTTAAATGCGTTAAGTCTTTCGAGTTGAAAGCCTTTAGAGATAAAGGCTCAAGGAATTTATAATTGTTAGTTATGTAGTATGTATGCTAATTCCAGTTTCAATAATCACAATACATGATTAAAGCGATTAATCTAATGTGATTTATGGATACCCGTTTAGTGGAGTCACGTTTCGGCATCAGCCAGTGTATATCCAATTGTTTTTGTTGATTTACAGAATTACATAATATGTAACTGCGACATGTCGATTTTAAACTGTGTCGAACTTACGTTGATAATATATTCGGTGATATTCATCCAGTTGACATATAAAAATGGTCATAAATACTATTAAAGTATTGTGTCTGTATGGAAATAGATGACAGTAATTTAGGTACATATATTTTATTTTAGTAGTAATAAAATTAGGGATGGTAAAAATGTAGCTGAAATACAAATTTATCGTTGTATGAATTACGGGGAAGCGATTTTATTTTTGTCATTCCGACTTGTCATTTGCAACCTAGATATAGTATTTTTATATTTTATATGCAATCCAAAGGTCGTGTGACACGATAAATAATATTCAGTGACGCTGCTAGACACTATAAAATCGCCGTGCCGAGATATAATGGCGATTGTAATTTCGAATATATCTTTATCACATCAAGAAGTTACGATATTCGATGACGTTTACATAAAACTGCACGAACTGCAATAATTTTATTAGGTTTTTAGGGCAATGTGTACACAAATGTAAACTTAAGACGCTGTAAGAAAAAGTATAATCTCAATTAATCATCGGACCACATTAGACGACAGCTGTGCTGAGGTGCTGGGTTCGATTCCCGGGTCGGGTAAGTGATATTGGGTTTTTCTATTACGAAATGCTCAGTATCAGCCCGGAGTCTAGAATTGTGCCCGGTATGGCGATAGGCTCGCCCCTATCACTTTATGGACCTGAAATAAGCTCGGCGAAATGTGGATGTACTGGTTACAGCTCTGCCTATCCTTTCAGGTACTACAGGCATGAGTGCGTATGTATGTATGTATTAGTACCACATTATTTCACTTGAGTACATCAAACGCATGCTTCTGGCGTTCTGCGTTTATTCGCGGATCCGTACAGACGTTAGACTTTAGAGCACGCGGTTTAATTTGGTGCATCGTACTCGTGCAAGTACTCACGTGAATTCGTACCTCCATAATATATAAAGGTAGGTGAGGCTTGATACCTCCCTCCCATCTCCGTTTCAGATGAACATAGCAAAGCACTTTGTTTAGTGTTAACCAATTGTATTCTCATTTCTCACAAAAGCTGTCTGGCCGCCCGGATTTATCAATGTGCCAATATTACTTATGAAAACTAGAAAACTCTACATAGTGAAAATTAACTGGTCTATTCTTCGGCCGCCTGCCCTTATCCCACTCACATTGGGGTCAGAGCTGCGCCGTTAGGCAGGAGGCCGGTCGTAAAAACTATAAGCCAAATCTTTCTGTAACAAGAGTTAAAATAAAAAGCATTTTGTGCCGACCCCACTGCATGTGTGATAAGGGCAGGTGGAAGAAGAATAATAATATGGTACAACACAGATATGGAAAAAAGGATCAATATTCAAAAACATCAAATGATAACGCAATTTCTGACCAAACCGAGAACTTTGCCGAGACAGGACAATAAAAATACAAGCGTATGTATATATAGTGGTGTGATGATGAAATTGAAACAGAATGCATGCACGCTGATTGTGTACATTGTTATCGCGATGAAAATTGTACAATGCCTCGTTCCATCGGTTTCAGTAATTTGGGCTCATCAGCTTCCATCCGAACGCATCATTCCGTATTATGAAACTAATTATTTGTGAACGTGTTTGATGTCGATGTCAATTTTAGTGTTGTAATTTTTCGAGACAATATCTACACCAGTTTTGTTGCGACCTTATATTTGTTAGAAATATGTACCCTAATATATTTTCCCAACAAAAGGTGGGGAAAAATTGCGGACAACTACGATTGACTTATATTTCGATAAACATGTTTACTCCGTTTATTAAGTTAGTGTTCTAACGCTTGGGATCCGGTTTAAGTTGAATAGTAGAAGTGTTTTTACGTCCGTAAAATGCTAAAAGAAATAACGTAGGAGAAAGAGAGAGAGAGAGAGAGGAGGAGGTAGGTAGGTAGGTTTATTACTATTACTGGGTATTATGAGACATAATTAACAACTAATGTCTCAGAATAATGAATGCAATGGAGCGCCATGTAATACTTTGTAATACAAAATGTTGTGTGTTACTTTATTGTTCATGGGCAGGAGTGATGGCGCTTACTGTCAGGCGAGAGACATGCTCGTCTTTTCATTGACTTTCATAGTACAAAAAACTATACAGAAACATTACAACTAATAGTTTTATGTCGTTTATTGTATGCTCCGTGATGATTCAATGATTTCATATGTTCAGGTTAAACTTGTACAGTTATTTAAATGTGTTGTAATCGCAATATGCGTAACAAGCAATTATCCGTGCGATCGTACATTATTGTGGTACCATTTAGCCTGACACGAATAAACCCGCCGTGCCGCGCCGCGCTGGCCCGCTCCAAATAAACATCACATCGTATTTACTAATTGTACTTGTGTATAGGAAACTTGCACAAAACACCTAAATAAATACACAAGATGCACAGCGCAGACACATTCACAAGTAGTGTGTTTTCAATTTTATTTGTACGAGCCGTTGCATAAATTGCAACGTTTACATTTCGTAAGGTTGCGTTTTTTTTTATTAGAAAAATGTGCTTGTGTTATATCATTTTGTTGATAATTACACAGTTGTTACTGAAAAATATTCCGCAGTCGATTAGCGTTGCAGACTAACGGGCCAAAACTTTACGACAATGATATTTGGAAAATAAAAATAATGATGATTGAGGAAAAGATATGAAAAAATATATAATTATTGTTTATCTTGGGCTGTGTTCATTCCGCTGGCTCACTTGTGCACATATTGGTACAGATCACCGTGTTTGTCGAAGATTTCCAAAACGCGTCACGGTGAACAAAAAATCATTCAGTTTACTTATGACATTCAAAATTTGTGCTTTTAACAGTATTCTTTTGAGGCCAACTTTCACGTTTCTTTTTTTCGATTAATGTTGGAAAAATGCTACTGTTTATTGTTATACTCGAGAACTTCAGATTACTAGGAACATTTTGATCAGTTTAGTAAAGGAATCTACATTTAGTCCAGGCACGGTATTTTCAAATAACAAAAGTCTTCATGTAATTTCGAAAACATGGCAATCACGGCCTACCGTTCTTTCTATGGCGCTTTGTTTTTCATCTAGTTTGCTAATCGTAACAAAAAATAATTAATGTTGTCGTATACTTGACCTATTCACTATGTAACCTTATAATAAGTCTGTGTCAATGCCAAGCCTGATTACTTTTGTCAAAGTTGTATAAATTATTCACATTTAAATTTATTTTCATTAATGTTTGCATCCGGGATCATACTCATTAATCGTAGTCAAATACTGTGTGGAAAATAGGAGCCAACAGCCCCCTTATGTAGGGGATGCCTGTCGGCCGATGAAACGGCTCCGCACGTCATCCTGGAATGTGAAGGTGTAGCTACACAACAGTAGGATCCCGCGCTTCTGGTCGGAGTTAGGCTGGCTAGATTCCTAGGTGGCATAAACTTCACGCACAATGGCCTCATATTTTACAGGCTAAGTGTAGAAACCAAAAGGCCACAATCAAGATCAAGATAGTAGCCAATGTTTCTTCGTTATTTTTACAGAAACCAAATTGTAGTACGGCCTCCAGTCGCCCAACTTTTATACTTGATCGCTTCATATTATCATTATAGTGTTACGTATAATTTCACTAAGTTTCTCGAGTTAATCTAACCGAATTTCCTCGCACGCATATAGCCGCTGTGCTGCGTCCAAAACTGATCGCGATGAATTAGCAACAATGATGATAGTCACGGAACTGAGTCGGTTCACGGATCACATACAATTAAACAATGTTGGTCTTGTACTTATGTACCCCAGCAGATGTAAATCAGCGTTGTTGACGTTGCTTCTAGGCAACGTTGCAGCATTAAGCTGAGTGTCAGCCAATTTCCACACATTAAATTAAGAAATATTATTGTCGATTCTTGTATTTGTGTCCTTTGTTGTAAGTGTGGAAATAAATGCATTTCTTCATTTTCTTTCTTTCTTTCTGTTATTCTTTATTAGTTTAACCGTAAGGGTACGTTCTGAGGTACGCGACCGAGACAGGGAGATCGCGACGAGTGGCGCGAGTCAGGCGATAGCGACACGTCCGCTTTATATGAAATTGTATGGAAACGGTCGCGCGTCACGATGTCTTCTCTCGGTCGCATACCAAAAAATGTACCCTATACAATAGTATACAAAGCGTACGTGTCTCAGTTGTCGCGCGTCGCGGTCTCTTGTCTCAGTTGCGCACCTCAAAAATGACCATGTTGTTTGTGAGGTGATAGTAGTTTACGTCCCTGTGGACTTGTATGTTTAAACATGAAATGTAAAAGAAATTATAATAAGTTAAGGTAAAACATAAATACCGATTTTAAAAACAGAATCGCGGTGCTTGTTATTTTTATTCATGGAGTTTCCTATTGTACTCGCATATTTCGTCACCTTAACTTAACCATAATTTAAAAAATATCTACTCAATCAATACTTAAAGTTTCATAAATATGGGTCATTCATTGGCGGAGTTATCGAATAACATACATATAAAAATACTGATGAATTTAGAACTTCCTCCCTTTTTCAAGTAGGTTTAAAATATAAATGTAATTGACCTGTTTTGGAGTACGGTTACTGACGAAATTGCGGATTGGTAGGATAGATAAATAGCAGGGCATAAAAAATAAACCTTTCGCCGTGTGTTTATTAATAATACCCCAGTGAGAAAACGAAAAGAAATTTAAATCCGGCAGCGTTGTTCTATTTCTGTACCGCGATAGCTTTTTTTATTGCCTCTATTCATAATTTATGTTTCGTAGCTAGTTACATCGACGTGTTGTTGTGTTATGTATCAAGTGTTTTCGTTATGTCTGTACCTACCAGGTGCAAGCCGTTGTTTTGTGTTTCTTAACCACTGCCATTCTATCACACAGTGACGCTTCTTCGTAGGCAGATAGATTATAATCTTCTAATTACAAATTTACAAAATTATGATAAATTGTAATTTTTGAAAATGTAGTGCCGAGTAAATAAATACTTCCTTCAAAGTCTAACCCGGTCGATAAATATATTGTACTACGGTTAAAATTATGCGATTTGGCAATATTTACGAGTGAATAAGTTGAGTGCCTACCTATACGTAATATTTAATTAATTTATATACGCGCATATATTTCTCTAATTGCCTTCCGCGCATGGTCAGTTACTACTCTAGAGAAAAAATTATGCTAATGTAATAGATCATTATTATAACATGTGTATTTTTTTAAATAGACGTATAGAAGATGGCCGAAGCCGATAACTGTAATCGTAGTACTGGAGTAAAATTCGCGGCCGGCTAGGAATGGAATTGAGTTATTCTCAGTAAAAAAGAACAAGAAATTGGTTGTCCATGAATTACAGCACACTAGACATTTATTACTCTGCTTTATATTTTATGGATAAAATATACGTGTGTAATGATATATAGAAAAGTTTGAAAGCAATATTCTTATACGATCAGTGTCGTAAAATTCAGTATGTCGGATATGAAAATACTGCGGAATTTTAACATAGTGCATATATTTTTAGTTCGCAATATACTTAACACACATACATCTAGTAAAACTGAACATATGTATAAAATGTATAGAAAACCAACTCCAATTTAATTTCGTTGACAACACAAAATGTATAATAATTTACCTCAGGCAATTGAATGAATTACTCGAATACATAATTATTCTTTTTTTTATATAATCCAAAGTTAATTTTTATTGGTGATATTTTAGAATTGAGATACATTTTAGATGTAAAGTGAAGTATTTTTTTATGACGTAGAAGTTATACCACCCATAGACGCACAGACACCGAAATCTTGTACCGTTCTGAAATTTGTTACAGTTTAGTCTTCTCGAATAATAATTCAGTTTTAATCAGAATGGTCAGCTCACACTGGACAGCTTGCAATGGCCAGTAGATGATCACCGGCCTCCGTAAGTCGGTCTGCAGGTGACGGAGCTGAGGGCGGCCCCTCAGCGTACACATTTAAGGCCTCGAGAGGGTGGCGTGTTTCATGCATTTTATTGTGGTACGTCAATAGCTATTTCTCTCACCGCGAAGACAGAGCTCTTCTAACGGCCGACTCCTGCGGGAACTGCGGTTGCATGCATATACGTACCCCGCGGCTTCTGACAATGGAGAGAGGTGGTACTCTGCGGGGTTTTAGTCGGCAGGACTGTTTAAGCCCGTGAGTCCGACATACCACCGAAGCACGTCCTGGCTCTGAGGAATCTGTAAATGAATTTACCCGTGTTAAAAAAAAGTCCAGTATAAAACGGCTACTCTAGTAGCGTATACTGTGCAAGGCGGCATGCGGGCGCGTTTCCCTACAACCTGGGTACATAACTCAATTGGCAGGCAATCTCGCGCGGGCGCCGCCGCTCGGTAATTACATGTGACATCGGCACAGGGTTTCTACAAACCTAAACATAGCTTTCCACTCATTCACGTAGGGTACAGCATTCTCTCCAGTGACATTAAGCCATCCTTCAATATTGATTACGATGATAGGCTCCACATAGTGGTAGTATTATATACAACGTGTTGCAGGTAGGAGTGGTCAAATTTAAGCAATGTATAGTGTACGAAATAAGTATTTCACCCCCCAGTAGTACCAAAACCAATTACATTGCCAGGACATAAATAAAGAATTTTCGTTTTCTTGTAATAATGATGGGATCGATCTTGTCGATTGTAATAAACGAGTGATTAAAATTAGCGTTAGCAATTTTAAGATGTCTAGATTTTGATAAGACCCGGTACACTCATGTCATGTGTATATAATATTATATATCTATCCCTTAATACGACCACACCTTTCTGTAACACGTTGTATAATAGGCATTGCGCAGAATAGCCAGTAAACTTATTAAGTGTTTAATGTTCATGAAGACAAAGTAATGGCAGACAAGCGTTAGGTGTCTATCGCAGTATATCTAAGTATTAAAGCAATAGGTGGCGAACTTACTACAGCTATGTTTACATTCTTTACGGCCCCGCGTATCATAAATTCTACAAGTAATGTAATTCTCAGATTTATTATATGAGATAAAACGTACATCCACGATGTGAGACGTTTACTTCTACTAAAATATTATAATTATTTTTATACGTTTTGTCAGTTTCAAAAGCTATCCGAATGACATTAATTTCTTTTACTGCTATGAGAAGCAAATCGTCAAGTTTCATCTCGATTAATATCCCCATGTGTGAATCTAACGTAAATTACACGCTCCGATGTATTCCATTTGCGGGTAAACGATGTTATGTAGCAATCGCGTCCTCTTGCAAAATCAGCATCGTCGTCTCTCGTTTCCGCTACATATTACTTACATATTATATATTCGTACATACGCGCTCACGCCTGTAATCCCCGAAAGGGTAGGTATAGGTGTAACCAGTAGGTTTTTTTTTGTTTTCGGGGGTATGTGTAGTAGTAATATGGGTGTACTCACCCACATTTCGCCGAGCGTATTTCCGCCCCATGATGTGATAGGGGAGCCTAGCCGAGCCTGTCGCCATACCGGGCACAATTCCAGACTCCGGGCTGATACTGAGCATTTCGTAGTAGAAAAACCCAATATCACTTTTACCCGACCGTGACCTCAGCGTCAGCCTCAGTCGTAACGCGTACGCATTACAACTAAGCCATCGAATTAGTCGTTATACTCGTATAGCGAAAAAATCTCTTCCTGTTTCATTATCGTCTGGTGGATTGTTAAAAACACATATAAATCATAATGATCCCCTCGATTCGGTATGTTGCGCTCTTAACGTCCAGTTTTATGACTATCGAATGAGGTAACGTTGAATTTATCGTTGTTTGGAAATTGTTTTTTTTTTCTACATGTTGGTGTAGTATAGCGTTTTTTTTTATTAGCTTGAATGACGAGACGAGCAGGTCGCTCGCCTGATGGTAAGCGCCAAGCCTGCTCATAAACAGAAGCAACGCCACACAGAACTTTGAATAACAAAGCACTGCATGACACTGGACTGCGCTCGTCACCCCGAGACATAAGGTGTTAAGTCTCATAATGCCCAGTAATTACACTGGCTTCAATGTCCTTCAAACCGGAACACAACAGTGCTTACACACTGTTGCTTGGCGGCAGAAATAGACAAGCGATCTGCTAGTAATATTATTTATTAGTAGGTTCAAACTGTGACACAGTGAATGTAGGATGAAACGGTCATAAAATCAAACAAAATCGTGACTGTTTATTACTTGGCATATAGGACAACTTCTGCCTTATTGTCGAACAGAATAACATTTAAACGTACCTTTCTGGTTTTTATTATAAGAATACGAGTTATATAAGTCGCATTTCCGATATAACTAGTACCACATTTTGTTGATATTGTTTTCGGCTACTAATTTAACTATCCGAACTATCTGATCACTAACGGTCTTGCTTCGCCAGCAACAAAAAATGTGAGCTATTTCGAAAGTGACCGACGCGACGATGCGTTTGCCAAACTTTGCCAGACGTTACCATAAATATAGTTGGTAGTAAAGTTCAAGCATGGATAACAGATTATTCACTAGTTTGGCAACCGCTCTCAGAACGCGCTCCTCTTTCGCGCTATTCGCTGACAACACGACCGTGCTTAAATCGTGGCGCCGTTTTCCAAAACGGCCTTTTCCGTCTATAAGTAGTGAAACGTTGTTTTATGTGATTTTTAGATGATATACATTTAATAGATTCCGAACCTAGTTCGTCCGCCTGACATTCGTGGGTAGAGAGTAGTAGAGAGATAGTTGTCCCCGGAGATACACTCGCTAACCGCTAACAGTAACACCTGGACTCTGCTCATGACGCATCTATGTGAGGCGTTTCGAAAGTGCGCTGGCGCCTGCCAAACTTTGATATGCGTTGCCAACATTGTACGTTGCGTCGCACACTTTCACAATACATGTTTCGTTTCGGTCCGCCCCGCTGATTCTGCTGAAAACTAGGTCTACTGCTTAATCTGACGTAGATGCACTCCTCGGCAGTCTATTAATATGCAAATTTCAACTCTTTCACTTGAATGCCTTTGAACAAAGGGTTTCATTAAGTGAATAAAAATAGTAGCTGTTATGAAGGATCAGAAAGATTTATAAAATTTCTAGCTGTTTCAGATATAAATGGTGTTTAGAAATATCTTATAATGAATTCTTTTAATAAGCCCGTAATAAAAAGTCAATTTAATTGTATAATTGTATAAAATGGAACTATTAACCCAATATCATTATAAACTATATGTCAATTTTGCTATAACTTAATTAAAAAGCATTAAATAATTAGCAATGGATTTATATAATTATGCGGTAGCTCACTTCGTTCTATTTCCACCGCTGACATTATAAAGTTATGTTCGCATTTCAACGTAAAAATCTATATAAACCGCTATACATAAATAACGAGTGACATTTGATTTGAAAGGAAATCGTTACTAGATTATAGACGTCGGACAAGCGTTTCCTAGTTTGAATCACGATGTATACCTGGAAATGAATCAAGTTCAATGTCACAGCTTAGTTGGTAACGTGGAAGGTCACTGCGCTGTAGTCGGGGATGCATTTTTTATTCAAACAAGGCAAATTGGCTTCATTGTATATGATAGTAATTACATCGTAGATATAATATAGTATTTACGGTCGCGTAAATAATGCCGGCCTGAAGCAAATGGATACACTGGTTGAGCCCGGAATGCGATTCGCCGGAACAAGCCACTATGGCGGACTTTTCATCGCCTGTAAGGTGGTTGTCATACAGTTGAGAATCCTGTCGCCACTGAATGCGTTTTTTAGAAAAGATTGTAATACACAGAGTACATGCCACAAAATCTACATGACACTATACTAAGTAAATAAGCGGTCACGGATATTCTACCGTCGAAGTGTTGCAAGCTTATTCAGATCGAATAGACAGAAGATAACAAAAGCTGACAATGAGACTGGCACTAATTATATAGCGCGATTGTTAAGATACGCTTTACGGACAAGCATTGGATAGGTAAAATAGAGGAACGCCGACGCCGCGTCACGACCCGCTCTAAGGGGCATCACGAGCTCGACTCTCGTGGCATCCGCCGTCGCCCGTCACCATGTCATTTCTACACTTCACTGCGCTGCTCTCGATTGAGCGTATTGCCGTTACCATGTCCCAACAATTCGAATGCCATTCCATGTTGAACTAGCTAGGTAGGATACACTGCCCGTACGAATAGAAATGCCATAGGGCTCATGGCAGAGTGCATAGTCATCTGTTTGTTATGCATTCACGGTAATAATACTAGAGGTGAAATTTCGTCGGAAATATTTGAAGTTGAAAATGAATGAATACATTATGATGATCGAAAAAATGCGCCCTTCCACCAGACATATTAGGCGCAGTCCAAAAATGATCCACCAATAAATTGTATGAGTTTAATTAATTGACATGTACGAGGATTATTTATTATTAGAGAAACGTAGTATATTAATTACGTTTAATTAAAATAAATAAAATTTACGCGTCAATTTAAGCGGTAATCCCAAATCGAAACATTCGTTTGCAATATTCCCTAGGTATTCATAATATCGAGCTTACTTCGTGTTTCTACATCGGTTAACCGTTAGGTTAATCCATGCCAAATCGAAATGTGCACACGCGTAGGTTGAAAATATTTTTCAGAAGTATATGGTGTGGTGAACGGAACTGTGGTGAGGTAATTCGCATGTCATCATAATTTGTACGTAATTTATGACCAAAGTTACGAGTATAAACTATTCGCCTCTTATTTTGTCTGCCAACTAATCCATTCAGGATGACGAATAGCTAACCTCAACCTCCTCCTCCAACAAATGTTCATCCAATACTACGTATTATAAAGTTGGTTAAAAGTTGATGATAAAAAACCTTATAGTGTAATCTGTAAAGGACATTCGTGCCCGAGCTGACGTGTATTGATTATCTTTATATATATAATTCTACTGTACGTATGTCACTGAACTCTTCCTAAACGGCTGGACCGATTTGAATGATTTTTTGTATGCGTTTGGGTGGCGTCCTGGATGGTTTAGATTCACAATTGGACCAGGTTGGTGGAGCTGTTGTAGTTGCGGGAGAAACCGCGCGGGACAGCTAGTATTAATATAAATACTGAAGATGATAGAGTATTTAACGACATATCATCTATCAACAGATCAGGAACAGTCTATGCAGTCTCGCAAAATCTCAATGTGTTCTTTGTTTCTGAGCTTCATTGCTCTTCGGTCGGTTACGAATAGTGCACCGTACGCCAATTACTATATTATGTTCATTATTACGCAAATTAATATGTTTGTCAATACGTTATCAGCATCCCGGACAATTAATTACAATCGAATAGCGGATCACACAAATATAGCAATAACAAGAGGTAAAAACTGCGTATGAGGTAAACAACTGGTATATTACTAACAAGATGTTTTGCATCGCTTTGCCGCTACGACTGATGTATTTTGAACCAAAATGTTGGAAATGTTACGCACTCCCTCTAATTTTGGCCTGCGGATTTGCTGAACTTCGATGTATATTGTTTGCAGGAATATGCGGAGCATAGAGAAGATTGGATGTAACAATTGCTTTATGGAATTTCATAGCGGTTTACCATTTTTTATTTTCAATTTGTATGTTTTATGACAACTTCAAATTATTTTCTACAGAAAGATCAATTAATTACGAGCATGGATGAAAGCGTTGAGAGTCCGCTACGAAGTGTTCTTTCTGTACTGTACGGACTACGTACATTTGATAACACGTGACCCTAGATATCGTTACATAAGTGTCTATTTTTCAGTGCGCTATCAGGCGTATGCCCACATTAATTGATAATGAGTTTGATAAAAACGGCAAGCACAATAACACGCTTGGCGGGGTCCAGTGCTTGTTTACATAAATTGAATGGCGTATAAATGTATTTTTTCACAAAATGTTTACATTTTCTTCGGTGCTGAGTGGAACGAGGGGATATACTTGTATGTTGGTATGTAATAATTATTTAAAAGAGCTGCATTTTGCGATAGTTTGTATATTGTATAGTAGAAGACCGAAAAAGTCTAATTATGATAATAATAAATTGTTGTGACGTTTAACATTTTCTGTTGCAGTCTTTTCTAGAAATATTGTGAAAGTATTTTGGAATCTTCAGTACTCAATATATATTGAGTATTACACAGTATACGGTGATAGCAAAATTTATTTAAAAAGCAGCAGTAATTATGGTACATCGGGTTTTAAGTTATCCACAGAGTCTCTTAATTGGCTGAACATGGTTATCATGCAGTTGAGAAAAAAAATATTCTCACTTAATGTATGTTCTACATAGACTCAATAATTGTTTGAGGCGGTCAATTCTCAGATCGCAACAATAGAAGCATTGGAAACTCAACATTTCGCCAATCAAAACAATACAATACACATCAAATAAACTAGATCTAAATGCTCGTACTCGATTCGAGAATGGTTGGTGCCTGGTGGGGTGGAACCGGCCGCGGCGACTCAGAGGTCGGCCGATAGACGGTAAGGAACTGCGCACACAAACGACTACAGCGCATTGATGTTTACGGCTAATCGTTTTACTGATAAACATAGTATATTTGTAGTAAAAGTAAAATTTGCGTAGTCATGCTTTCTCAGATGGAAAACTACAATAAGTACACCTAAGACAAAAAGTATCACTGTACCATGGTTTATATGTAAGCAATTAAATAAAGCCTTGCTTTAGATAATATTTTACCGAATTCAAAAACTGAGAATGTTCATGAGAAAATTATCATCAGTTCATAATATGATTTATATTAAAAACTGTAAATACAATTGTGTGCAGAAAGACTTAATTCTAATTAGCTAGAGACAATAGGTAAATTACTATGGAAGGTGGTCCTGATACACGTGATCTTTGTTTTGTGATAGGCGTTATCATATCATCCATGAAATAAAAATATTTTTCTTAAATCAACTGTACAGTCGCTAACAAAAGTTAATAAAACCTAAGGTATTTCTTTCTTATTTGGAAAACTGAACAAACAAGCAGGATGCTCACCTGATGGTAATTGACCACCGCCGAACATGGACATATACAATACTAGAGGGGACTGTGCGTTGCTGGCATTTGTGGTAAGAACAGACCCTGTTCTTAAAGGTTCCTAAGTCGTATTGATCTGGACATATCGCTCGGTGAAAATCAAACCTTTCTAATGGCCGTTCCCAATATTCTATTTATCGACAGATTTGCTTACTGGCAGTAAATGTTGACACATTTTGTATGGAAGATCTGTCAAAACACTATCGATAGTAAGCAAATCTGTCGATAGACAGAATATACATACATACGCACTCACGCCTATAATCCCCGAAGGGGTAGGCAGAGGTGTAACTAGTACACCCACATTTCGCCGAGCGTATCTCCGTCCCACAATGTGATAGGGGGCGAGCCTATCGCCATACCGGGCACAAATTCCAGAATATAGGGACCGGCTATAAAACGGTCATCCATCTATTGGTCTATTGGTATTCATCGGTTGGAGTTCCAATGATATCGCGTTAGGCGGTGAAATGGAGTCCAGCGGTTGGTATCAATCCCAATAAAATCCGGTTGTTTTTATTCTATTTATTTATTTTTAGGTATGATCTTATTATAAATAGCTTGTGTATTGGTAATGAGAACCAAATTGGTGCAATTTCCTTTATAATGACCATACTGATTTATATTGTGGCATAGGAGACAGTAGGAGTAAATTACCAAGATTACACCATTTGACTATAACATATATAATGTTATCAATGTATAAAAACTATTATCTATCATTATTTTGTGAATAGTGTGCGTGGAACCCAATGGTCGGCTTTCTCACAACGGTTCGTCACATAAAAAACTTGTTAGAGCGGTGGCGACGTGTCGCAAGAACCTAACGTCGATTGCTATTGAAAAACACGATTGTATTGCGTTCGCTAGCTTTTACCCACGGCTGTGTTTGCACGCCGCAGCAACTCTATATATTTTTTAATACTATACTCTCTGGTTGAGCGACAATATGTGCATATCGAATGGTAGTTAGATGAGTTGAGTCGAAGATCTGCAGGTCAATTCTCGTAATTTTAAATGTTCAAAATATCATTCCGATCTAGTCTCAGCGTCAAGAATTTGCAAATGGCATTCTCTTAAACCAATAATCAACGTCAAATGCAACTTTATTGACGCTGAGAATAGATCGCAATGATATTTTGAACATTAAAAATTACGAGAATTGGCCTTCTGGCTCTGTGTCATGCTTTAGAGGCCGATTACGTCCAGCACTGGACTGACAGGTTGATGTCCTCATCATATCCTTATAGCGTATTTTGGGTGGTTAGGTTAGCATAATCTAATTCCAGTTTCTGACGTTCTATCTTGACGTAAGTATATTTTAAAGGCTGTAGGTACACACAACTGTTTATGCAGATGTTTCGGTGTTACGAACATTGTTTGTGTCTTGCAAAACTGTACACAATTTGTGGGCCGCTCGGATAGCAAAATCGTCAGATTTAATATTATGCAATAAGATTTTACTGAGCATACGTCTTTTGAATTATTTTGTTTGAACTTTCCTGTTTGTCCCATTAGTCCCATGATGGGACAACTGACACTATTTCATCTCAGTCAATAGTGGAGCCAAAATATTGGTGTAATTTCTCCAATGGGACGAATTAGCATCAACTGGGTAACACGATGAGTATAGTGGGCTAGATTCGAATTTTCCATTTTAAATAACAATTGTTATTTGTTATATTTGCAAAAATATAAATAATAAACGTATTATTCCATGTCTATAATATATGTCTAAATTATTTTAATGTGTATAATTTTAATTACATGTAACCTTTGGTGTATAACAAAACACTGGCACGCTCGCATGCCACCGGATTATTAATTTCCAATGCGTGAGTAATCAGTGTCTAGTACGGAATTCGTCATCTATGGCCTTGACCAAAGCGTTTCAGACAAAAATAGATCGACGAAAAAATAACATTTATAAATCGGAAGTCCACGAGTACGCAGATAAAACGCATTAATAATTTCGGATTGCTCAGTAGTTATATCGACTGATGTTTCACATTCATCTTTTAAGTCCCACTCTTGAATTTCACTTGCGTCTAAATATTCGTGTCTAGATTTTTTTGTATCGTTGTAATGACGCACAAACTCACCCACAATCGAGCTATGTTTGAACAATTTGTTTAAACGGCTCCGAGGTCGGTCCGGTATCATAAACAAGGTTCTAAGACCCCGACGCGACGTTATCAAGGCTTTAAAAACACAAGCACGTTCTGTAAAGCCGGCGTGGTTCTGTCCAAAACTATCGTTGACCCTTTATCGTGTCTTGTTATCCGAGGACACGAAAGATATGGTGACATAATTATGTAATAGTAATTAGTATTGATACTGAAATGCTCATCATTGGACTTGTGTTCCAAAATAAAGAATAAATAAAATAATGGTAAATGATTTTTATTTTTTATTAGATATGTCAAAAATAAATAAATACACCCAATAGTCACACACATAGTCCTGACCCCACACTAGGTAAACCTGTATCGTGGGTATCAGGAACTACGAGGGTCTTGCGGTCCCACAACACCCAAACCCGAAACAAATATTTATGATCACACAATCTGTCTCGGTGTGGGAATCGAACCCATGGGCTCTCGCTTCGTAGCCGGCTACTCGCCCGCTATGCCACGGAGACTGACAAAGCAATTATACGCAAATAGCAATTAGGGTATATTGTTGCTTAATAAAAAAATATGGCGCTTCTCATTATTCAAATAAAACTAATTTGGTATTAAACGTCATCACATTCACCAGAATTTAATGACTGCTATGGTAATTAAAGTATGATACTCAACATATAATCTGCTATGCATTTTATGCTTTTAAATGTAAAGGTCTTTGCGTCGTATTAATATTACCTAACCAAAGGAAACATTTGAACTTAATATAAGCCTTGTAAATCAATAAGGTTATATTTGAAAAGATAGTAATGGAATTACAAGTTAATTTCCAAAACCCATATCAAATCCTATATAAATTCGAATCGCAGTGCGTTTGCTGTTTGATGAGGAGTTCCTATTTTTTTTTTCGTATTCCTATCTCAACCAAATTTATACGGGGTCACCTCGGTGTAATCTCTATAGAAAAAATTGTCAAAACTGGTCAATATTTGGCGGAGATATCGCGTAACATGCATAAACGAATTGAACGTCCTCGTTTTTGTATTTGGTTGAAAATAAATTCTAGAGTGTAGACCTATAAGACTAGTTTACGTACAAATAAATTATTACATAGAGACGGTTAAAATAGTTTTTCTAGTTACTCATTCAAGGTACGCCCTAAGAACATTAAACAATGTTTCACTATCAGATTTTTTATAGAGCAGTAATTAATTTTTCCAGACATTTCCATTTATCGATTAAGACTACGCAACATTTTAAAACGGTTCAAGGATATGCCCTGTAATCGATGATTTATTAATGCCAGATATTTTCGTGTGAAAAGTATGAAAACAGCTATTTATAACGATGTTGTAAAATGTAAACAATCGATTGAAAGAGCCGATAGTAGACAGTTGGACGGCGGATCTATAGTGAGTGTGTGCTTAAAGGTGTTGTCCCGTGTCAATAATTGGGATTCGAATCCACTACCCTCCAGCACGGTGGTCGTGACTTGTGTTACCGACTGATTTACAAATCCCGCACGTCAGAATCAAATTATCAAAATGATATTACTTGTTTTTATGTGGTGTAAGAGTTTTTATTTTGCGAAACATTTTTATATACCGACATGAAATAGACGTTCAGTTTCATTAAACTTACATGTCTAAGTATTTAGTTTGTATATAGTGTATTCATATTATGTACATGTACATGATCATTCTAATATAGTTTTAATGATTACATGTAGTGTGACCTCGCGTCACTCCAGTATACAGCGTATAACATTATGTATTTTCCGCTTCCCGGACATAATAAATAGATACATACACGCGTAAATGCAATATTTATTTGCATTGTATGAATTTGTATATAAAATGAATTACCTCGCTGCGTTTGCAGTTTTCCAAAAGGTAATATGGAAAAAAAAATCTACTCAGTTTCTATAGTAGAAACAGATTTATATTTTAGACTCGAAACTACGAGTATTTATAAAACTTCTACTTTTGGGTACTTAAAATATCGACATATTTCAGTAAATAACAATTTGTGCGTAAATCCGAAGACCAACCTTACATATTTTTTATAGTGGAATGCTACTACTCTAAAATTAGATTTGATACGACTTTTACAGGGAAACATGCGATACCCTGTGTGAAATATTCTTGGACTGTTTGTGACAGTTTTTGTAAAAGACGCTATACGACAAATGAGTGCGCATTGCTTTTCTTAATCGACTGAACATTATTTGCACTCTCCGAATCAGCAGCCGCAGCTTGTCTTGTAAAGCTGTAACGACTGAAGTCAACTTCATACGAACAGACGACACTAACAGTAATTGAACCTACCACAATACAAATGGCATTTACTCATACAGATGAGTTTATAATGAACTAAATCCGCAATCCGTGAGCGTTCAATTCATTTCCGAACACGAAGAATGTTAATTAAAAGTCAGTAGACGCGTTGTGGTGTTTTGTCGTCGACAATAAACCCCGTGGCTCGTCTAAAATTAATTTCGCGTCACACTAATTAAATTCGCTATCGGTCGGATAGATCACGCCGCGCTCTGCACTCGGCCATACGGATTACGGTGTGAAGTGGACGCGCTGCGGAAACTGGCACGATGTCGTGCTCACGTGCAGCTCTGTCACTATTTATTAGGCAGTTTTCCATTAGAAAAAGTGGGGAATTCATTATGAGTTTTCGGGTAAAAACACGGTTTACCCTAGGTTGACGTCAACCACACAACCGATCGTAAGAACAACTTTTTGCGATGTGTATAAACTAACATGTCGTGTCTGACCTCTAGGATAAATATATAAAATCAAATTACAAACTGTGTCACACTAACTTTAGGTTTTCTCGTTTTTCTCAGCTACAAATTTATATTTGTACGTACGATTTTGCCCAAGGTTTACAGTCGCCAATAAAACTACGCATCGCTAAACAGCCAAATATCTGTCGCGCGCATTTATCGCCCATGTAGCGTAAGATAAGTCTGCGATAGCCTTTGAGTAATGAACCTAGCATTCTTTAGCCGCGTGTATCACTAAATATATGAAAAAAAACTAGATTATGCTCGCGGCTCCATCCACATGAACGACCTTTTCCCGAGTAAAATGTCTATAGCCTATGTTCTAATCCAGGTCATGGTCTACCTGTGTGCCAAATTTCTTTCAAACTCAAAAATATCCAATCTTTCACATTTATTATTGAGTAGAAGGATAGACGCGAATTACGCATATGATAATAAACTGCCATGTTCATAGGTTTATGGGGGTGACGTTGGCTAACCCTCATGTGACCGCCAGACAATGATATAAAGAGCACGGTAAACATAAATTTTACGATTTGCTTATACAGATTCATCAAACAAAAGCGCATACGAGCTTGACAAATACGGATTCCAGTTTTGAAAAAATAAAAAATTATGTCAACATGTCGTATTATACACAAGTTTGTTAATACGTAATACTGCCTAGGCCGTGCTACAGCATGAAGCTGAAGACGGATCGCATTATTGGAGCAACTTAATTTATTCTTATTTTTATATATATTTTTTGTAATTCTTACTACTTATCTATATTGCTCTGTTAATAAAACATATTTCTTTCTAGTTCTAAGGTAAATAATTTTAATAAACTAGGGGCGTTGCCCATGTTTTTCCACAAAACATAAAATAAAAAAAAAACTTAAAGTCTGACGAATATCTTACTTTCTTCCCCACATTATTCTGCATCGATTGGTATCGGTCTCGACCCCATACCCCCAGCGGTTTCGGAGGAGATAGCGTGACAAGCTTTTGGCAGTGGCGGCGGCGGCGCCAGTTACTCTTTTTTAGAATAGAGAGATATTTTCAATATTAAACCTAGATTTGGGATATTCGGCTGTTCGATTAAAACGTTATTTTATAAATCGGCAATGCGTTGGTCTCCTACAGATACATTTTTTACGATGTATAAAACCTGTTACATTAATTCTTAATCTTTATAATACAAATTGCATAAATTGTAATAACACGAATGACATGCAATCAAAATAAACTACAAGAAGTTAAGATGCGAATTACATAATGTTTGCTCGTAAAAGCTTTATGGTCGTTCTTGTTAACGCGATGACGTCACAGTCTGGGGGCTTTCCTTGCTGACTCACAGGCGTTAGCCGCCCATTGAATGCCGCCTAGTGATGTACTGACTCAGTACTGGTGAAGATTTGGAGATTTGCTATATATAACTATTTTTCGTCGACATTATGCCTTATAAACACTTGGGAAATGAAGTATCTGGTTTTATATTATTGTAAATTGGAAACGTTATGCCAGATTGGTTAGAAACCATATATATGACTCGTTTTGATAATTCTGACAAAGTAAGACAAGACAACCTTTTCTGTTACTGATAAATATCCTGATTAATCAATGGAAATTTTATATGTATTTTTAATCAAAAATATCTCAGGTGGTTACATGAATTCTGTGACTAGATTTTACTCCTATCTAAGTCAATATTATGATAAACATGTATCCGCATCACAACTTAAACTAGACATTTTCCTAGACTTCAGTACGGTTACAATAAGTTATACATAATTTGTTTATACCCATTTACCCGAGCTTCAAACCGATCAACAGCCCACACGTTTGACGCAACCAACTTCCAAACACCGATGTGAGTCACGATACCTGTACGGTACAAAATTATTATAGCCCATCCGTTTTTGGATGGCTGCCCTTAAAGCGTGACTAATACGGCCTATGGGCGTCGTGTACCAAAATAACAGTAGGTACATAGGAAGGGAAACCGCACGGGGATGTTGTATTTTGGTACGGCGGGTAATCAGCAGATGTAATGTCTGCTTGCACTGGACAACTTGAGTTATATGGGATAACATTCGTTTGAGATAAGTCATGCAGTAAAGGGATTTTCAATAGGGTGTTATTGTATTTTTCCGGTTTAATGTATAGTATGCTAGGATATTATGCTCGTTGTCAAAAATGTATAGCTTATAGAATGTGTGATTTGACTGAATTTACTCGTTGAATATTTATGTTTTCAATAGTCATCTGTGCAAAGCTCTATATTATATTATACGATCCCATTCCTAGGAATAGGTTTCCTGTACTAATGGGATGGGTTACTCCACCACGCTGTTCTAATGCCGGTCGGCAGACTCTACATACCTTCCAAATTCTTATGAATAATTCTTAGTTATGCAGGTTTGGTCACAATGATTTCTTTCGGTGAAGTGTCACAGAGAATACACATATAACTTCGAAAAGTCAGATGCTGGTCTCCTGGGTCTTTTTGAATCAGCGACATCCGTTCGTACTTTCGGTGCCGCTAGCCTATCGCCGCTATATTCAATAATATATGAAGTATTTAATCGTAGCCTATACATGATATCGTCAGGGCTATCGGTGCAAGTGGGTCGCCCATGACGTGCGTAAACAATGGCTCGCCCGAGGTGGTCTCGCTGCCGTTGACAGCCCTTGCGTTTGGCACCGACAGAATTCATGCTATCTATGTACCTCTCGTAGAACTCAATGTTTATTGTTTAGATGTTTTATTGTTGTTTTCATGGTCACCTGTTGAATCACTAAAGATAATGTCTAAATTAATTGATAATTGTAATTAATTATGCATATGATTGTTAGTCGTTTAGGTATTTTCAATTAGTTTCAACATACACGTAAGTGCATTAGTTCATTTTTATAACACTTGATGCGTAGTGTGAACGTGATGTTATACATACTCGTAACAAAAGCACAATAATATATAGAATGCATCCCATCTCATCACACAACAGTTTCCACTCCCATTCATCCATAGGATATTACTTTGTAAGCAAACGTTTACGATTTCCGTGTTTCTAAACCACCAGCCGAGTTGTCAGTTGCCAGTTTGTCGGCAAGTTGTACATACGGTTATAAAATACAACTGTGGTTGTTATTTCCGTGCTTTCTGAGGGTTTCACGCCACGTCTGCGTTGTGTATCCGTGTATACATTTCAATTTTCAACTCTATACTTACGTTATAAAGTAGGCAATAATCTAACATTGAATTCGTTAAATCTGTATTTTCATTTTGTTTTTTTTTTGGTACAAATATGATGATGTATTTCATGGGCATGATTTAAAACAATTAATCGATGTCTATATACATGCATACTTTGATCATAACAAATAAGAAATATTTATTTGGCTGTTATTTACTAAAATCAATATTGTGTATGTTAAAAAATTCAAGATACTTAAACCAGTGGCATTAATTATTTAATTTATAGTAGTTACTGAGGAAGTGTTCTGTCTGATTGCTTTTGTTAAGCATTGATTATTTTTTTTTTTTTTTTGTCAACCAATTTCTAGGAGTTATAGGCTACTGAAGTTGCAATGGCGGCACAGAAGATTGTGTTCTGTGACATTTAGTTTATCTTTTGTTTAAGATACGCTTCGAAACTAAACATAGTTTAAAATGTGTCGGAAGAGCTGTCGCACTAATACTAAGAATACAAAAGTTTAGATGCTTGCTCAGTCAATTCCAAAGACTACGTATTTGGATAAAATTTATAACACATTTCAGACAGTTAAAACGTAGGATATCTTCCATCCAAATGGACATTCCAAACTTCACAAACAGAACGATGCCGCGCATAATCGCTTGCCGTATTCAAAATTCAATTTAGCTCTAGGTTATATCCAGCCATCTTATTCCTCAAGATATTTAACTCCAATTGCACCATTCATTTGATTAATATCTTGATGGTCGCAAATTTTAATTAACTCTTGTTAGTGGTCTTCTCTTGTGAATAATAAAGCATGGGAACTTGGATAAATTCACACTCACTGTTACTTATGGATGTTAACATACATTGACCTCTGTCAGAATCGCGAGTGAATTAATACTATTTGTATAAAAAGCGTATATTTACTTGCAAAAAAGAAGAACGAATTTAGAATAAATTCAGATGAAAAAAAAAACAAATACCTTCGATTTACAAAGATTCAGTTCCACTGATACATATGTCTCTTTAGATTGCTACATCATATGAATCTCCTCTAAATCCTCAATGTGCCTTATTTACTAAAAATATCCATAAACTAACAAATTAAATTATTTTAGACCGACTTAAAAAATAAGGTTCTGTATATGACCTGTGTCTTTATAAATCTTTTAGAACTCATTTTCTTACTTGGGAAAACAGGGTAGCGTCTACCAGAGGTAGAATTCAAGTTAGGTACATACATCATGTGTTTGCTCGACTCCGATGTAGACTACATATTTATGAGGTCAGGTAGACTCCTTTGCCGTGGAGTCTTTCTAAACATGTTGGATGATGGTAGGGTGCCTCCGATCCTTGACACACTTGCACCTTTGCACTAACCCATCGCTTCAAGTTATGACATCTAGCGGGTTATGGATTGACTAGAGTTTTGTTACATTCGACTAGATACTCGAAGCGAACTATGTCATATTAATCATACTAATATTATAAATGTGAATGTAAGTTTGTTTGTTACGCTTTCACGCGAAAACTACTGAACCGATCATCATGAAACTTTGTACATATATTCTTGGAGGTATAAGAAGTAACATGGGATACTTTTTATGAAAAAAATATCTATTTGTTTGTTACGCTTTCACGCCTAAATCACTAAACCGATTTTGATGAAATTTGATGTAGATATAGATGGGACCCTGGAGACGGTTCTAGGCTACGTTTTATTTCGGAAAAGTCTATTCACGCGGGCGGAGCCGCGAGCAAAAGCTAGTACGTAATAAAAACCATAGGTGGACAATAGTGAACAATATACTATTATGAATATTGTGAATCGTATCTATTTCTATACATAGTATAAAACAAAGACTCTTTTCGCGAATATATGTCTGTTTATATCTCGTTCTAGACCCAAAAGGATTTTGATGCAGTTTTCATTATCATTTAGACAATTTCTTCCGGAAGATTTATATATGTATCACGCTATGATAGGCAGTAGGGCAGTAACATGTCTGCGGTGAAACCATGAGATACAGCTAGTAAATAATAAACTGTTGCTATTATAACTGCGCATGTAACCGGTTATTGTATAAATTGTAATTTAATCTGAAAAGGTTGGACTAGTTTTTAATTCTTTCGTTGTTTTGACACTATTTTATTAATGTGTAAGTCCAAACGAGTTTGACGATACATGTATAACAAAATTTTATAAAATATTACAAAATCGATTTATTACAACACTTTGTACGAAATTACATGATTTTCACGATGAGACGGCTTTTTATTTTAAGAAACACCTTGCTTAATTGTTTCGCTAACAAAAAGGTAATTTGCAAATTACTCAATCCATTATCTCAGCACAGTGAATGCAATCGCGTTTGTTAAATCGGTTGTAAATTGTTTGGAACAATCACCATTAAATTCAGCACCAAAGCCGTCACGTATCAGTGCCATTTTTAAACTCTATTTTCTGTTATATAATAAGTAGAAGGTTTTTATGTGGCTAATTCATGATTCCATTTAACCAATTTAACAATTCGTTTGCCGCAGTGTTCGAGTAAGTGCCCGCCCGCTTATGAAACTTCTCTGGTTTGGTCGCGTATCTCCCAGCTTCTAATACCCACAGGGGACTTATTTTGTAATTGGGACATATGTATGTGTCGTAGTTGTAACTTTTTTCTAATCTCTAGTTATTTCGTACGTATAATGTTCAAATACTATTAATATATTATACAAATTATATTTAGAAGTGATAGAACTATGCTGTATCCAGTTTTATATACAACCATTCCATTCAGAGCCAACTGACGGACGAGTTGGTTGGTTGGTTGTTACCACAGTCTCATAGTAAACTGACGTGAAGTGGCAGCTTGCTGTTGCGATTCGTATGGTGAGTGAGATATCTGGAGGTTCAAATCCCCTTCCCTTCCCAAACCCTTAATCATTCCTTTCCTTTAAGTTGGGTAATGCATCCATTATTCTTCAGGTATTGTAGATGATCATGGGCGGTATATATAATTTATCATCAGGTGAACCGCTTACTCGTTTGCCGAACTCTGCCATAAAAAATACATTTTCGTTCATATTTTTTCATAACATAAGAATGGATTAGCTGATTGGTTTCTAACCTTTGTTACACCAAAATATATAAACGATTTAACTAAAAACGTTTCGTTATATTTTAACCTCTACCTTTAACCTATTACGTAACACGAGTAATGCAAAAGTAACCTATTTGAACTTTAGTTAAATTATGTATTGGAAATGTTAACTCCACTTAAATTGAATACCACAAATAATTACAAAATTATCTCTGCATCTTGTCGGCTTAGATTTAGTTTTGAATATTTTCCGATAGTATAATCTTAAAGGCCTATTTTGAAGTGCACGACCGAGACATGAGACTAACGACGCGCGATTCCGACACATCCGCTTTATATGCAATTATATAAATGCGTCTTGATATATGCGACCGAGACAATAAGAAAGCACGACGCGCGATCGTTTCCAAATACTTTCCTATAAAATGGGATTTGTCGCTACCGCCTGACCCATGTCACACGTCGCGGTCTCCCTGTCTTGGTCTCGAACCTTAAAACAGACCATTAAAAAATATAATATATACTTTAATTCTCATAAACTTCAATATCAATAATTAGAATTATGATTTTAATCGCGACATACTTGTTAAAAAATACATTATGTAGGCGTTATATAAATTAACACAAATGCCGTTATAATGTATACAAAAAATTATATTAGCTCTCTTAATAGACCATAAAATAATTTAATGCTTATTTAATGCATTAATCAAAAGATTCCAATTAAAAATATCCCACGATGTGTCACGTATAAATATTCGACGGTTATGTGTAAGTCTATACCTTGAGCGGCGAGCATATCCGTCGTGGCCCACGTACTGTCTAACATCGCGTTCAACTAGCGATGGGTAGAGTCATGACTCAAACATTGAGTCTATTCATAGACTCGAATGTCTGAGTAATTTTTGACAATTTTGTTAACTGGAATTTGCACGCGTTCTATAATGCCTACTTTATTACATCAGGTACACAACATGGAACTAATTGGACTCTCTTTTACGAATTGAATTGTCTAGAGTTCTAGACAGCTTTAATTTTGCGCTTGCGAAATTGAATTTCATTTACATTATCGATTCCAGAATTTTAGTATAAGTACATTTAATCCTGACGAACTCTAAAGACAAACTTGTAAACGGAAAACTGAACTGAGTTCTGTGTAAATATTCTATAATTTTCATCCATGTGTTATATATTTATGGTAACACTTGAATTACTAAAATATATAATATAAAGTGAGCTAGATATACAATATCAATTTGTACATACATACCAGTTCGCATCAGCGTTTGTTTAGTTGTTTATGTGTATTGAAACTCCGAAGCATTCCTACGTGGGCACCGGTGTTCGGAATAACGGCATCACTAGGCGATAAACAAATATTGAACTCTCAAGGGAGGTGTGAATTGTGGACAAACTCAACGAGTTCTGTTTACCTGGTACTATGTTGTTGGATGACTTGCTAAAAAGAGGAATGAATGGGTTTTTTGTGGTATGTCTCATGGCATCCACTTTTTTAACTGTATTGAAAGAAAATGTCACAAGAATTTCTTTTTAGGTGGGAACATAAGAAGTCTACGGCATCAAGTTTATTTTACTTCAATTATAAATGTGAAAACTTGGATGTTTGTTGGTCAATCACGCCTTAAAGGCTTAACAGGTTTGGTTGAAATTTGGCACTCAGGCAGACCATGCCCTGGCTACTTTTTATCACGGAAAAGGCCGTTCACGCGGGCGGAGCCGCGAGCAACAGCTAGTTTAGAATATTGGACATTTGGATGTTATTTTTTCTTTTAATACATACAATATGAACTTTTATATAAATATTTACAGAAAAAGTCGACACAATGCTGTGACATTTTAAATTTTATTAATAACTCAACCCATTTTTAACCCAATTGCACAATGTTAACCGAAATGCCTAAACAGACCTCAACATTACAATAAACACAAAGAGATCCAACAAAAAAGTTTATGCATTAATGGAAACCTTTGCAAATCAATCGGTCATCTCAATGGCCCAGTATTGCCTACAGAAAATTCAGAGCATTCGTTATCTTTAAAACATGTTACATAATGAATACAGCTTGGCTTTACATCAGGGCCCTGTGTTTATGTATGGATATTGCTAATGAAGTCGCCCTGTGATGTTTCTGGAACTGTTCTGTATGGATGATTCCTAAAGTATCATAGTTTCTCTTTTAAAGTACTAGATATTTAATTCATTTTAGAAGTATGTCATAGCTTTTGTATTTTTATATTTTGAGTTATCACGCTATTGCATTGATCTATACACGATTTGTTATTCTTCTTTTATTTTGCTTTGTTCTGATGGATGTAGAACATTCCCTTATTTTATGTGATCCTAGTGCCTTTGCTTGTTGATGCATTATGTAGAATGTAGAACGAATAAAACGCCTTATTTACACGAAGTTTAAAGACGAATCTTTGTGTAAAAAGGTCTGTCCAAAAACCATATTACCCAGTTATCTTTGCGACTTTATGCATGCATAGCTTGGATTTTGTATCTTGGCCTTTTTTTAATAGTGTTCATTACTAATGGATTATCACTGGATTTTAAAACCTATCCATAGATACAATCATGGATCAGTCTTTATGTACTGAATGTGATATCCTGTTGGTGTATATTGCACACTATTATTGCAAAAGCCCTTATTGCATGGATTTTGCTATGTTTGATTGTAGTACTAGCAGTAGTACTGCGTCAATACTAGCTGTTTGCGGCGACAATCGCTGCGATCAGATTCCAAGGCGCTAAATTAAAACTGAAAGTCATCGTTACGCATCGACGAGTTCGCACTGCATACGTGGTTTTCAGGACACGTACAAATTATCTAGCATCATTAGTTATTCCACCGAGAGTGCATTCATATCGGAATAATTATGCATACCCAGTAAATTAACGAAGGAAATTTATTCGAAATGTCTATTTTTTATAATCATCGATTTTCCGGTTCGACTAGTCTCGCACCTGCTTTCTTTGATTTACTTGGTCAGGTGCTTTCGTGTTCCTGTGTCTTAGTTGTTTGTTTCCTGTCATGAAACCATTATATTTTATTATATTGGTCATAAAAAGGGAAACGTAGTTGGCATGTGTTCATAATTTGATAATTCTACCCTCCTTGCAAACACTCGCAATTCAATGTTAGATTATCATACTTATTAATAGTATGATTAGAACCATATCTATTTGATTTCTATCGCGACACAACTAAGGAATTCCACCACCTGACGCCGATGAAGGGAGAAAATCGATATGCTTACGTAAGTAATTGTTTAATTGGAAGGCAGTAATTGATGGTAACCTCGATGAATTTTAAAACATTATCCCGATATATCCCCGAAGGGGTAGGCAGAGGTAAAACTAATGCACCCACATTTCGCCGAGCTTATCTCATGAGATAGTCGGATAGCCTATAGCCATACTGGGTATAAATTTCAATCCCGGGAAATTCATGCGTGATTATTCGAAACGAGAACTTAAATTTTAATCGCCTTACCTGGGAATTGAGCCTAGGACCTCACGGTTATCGGTTTTAGTACGCTGCTACTAGACAAATGAGGTGATAGATTTATAATAAAATTAGCTTTTGCTCGCGGCTCCGCTTCTTCCGCGACAAAAAGCAGCCTGTATGCCAATTAAAACAGTTTATTCATTAAGGCATGATTGATTAACAAACATCCAGACTCACAAACTTGCACATTTATAGTAGTAGGATTATTCGATAAAGCCAAACTGCCAAGTCTTGTGGCCGGACAGCTGGGACATTGCGTGCGCGGTGTCCTCGTGCCGCGGCCCTCAACTGATGTATAATGCAGACGAGCTGCGATCGATGGATGCCAGTATTCGAACACTTGAAGGCGATTCTTGGAAATTTTTCATGTATCGATTATGTACTTATTCATGTTTCAATCGAGTAGAACATTTTGTACAATTCTACCTCTAAGGGTGACATCGGTGATGAAAAACTAAAAATATCTTCATTTATGCACTAATTTTGATGATTATTAATTATTTCACTAAAAAGAGTAAATATAAACTTTTTGTCAATAACAACCCCGCTCAAAAAGGTTGCTAATTTTTAGTCGGTGCTTTCTTTAACTATAATTTTATTGACCATTACATTCCAATAGCACTTAAAATTGTAATAAAAAAAAAAAAACAGTTTGTGTTAAAAAGCTTTCATTGTCACGAATTACTCGTGCAAAGTTCCGTCTTTACCCTATGTTTTTTTTACTTTCTAAAAGGGGCCATAACTGTATGCTGATGCCTGAGGCCATGACCTAAGACGGCCCTGGGGCGGTACCGGCTAATTCGCCGAATTTCGGATTTATGCAAATCGATTAAAGAACCAATGATTCTGTCGTACCGCCGAACGACCGTTTAATGGCCAAAACGATGAACATAGATTTATGACGTCACATGCACTTCATTAAAACCGACTGATTTCAATGAATTAATGCCGCCCACGGGCGATTAATCTGAATGGACTTGAACGCCGGCAGAGTTAATGAAGTTCGGCAAATTAGCCGGTACCGGCCCCTGTTCGTACAATTCTTATAAGTATCGTTTCAAAACATTTTTCAGGCTTCACATGGGTTTACTTTTCTTACGTTCATCTCTCATTAATAACAGCATAGTTAGTGTTAACATAAATATCAAACTAGTGACGGCTGAGTAATCCTCAGTAGTTTACCTTCTGCTCTGTGCAGGAATGTTTATACAAATGACTTGATGATTTTATTATAACTCCATTTACATCATGTGTTATGATTTATGATTGATTATGTGAACCGAGTGTTTAGCTATAGTAATAATAAACTATGGAATATTTGAAAATGCAACTCCAGAAAAATAAATGTGATTACTTGTCATAAATACTCTTTACCACCAACTGCTTTAAATACGACACTGCAGCTTTTCGGCTATCATATTTTTACGTAGGTGTATTGTGCCCGTATAAAAAAAAATACGTTATTTTTTGTACATAACACACAATAACATTGTTGATAACAATAATGAATTAGAACTTGTCTAAAAGTTAAATTGATTAAAATTCCACGAACTTGCCCGTAACAGACTTATAAACATGAGTGCAAAGGCACGTATCGTATGACATAAAACAATTACGACAACAAAAACTATAGTTAAATAACTATTTGCCGAAACCATTGGAAAGTTGCACCGAAACCGACCTATGCAAATGCGACTCACTCTTGAATTTAAATTGATTACGTCATGAGCAATGTGAAATTTTTGTATACGAATGGACGTTGAACAGCACAAAGAGCTAAGATTTGAATAAAAATACAAATTCAAGCTGAAAAGAACGGTCAAACCCGCTCATCTCTAGAGGATTTCTCTTTGTATAAAATTTATTCAAGTTGAGTTTGTGTACCAGATGTTTGAAATAAATAAAGAAAAACAATTTATTTGTCACAGACGACATACATACATACGCAGGTACAAATCAAATATATAAAAAAATAATTATTACGCAGTTGCATGTCGTGGCTATGACAGATGGGCGACCACTCAGAATATTTCTGTGCTGAGTCCCTAACCGCAGCACAGTACTGATTTTCAGTGGTCACCCTAAATGATGTGCAATGAGTTCAAATGAGGACGCAAGTCAGTTAGCCAGGACCAAAAGTTAACTGTATTACTTCCTGCATAAAAACAGTAATTTTACATATGAATTCGGAATCTTTGGTAGGAAAGGAATATTGTGTAGCTATAGCTGCTACAGAACGATAGCTTAGCGGGAAGTGGTACGAACTGCCGAGAATAAAATCGACTACTAACCCCAAGTGCCTGTACCTCTTACTTTTCTAAGTTATGTGTGTATTAATTATTAATTCTCCATAGCGATTTCGAAGGTGTGTGAAGTCTGCCAGCCCGCATTAGGCCAGCGTGGTGGACTAAGGCCTTACCCCTCTCATTCAGCAAAGGAGGCCCGTGGCCAACAGTGAGACAGTATAATGCAGGGCTAATATTATATTGTTATGTACGCCTGAAATGGGGTAACGGTAAAATATGGGACAACGTTTATACATTTAAAACTTGTCATAATGATTCATTCTGTGTCGGGACCAGGCAATGTAGTCTAGTCACTTTGTAAAAGGTCGATTTCAACTTAATAGTTCAAAGAGAATCATAACATGATATATGCAAATCGTACTATCAAACATGTACATTTATATAGGTATCACTGACCGCCTGCGAATGACGCATTTCTACACACTCCACACATATATTTTTGCTTCACGTGCATTTGCACACGTGTGTTTTACAAGACGTTAGCCCTTTTCGCACGGTTCAATGTTTATTTCTTGTGTATTTTCAGGTGGCTAGTGTCCTACTTTCTTTCTTTCTGCCTGACTTTATCCCGGCTTAATGCCAGAGTCCGCATTCTCGTACCATAGATTTGACGGTTTGGCATTATATGGGGAGACCCGCCACGCGCCGCCTGACCCCCACAACCCGCAACGGGAACCGAGTTTCGCTATTGTCTCGTCCGTTAATCAGCAGAGTGTACCACATGCAGGTGAGGTTGGCTTTGGGCCTACATAATATACATTGCTACCCTACATTATTTTAAAATGACCATATGTCAAATTACATACGCACTCATACGCACTCACGCCTGTAATCCCCGAAGGGGTAGGCAGAGGTGTAATCAGTACACCCACATTTCGCCGAGCGTATCTCCGTCCCTTATGTGATAGGGGGCGAGCCTATCGCCATACCGGGCACAAATTCCAGACTCCGGGCTGATACTGAGCATTTGGTAATAGAAAAACCCAATACCACTTTACCCGACCCGGGGATCGAACCCGAGACCTCAGCGTTGGCAATCGTAACGCGTACGCATTACAACTGCGCCACCGAGGCAGTCAAATTACAGTATAAGAATAATTCGGTTGGGTGGAAACAATGTTCAATTTGACATCTCCGTCTTTACTTTGTGACTACTAAAACCACTACTCTTTGAAAGATTTACGAATTAGGACTAAAATCGAAAAATACCTACTGTGTGATCGGATGGAGTTATTGACAAAAGATGTCACAAGACGAGTTTTGTTACTCACGTTCTATCACGTCATATCAAAGTAAATAGGGTTAATTGTACAGTTCTATTGAAATTACATTAATTATCACCGTCAATAATTACGATACTATCATTAAATTATTATTGTTTAATGTTTTGTTATTTTCTTTTAGTCACGTCTTTATTCGAATAATTAAATTATATTGATATAAAATAATGTGTTTTCTTATTTATTGGTCTGATAAAGGGCGATTCTGTCAGCAACCTAATTTACAATTTATTATAAATTCCACACATACATACAACATTATTAAAAAAGATTATCAAATATTTTGATCATATTATTATCGTTATTGATATCTGAATAATAAAAACTACACATATTTATTCTGTTTGAAGCTTATTTGATGCATTAGCAGAACTACCTGATCACGTTTCTTAATTATACTCATAAAATGTATACAATTTCGTGTGTATAAAAAGTGTTGTAATAAAACACATCGGGTACATTGCAAAGTCATCGCATTACACTTTACATTTTTATGCAAACTGACGACCTTCCCATGTATACGTGTATACGACGTCATAACACGTCATATATGTATACAACATGTACTGTTCTGCCAGTACTGTTTATTATGCAAATAAATTACTCCTCTACTTTTCCTTATCCCACTCGCAGTGGGGTCGGATCAACATGCTTTTTAACACATGTTTACAGCAAGATTTTGCTTGTAGTTTTTACGAACGGCCGTCTGCCTGACGTCAACCCCCAGACCTTAAACAAATATTTGTGGAATCGAACCCGCGGCCTCTCGCTTCACAGCCACTGCGCCAAGGGGACTGCGGATGCTGAGGTATGCAAATGAATCACTAAATTCCTTAATACAATTTCATTCTCATTGGAGAGATGAAAGTAGTATTGCAGGGAAAGTTTTTCACTTTTTCCTCCGACCACAAAATAAATGAACATTCGCAAGACTAGGAAGCCGTTGTTAATATTTTTATCGTTATCGCAATTTATTTGCAAAAAGTCAATGATCTCAGTGTCGCAAAGTGATCGCAACTCTCAATTATTCTCGTTTGCAGAAACGTGACTTCATTCGTCGCGTGAGAAATGGCTTATTGGATGAAGTTCTGCGGCGGTTAATTTAACCTATTGTTTTATTAATAACTAATATTAACTACACGGTTTATAGTCGGATTGTGATGAAACGTTAGCCAAAGGTATCGACAGGCGAGATATATTATAAGAAATTAATATGTTTAAGCATTTATTGCAACTTGGTTGATATGGAAGTCTATAAAAGTCTTTCAGGCCGGAATAGTAGATACTGACAAACTAACAGGGATACTACAAAGATGGAAAGTTAAAGAGAAATGATAATCTTCTATGGCCCCTATCCACAAACAACACTTAAGTGAGCTCTTTATTATATGTAGATTTCTGTGTACATGATTGGTCTGTTTATGTTTAGCGCCAATAACTAACCAATGACGTGTAGACAAATCGCCACTATGCGTTCGCGCTCACTATGAGGACTGATAGTAATGTTTATTAATACGGCGGCGTTATGACTATTTCCTTTTTTTGTCCTGAAATGTCAAAGTGACTACACTGCGCCTGATGTTAAATACATGACAGTCCAAAGATAATGTCGACCTTCAAGAGACATTGTCTCTCAACGGTCGGCAGAATTATGCCGGCCTGAAGTTACCGGATATACTTACATTGGCTGAGCCCCGAACGCAACTCGCCTGAACGAGCCACCTGTGTCGGGTTTTTCGCCATATGTACGGCGGTCGCTATCCAGTCGGGTATAAACATTATCAGGTACCTTTCCACCAGCAAAAAAACAAATAAGATTGCTTCTTCTTCAGATTCTAAAAAAATATTGAATAAAGGATCTAAATAAACCATCAAGACAGTCTATTTTAGGTGGTGCATTATTGCCCGTAAATCGAGATTTACCACTAAACTTATTTACTTATGTCAATATTTTATATGTTATGACGTTTCATAAACTAGTAGGTTAAACTCGATTAAGGATTGTCGTCCAAGTGGGGTTAAGGGCTAAGACAACAAAATTAAGTTTAGGTATTGTGTTCTCTACAGTGTGTCGAATTTCGTTGTACGGTAATGCTAAACAAACTGACTAAACTCTGTAATGTTAATTTATTATTTTGCCCTCTATTCTAGTTGTAACTATTAAATTTCCTGCGGATACGGGTAGCTTTCTATAACAACGCGTACACGGTTTGGGACGTTTATTTCTAGGCAAAGTCTGCTATTTAAATTGGAACTTAATATTAGATCGTGTTATGGTAGCTACAGACTTGTTAGAAGTAAAAGTTGTTTTTAACTTGTATAATCCTTTATTGATAACAAATATTTCTTTCTCTCTGCTTTCTCCTATAATGACTGTCATAGACAAGTCTTGAGTGGTAGAGCCACGCTGTAGACAATTTCGTCTACAGCATGAATTGGCGGGCTCGACCGGGTCGATACCACAATCGTAAAGTAGCGGCTTGCTGCTACGTTTTGTACGCTGAATGAGATATTCAGAAGCCCATATCCTCCCCTACTTAGTCCTTTATATTTTTTCTTTAAAGTCGGCAACGCTCCCATAATTCTTCCGGTATTGTAGACGTACATGGGCAGTGGAAATCACTTACCATCAGATGACCCACTTGCTCGTTTGCTGGCCTATGCTATAAGTATATATCCTATAAGTAGTAGCTTGAGTGTAGAAACTATCAGGTCGCTCGCCTGATGGTAAGCGCCACGCCTGCCCATAAACAGAAGCAACACCACACAAAACATTAATTACAAAGTACTGGATGGCATTGAACTGCGCTAGTCTCATAATGCCCAGTAATTTCATTGGCTTCAATGTCCTTCAAACCGGAACACAACATGCTTACACACTGTTGCTTGGCGGCAGAAATAGACAAAGCGGTGATACCAACCCAGTCGGCCTCTCGCATACGAGGGACCACCCGTCTTGTAAAAATAAATAAAAAATATATCTGTACGTTGTTAGAGTATTAAAACTTTCCTTCCAATTGTATACGGATGTTTTCTAAACTGCCGTGTGGTGGTCGCGTGCCCGGTAATCGTTTAGCACCGCCGCGTCGTGTCGTGCAATAGGTGCATATGCTGCACACGATGCCCAGCGATCGGCCGATGATCGAATCATGATTGCCGCTTCCGACCGCCAATGCCTAATAATTACCAACTTATTGAAGTGCTGTATATGTCCGTGTCGTAGGCAAGTACCTAGCTGAGTAAAGCTCTGTATACACTGAGGTTTCTTCTAAGACCGAAACGAGTTTTATTTTTATGTTGGATACAATTTTGGTCCTATATGTATTACTTTTTGTTTATATTAATACTGTTTGTTTCCTGTACGGAAAATTAATAAATAAATATGAAAGGAAACTCTCGTTTACTGCTGCATGCAATTTGAGAATCGTGTTGCGGTATCGTAAACCTTAGAGTTTTCTGTTATATTCTTGCCTGTGTCATATAAGAAACTCTTCTCATGTAAATTAAGCTAAAAGCTTGGTTTTTTTTTATAGTATAGGCCGGCAAACGCGCAAATGGGTCACCTGATGGTAAGCGATCTCCACCGCCCATGTACACCCACAATACAAAAGTATTATGGGCGCGTTGCCGACCTTAAAGGAAAGGGATAATAAGGGATTGGGAAGGGGAGGGGGATTTGGGCCTCCGGATATCTCACTCACCGTACGAAACGCAGCAGCAAGCTGCTACTTTACGCCGGTTTTCTGTGAGACAGTGGTAACGACCCGGACGAGCCGGCCCATTCATGCTGTAGACAAAATTGTCTACAGCGTGGCTCTACCACTCGTTGGTTCACACAAGTAGAGTTTCTCGCACAACATAAGCGTAGATATCGCAGAAAACTGTTTTCTGAAACCGCATCATTGAATTTTCCCTTTCAAATGGACAATTTAAGGGCTATTGAAAAAAAAAAAATTGCATAACGTACCTACTTCGAAACTATTTTTTCCGTTAAGTACGTCTCGATTCTGCCGTGCGAGAAACTGTTGTATAGGAACGAAAGTTCGATTAGCTCCCTAAAGTGCCAATTTTTTTTTGTTTTATATTTGAATGTTGTAGTATCCAAACCCCACAAGAATTTTGTGATAACTAGTAGACAAGGAATGCTATAATAAACTAACCAGTATGGACTTAAGATTAAAAACAAATGGGCTAATTTTAAAATAATCTAAACAACCTAATTTTATATTCTTAAACAACATGTGTTATTTTAGTAAATAGGTAATACTAATTCCCAATTAAAATATCCATTATATAATTAAAATAACCGGAATTTCTTGAACACTCGTTTCCGCTTCAATATCTTATAACGGGTACTTAATTAACTAGAAAAATTAAGGGCTTAGAAATATCCCGGTGGAATATTATAAGGACCAATAGAATTTAATTAGCTAGTCCGTAAATGCCTCCATGTTGGGAATTAATATTGTTTTTATAATAGGGTCGTAAAAAATTACAGACCATAATATGTATTTTTCATTATTAAATGTAACGTCAGAATTATGTTTATTTATATTTATTACTTTAAGATAATTTATTATTCGACCTTTGCTGTAGAATGTAACGATATCCGTTAGAAATTTAAATGATAACCAAAATGTGAGAAAAATATCAGGTTCTTTTAGTATATTGGGAGAATACAATAATTACACTTGATACATGTTCAATGTTCAACATCCATATAATATATTTTATTTTAATACTTTGTTTTATACAATGACACATTCTATTTATAAACTATTCAAGCCAGCATCCGCAAATAGGTTTTATCTCTAACACGCCCCCTCAATTTGCTGATGCAGAGCAGAATCTTGAATATTGCTCAAACTACATACATGTAACTCATAAAACATTACAACTGTATGGAAAAATAAATACGTATAAAAATATAACAACTAATCTAAGACACAGACTTTAATCCTAATCCATTAACACAATAGTAGTGTTTAACATTAGGTAATGCCTTAGTTAGTACATCGGCTAACATCATATCTGTGGATAAATGCTCTAAGATGACACGCTTTTCCTTAACAATACTTCGTAGGAAATGATATTTAATGTCTATATGCTTACTTCCCGAATGACCTACAGGATCGTTTGCTAAGCAAAGCGCTCCCCGATTATCAACATATAAGATGTAGAATATAAGAATTTATGGCGATATGCTCGCCCCCTATCACATCGTGGGACGGACATACGCTCGGCGAAATGTGGGTGTACTGGTTACACCTCTGCCTACCTCTTCAGGGATTGCAGGCGTGAGTGCGTATGTATGTATTGTGAGAAAAAGCGTGTCATCTTAGAGCATTTATCCACAGATATGATGTTAGCCGATGTACTAACTAAGGCATTACCTAATGTTAAACACTACTATTGTGTTAATGGATTAGGATTAAAGTCTGTGTCTTAGATTAGTTGTTATATTTTTATACGTATTTATTTTTCCATACAGTTGTAATGTTTTATGAGTTACATGTATGTAGTTTGAGCAATATTCAAGATTCTGCTCTGCATCAGCAAATTGAGGGGGCGTGTTAGAGATAAAACCTATTTGCGGATGCTGGCTTGAATAGTTTATAAATAGAATGTGTCATTGTATAAAACAAAGTATTAAAATAAAATATATTATATGGATGTTGAACATTGAACATGTATCAAGTGTAATTATTGTATTCTCCCAAGTACTAAAATTGTTTCTTGACAACAGTTCAATTCGCACTGCAGCAGTCATTATTATACAATTTTACTTACGCGCTCAGTCACCTATAACTTATGGTAGAACTGGGTATAGTCCTGGGCATAGATCTGGGCCCATAACCTGTGAGAAAAATATCAGGTTCTTTTAGTATATTGGGAGAATACAATAATTACACTTGATACATGTTCAATGTTCAACATCCATATAATATATTTTATTTTAATACTTTGTTTTATACAATGACACATTCTATTTATAAACTATTCAAGCCAGCATCCGCAAATAGGTTTTATCTCTAACACAAAATGGAACCTGCGGCCTTACGAGAGGCGACAGTAATTTCGGTTCAAATACACGAAAACAAAATTCTATGCAAATGTACAATTTATTTAGTCAAGGTTTTATGTGGGAACGTTATTAGATGTTCCCTCGGCCGCGGCGAACCGTAGTCTTCAGAGAGCGAGTTAATGGGAATCACGACATCGGCTCTACACTCTATAGTCTATAGCCAGCGAACACAAACACAAACTCATTAGGGCCTGCGATCGTTACTAAATTGCCATCGCGGCGCTCAGACGCCATCCAATCTAATATATATTTGATTAACTTTAATTATTTTAGACTGTTTTACCCGCGGCCCATAATAATTGGACGTAGTTATGCAAAAAGGATCCGACCAACAACTAGTTCAAAGGACTGATAATATTTTTCTAAATGCATATAGATAAAAAAAAATACCTTTTGGTTTTAGTGTAGAGTAGGATATACTAGAGGCAGTAAGTACATTTGTCATTGTTATTTTACCATAAAGTAAATGCGGCTCGAAATTTTTACTAGATTGTTTCAAATTGTATGTCGCATTATACTTTTACTATTCCCATGACGCGAACTGCGTGCGTGCATGAGAGAACGAGCGAGTCACATGCTTCAATTCAATTGTAGACGCGTCTTTTTACGTATTATGTCAATCAAACTTGTAAGATAGGGCACAATACAAACCACAGAATACATACTTCAAATGTACAACCAAGCTTCAAGACGCCTCACCTCAATTGAAGTGGTACTTAGTACTGGCTCAATACTAAAAGTGCTTAATCTTAAAAACTCGTATCCTACTCAACATCAATTTGCATCTTTTTTTGCTAAACTACGTCCAATTATTAGTTTAAAACTTCAAAAACCACCTTCAAAGCCCGAACCGCGGATTCTTTGCTGTTTCCCGTCGAGGACTTCCCCATTTTCCCTCGCACTCCGATATCAAACCTTAACCATCCAACCAACCTCGGCCCACATTTGCCGATAATATCGCGTAACTTATATAAAAAAAAACAACTGATAAACTCGTCCTTTTTAAAGTTTATTGAAAACTACGTCCATTTCAAATTGACCTGTCCAGTTTGCGAACGTAGATTTGCACTGATTTACATTTAATCTTGTATATATACCATACACGACGCATTATGTGATCTTGTTTATATATTTGCTGCGAAAAATCTGGTTACGGCTTCGCAAAAAAAAGACATTTTTGATATTTCGCGCGCTTTCTGGTTATATTTTTAAATCCGGTGACATATCCACAAACCCGCTCGGTGGCTTGCAATATGCGTTTTTTATGTGAGATAATCTTCAACCTCCGCGTACGTAGAACACGTCTGGATATGCAGGTTTATCGCGATTTATTATTGCAAAACATATATACAATGTACGTGAAGGATATGGCACTTTATTTATTTATAAGTATAGTAATTTCTAGTTAAAACTTTGTCTCAATATTGATGCAAAAGTGACAAGAATTACAATCTCAATAAATTGTCTCCAGAGGCGTCAGAAATAAGAAAATATTTCGAATTTACCACCTCGCTCATTGTTGACAATATCATTATTATTTTGAGTGCTCGTTAGATATATTTATCAATTAATTCATCATGTGTGTATATCCAGTTTGGTGGGTTAGAAATGATTATTTCATGTTTAACATGACGTTAGCAGTATTATAACAAGTATACAGTACCTAAATGTTGTAGAAATCAGGTAGAGAAGTTAGTAAGTTACCCGTCTGGTTGGGATCCGGTAGCTCTGTCGCCATCATTGTTGCAAACTTCGGTAGACTCATACCAGATGTATGTACAATGTTGCCAAGCGCCAATACACCGTAATAACACCTAAGCAACGGTTATTTAGAAAATAAACGATACATTGCAAAGTATACATTAAGAATGATTGTAGTATTTTCAGTAATACTGAGGCTAAATAGCACACTAAGGATTTTCTACATATCACCACGTACTTGTAGTAGGCTTGATATACATTTGCTACACTTGTTCGCGGTTCCGCCCGCGTTAACCGTTACGTTAAGGTAGCCTATAACCGTCTCTAGGATCTATGTCTGTATCAATATTCATCAAAATCGGTTTCGCGATTTAAGCGTGACAGCGTAACAAACAAACTGACTTTCGTATTTATAATATCAGTTAGGATTAAATCGATCTTTGAAGTAATTGCAATTATCGTGATAAGATTAAAGACAACGGATCATAGCAATGAAAGAATAACTTAATGATATAGCATGAATACATAACCAGCACATAATAAAAAAATATAACGTGCACTTGCATTAGTATTATATAAATTTTATGTTGTTTAAACTCAAAATTGTGTAATCAATTCATTAATGTATATATGCACGTCTGTTTAACTTGTAATTATCTCTCGCCTATAATTTTTACTTTTTAGAGTTAGTATACTTTCTTAATTGAATAAGTTTTCTTCATTAATATACATATCCATAAAGCAGTTAATTCAGTCGATATCATCTAGCTTAGCTTTAAGTTTTCTCGTTGCGAATACGCTTCGCAGTTGAGTCATAAGCTGTTCGCTATTTCGTACCGCTATTTTATAGGTAATGAATTAATCGAATAATAATGATTGGTGATGTGTTCCAGAACAAGTGGTGGTCAGACGTCGGGCCGGGCAGCTGCGCCGCGCCCGCCGTGCCGAGTCGCGCGTGCGATGCGGAGCGGTCCCCGCCGCCAGCGCCACCACCAGCTCCGCCCGTGCTTTGCGCCAGACCGTGCTGCCGGGACGCGACGTGAGTACACACTATATAATACACTGTCATATTATGTGTATCGATTAAACATATAAAACCCGTATCCAAAGTGTTGAGTAGGTCATACACGAGGCATTACATTTGCGCCGTACATGACTAAATAATATAAGAGCAGCTCATTTTGTGTACATGTACCGCTTCAAATTTCATGTAGCGTCACTCATTTACTACTCCCATGACGTGGGCTGCGTCGATGAAAGAGTGAGAACGAGCGAGTGACCTTCAATATGTCTCGCCTTATTTGAAGTGGCACCTTGTACTGGTTCAGTACAAAAAACGAGGCTACTCTTGCAAACTAATTTAAAAATCTTGCCCTACTCTACACTAGACCTGACATATTGGTAATTGGGTTTACCGGCAAAGCCTCCAGTAATAGTACTAAAACACCTCCAGTTTAGTGTACCTAAATAATCACCAAATTACCGACGAGCGTGAGTCGTCAATCGTCAAACAAACTTCAGTGCTAGATTTTTGGCTCGCCAGTCAATCAACGCGAGTAAACCAATCGTATTTGAAAATCGCGCTGTTATGTTAGTAGGTGAATTACCTACCATGTGACCATGGTCCATGACACATCTTCTAGATTTGGATGGCTTAGTCTACCCAGTACTTAGACCACGATCCTGACAGGCAGAATCGGCAAAAATGGCAATCAGCATCGTAAACCTGACTGTCGTTATGGCAGGTGCTGATTAACACTTCAGTTGGATGTGATGGTCCAAATTGACTTGTAACTTTGTAGTCATTTCATTCGTTTCCTGGATGGAGTTTTACATTCTGAAATATGAGAAAAAAAATTGATCAGTCTGTAATAAATTCTTCCTATCTTTTATTCGACTCTGTTTCGAAATATTTCGACTAAAGGGATAGATTTTCAATCAACTAATAAATACCTCACACTTCTTCTTGTATTATACAAGTACATCTGACCGGATCAAGTCGATTTTAAACCATAGCGGCACCCTTCAGTCATTCATACTTTTTGTATTTTTTTAAATTCTCTCCATCGTATAAATCGTAACAATTCCAAAGCATAAACAATCACTGCAAATAATAAGCGTGTAGACGAATAGCATTATACGCGGAATTCGGGGTTTGGTGGCTGGTGCGACCCCTAGCTACCTGAAAACCCGTCCCGCGCCCCTCTCCCTTCGCCATTGTACCCCTGCCACGCCGATCATTCCACCCCAACCCTCAATGATGCGCGTGCGACGGTCGCGTCACTATGAACTGTATACCATCACGGCGCGTTGGAAACTCTTTCTAGATCATAGATCTAGGTTATATTTGTGATATAGTGTTGTGTATGTGTTGTTATGATGTAAAAATGGATCTGTCTTTACCGAGGATCAAGTTCGAGTGTGACGACGAGTTCGACGATTTCGATTTTGACGAAGTGTAAGTTGTTCGTTGTGAACAAAACGTGTTGATTTGTCTTAAACAAGTTTCGTTATAGCGATTTGTATTATTTTGTTGTTTTTAGTTGTATTAATATGTTTTCAAGGCAATTATGCTACAAGTATTAAGGTTTAGGAGATATATTTTTAGGTGAGTTCACGATGCGTCCGTTGTAGCATTGCTGGTTCATTTCGGGAAGCAAAAAAGGTTGAATTTCAATTTGCTTGTATTATTTGATAGAATTTTACTACAAATACTCGAAGCCTAGTTAATTCTTTAAAACAACCGTTATAAATAGTGGTAAATTTATTGCTGTCTCTATAAACTTATGCCTGGTCCCTAAATAGAATCTCTACCAGATACCCGCTTTGGTATATTAATTTTTTCTGTTTCGAATACATTCCATGCACACGACGACGCGTTAATTTGAATGTATAAAAATCACACAAGAATAATATTTGTATGATTTTTACCCCAAGCGTAACACAAATTTTAAATCCAGGTCCCCATCGCAGTATTGTAAGGCGCACCGCGCCAAACCGACGGCAAAAACATTTTTTCTCCCAACCTGCACTTTTTGCGGAACACAATTTCTGTACAGCCTTTTCAAATCCATCAAAACTATATAAAAAAAATTAAGAAGGCATTTTTGATATTCATACATTTTGTAAGGTTTGATAGGTTTGTTAACAAAATTCCAAATTCACATACTTAATAGTTTTTAAATTCCAAGTCCATTTTTACTCCCAATCGAAAGTGTTTTAAAATATTGACCACTAAAGCCCGTTGTTTCTTAATCTGAATTCGTATTTCTAACATATATTCCCATTGCTCAGTAGTGTATAGTTACCGGCACAGGCCGTGAGCACAGTCGAACAGTAGTGGGAGCAGTTGATAGTCCAATAAACAACGAGCAACGACTGACGAGCCAATCGTGTTTATTCATTCCGCCGCTAAGACTTATAAATAAAATGCGCTGGAGAAATATAGGCTCACAACACATGCCGGTTCCTGCTGGCTTAGCATATGCAACACGACAAACTCGCGCCCGTGAGAGATAACTATCGACGACAAATATCTTGGGTAAAGCTGTCAACATTCGATAAAAATTACGTTGTTGGGGTTTGTAGACAAAATACCACAGAAAGATTGAAAGCGGGTACTATTTTCTTTACTTTTGACATAACGAGTCGACTATAATTCTATGCAACCATGTTAGCGTCGATTGACATATTTGAGATAACCAGATAAAACTTGTTTTTTATGACAAAATCATTTTGTGTTGCATAAGCTAAGCCCTGTGTACAACTTGTGATACTGGTTTAAAACGTATCTGAAAATGGTCTTAGTACCAGAGCCTCTGTACTTAGGTTTATACTATCTGTTCCTCGCGGTTTCACCGCAGGCATATAACTGCCCTGCTCTCATGGATCATACCAGAATATAAATATAAACATTTCGGAAATCCGTTGCATAGTTTATGAGAAATCAGCGGACAAACAGACAGACAGACGCAAATAGCGACATTGTTTTATACTTTGTATTGATGTCTCCGTCAGAATTCTGGAAATATGTCATACTGCGAGTACATACACACAAATATACACACCGTTATATTGTTTATGTATTGTTTCGTGTAAACACGAGATATCACGTGTCATTGTTCATTAGACAAGCGGAGTTAATACCACACTGTGTTTCTCAACATTATAGTATGTGTTTACCCTTTATTTCTACTATTAACTAATCTTAATGAATGCTTCTCGTGGTGTTTATTTATTTCGATTGATCTCTGACAATATTTTTGACCTGTTGGTGGGAACTATCTAATCGAAACGCTTGTTACCTATAATAGAAATACCTATACCTATTATGAAAAATGTCCTTTAAGGATGTTTTAATATAAATAAGCAGTGATGATCACTAATAATTAATTTATTATGTTTAGTTTCAATACTTGGTGCCTAACTTGCTATAGCTATTGAACAGTGATCCGCATAATGTACATAATTGATGAGATATAAGAATACAAGGACTAGGATAGAGATGAATTATCAATTAAATTTGCAACTAGCAAAAAGGACTTTGTGTATATATTATGTATGACCGGCAGCTTGTCTGAAATCCCCTCTAGGCGATCCGATACAAATCTAGGTAAAATACACAAAGCACGATCCGACTCCCGGTTTAAAACTTACGTATCGAGCGATGCCACACATTGATTTTATTATATTACCGAATTATTAATATCGACATAATTATTTCCAGTGTCGGAGATAGCAGTGAACAGCGTCGGGCGCAAGCTGAGAGCGGCGCCGGCGCGGGCGCGCGCCACAAAACGGCACCGCAGGCCGCAACGACGACGGCCCACAGCAAGCAGCTGGCGGCGGGCGGGGCCAACCACCCGCCCCAGCCGCAAGGTAACCACAAACGTAATGTCTGTTGTTACCTCCTTGCACACTCTACTCACAACACAACAAACACACAACACACGTTTTTTTAAATATAAGTAAACAAACTGATATGTGATTTGGCCAAGTTCGACTGCATAAATCTAAGAACGATAACCAATGTTTTTCGAGTAAATGAATATGTGCCTTCGAATCGATCAAGGAGTCGATTGGTGCAAAAAAATAATTAGATAATATTTTTCAGTTTTGTACGGCCTAGTTACAGAGCTTTTAGAAGTTTGATATGTTCAGAAGGATTGAAAAACGTGTTTGTTTGCATTCTTTAAAGTGCTTTTGAGAACAACACACCCGGTGGCATGATAATGACCATCGGGAAAAGAGTATGAGATCAAAGAAGGATAGAGGAATGGACAATTCGAATAGTGACTTTTCAGGAGAACTTTTCCGTTTTAAAGACTTGAGTACCCCTTTTATTCTGCAAATGTAGAGCGATTCTGACTGTATATTTACTTATTTGATTAAGAATCAACAAGTTTGCTTGCAGTCAAGAATCGATTCTAACTACTTACATGAGTTTCTCACAAAAATAATCTTATTATAAGATCAATTATTATTATAAGATTATACGGAAAAAGTCGTTTGAAAATTCACCACCAATACTGGCACTTAAATGCTGCGTTTGATTTAAGAAAGTCTTGATTTATTCTAACCCAAACACGCTCACATAAAAAAATCGGCTTATGAAAGAAGCTAGTGACATTTGTGTGCCACTTAGCTCTTGTAATGAGTTTGTTTTTTTCTATAATTATTAACGGACTGATTATTAAAATATCGTTCATTATTTTAATTAGCATTGACTTATCAAGGTTTGTAAAACATAAAAACGCAAATAATGTTGCCATTCCACGTTCTTTTTTATAAATACTATTATAAATAGCTATTGGAGTGTTACTATGCGACATACATTCTAATAGGCCTTAATATAAATGTACTAAACAGCAAAATAGCCTCAGGGCTCAGTATTTAAATATATCAACTACTAGTCTTCCAATAAACCAGTTGTAACGGTATTATTCTTGAATAACAAATCATGTTGGCGTTCCAAAATTAGCTAAGCAATATTCTAAGTGTAATTGGACACAGTTATGTCGAAATGTATCAACCGACAAATTATTAAGAGTGATCAGAATATTTTTTATTACCGCTAAGAAAAAAACATTTTCAGATCTATTCACATCTAAAAGTATATATATATGAACGAACTCATCCATTTAGAATATTCTAAAATAATTTAGCTCTAACGATTCCTGATCCCATGAATTATTCTATATGGATGAAATATACAGCATATGATTGTGTTTAAGTTCTAAAACGAATAGCACATGGCATTCACGGCAATAACATTTAGTAAGTTAATCTTTGAACCATGAGTAATCATAACTCAAACTTCAAACGTAATTTTCTCGAATCGATGCTATGCGACTTGGCACATGTTGGCATAGCTGGGCCCAATTGTAGTAAAAAACATGGTTAGTCACGTCAAAAAAATTAAACATCCAGTTAAGCATTTGTTGAATATATTACCAGTATTTATAAAACAGTAAATACATCTTAACTTACACATACATTATCATTTTACACTTACAAAAAAGGGCTATGCACCTAGTAATACAATAAAAAAACACATTTATCCAATAGAAATCAAATAGAACATACTTACAATATTAGTTGCATAGTCCGCCCATTGGTTACGGAATGTTGTATAAAAATTCAATCAATCGAACAGGAGGTAACAATGCTAGAGGGCGTGGACAACATCATTGGAACAGACTGTGTTGTTTGTTTGGACTTTCATGCACTATCCTTGCGTTCCACAAAATTTATTTTCAAAAATTATTACCGATCGACTAATCTGAAACACGAAAAATATCATTCAATTTTGATTTTTACTGCATACAAAATTGAGTGGCGCGACAATTGATACACGAGTGCGTGATTTTAAATTAACACGAGCTTTAATTATTAGTGAGCTATTAATTATTAGTAGTCACTTAAAAAAATGCAAGGCCTATTCCGAAGTACCAACTTCATATTAAATATAAATACTAAAAAAGGATTAATAGAATATGAGCGATCAGCATATCCCGTGACACGTAGGCCTCTTCGAATTGTTTTTATTTTGTCCTATTGCTAGCTTTTCTTGACTAGATAGATTACACCTCTATTTTTCTTTTTATCATCGGTCTTTCCCTTGGCTTCTTTTTTATAATTTACCATATAACGATATATAAAATTTACAATTATACGTCTCTTATGCCATAGTTATTGTATACATATATCGCAATGGGAAGGAAATAAGAACCTGATTATGTGTCGCAGTACTCAACACTATTAACATACATGTGTAATAAAGGGTTTATAATTATACAACTATATAGACGTTAAGCAAGTTATTTCCATTCCGTGTAGTTGTTTGTGTGCATGCCTTATGTTAACTGTAGTTAAAAGATTTAATTAAGTTAAGAATATTCTTAAAACTAAGTTTACCATAAATAAATGTAATAACGGCGTACAATACAACCAATAACTTAGCAGTACAATTTCGGAGTAGACCTCCTAATTTTGTTGTTTTTTTATATTTCTATTTTATTACTATACGAAGATATTATAATAATTATATATCGCGGCTTCATTCTTAGCGATTATTTTAACATGTTGTAGCTGAGTCCTAGGCTACGGCTTCACACACAGAATTTTTAGATTGTCACAGTAAGAAAAAGAAAAAAGTGGCAACACCCGCGCCACCCCACCCGTCCACAGTCGGCGGCGCGGTGCCTCATTCCTGTGTTCTGTGTGCTAAGGCTTCGCACGTAACTTTCTCTCTCAAAATGCTTAAAAGGAAACAAGATTTTGTGCCGGAAGTTCAATCTAAAAGAAAGATTCGTTACCGCCGCATTATTTCCTCATCATCGGAGGATGAATCCGAAAATCGTAAGTAAATACATAATTAAACATGAAAGAACAATGTCGTAATGCGATTCAACCAGCGTGGTTGTTTCCGTTACAATTATAATTTATTTTCTGTTCTTGATTAAATACACACTGTGATGCATTTCAACCAGCGGGGTTGTCTTCGTCACAACTATAGCAGTGTGCGGTCTAGAGGAGACCACGTCTACCGTCATACAATATGATGCGATTCAAGCAGCGGGCTTGTCTTCGTCATAATTATTATTGCGCGCGGCCCAGCGGGGACCGCGTCTACCCTCATATTTTAATATTATTTTTTAATTGCCGATTAAAGAATTTAACGACAATATGATGCGATTCAATCAGCGGGATTGTATTCGTCATAATTATTATTGCGCGTGACCCAGCGGGGACCGCGTCAACACTCATTTTTTAATATTATTTTTCTAATTGTTGCTTGAAGAACTTAACGACAATATGATGCGATTCAAGCAGCTGGCTTGTCTCCGTCATGCATAATTGTGTATAGCGAGGTTTATTTTATATCTCATTCATAAATGAGAAGCATGTAGAAGTATTCGAATTCCGAATATGGGACGTTTTAATCCATTACAGGTCTCCTTGAAAATGTGGAAACCATACTGGAAAATGCTTCGACAGCGGCTACATTAACCATAGAAAATGTTGATGAAGCCGATGCATTAGATGAGGCAATATTAACCTTATTAGGAGACGCTCCTAAATCTGACAATGTCCTAGGTAAACCGATTCATCGCGACATAGCATCCAGATGGCAGGATATTCTCGCGAAAGGTTTACCAAAAGAGGTAAAGGATAAACTTTTGAAGGAATATCTAATACCCTCAAATTGTGATATGCTCTTAGCGCCAATTATAAATCCAGCGACAAAAGCGGCGATAGGTGACGCTCTCAGCAGACGAGATAATTTATTAACTAAGAAACAAAGCCAAATAGGTATAGCAGTCGCTGCACTAAATGGCTATCGAAATTATTTTAAATAAAGATTTTTCTCAACAAAATCTTCTTAAGCCAATCAGTGACGCATGTCGCTTATTATGCAACAGCCATTTTGCCGTAGACATTTTATACTCTCTTCAATAAACCATGACATGAAAGAAACTTTAAGAGAGACAGTTCGAGATAAATATTTGTTCGGTGAAAATATTAATGAAAAATTAAAGTCTGCAAAAATTATTCAAAAGTCAGGGACTGACTTGATACAAAATAATAATCGGAACAATAACAATAAATTTAATAAAAACAATTTCATTTATACTATAAATAAGCAACAAGGTCAGGTAAGCTTCCAAACCCTGCAACGGAAAACATCGGCCAAATCCGATGCAGGGTCACGAGTGGGCCCCAACCAGCAGCGCACCACCAGGACTGGCGTTCAACATCGGGGGAAGAGGGATCGGTCACCACCGCCACGCATCCCGCAGACGCGACACCGGAGACGACAGTGGACAAGGTACGCTATGCTGGTCTGTTACAATGGTTCGAGCTCACCGATGACCCTACAATATTATCATGGATTCAAGGATATAATATTCCTTTTACCACCCAGCCTGTCGAATATATGAATCTCTGTTTAGTTACCAAAACCGCGCAAGAGCGTCGTGAATGAATATGACAAAGAAATTGATCATTTGCTAAAAATAAATGCTATATCGAAATGTATTCTTCATGATCGTCAATTCTTATCGTCAATATTTTTAGTACCCAAACCAAACGGAAGTAATCGATTTATTTTAAATTTAAAACGTTTGAACAAATATGTAAAAACTTGCCATTTTAAAATGCAAGACTAAAGGACAGTGGCAAAAAAAAAAAAAAAAAAAAAAAAAAAAAAAAAAAAAAAAAAAAAAAAAAAACCCTTAAGGTTGTTACATGGCCACAATTGATATGAAAGACGCTTATTTTTTGATACCCGTACGGGACTCGCATAAAAAATATCTTAGATTCCTGTACAATGGAACTCTCTATGAATTTAATTGCCTTCCGTTTGGTTTGTCGGCCGCTCCGTATGTGTTCACAAAAATCCTAAAACCTGTAATGGACAATTAAGATCAATAAACCTAATATCTGTTATTATTTATCTAGACGATATCTGTTATATATGTCGAGGTTATAAAGAGTGCGAAAGTAATACGCGATCAATATACGCGAAAAACTAGGCCTACTAATAAATTATGACCAAAGCTGTCTCATTCCAAAGAATAGATGTAAATATTTAGGTTTTATTTTTGATTCGTTGAAAATGACTAGAGTTACCTTGTAATAAAAGAGTAAAAATAAAACAGTTAATTAAAAAGTTTTATAATTGTAACACCACCAAGCTTAGAGATTTCGCACGCCTCATAGGCAATTTAATATCTGCTGCTCCCGCCTTGAGATATGCATGGTTGTATACAAAACAATCAGAATATCACAAATACATATGTTTGTTAGATAATCCTAGTTATGACCAAATTATCAATATCCCCAATGAAATTAAATCAGCTTTAGTATGGTGGATGAATCATATTGACGATGGGGAACAACCATTTAGATTTAATAACTATATATTGGAATAAAAAATCAGACATGTCTAACAGTGGTTGGGGTGCATACTGTAATGGCAAAAAATCTAATGGTTTTGGGAAAAAAAAAAAAAAAAAAAACTGAATCTCACCTACACATTATATACTATGGCCTAAGGCTGCTTTTCTAGCTTTAAAAACTTTTGCAAAAAATTTAAAAGATTGTGATTTTTTACTGCGTACAATCTCGTGTATCAATAGAATGGGTTCTGTACAGTACCCACATTTAAATCAATTATCTAGAAATGGTGCGAATAGCGTCAAATAATAATATTTATTTTAATTATATTAATTTTTATTTGTATTATTCATACATACATAAGCAGCAAAAATAATTGTGAGGCTGACGAGCTATCACGAAAAAGATTCGTAGATACCGCATGGGAATGCCTTCGAAGCGATAACTATAAAATTGGGTATGCCAGGCACGATCCCGATGCATACGCAGTGGACGACTTCACCGTAAACTGGTCAAAATTGATATTTTACGCTTTTCCACCATTCGCATTGATTCTGAAAGTACTTCAAAAAATCATACATAATAAAACTGAGGGTATAGTGCTTGTGCCTAATTGGCCTACTCAGCCCTGGTTTCCTATTTTGAAACGACTGATGATCTCAGAACCTCTATATTTTGAACCACATATTAATCTCCTGAAATCTCCTTTCAGAATATCGCACAAGACACTGTCATTGATTGCCGTAAAATTGTCCGGCAAACGCTATTACTACAATCGTTGTCACAAAGCTCAATAGATATTATTTTAGCTTCCCTTTCTAATAACACATACAAACAATATAATAGTTCAATTAAGTTATAGTTAAAATATTGTCAGATAAATGGTCTTAATTATAGCAACGCATCAGTTCCAATTATTATATTTTTTTTTAACCGAATGTTTTACAGGGGGAGCTAAGTTTGGTACCATAAATTCACATAAGTCTGCTTTATCATTTCTATTTTCGAAAAGTTTGGACGATTAACACATTAAAAGATTTATGAAGGGAATATTTAGATTAAGACCTTCTGTTTCCAAATACAATGTAACGTGGGATCCTACTAAAGTTTTAGATTATTTGAGTACAAAACAGCCAAATGAAAACTTAGACCTAGAAACACTATCAAAAAAGACATTGATAGACCTTGGTAGCATTAGTTGTTACTAATGAGCTGTTGCTCATCGAGTCCAAACATTTTCTTCCATTAAACATTCTAATATACATATAAAAAGTAATAATGCAATTTTGATAGCAATATCCGATATAATTAAAACATCAAGGATTAACACCCCTCAGCCCCCTTTTAAAATTACCATTCTACAATGAAAATCCCAGCATTTGTCCTGCTAGGGCCATAATGGCATATATTAATAAAACAAAAGCATTGCGTAAAAATGGTAATGTTTATTTATTTATTTCATATAGAAAACCATATTCCAAAGTTTCTACACAAACACTTGTACTCTACAAATGAGTGGTGTGGACACGTGAGTGTTTAGTGCTCACAGCACTCGCCATGCCTCAACTTCATTAGCAAGTAGACTAGGTGTCAGTATGGATGTAATACGTAAAACTGCGGGTTATTCTAATTCATCCAAGGTTTTCACAAAATTTTATAACAAAGAATTGATCGATGATTCTGATCAGTTTGCACATACGATTTTGTCAAATGCCTAAATTTGTGTGAATATTGTATACTTACTTGATTATTTTTTTGTATGATTATTTAATATTATATCTTCTGTAAACATTAATAGCAACGTTTACAATAAAATCACGTAACATAATTCTTTCTATTTTAATTCTCTGAACATCCTACAACATGTTAAAATAATCGCTAAGAATGAAGCCGCGATATATAATTAATGATCAAACGAACTTACCTGTACGTGAAGTTCGATCATTATTATATGAGCGGCTTCATTCTTAGCGATTAACAATTACCCTCCCATATACTTACCTAATCCCAACCCAAAAAAAGAATTATGTCCATGATCTACCTGACAATTCAGAGGGTCTTTAAACAAGAATGAGGCACCGCGCCGCCGACTGTGGACGGGTGGGGTGGCGCGGGTGTTGCCACTTTTTTCTTTTTCTTACTGTGACAATCTAAAAATTCTGTGTGTGAAGCCGTAGCCTAGGACTCAGCTACAACATGTTAAAATAATCGCTAAGAATGAAGCCGCTCATATAATAATGATCGAACTTCACGTACAGGTAAGTTCGTTTGATCATTAATTATTTGTGATATTTTAAATCCATTTCTCTAATTCTTGTTTTCAAAGTGACGAATTGAAGTAAGACTAACGGCCGTATTCTAGAACAACACTTTTGTGGGCTCTTTGATATGCGTGTTTGGTCTGAACTTACTTAAGTGATAATATTGAATACGGGCGTTAGTGAGTAGTGAACAATTTTTTACCGATTAAAATAATATAATCTATATATGTGTTATACGTGAAGAGAAAACTTCGGACCCGTTTTTAAGCATATTGCGCGCACGTAGGAGTGTGGGATTTGGCATAGTTAAAGTTTACATGGAGTAGGTGTGCAGAAAGCTATTTATATATAATATATGTAACATATATGTACGTTTAATTAAATTAAATAAATCATTCATTCTTTAAGCACACACTGACTGAATGTCAAATCTCGCAGCTGAGGTAATAGAACAAAACTTAAAAAAATACGTAGAGTTGCGACCACTACACGACCACTAGTAATTGAAATGAAATAAAATAGTTTTATTAATCATGTAGGCAATTAAAATAACGCTTATAACAAGTCGGTACAAAATAAAGAAACTTAAGTAAATAAATAAATACACCCAACAGTCACACGCATAGTCCTGACCCCACATTAGGATAACCTGTATCGTGGGGTATCAGGAACTACGTGGGACTTGCGTTCCCACGACACCCAGACCCGAAACAAATACTTGTGAATCACACAAACATTTGTCTCGGTGCGGGAATCGAACCCACGGCCTCTTGCTTCGCAGCCGGCTACTCGCCCGCTGCGCCACGGAGGCTGTCAAGTATAGAAATCATTGAAATAAAACTAGTTTATACGGATTTTATCGCGGTTTAATTTTTATTTTAGTCCCGACGTTTCGAAAGCTTTTCAGCCTTCGTGGTCACGGGAGAGACTGAGGTGTAGGTCGTCTCGAAAAGTTAATGTTACAATGGCTACCTTCATTTTAAAATTATACATATTTTTAATTATTTAAAAAGTTAGTTGACACTAGTTTTATTTCAATGTGTAATATTCGCGTAAACCTAAGAAATCACTATAGAAATCATATCAACCAACTAATTATAAATTAATATGATGTTGTATGTTGTATTCGCATAGCTAATATGTCTGTTCGGTATGTGTGTACATGCGGGTGCGGCCGTCGTTTATTTGCGTCCGTCGCTGCCACTACAGGCTCCGGCTGCGGTGGCGATGGTGATTACCAGCTGGTGCAGCATGAGGTGCTCTACTCCTCGTCCAATAGGTAAGCATGAGTTTTTATATTTTATAGCATTCAGCTAGCTAACAAGCAAGTTGGTGGGTTTACCAGGTGGTAAGTTCCTCGTACACAACAGGCCGTCTGGGTAGGTACCACTGCTCAATTTCAGTCACCAGACAGCACTGTTGTGTTCCACTTTGAAGGTCGTCAGTGAAATTACTAAGCATTATGAAACACACGTGTGTAAGTCTCAAGGTACGAGCGTAGTACAGTACTATGTAATATAAAGTTTCGAGAAATGTGTGGTGTTAAACAACACTTTATGAGCAGTAATTTACCTAAACATTCAGCGCCAACGTGCACTATAAAATCGTCAGTACAATTAATCAAAGTAACCACCCATGCTATCAATGCATCTTTGCTATTGCAGTGGCAATTTACCGATGCCCTTCTTGAAGAAATCGTCTAGACGGAAAGCAACAAACTCTTTAAAGGCGGATATTGATTTTTTTCCCGCCATAAAGTTGTCCAAATTATGGAAAAGTAGAAGTCCGACCCCACTGCGAGTGGGTTAAGGGCAGGTGGACGAAGAAGACACACGTTACTTGAAAAGTCAGAGATGTATGCTCTTGAGGCTGGTTGACCAAAATATTTTCGTTTGTTCACAGGTACGAGGTGTTGGAGTTCCTCGGACGGGGCACGTTCGGTCAGGTGGTGAAGTGTTGGAAGAAGGGCACCAACGAGATAGTCGCCATCAAGATCCTCAAGAACCACCCCAGCTATGCGCGCCAAGGACAGATTGAGGTCAGTCAGGTGCAACTCATTTTTAACCACCGACAAAAACCATAGATTTGACAGTCATCATCATCATCAGCCTATATTTGTCCACTGCTGGACATAGGCCTCTCCTAATGCACATCATTGAGCTCGATCTTTGGCTCTTTGTATCCAGGCATTACCCGCCGCTTTCCGCAGGTCGTCGCTTCACCTTGCTACAGGGCGTCCTACTCTACGTTTTTCTTAATGGTTTGACGGTATTTGATTATATAGGGCGACCCGCCGCCTGACCCTCGCAGCCCGCAAAGACCTTTTGTGAACAAATTCAGCCTTGGTTAGGATTTGTGGCTAATGTGATTATTATGACAAATGTAATGCCTCCTGTATGTCCTGCACAACACTACCCACTACGCCAATGTGGCAAACGAACACTAAAAATAATCAAATCTAAATAAAACGTGACTGTAAACACGACGTTATTGCGTGAAAAACATGTTTTTCACATAACACGAGTTATAAATAACCATTTAATTACGTTAACTTTCAAACTGATCTCTCTTGTTTAAACAAAGCTGATATATTTTCGCAAAAAACATGTTACACTAATGAAGTGTTTAGCTATCATACGAGTACTATTTATTTTGCATGGATTTCGCGGAAGCTTTTATACCGTGGACCGTTATAGTTTGGCACCATTCCAATACTGACTGGTGATGGTGGATTTGGGAGGTCGACGTGGGGGACGTCGCTTCCCATGAAGCGTTTTTTAAGATATGACGAGACGAGCAGGACACTCGCCTGAGAGTAAGCATCACGACTGCCCATAAACAGAAACAAAACCACGCAGAAGTTCGAATTTCAAAGCACTCCATGACACTGGACTGCACCCGTCATACCGAGACATAAGATGTTAAGACTCATAATGCCCAGTAAATTAAGTAACTGGCTTCAATGTCATTCACACCGAAACAACAGTGTCTAAACTGCTTGGTGGTATAAATAGACCGCGGTGGTACCAACCCAGACATATCTCTCGTACGACTTAGTTATAATACAATATACAGTATATGTCTGCAACTGTGACTCTACCTCCCCAAAATAGAAGACTGATCCGAGCATGTTAACCGGTAGTTTGTTTACCGGAGTGGCCGGAATGGGCCAGTTTCACTCTTCGGGCCACCGCGCTTTCTGTGAAAATCTTGATGGCTGGAGAAATAAATTTTGGGGCAAAAGCACATCAAAAGAAACTATGCATGACTGGTGATTGACTTTGACGAGTCTATTGTGGTGTGGCAAAGTCAAGTATTTGGAAAATATATTAAATACTTATGTATTTGCACGGCATTATTAGAAATAGCTCAATGGTGTGCATTAGGAGAGTCCAGCAGTGGGCAAATACAGGCTGATGATGATGAGGATTAGAAACAGTACGAATATGCATGAGCGCGGGTAAAAATATTTTTTAGAATAAGACGAAAGTCATAGATTCGAAATCAAAGCAGTGTTCAAATTTTATTTTTTAATTTTATGTATGTATTCGTTATCAATTATCGCTTGCTTTAACGATGAAGGAAAAATCGTGAGGAAACCTGCATACCTGAGAATTGTCAATAAGAATATCGATCCGCATTAGGCCAGCGTAGTGAACTAAGATCCCTTTCATTAGTAAAGGAGGCCAGTACCCAGCAGTGGGATAGTATAATACATGGTTGATATTATTATAAGTTAAAAACCTATTTTGAAACCCAAATCGCGGTGCCTTTGCAGTTTTCCGTTGATGAGTTTCCCATTTTCCATATTACTCCGACGACGTATCGTAACCAAATGTACGCGGGACGACCACGGAATACCGTCTTTCAAACAAAACAAAAGAATCATCCGAATCGGTGCATATTTATCGGAGTTATGAGTGTACATACATAAAAACTGCGTCAGCGCTTCTTGGGCCGTCCACGGACTCGTTTTCCTGGTACGTTCTGGCGCAGGCATTTGGGAATGTCGTACTACTGTGGTTGCCTCAAAACGTGACCAAGCCATTTTAAGCGTAATTTTTGTGGTTTATTTGCAAAACGGGCAATGGTATTTTTTTTTCTTTCTGTCTGGCGTTATGCCACTTAATGCCATGGCCTGCCTTATCGTACCATAGATTATGCGGTATTTGGTATTATATGGGGCGAGCCGCCGTCTGACCCCCACAAACCATAACGGAAACCAAGTTTCGCCATTGCCTCGTCTCTTTGTACCACATTTTTTAAAATTTGCGTGACGTAACGAGCAGGTCGCTCGCCCGATGGAATCGCCACGTTTGTCCATAAACAGAAGCAACGCCACACAGAACTTTGACATAAGATGTTAAGTTTCATAATGCCCAGTAATTTCACTCGCTTCAATGTCCTTCAAACCGGAACACAACAGTGCTTACACACTGCTGCTGCGCGACAGAAATAGACAAAGCAGGTGAGGTTGGCTTTGGGTCCAAAAGACGATAGTACTAATGTTATATCCCTACAGGTGTCGATCCTGTCGCGGTTGTCGCAGGAGTCGGCCGACGAGTTCAACTTCGTGCGCGCGTACGAGTGTTTCCAACATCGATCACACACGTGTCTCGTGTTCGAGATGCTCGAGCAGAACCTGTACGACTTCCTGAAACAGAACAAGTTCTCGCCGCTGCCGCTCAAGTACATCAGGCCGATACTGCAGCAGGTGCTCACCGCGCTGCTTAAACTCAAGGTTAGTACCAGAGAATATATTTTTGTACTGACGTGTCAAACTACACATAAGTGGCTGATGGTATTGGTAATTGCATGCCAGCTCATAAACATTTGATGTTTTTTTTTATTAGCTTGAGTGACGAAATGAGCAGATAGCTCGCCTGATAGTAAGCGCCACGCCTGCTTATAAACAGAAGCAACGCCACACAGAACTTTAAAAATAACAAAGCACTGTATGACACTGGACTGCGCTCGTCACCCCGAGAAATATAAATGTTTCAAAGAATTCTACTCTTCTACGCGTTTTATTGTCTAATCGTCATAATAATTCAAAATTAAAATATTTGTAACCAGTACACCTACATTTCGCTGTGCTTGTTTCCGTCTCATGATGTGATATGGGACTAGCCTATCGTCATACCGTACACAATTCCAGAGTTCGGGCTACTCAGCATTTGGAAATAGAAAAACCTAATATCAATATTACCCGACTCTGAGATCGAACCCGAGCTCAGTAGTACGGCAGTCGTACCTACCGCATAGGCATTAAATCTGCTAACATTCAGTAACATTGTAATGTTTAATGTATTGTAATTTGTATCGTTTATAGCAACTGGGTCTGATCCACGCGGACTTGAAGCCCGAGAACATAATGTTGGTGGAGCCGGCGCGACAACCGTACCGGGTGAAGGTGATCGACTTCGGCAGCGCCTCACATGTCAGCAAGGCTGTCTGCAATACTTACCTGCAGAGCAGATATTACAGGTTAGTATTGGATTAATTAGTGTTCGCATTCATTTTTAGCATGCTAAGCATCACATTAAGCATTTCGCAAATTAAATACAGTTGCGAAATGATGTAAAGTATGAATTCATTCGTCGCTTCGTAATTCGTGTATAAGCGCGTCGCAGCAACGGTGGCAACGCTGGCAACGTGCTATCCCCTTCGCACCCGCGGGTGAGACGCGGGTGGTGCGAACCTGATCTACATAGAATGGCGGAATATGCAACTCGTAATGTGTATTAGTGTTGAGTAGGATACATTTTTTAATACACTTTGTAAGAGTAGCCTTTTATCCTGAGCCAGTACAATGTACCACTTCAAATGAGGCGAGGTGTATTGAAGCTTTGCGGTACATTTCAAGTATACTGTGGTTTGTACTACTCTATCTTACAAGTGTGATTCATGGAATACACTAAAAGACACATCTACTGTTAAAGTGAAGCATGTGAATCGCTCGTTCTCACTCTTTCACACACGCAGTATGCGTCATGAGAATAGAAAAAGAGTAACGGGACATAAAATTTGAAGTAGAACATATAAAGATTTCAAGCAGCTCGTACTTTATTTCGTCATGTACGGGGCAAATGTAATGCCTCCTGTATGACCTACTCAACACTACTGTGTATGCTTTTAACTTGTACACCTATAGGTAAGAGCTATAACTATTGAAGGTATTACCTTCAGTTATTTTACATTAATTAATTTAACACATTAGTATTGAAATGGAGTAAATTATGCGTATCCCATGTTCATATGATTTGTGACTAAACGGAACTAACGGACTAAATGACGTAGGAGTAATTTTAAGACTATCAAATCACGTACAATCCGAAATAACTTGACCTGCCTGCCTGTCTAAAGTCAGTCACGAGCGGTGTTTCGCTAAATGGTGTCTCAGTAAATACTAAAGGGTGATTGAGGCTTATAGGCGCAAAATGCCAAATTTTTGACCCGGTTAAGTTATTTTGCACCCATTGTAGCCATGATCTTAAACCATATTAAATGACGTATTGACGACATTTAATTTAAAACACAAACTTTGACAATAAATGTATATTGCAGAGCACCCGAGATCATCCTGGGCCTGGGTTTCTGCGAGGCGATCGACATGTGGTCGCTGGGCTGCGTGGTGGCCGAGCTGTTCCTGGGCTGGCCGCTGTACCCCGGTTCGTCCGAGTACGACCAGATCCGGTACATCTCGCAGACGCAGGGACTACCCACCGAGCATATGCTTAACAGGTACAACAATCATGTAACGATTTCGATAAAGTTAACGATACAATTTTAATCACTACAGTGGTAATGTTGTAAAGAAAGAAAAAAAATATTCAGCATACACACAAGACATACATACATACAAAGACGGACACACTTTTTATAGTACACAAAATATATAACATACAAGAAAAAACATTATAAACGAAGCGGCCTTATCGCTCAAGGCAATCTACAGGTAACCATTGGAAGGGGCAGTCAAGACTCAAGAGTGTACATAAAAATAAATACATACCATATAATAACAATTTGTACAATACATAAGTACATATATAAATATACATAATACAGTATAATCAACATTTATATGACCAATATATCATTACAACAAAATATAGTGACTCAGATTATATAGTATTCCTTTACATATTAGTACAAAAAGAGAACTGTAAATGACAAAAGTTCTTATAACACAACTGAAAAAGAATATAATGTTTCCACAATAACAAAAGAATCATAGGCGCGTTGCCGACTTTAAAGGAAAGGGATTGAGAAGGGGAGGGGATTTGGACCACCGGATATCTCTCACCGTACGAAACGCAGCAGCAAGCTACTACTTTACACCAGTCTGTGAGACATTGGTAACAACCCGGACGAGACGGCCCGTTCATGCTGTAGACTATACTGTCTACAGCGTGGCTCTACCACTCTTAAACAAACAGTTTCCATAAAGTAAGTTGGTTGTTGTTACAGCGCGAGTAAGACGGCGAAGTTCTTCTACCGCGACGTGGACAGCACGTACCCGTTCTGGAGACTGAAGACGCCCGAGGAACATGAACTGGAGACCGGCATCAAGAGCAAGGAGGCCAGGAAGTACATATTCAACTGTCTCGACGACATAGGACAGGTCAGTTTTGATTTCAAAGCGCTTCACTTCTTCTTCTTCCACTTGTCCTTATCCCACTCGCAGTGGGGTCGACGCAACATGTTTTTTAACACATGTTACAGAAAAGATTCAGTCTAGGTATTGTTAAATTAGCGTCCGTGGTGCAGTGGACGAGTAGCAGGTTGTGAAACGACAGGCCGCGGGTTCGATTTCCGCACCGAGACACAATGTTTAGGTGATCCTTAAATATTTGTTTCGGGTCTGGGTGTTTTCTACCAGAGAGCTTGAAGTAAGGTAGGCGGCCGGTCGTAAATACTACAAGCCAAATCGTTCTGTAGCATGTGTTTAAAAATATTTTGCGCCGACCCCACTGCGAGTGGGATAAGAGCAGGTGAAAGAAGAAGAAAAGAGGTATTATTAAGTTCTATAAATGGATCGGCGCAATCCGTCAATCTGGATTATCAATCGATCAATCAGCGCCTTACACAATCAATTTGATGTGATCCCACAACAATCATGGATTGAGCTGATGCCAGATTAGGCGTGTAGCCTCGTCTTACACAATAACATTTATTGATATTATAATTTTGTGTACAGGTTAATGTTCCAACGGATCTTGAAGGAGGCCAACTGTTGGCTGAAAAAGCAGACAGAAGGGAATTTATCGACTTATTGAAGAGAATGCTCACTATGGACCAGGTTAATATTCCACGCTCTTATTAATACTAGCAAGTATAGAGTAATACAAACAATCGCATCATTGGTTAAGTCAAACATTACGGCAGTGTGGTGTCACTTAGACATGCTGACATGCAAACGAGCAAATGGGTCACCTGATGGTAAGCGATCTCCACCGCCCATGTACACCCACAATACAAAAGAATTATGGGCGCGTTGCCGACCTAAGGAAAGGGATAATAAGGGATTGGGAAGGGGAGGGAGATTTAGGCCTCCGGATATCTCACTCACCGTACGAAACGCAGCAGCAAGCTGCTACTTTACGCCGGTTTTCCCTGAGACAGTGGTAACGACCCGGACGAGCCGGCCCATTCATGCTGTAGACAAAATTGTCTACAGCGTGGCTCTACCACTGCCATATATGCCACTATATTTCTTTAATGTCCAAATATCAAGCCAATATAACGATTCTTTTTCACTACCTATACAATATAGAAATCTATAACTTAAAAAAATGGTGATGTGATTTATATCGATATTTCCAACGTGCCAACATGTTTAGTAGCACTTCAATTGCTTATGAACGGCCTATTCTCGGCATTCCCTGGTATAAAAACGTTAATAATGTTTTGTATTGTTAACAGGAGAGAAGGATAACACCAGGCGAGGCGTTGAACCACGCGTTTGTGACGCTCGCACATCTAGTCGACTACGCGCATTGCAACAACGTCAAGGCGTCCGTACAGATGATGGAGGTTGGTACTCCCTTGTTTTTTTTTACCAAAAAATAGGTTTATAATATCCTAATATTGTATTTTTTTTTACTTTTATAACCCATTGGTTATTTTATTTCTATTTTTCTTGTTTCGATAACATAGGTTTAAATCGTAATAAATTTATAAATATCCAGTAAATTATTAACCATAGGCATTTATTAGGGTCGTCAAATATATGTTTACTGAGGTGAAAGGATTCTCGTATATGCGAGATGCATAATATGTAGCTACCACCGCTTTGTCTATTTTTGCCTCCAAGCAGCTGCTTACACACAGCTGTGTAAGCTGTTGTTTTTTTTATTATTTGGATTTTACTAAAGTCAGCATGTTGTATTCACTTCTAGAAGGACATACATTAGTGCAGTTCTACTTTTATGTATTTTAGTTTCTTAGCATGTTAGTTATGTGTAAGGTCCAGTTTAGTGAATATATAAAAAAAAAAGTGCAGTGCAGTATTTTGTAATTGAAAGTTGTTGTATCATACATGGGTATGTATTTGTTTGCAGGTATGCCGTCGGTCAGGCGGCGGCGTGGGCTCCGTGGGTGGTGTGGGTTCAGTGGGCGGTGTGGGCGGCGTGGGCGCGGGTGGCGAGTACGGCGTGGGCTCGGTGGTGGGCCCGGCCGCGCCCGCCGCTCATCATCTCGCGCTCACCATCAACCAACAACGACTCCGCGCCGCGCCATACGATAACCTGGTTAGTACACCACCACTATATACCAGCCACAACCATTATCTCTACGAAACGAGTAAGTACCTGATGGTAATCGACCAAAACAATACAAGCGCATCACTTCATCACCTTATCTTATAATGGTAAGTGATCTCTTCCGCCCATGAACATCTACAATATTAGAAGAATCATGGACGTATTGACGACCATAAAGAAAAAGGATAATATAATATATGGATGATGCGTGAACTTAAATTCGAACATTAATGTATACACAATAGAAAATATTACAAAAAGGAAAAAAAAATTGGTTGAAATAAAGTGAAGGCGTAGTGGGACCATCTCCGCTATGCACGCGCATGTCGCGTGATGACCATCATATAGGCTGACGTTATTGTATATGGCATGCAACTTTTTTATGTCATTCGACAGTCATATCGTCCATTATGCTTAATTATTCTTTAACTTTTGAGCTGGTCCATTCATACTGTAGACAAATCTGTCTACAGTGTGACTACCACTCGTAAGCTGTAAGGTGTGTTGTGTACGGTAGTAAAGTGTCGGTGTCGGTGTTTGTGTGTACGTGCAGTATCAGCTGTATCAAGGCGGGCGCGTGGCAGTGGGCGGCGCGCGGCAGTACGCGGCGCGTGCGGCTGAACCCTTCCCACATCAGTTCGTCTCCTCCATACTGTGCCAGCCCGCTTACCAGGTCAGTCATATTACTATTTTCTATAGGTATATCCATTCTAGCCGGGTGGTTTACCGGTAATTCTATGGTAGAATTATCTTAACGTCAGTGTATTTTTATCGCATAATAGCTCTTATTAATAATACATTAAGTCTAAAATTGATTGAAATGAAGGACAAGTCGAGTCAATAAGGTTGAATTCTGCTTGTCAAATCAGTTTACCGGTAAACTGCCGAGCCAGAATAGATATCGAGGCATTTGTGAGGGTTTTCTATCTATAAAAAAGTATCGAAAATAATCTACATCAAAATAAATTAAAATTAAGCCACAACGAAACACCTAAAATTTCGTTTTCATACATTTAGAAAAAAATAGTTAAGTCATACAAACTAAAGTATACATTAATTATTGTATAATGATACTGACTACATCGAAATAAAATGACAAGAACTTAACTCAAGCATAAAAATGACTCCACCTAAACTCTGTGCAAGGGAGCGGGGCTATAAAAGTCTGTGCTGTTACTTCACCAATTCGTAAAAAATGATTCATGACCTAGAGATCACACTTGACACTTACATCTAATATATTGCGCGGTGCAGAACGTCGTATCTCGATTTAGAAATTTAATATTTAGACATTATGTTTATGAAATAAAGTTGATTTTGAACGTTCATTAATTGTTGTTGCGTGTATGAGTGTTACGTGGTTACCTTTGCATGTGTAAATAAGTGGAGCCGTAATTTTGGCAGATTTACATGAGTGATCGTTCTAGTTATCTTATTTCGATGACTGTGGTTATAATAATATGTTAAATAATATGTGATTAAGATTCCAGCTGCCATGTCCCTGCAAAAATCTGAAATACAATATATTTCACAGTATACGCTCACATAACAAATAGCTACCGATATTGTAACGTACCCGAGTCCCTATGCTAAAAATGCGCAACGAAACTACGGAGTTTGGAACATACATAGAGTAGGGATAGAATAGCCATTATGTAATATTTTTACTTTTAGTACAACTAAGATGAATTTTTAAGTAATAGCATATATGGAAAATAATTGTTATTCGTTATTTCCTAGAATGTTTATGTTAAAGTGATAAGAAACATTTAAAAAGTACAAAAATATACCATGTTGCAATAATAAAAAAAAAATATCTTTTTATAGTATACGCTTTTACCCACACTTATAATTTAACCATAGAATTGTATAATACAAAATGTATCGTTGTGATGGATATTCTGTTATATTAATAGGTCTACGTTTCTAAACTTCGTCGCTTCGTATCGTTTTATAGCATGGGGCCCTGAAGCGTCTCGTTTCGTTATTATAATACTGACTTTATTGATGAAATAGTATAATCTATTTATCACATTATGTTCTTACACGCAAGATATCGATCCAGGTGCAACAGCTGGCCGCGGCGGCCGCAGCAGCCGCAGCCGCTCACCATCAGCACGGGGTCGCGGGGGTGGCCGGGGTGGCGGGAGTGGGCGGGGTCGCCGGTGTGGGCGGCGTGGGTGACGTGGGCGAGTGGCGAGCGCCTCTCATCGTCGAACCCGCGCCACTACCCGACCCTGATGTGTGGGACCCATACCATCCGCACCATGCGCATCACCATCACACGCATAAAAGGTTAGTTGAATTATCTTGTGAGTATCGATAGTGTTGGTCTACAACTTAATGGATTTTACGTCGATATTATTGAAGAATGTAATGCTCTCTACATAAGCTAAGTAATTTTACTGTTACAAAAATAAATCTTTCTTAATGAAGAATGGATATACCCAGAAGTTCTCTCTCATTATTTCTATGTTAAATGAAACTACTCAATTCCAATCGATAGGATAGATTCAGTATATCGATAACAATGTAAATAGATTTAAATAGAAATATGAAGAAATTAATATCTACATGTCTTATAGACATATTTATTTATGATGATATTTATGACGTGGTCGGAAAAAATATCTTGTATGTAAAATACATATAAAATATTTACTAAGTCATAATTACTTGTAGTCAATAAAGATTTCAATGTATGTAAAGTGAGCGGTAATATAGTGCGGCGTTGTCTACAGATCAACAAAGCAGCAGACGAGCGCAGTGCCGCACTATCAGCCGCACCACCAAACGCATCAGTACAGGTTACTATAGCAACCGAAATCCCCACCACCCCCCACCAATTTTATTTTAACACTCGATGTCATCTCCATGTCACACTGTCCCAATGTTGTGTTTGTGCATATACAGTAGTCGACAAAGATTTTTGCTTATTTCGTATATCATTTCATTTGAAAAAACAAGAGATCAGTTATGCGGCTGATACATAATATATTATAGCCTGCACATGAAACCAGCATATTTAAAATTACACAACTTATCTGTTAGGATTATAAACAGAAACTGTTATTGTATTTTCGTTAATGGTAAAAATATTTCATTCGATTTAGTATCTGACGTACGTTTTATATCCTCAGAATTTGACAGATGGTAAAAAAAATATGAACGTTTGCTCATACTGCTAATAGTTAGAGTAGTGTAAATATTGCGCTGCAGATGATGTACAATTTTCACTTTAAAGATATACAACGTGTTGCAAAAAGGTGTGATCATATTTAAGGGTCATTAAATACACCTTACAGTGAGTAATCCGAATCTTTCAAAACCGAGATATCCTAAAATTTCACGTTAATTTTAACCACTCGTTTATTAAGATCGATCACATCACTATTAATTTTTATGAATGACACTTTTAATTGTTAATGACCTTTGTTACACATTATGTCAGTGTCAAGTTAGGCACTTACTTTTTAATAAACGTGAATAAGGTATATTATATAACACGTTGTGTAAAATAGACTTGATCCCTTTCTTCATATAAAAATTTGCTGGTACCCATTCATACCATAAAACATTGTTTTGTTCATAACAAGTATCATAAATTTTTTCTATGATGTATATACAACATACTACATTATAATATATCATGTTACTTTAATAATCAATATTACTACTGAAGTAGGTTTTGACGGAAAAGAAATATAAGTATTATATTAAAATGATGTTACAAACTATGCATTTAACACTATTTTTCATATGTTTTTTTATTAGGAATAACATCATCTACAAAATGGTTTTTTAATTAGCATGTTAACTCATACGGATTAACAGTGATAATGTGTTAAAAATAGGGAAAATTATGAAACAAATAATTTGAATTTTTTTTCATATATTTTTTTTTATTTGCCCATACATTATGTTTCATGTATTAAAATGTTACTTTGGCTTATACATAATTGTTTGTAAATAAACTACGCTTTAAATTATGCATTAAAATAGAAACCATCCACATTAAATTGAATAGAGTTAATATTAATCAATTTGTTGTTTATAGTTCTAGGTGTTTGCGTGGTAGGATATTGTTTATCGAGTGTTGTCATGTTTACAGCATGGCGAGCAGTGGCGGTAAGAAGGAGCCGACGCAACTGTCGCCGGTCAAGAAGCGAGTGAAGGAAGGCACGCCGCCCTCCAGGCACAGGCATAACCATCACGATCACACGTGAGCATATTATACTCTTTGATTGTATATTTTTCTTATTATTGCACAAACGGGCAACAAGCAAGTTGGTCACCTGATTGTAAGTGCCCATGTACGCCTACAATACCAGAAGAGTCATGGGCGTGATGCCGACCTTAACGAAAGGGATAATTAAAGGATTGGGAAGGGAGAGGGGATTTGAGTATCCGGATATCTCACTCTATGTTACTCTCTCATGTTTTCCGTGAGACAGTGTTAACGACCCGGTCGAGCCTGCCCATTCGTGCTGTAGACAAAACTGTCTACAGCGTCGCTATACTACTCTATTTAAAGTGGAAGTGGGACACCAACATTTTAAGTCCAAAGCGAACCTTTCCTGCAGTGGTATACTCTGCTGAGGCAATTACGAAACTTGCTTTCCGTTGCTTGTTGTGGGGATCAGTCGTAAGTTCTAGTGTAATATGACATGGTTCTTAAACACACAGAATTAACCAAAAGTATCGAATGAGTTCATTAGTAAATCGTTCAAACAATATAACATATTTGAAATAATGCATAGGAAATGTAAATAAAACATTCAACTGAGTAATAATGTTTGATGTTGTGTTTAGGAACAGCAGAGTAGTGAACGCGGCGACGAACGCGAACGTTACGGCCGTGACGTCGAACGGTGTGGGCGTGACGGGTGTTGTGACAGGTGTCACGGGTGTTGTGACGGGCGTCACGGGCGTCACGGGTGTGACAGCGGGCGCATGGGACGGAGGATGTGCGCCACACACCATCACCATCCGTGACACACCGTCGCCTGCCGTCTCCGTCATCACCATCTCAGACTCCGACGACGAGGAGCCGCGCCGCGACCGCCCGCACGACAACAGAGGTACATCATATACAACAAATCAATCAAACATAACAGTATCTACCACTTTCCCCTAAAGGAGAGCTAAGTAGAAGTGTAACTTGTGTACCTACCTTTTGATGAGCTTATTTTAGTGCCATAATTTGATAGATGGCAAGTCGCAATACCGAGTACAAATTACAATACTGGGCAATTCATGTACGGATGGTAAAAAAAGTTGAGCTATGTAAACAAAAATGTACTAAAGTCAAATATAGTAACTTTTTTGTAATCGTAAACGGCATCGTACGATGACACTTAAGACGTATGATCACGCTCAGGTTATGTGTAAAAGGACAATTGCCGTATTTGCCGCACTGTTGGAGCTATAATGTATCGAAACAACGTTGTACGGTGACGCTACTACATACGGTTCGACATCAAATGACAGGATGTTTGTTTGTTTGTTGTCAGGCGGCAGCGGCGAGTGCGTGGCGACGTCGGCGGCGGGCGTGGTGTCGGGTGTAGTGTCGGGTGTAGTGTCGACAGTGTCGGGAGTGTCGGGAGTAGTGTCTGCACCGAGCGGCGGCGTGATCTGCAGCGCGCGGTCTCCACGAGACGAGCGACACGTCAAGCACGAGCCGCATCAGACTCACCAGCCCTGCCATCACCATCACACGGTACGATACTTACAGACTTACACACATAATAATACAGATTGGTAAACGAGCAGGTAGAGCATACATCCATAAAACCAGACAAATTAAGGATGCATTGCCAACTTTAAAGGAGAGGATTAGGAGTTTGGGACTGTTGTTACTAGGCATGCGAATAAAATATGTATCGATAATTTTGTTTGATGAATGTTTTATGGCGATATAATTAATTTCAATACATCGATATTTTTTATTATGTATCCAAATGGCATTCTTATAGAATGCCCAATAAAGGATGTATCGATATCTTTTCCCTTTATAAATAATAAATCGAAATCGATATCGATACTTAAAAAATACTACCTTAAATTCCGTGTCGGCTGTGCAAAATCCTTTTACAAAATACTAATACAATGTACATTTATTGATACTTTATGCTTTCTGTCATACCTTGTTGTTGTTAGACTTCAATAAGTTTTGAGCCCCCAAAAACTTGATTTATAATCGATGATTGTTAAAGCAGCAGCAACAACCCCAACAACAACAACACCAACAACAGCAGCAACAACAACAGCAGGCATCGAGCGGCGCGTGTCGTGCACAACCACAGACACAACAACCGCCGCAGCAGACGCCGCAGAGTCAGAAGAAGAGGCTGTTAGCTCTGGCGCAGCAGGAGGCGCAGGCCAAGCGCGAACCGCCCGCGCAGGATCATCATCATCACTACGCGACGGTCAGTGCACCATCATTTTTTTTAGTGTTAGATCCACGCTGTAGACACTTTTGTCTACAGCATGATTGGGCCGGCTCCTCCGGGTCGTTCCCAGCAAACCGCAACTTTACGTCAGTTTTCTGTGAAACCGTGGTAACGACCCGGTCGAGCTGGCCCATTCGTGCTGTAGCTAATAAAACCAATATCGGCACAGTGCGAGAACTATACGTTGGTGAGATGAATGGTACTGTCATCAAACGGTTATTGGTTAATTTACGATCGATTCACAATTTGGACAGATTATCCCATACACTTTCAATTAGTGCCAACGTTTGCCACCCCCAACTTTTAGTAATGGCACTGTACTGATAGTGCTGTAAGTCAGTTTCCGGACGCGCCTTTAATTGATAGATGATAAGACAATGACATATTAATGAGCACGCACGAACAAACGTCGTCGATTTGATTTAAATATGTGGTCGAATAGTGTAATTTTAGCTATCGCTGTGCCGTTGAGATATACGTAAATAACTATAGATTTGCAGAGGTGGAAGATCAGATACTACTAAGTATATGGCTAGATTTTTAGAACGAAGTATATTACTTATTCATTGTAGTTGATGGTAAGTGGTAAGAAATGGATAAAATGAGATATTTTTTGTTACAGAACGCTACGGCAGTGCGCCAAACGAACGACTATCAATGCAATCAATACATACCCGTGCAACACAAGCGGGATAGTGTGAGTGTACTATTTTATATAAATTGTTCGACTCATTTGTGCATAAGTTGCTATGTGTGTGTAAGCTTGTAAATATGAGTATATTTTAGAGTGGTAGAGCCAAGCTGTAGATATTTTTGTCTACAGCATGAATGGGCCGGCTCGTCCGGGTCGTTACCACTGTCTCACAGAAAACCGACGTAAAGTAGCAGCTTGCTGCTGCGTTTCGTACGGCGAGTGAGATATCCGGATGTCCAAATCCCCTCCCTTTCCCATTCCCTTAATTATCCCTTTCCTTTAAGGTCGGCAACGCGCCCATAATTCTTTTGGTATTGTGGGCGTACATGGGTGGTGGAGATCACTTACCACTTATCAGGTGACCCACTTGCTCGTTTGCCGGCCTATGCTATAAAAAAATGTAGTTTTTATTTGTGTGAAAGTGACGCGTTAGCTGTCGTTCTCGTGGTCGTCTTGTACCTATTGACAGACACACACACTCATTGTGTCTATACAAACATAATATCACGTACACATAGCGTCGCGCGCACATTTGAGTTGAATTATCTCTACCGATATAGTTGACGTAAACGCTTGTGGCAGTGGCGGTTGTAAACGGTGAAAAATATTGTGCTCTCGCTCGCTCTTACAGCCATTACGGTAGATGTTAGTGCTACCTACCTACCTATTGTACAGTGTTTAACTTACATGTAACACTTACATGTTGTGCAATAAGCGATAGTGTGTGGCTGAGGTTTGATTTGATTTGGCCTTGCACTGTATTTGCACATATATTTGTGTAATCCACAAAATACAAAAGTTATTGATTTCATATACATTCGTTTCTGGGTTTTGATCCCCACGATAAAAGATTTCTAGTTTAGTGTGGGGTCAGGGCTATGTTTGTGACTGTTGGGTGTATTTACTATTATTCATACAAATGTACACAATTTTAATCGAATGAGTTTATTGTCGGTAATTTAATCGATAAAATTATTTTTGAGAAGTTATTTATTTAACACATTGCACATTTGTAGTCACCATATTATGTCATTCATTTTTTAATATATTTTTTATAATAAAATTATTACTATCGCTTATAATATAGTTTAAAAGAGATTGTTTTTCTTTACAGAGCGGCGGTTGTCGTGAGTACTTGACAACGTCGGGCGTCAGCGCGGTGGGCGGCGTCAGCGCGGTGAGCGGCGTCAGTGGCGTCAGTGGCGTCAGCGGCGTCAGTGTGAGCGTCAGCGGGCCGCCCGCAGCGCATAAGCACGCGGCGCCGCACGCCTGGCATCATCACCCGCACCCGCACTACAAGTCAGTACTCCGCCTTTTTACTCTGACACGGCAAAATTACTACACTGTACCTGATCTTAAGTATAGTGCAGTTCAAGCTATAGTGCAGTAGCATAGTGTTAATCGTAGTATTGTAACTGCGATTCTGGGTCGATTGCAGGAACTAGCTAACTAGTGTTTCTTCTCTAAAGTCGGCATTTATTGCTTTTGCAATCGATCCAATATTAAAAAGCGTGTGTAAAAGTGCTATTCCCGGTCTCGCTAAACATGTTTTGGTAGATCTCGATATCGACGCTACGACTCCAACGGAAGCTGTGATATCGGTAAAAATAATCGACAAGATATAGTAAGTTAAATACTTTAAATGCCGATTTCCAAACCCGAATTACGTTTGATGTTATCTGTTATGGAGTTTCCCAGTTTCCCTCATACACCATTATAAAATCTTAACCAAAATTATGAAACCACCATCTGAGTAAATCCTATCGAATAAAAGGAATCATCAAAATAGGTCCATATTTGGTCGAGTTATGCGTGAACAAACATAAAGACGAGACTGAGAAAAGTTCCTCCATTTTGAAGTCTGTTAAAAATGTAAGTGAATATTTTTGTTGACAGGACGGCTAGCGGCGGTGTTCTATCGCCGGGTGGAGGCGTCTCTCCCGGATATCTACCGGCGCCTCTGTACGTGCCCTACCATTATCACACGTGAGTACTTGTTCAAACATATCTGAGTTTTTATTTTGTCACTTCGTCGACACTGTCTTTTAAACTTGTTCCTTCGTTCGAGTCTTTTGTAACATTATTTAAAGGTGTGTCAATAATCGATATTATGATAATCTCGTGAGCGATTGTATACTTTTGCTTGGCAAAATGACTATATTGGCATCTAATTGGTGCAGTATCGACTCTGGAGTCCCTCAAGGCGGCATTCTCTCCCCATTGTGGTTTTCTATTTTCATTAATCTTATTACTCAAGACCTTCAGTGTGCGTATCATCTATATGCCGATGACTTGCAGATTTATTCTCAGGCTGGTGTCAATTGTGTGGCCGAGGCAGTAGATAGGGTAAACAGGGATCTGGCACACATTAAGGCTTGGTCTGACAGTTTCGGTTTAGCTGTAAACCCCACGAAATGCCAGGCCATGTTAGTAGGTAGTTCTAGGTTGATGAGCAGACTTGACACCTCTGACATTCCAGCTGTCGTATTCAATGGCACAGTCATTCCTTGGTGCCCTAATGTTAAGAATCTTGGGTTACACATGGACTCTACTCTGAGCTGGCGATTCCAGGTAACCTCTGTCAGTCAGAGAGTCACCGGTACTCTTCGTTCTCTTTATTGCCTGAAGAATTTCCTCCCTTCCACGACCAAGACAATGCTTGTGCAAGCTTTGATCCTTCCGATTATCGACTATGGTGTGCTATTTTGATCTGAATGCAGATCAGCTCAACAAATTCGACCGTCTTCTCAATAACTGCATTCGATTTATTTTTAATCTTCTCAAATATGACCACATTTCTTCTTTTCGTTCGCAATTGAAATGGTTGCCCATTCGCCAGCGCCGTGCTTTGCGAGCTCTTACTACTCTTTTTTCGTTCCTCACGTCGCCCTCTCCTCCTTATTTATCTATTAACTTTCTATTTCTGTGTGATAGTCATGATAGGAATTTAAGGTCTTCTAGCAATCTCCTGCTCAAGTGCCCCCCTCATAGATCTGACTTCACTCATTCTTCATTCCCTATTCAATCTATACTTCTCTGGAACGCACTCCCCCTCGAAATCAGGGCGTCAACAACCCGGCTGGCATTTAAAGCGAGAGTTCGGCAGTTACTGTTGAATGGAGTGGCAGAATCATCACATTAGTTTTCCTGGTTATGTATTATTAGAATATTTATATAAATATACGTATACATATACATATATATATTGTATGTATTTAACTTATGTATTTACATTTATATCCTTATTCTTCTTGTATTTATCGGGATATTATGTATTTTATGTATGCTGATGTATGTTTATTTATATTCATTGTATATATATATATATATATATATGTTTTCTTCGTCATCTTTGCACCTGCCATGTACCTACATCTCTACATCACCCTAAGGTTGACTGGGAGAGAATGCTTATAGCATTAAGTCCGCCTTTATACTACATGTATATGAAGTGTAAATATATTGCACCTGATTGAATTATAGAGCAGTCCATATACAAAGTCGATAGTCAAGTAACATTGCATCTCTCGACGGTCTCCAGAAACACACCGGTTGTTTCGGAACGAGCCTCTATGTTTGGTTTCACCATGCGGTGGTATTATCTGTATATGATTATGATTGTGAACAGCGGCGGTGTGAGCGGCGTGGGTGGATTGGGCGGAGTGACCGGAGTGGCCGCGCCGCCTCCCGCACATCACGCCAGCGGTGCACGACTGCCGGGATACCTGCAGCCATACTCACCCACATACCTTGTGCCGCAACACCACCAGCAACAACTCTGGTACACCGACTGAGCCCAACACCATCACACTACTTCTACACAACGACATACTCTGCTCAGTGCTCACTGCTGACAGAAATATTACTCGACCGGATAATATAGCGGCAACAGTACAACGTTATTCAAAACTTATCGATGTCAAGTGAATCGTGCTTTGGGTGTTTGAGTGATATACTTATCGATTTAATAGTAACACATTGTATTATAAACACGTTATATTTTGCGTGTGTTCGCATGGTTTGATTCACTTTTTATATCAAATATCAGTGTACCAAAGTAGATATTATGTAATTTATTAATCTATACAATTGTACGCTGATATTGTGTTTCACGTTATGAAAGTATTTCCCGACGCCGCCTTGTTGATTTGTGTTAAGCAAACAAGTGGTTGATAACCAAGAAATTATTTAGTCGAAATGAAATACTATATTATCTAAAATAATTTATGTAATATGTTATCGTCTTCGATGGTAGAAATTAGTGTAGAAGTAATAGATGTTCGAGATTAGGGCTTGGTCTGAGTGGATAACGAGAGCACTCCGCGCCGCTTATCGACGAGCGGCCATCACTAGGCATTAGGCAGTAGCCCGCCGGCACTAGCTCGCCGGCACTAGCTCGCCGGCACTAGCTCGCCGGCACTAGCTCGCCGGCACTAGCTCGCCGGCACTAGCTCGCCGGCACTAGCTCGCCGGCACTAGCTCGCCGACGCTCGCTCGTCGGAAGGGCGTGCGAGTGACGACAGCAAAGGAACCAAATATAATCGATATCACACTGCGATTTTTAATTAAAACTATGACTAGTGTGTTTAGCGCGCGTATTATATTATATATTTAAATAAAAAGTTCCTTTATTTTAACGGATCGTGACCGAATTTTACAATCGATTTATCGATTCTGTACAAAATGTGATTTTTTTACTTTAATTGTGGGAATGTAATTGTTTTTAATTCGTTATCTTTCAGCGACGTACGGGCTGTAGTCGCGATAAGTGTGAATTATTTTATTGTTTAATGGGAAGCCTCCTTAATATTTCATAAAACTTTGATTGTGTGTGAGTAAGCGAGGCGGTCTCTAATTGTATAGTACCAAGTTTTATTTTTATCGATTTCACTTCATGGCAATACATGCGTTGTAGACGGTCGTGGACGTTGATTTTTTTCTCTTGTAACATATGGATTGTAAATTTTGATTTATTATTAATTATTATTAATAATTTTTGTTTTTTTTTGTGCTACAAAAGCAGAGAGTGTAGGTTGCATTTACTAAATATCGTAGAACTTAGTGTTTGTACCAAATCAATGTAATGTGGAATACATAATATGTAGTGTATAATGTAATACATATAATATGTTTTATATTAAATGCGTTATAATATAAACTTACACATAACGCTGGAATATTACTGTTTTGTGCAAATAGTCGTGGTAATTTGTAACGCGTGTAATATAACGTTGGAAGCACATCCTGGACAGTGTATGCTATTAATAATTTGGACACTAAAGTGCACCAGGCCGATCTAAATTCAAAATAAATATTTGGCATCGATATTAACATGTCCTTATCTGGGGCCAATACGTTTTAAAAAGTGTTGTTGATACACAAATACTTTTTTTTTTTAATAAATAAACATGCGTTACATAATCCACGTGTAATTAGTTATTACTCTGTATAATCATTTCATTGTTTTTAATCATTACGTGGCGGTGATTTTGTCAATTATAATTTTTTGTTTTCATTAACATCTGTAGATGTAACTGTTTGCTTTAGATATACGAGGTTTAGTGGTTTTCACGTTCCATATCATTATAGTGTAGTCGCGTGGGGGATGGAGGGGGGGTTGACCATCCCACATTCCCCTGTATAGAGCGCTGTTTATCTCTACGTTAATGTATTAATCAAATGGAGTCTTATATTTAGTGATAAATGTATAAGGCGCGGTGGTGGACTACTTTAGTATAGTCAAGTATGTTACAAAAAAAGTCTATAAATTTTATAACCATAGTACACACTGATAGTTATGGGTGTTATGCATGTATGTTCACGATTAGATAGTGCGAAACTGTACGTTGATTATTCGATGGTTACAAATGAAAATATATAAAAAAAAACGAAGACTATGATTTAATTTAACGACTGCGGTTCATTTAGTTAATGAAGTATAGATATATGACGCTCGCAATGTGTTTCTCTGACTCTATATGCGTCGGGTAACGACTGGGCATTTCAGTTTTTCAATATGACATTGTTAATACCCTGTGTGAGACAGGCCCTCGGCTTTTTGTGAATAGATGCCCTGAATTTTATCTGTGTTAAGTAGTGCGAGAGATTGATACAAAATGCTTGTTATTGATCACTGAGAATTGTTGAGAAAATCGACACACCAACGGCCCTGCATGCAAGTGTCTCAATGCGGGATATTTCATATCATTATTACAAACATTGATATATGTTTCAAAATGCGTATATAGGTGTTACATTATGACAACTCACATACTAAAAAAAACCCAAGTTTGTGTGGAAAATCATACAGATTTTTATTTTGTTAGAAAGCGTTCAAAATAATAAATTTCGAATTAATTCAGATTATATGTCAAATAGTGAATGTGTCTCAAAGGTACACGGGAGTCATAAAAGTCCCGGTTATGCAATATTTAAATTTTAATATGACAATCTGAAATTATATAATTAATTAATTACTCACAACAAGCTTTTGTATCTCATCTCTCACGAGTATGTACTACCAAATCATTTTACGAACTAAACACTACAGCATTAAACATATTTATTTCTAATTATGTATAAATGTGTAATTATACATGAATTATTTAATTAAAACCGTAACACTTGTTATTCCCATTATAGTAAGTTTGCCGTTGGTTAGTTGTGGACTGTGGTATGTTTATATCGCGATGGCGTGTAATATGTAAAATAGTAAATGACGCGGCGTCCGTCGTCGACGTTCTCGCTCTATATATATAAGTAGTTATATAAGTCGTATCGTACAACATCCATAGTCATTCTACCCTTTAGTATACGGTATACAGGTTCGAAGCCGCGCCGGCGACGGACGCAGCGCGTCTTGGTAATATTTTATGCTTTCACTAGTTTTTGTAATTAGTATTAATTTATAATACACAAGATAATCGCAGTTATCTCAAACGTGGAATAAACACACATTCTTTGGTATTTAATTGTTTTTAATGACAAGACTATGTAATGTTAATTTTTATTATAATTTAGTACATTAGCTTTGCTGCCTGACAATAATCTTACTTTTAGTTCATGTACACTTTATGGATGTTACTATGTGTTAGTTTTTTTTCTCTTTTTACGAACATTGCATTCAATACGCTAACATTTTAGATATAACTTGTCGGTCTTAAATATTTTACTATTCTTTGTCTTTTTTAATCGCTTTAGTACTTTATGAAATGTTTTATTCTTCAAAGTGGAAGATGCTTTGTACATTATTATTTTAAGTATATAAGTATTAAACATTCAATGTTGGCCTACTCTATGTGATGTTCTTTAAAACATAAAACTGTGAGTATGACAGGGCGGGCCCTACGATTGAATTATATTTAAATTATACTATACTTAAATATATTAGCAAAATCATATTAGAAAATGTAAACTCGTGTTTGCTTGGTCTCATGTAATTAGTTGTTTGTAAATTAAGACAAATTATTTATTTGTAAAATGGCATTTGGAGCTTAACATTTCAAATGGTGTGTGTGTGAAGAAATGATGTTTACTATAAGTGTTAATCAAATTCAATAATCGCGGATTCGCGATTAGAAAAAATTTGAAAATGTCCGTGGAGTAATCCGCGAGGCCCGCCCTACCATCTCATGTTTATGTGACGTTACAGTCACCCCTGTACCCTGTATCCTGTACGCTGTACCCTGTACGCTGTACCCTGTACGCTGTACCCTGTACTTTGTACGCTGTACCCTGTACGTTGTACGTTGTACCCTGTACCCTGTATCTACCCTGTACTCCTGTAGCAAGGCTTAGTCAATGATCTCCGTTCGATGTTCACATTATATTGCTAATTCATCCTAAAGCGAAGCATCGCTAAACTAAATCGTAAATATTATTATTTAAGGTTTTATCAGAGTTTTGGGGGTTTTATTTTTATGTGTATTTAACTGATGGAATGTTTACATATAATTATTAATTTTTCCCTTCATTATTTCCTAGTTTTTAAACATTACGGTATCATTTAGTTGTTTTGAAATTGCCTTATTAATAAGTATTTCGCATACGGGGCTACGCATATGCTTTAACAGGCCAAACACGATTATTCAATTATATTTCGATAATTAAAATTGTATTATTACAATGTAAATTTTGGGTAGTTGCAATAAAAATTAATTTTTGTACATTGATTTGTCGCGCAACAGTATGGATATGATGCCCCTAGTATATGTATATTTAGTGATAAATAACGGTTTCACCACGTCACGATACCTGTAATGTAGGAAAATGGCAAAAAAAAATATAATACTGTAATTAAAGCGTCGACAATAATTAATTTATACGGACAGATTTAAATGTACAAAATGGTCTTTATATTCTGTTTAAAGTTGGCACAGTTCGACGGATTTCCGATAGTGTTCGACGTAAATAATGCGTTGTGTCGGAAATTCGTCGATTATCCTATCCGCATATTTATTTTTTAAGTTTTGGTCCAGCGTCGTAATGGGGCGGTGCAGTGTTGTCCCTCGTGGCGACCGTCCCATGTTCTATTCCACTGTGATTATTATTCTATTGATTTGTGTCGGTGAAACTACACGTAGTTACGTTTTGAATTTAATATTTTTCATGTAACAATGTACTCGATACGCGCCACGAGCTAACTATTAAAATAATGGGTATTTTTTGTTTTAATTTAGCGTAGTGCGTTGTGTAACGCGAGTTGAATGATTAACACGTTTTGAATATGCTATAAGTAATGTGGGTGGACCTGGGATATATAGCACTGATGTTGCTTAAGTTTTTTTTTCTTCAATGATAATAATCAAATAGTTTTTATTATTAGAGAGCAAAATGTAAATAAACATCCAAATATCCCTTTTTATTTTATTTTTATTTTCGTCCTTCCCTGTGGTGTACCTACTCGTATTGACTTCATTGGATGTGTTTGTATGTTCTAATGAAGGATATCGCGTGGTACACCGTCACAATTCCTTATACGTAGGTTTTATTTATGCTTAGACATGTAATGTGGGCCTGTCTTCGTGTACGCATCGCAACTAGTATATTTCTATTTGTCGTCGCTGTGACGTCACGCCTTTTACTATCAGTCAAGTTGTCTATATCATAAAATGTGGTTGTATTTCCTTCATACCTTAAAAAAAAACATTTTAAGTCCACAACATTGACAGTCGGCTTTGAACATTCAAAATTAATTACTTTTAACAGAAAATCAAAGTTGGAATCTAACAAGGAAATGATTCATTTAACATTTCAAATATTGTTTGTTTAAAATGAACATTTCCCACAAACTCTTATTCGTACAGCCGACATTTTACGATTCATAATAAAATCTACTGTATCGTAAACTATGTAAACGCACTCTTGTTTGCGTTATGAATTATATTCGTGGAACAGTTGAGAACATTTCCACGCAGTGGGCAAACACCTTTATTGATGGTAAACAGGCGCGACGTCAGAACGAACGGCTGAATGCTCCCACACCGCGGCTTACACGCGCACTCTGGAAAAAAGGATGCTCTTCGTATGTCCTGAGAAACAATGCAGTGAGTACTAACTTTATTACAAGGACGATCAGTTATTAATGTTTGCACAGAATTTAAATAAAACTTTAATCATAGGTTTTAATGTTTGCCACGTCTTAGAGCATAGCTACACCATAATAACTTAAAATATGTTTCATGCTGCACAGACAATATTGTGTATTGGTTGAACTTAGTACTCCACGCATTCAGTAAAATAACTGTCAAAGGCAAGAATTCAACAGAAACTCTTGTTTACGAGGTCACGTCATTCAATTTTACATTTAGAAACTAATGATGCAGCCTTGATCCTAGTGTATTAAGCTTCTTGTGTAAAGACAGTCCTCCGATTTGTAGATGCGTAATTTCGAAGAGGTCATATTTCTGAATCCAAGCGCGGGTGAGTCGCGATGTGGTTTTTTTTATTATAGTCAATAGCGTGGCAAATGATGCCCGGAGCTGCTGTCTCGACAATAACCCAGTGTCAGACAATAATACATTATTATTATTTGCTGGTTAGTATTTCAGTTTTTCCCTTAATAGTGTCAATAGTTGATATCTATGTGTGTTACGTAGTGCTTCTAGATGAATCGTAGTGTGTATTCTTGCACTAAACTCATAATATAGGTCAATATTTCTACACGTATTGCATGAGGGCTTTCATTATTGAATTTATATGTAACAATGAATACTTAATGCCTAAATATTAATAATAAGTCTGGTTAGATGGAATATTTCCGTGTGTTTATAATGTATTAAAAGTTACACTCTATATGAGAATAGTTGCGAGCGGTGCAAATGTTGCTCCAATACTTTAGCAAGGCGTAGGTTTTCCGGGAGTTAATGCTGTTTATCTCTTTATATACGTATAAAATTACAATTTAATAACTTTTGACTACTTTTTGTACCGATTAACATAATTATTATATAGCTCACGTTCTTTTCAATTGTAGAATTACAAAATATTACGAGTATTCCGCTTTAATAGGGCATTGTCTTTATTCCGGTGCCCTCAGTCACAAATAATAGTGTTCCTACAATTTATAATAAAAAATATTAATAAATACGTGTTTGTGCTTCGTTGCAGTAATTGAATCATTTTTATGTGTACTAGTATTATGCACTGTGTCTGTATGTTATTCTGATTATTACATAATATTTAGTGAGACAGATATTTTGACGATCACATAGAATTAAGAGAACTTAACGATTTTAATGTTCAATGTCGTACATATTATTAAGGTATACCTATTACCTGTTTATTAATATTCTAAAACGAACGATCGAAAACACGAGCGCCAGAACTGTTCGTGAAGGCAAATTTCACTTTGAAAACAACCGCTGATTTTAAATTAAGGATTTTTCTCTTTTACAAGTCTGATGTGGCATGTACTTTGATAGTATATAGGTAGTCGCTGCTAAACCTAGGCTCTACTCTTTAGATTAACTTTTGTATATTCAAGTATCTACCTAAACAGGTAACTATATGTGTGATAATAATATAAGCTTCAAACTAGATTGAAGTACTTACAATGGAATCATTAACTCATAGGCCAATGTTTATAAACATTATTTTTACACCGTCTATAAAATATATATAAATGTGATGTTTGTCTGTAGCGGTTAAAGTTTTAGGTAACTATGCGGTCCAGCGTCTCTGTCCCAGCTTAGTACTGCGCCTGATGTATGAAAACTAGTGGTTTTGTGCCCCCCATCTCCATACATGCATACATAATGCTTACAAGATATTTATATGACCAAATGAAATTATTGAACATTTCAACTGCAATAGCATATTTTATTTAAGCATGTTTATTTCAAATTCATATTCCGAAGATTATTTCATACTCGGCTTTAGTCTGGTTTTAAATAACCATGAAAAATGTAATAAAAAACTTTAATATTTTTCAACTTTCAAAGCATAGAAGACAATGGAATATGTGATGAATACTTTTTCAAAAAAATTGTGGATAATCATAATATCGAAATAACGACAACTGTTAGAAAAAGATCTGTAATTTCTAAAATATTCTCAAGGTGGTAGGTCCCTCGTAAGCGAGAGGCCGTCTAGATTAGACCACCGGTTTGTCTATTTCTGCCGCTAAGTAACAGTGTGAAGGCAGTTAAGCACTGCTGTGTTCTGGTTTGAAGGACATTGTAGCCAGTGAAATGACTAGGCATATGACACTTAACACCTTATGTCTCGGGATAACGAGCGCAGTCCAATGCCATGCAGTGCTTCATAATTCAAAGTTCTGTGTGATGTTGCTTCTGTTTATGGGTAGGAGTGACGCTTACCATTAGGCGAGCGACCTGCTCGTTTCGTCACTCACGCTAATGAGAAAGCTAGTTCCATCCGCTTAAGAGCTACGATGCCACATACATACAGACTGGCAGACAAAGAGGTCAAACATATAACATCCCTCTTTTTTGTCGGGGGTTAAGTAATCCTCTTATAACAATCAAAACTTTCGTCATTGATAACTAAATTGCAAAGTATAGAAGACTACCGAACATGTAAATTATTCAGACTTTTCTATAAATTAATGAATACTAGTATTTACCTAAATTAATACTAAGTTCATTAAAAAAACCATAAGTATAGGTATCGTACGTATGTGCAATAAAATATAGTCAATTTTTTTCTGTATTATCTGGTCAATGATTTAATTTGTAATTTATAATATAGCCTAGGTATAAAACAAACATTTCAACGATTCCGACAACCGATTGATAATCGGTCGATTGTTAGTAAATCGAACATTATAATACAATTCAGTATAACGTACTTCTTCAATGTAATGCTAATGAAATAATAGAGTAGCATCCCTAATCTGACACTGTTTGATATTTTAACATCCTCTCATATATCAATGTCCCCAATTTTACTTCCTACTTCCTTGTAGTAACAATCTGGTGTACAGTACAAATATAAGCTCGCGATATTATCTGGCATCGTACATCGCTCCAGTCAGCATCACAGTGTTTCATACAAAATATTTTGCCGTCCAAACAAACAGATAGACAGCTGGACTGCTTACATTTCGTTCAACAAACGCATACTTCAACACCAATACCGTAATATAGATGTCTAAAATATTTATATTTGTCTAGAGCTTATAGATTGAATAGGGCTGTAGACGATTTAAGGTACTATGATAGCGTTTTGGATAGCATGAGATACGTATAGTTTAATTTACAATTTCTCTTTAAAAGTAGCGTTATTTATTTTATTGTTGGTAGGTATTAAATATTATTGTCCCTTTCTCTTTTGTTAGTTACTTTGTAATTTGAATCGTAACGTAATCTAAATCAATTCAAATGCTTTATTATGTAATTAGGCCGCCAATGGCACTTTTACACGTCAAGTTTAGAATCTACTGGTGCTTCGGAAATGCCCACTGGTCTGAGAAGAAGCACCAAGAAACGCAGCCGTATGTCTTTTGATTTTTGTAGTAAGAAACATTGTAATAAAATAGTATAGTGGTGTATCACGTAGGGCAGATTTCTGGGGTTTATGTTAGTGCTACCTAATGCTATCTCTCTGTCCAAAACGCTATATCTAAAAGAATATCAGGGACGTAGCTGTAGCGACGGCTTTTTAACTTAGACAACTTTATCAAACTCGTACAAGCTATCGGTGTAGAACGCGTAGTATTAGTGTGTTTACATTGTAATCGAACTGGCTACCACCACGGACGCTGAACCCTGCTCCTCTTCTTACTCTTAGGTCAATCTATATGTCATTGCTTATTAGGAATTTCTTAAATTCACATATTTATTGTTAATATTATTAGATTTTTAAGATATTGATGTTAGCAGCATAAAATTGTGTAAGGACGCTCGATAATAAAAAATGTACTGAAGTTTACCCTTAATATAATGAGATGGGTCTTTGTTCTCTAATCGAAAGTATTTTTGCCACTCACGGCCTAAAGGCATATCCAATATGTTGAGCATTTAGTTCTAGCCAAAAATTGGATGTATTTGTATATTCAGTTATTATGATAAAAATATAATATTAATACTTAACGTTTTTAGGCTTATATAGTGCTTAAATGTTATAAAAATATTTACCTATAAAGTAACCCTTTGTAATTAACGTCTTTATTTTGAAATTACCTTTCGATTTTGATGTTTAAAAAATATTCCAAAGTAATTAAAATGACTTCTTTCTGCGTTCAATCTCCGTGGTGATAGTCAAATATATTTTATGATATAATAAAATTATGTAGACATTATTGTTTCTATCGTCGTGTCCAAAGTTCTATATGTCTTTTTATATTTCATAAATATTAATACACTATTAGCGTCCATAATTCGTTTTAAATGTGGTGCGGTGTAGTTCCGCATGTTATGCTAAATATAACGTTATATTATTACCTAATACGATCCGAAAGGTCGTAGTTTAATTACGATATCTCTGATGTTCTCTAAGGTTTTTTGGAATTTTCGAAATATAGGCTGGTAATTCTATCCTTGGTAAATGTTTGTAATCTGGCATTTTACACTTTTGACTTATTTTACAGTACCTAAACACATAACTTATGCTAGAATAGTTTCAGTGGTAGGATTATGACCAAGTTAGAATAAAAAATCTTTATCCTAAACACAAAGTTAGTACGTAATCGGTAATGGTATTCAATAATCATGCTGCGTTATTACGACCACTACGGTCGCCGACGACGGGGTTTTAAGAGTACAAATTTATCACTACACCCTCGAGTGCGGTCGGCTTGCCTCTCTCCTTATATACATAGCGGTATATAAGTGACAGAAGTTGCATTTTATCGTTGTAACGCTGTGGTAGAATTTTGAGCATTCATTTTAATGTTTGTTTAAATAAAATGTCATTCAGTTATTAGATCTGTGGCAGTAGTTATAGCTAATAAATCACGTTTTCGAATTAAATAATAATGTAATTTTATAACAATCGATGTGCCTAAGTGTAAACTCTATTATAATTGTATATATTTACATAGTTATTGTATTAATGTACCTCCAGGATGGGTAGAATGGTCTGATACCAGCTCTCACAGGTTTGAAGATCGCTACGTCATACGTGTGGCTCCAAAATGTATTTTGAGACAATAATTCTTTTGCAACATTGAATTCTTTTCTCATTAAATGCACTTTAATAGAATTTGTACGATGCAACGTTTATACTCGATGTCCATTAGTTGATGTGATGTTTCTATTGTTAACAAATTAAATAGCTTTGTACTGATTAGTAACTTCGTATTGTATAACAAGACAATGGTGAATCGCCAAGACCTGACTTTGATATCTAGAAAGCAAATTATGTCCAACAATTAACCTCAATGATACTGTCCTGTGTACTTACATAATTTTATAAAAAGTATGTTCATGAGTAAAAGTATATATTATGGTTTTATTTCATTTAAAACAAGCATTTCTGTCGTCGACTGCAACTGAACTGAAGTCAGCATACTTATTGGGATGCTAAATAGATGTACCTAACATTTTGCATGGTCTTTGTAATTTTAAGTAAGTAAATCTTACTCTCGAACACCAATTTATTTTGCTGAAATGTCACTCGATTGCCTTGGCAATTCACCGTTGATTTTTTACTTTCTCCTTCACAAATATATGACCACGTAGTTAAATGTCGAAATACACTAGTGAATAAAAAATTAAATGTTATTATAGCACGCAAAACTGACTTTGCATTTATTCCAGAATAGTCACTTTTATTGGATTATATGTGTAATACGAGTAAAAGTTATATGTTAGCCTCGTCAGCCATATGGCGGTTTTGAGTGTACTAATAAATAAAAATGTATTCTCGATGTATCGTCATTTTTAATCGCAGTACACACGAATATGACGGATAACTAATTGGGTAGTTGTGTAGTATTAATTGTGATATCAATAAACATTTTCATACGAGCATCAAAACACTTGTTTAAGTTATCTACGTGCCCTTTTTTTGTTGACCCATATGAATTGTTATATTGACCCGGTTTGTAAAGTACGCCCACTAGACAGAATCGTAGTGACGTAGTACAACCTAGTGTATTACGGGAAGTACGGCGGGAGGCATAGAGGGCGCGTGAAGAGACCTGCTTCAGGCTGGTAGTTATATCAAATTAATAAAATATGTTCATTCCAGTGGGGGACAGCCCGAACCGTTTTGGGCAGCTTTACAGACGATCGTGCAATGTGCAAGTCTCCCCTTCAGCCGATACCATCATCTAATAGTTTTTGAGTGGTAGAGTCACGCTGTTGACACAATCTACAGCACGAATGGGCCGGCCTCGTTACCACTGTCCCACAGAAAACCGGCGTAAATTAAAGTAAAGTGCGTTTCGTAAAGTAAGTGAGATATCCGGAAGCCGGAAGCCGAAACCCCCTCCACTTCCCAATCCCTTTCCTTTGAGGTCGGCAACGCATCCATAATTCTTTTAGTATTATGGGCGTACATGGGCGGTGGAGCAGGTGACCCACTTGCTCGTTTGCCGGCCTATAAAAAAAAACAATCTCTTCAAACAGGACGTGGACGACGTAGGCACTCGAAATATCTCTTAATATGCTGTCGTCGTAACGTGTTATATACATCATGCTGTAGTTTTTAATTAGGTTTTACAACCGACCACCTGCCCGATTATGTCTGAAGGATACAGACCCGGCAAATCTTAGAAAAACTGACAGAGTTGACCGATCTGTGAATGGAACCCAAAACCTTTCCTGATAGTCCAGATGTGCTGTCGCTAAACGAAGATGTATAACGGCGATACGACTTCTACCGGCTCTTTAACGTGCAATAGTGTGAATAGCAGTAGTTAACAGGGAGCGAGTGGTACCGACTGCCGAGTTGAAAGTCGCAGATTCAGGTATCAGCCCCGAGAACATGCGCTCCCGACTTTTTCAAGTTACATGTGTATTTATGATTTATGAAGGAAGCATTGCGAGGGGTTTCGAAGATATGTGAAGTCTAACATCCCGCATTAGGCCAGTGTAGTGAATTAAGGCTTACCCCTCTTATTCGTTAAGGCCCGTACCCAGCAGTGGGGCAGTATAAGGCCAATATTATGTATTATGAACAGTATATTTTTTATTGCCCAGCAAGCGGCCCGCCTGATGGTAAGCGATCACCGCCACCCATGGACTTCAGTAACACCAGGGTACAGCAAAGCCGCGGTCTACTATTATAATATTTGTGTATTGTTTATCTGAATATTGTTTCTGTAAGTGAATTGTTTTCCAGCTTTGTGGTAGGGTATGTAAGAAAAAACAACAAAATACCGTCTGAAGTAAGCTTTTTTAACTAAATATTATACATAATACATAATATAATATAAAACTATTACACCATCAAAACACTGTCTGCCAAATATTTACAAAGCTAACTTAAGTTGTACATCTACAACATTTTTTGTTCAGCATATTTATTGCTACACTTGTAATTTGACATGTGCCTGACTGTGGCTTACTCTTGAGTACACAAATTTATTTCTCAAAAATGTTTTATAAAATGTATTTTATATATTTTTAGGTATTTATAATTGTAAATATTGTATCGTAAGATCATATTATGAACACGATAGGAATCGAAAACTGTCAATTTTACACTGTCCAATGGCCTGCATTAACTCAGCGTTAGAACAAGATACATAATGTAACTTGTAAAATGTACAGATAGCGCTACAATCAGGCACAATTGATTACATATTATTGCAGGTTGGTATTGGTCTATCGACCGTATTTGGCACGTATTGCCTCTGACGCTTAACGTTCATTTTTTTTGCGTATCCCTCGCCAACGTTCAGTTATACCCCGCTTAATTTAAGTGCTTACAATTTACAGTGTAGCGGAGTTCGCTTCGTGTTACTGTAAATTATTTACACATCAGTCAAAGGAATCAGGCGGATTTGGTGGATTCTTGATCGTTCAGTGATGCACTACAATTTTATTAATTTATGCATTTTAGCAATTTTGAAAAACACGATGAGCTCGATATTATGTACAGTAGAACAGGGTGAATGGGAATGGACGGGTGAATTGAGACGAAACTTATATTACGTAGATGGATCGATAAAATGATATCTTAAGATATTTTCTCCAAAACGTGAAAGTTTTTTGTTGTTAATTACAGTTTATATATGGAAGCAAATTAAAGCAGTTTTGTTCCACCCCGATTTACGCTACTTATGTGTCTCTTAAGCCAGACATTGGATACTCATACTAAAACGCAAAAAGCGAAGGTTACCGAAGCAGATAATATTAATCGTAACTGTCTAAAGTTTGAAAGATATGAAGTGATGATAATAAATATGATTTTACCGATATTAAATGACTAGCTGCAAAAATAGAAGTGATAGGATATGTCAAAAGGCATGTAGTGGCAGAATAACGATTTGCAATCACTGAACATCCGAATCCCGTCCATACATGGCGCCAACGTTCCCTAACTCACTGTACATTACACACACTAATCGAATACAAAATATATTAAATTGATGTATTAAATTATTTCTCATTACCACACGACAGGGATACTGTTTTCAATGTTACGTACTGTTCGCAGTAACTAACGCTATTTAAACAAACAAAAAAAATATTAAATATGACATTGAATATAGTAAAATTATGAGATCATATTTAATACATCACAGGTGTCAGAGAAACATAATTATAAATATTCTCGCTGTAATTTTGTTTGTATGATTACTGTCGTGTCGTCCGCTTTAACATCTACGTAGACATTTGAAACAAACAAAATTCAAGTGTGATCTTCGAAATCGAGTTGCGATTGTTTAAGAAAAAATGCCTCAAAACTGTTTTTTGGTTTTAAGACACTTTTTGACGCCAGCGTTTGGATATTGATTTAATTCTTTCAATTCGACACTATTGCATTCGTGTATTGCGTTGTCCTAGACATAAGAATTTTAAGAATTAAATCAAATCATTTACATTTTCATCAGTTCATCTACTGGCTGATGTATTAGAGTTCCCTGTAAGTTGAATTACAAGTAAGGCATTTGTTTTGCATAGTTTTGAATTTACAGATTACAATTACCTCTAAAAATAATAAAATGTCAAAATTATGTTAAGGTAATTAGCATGGATGACGAATAATATATAGACTGGAGCTGGTTTCAATATTGATTTTCAGATAGATTTACTCATTCTCAATAGTGTTTTGATAGATCTGTAGAAAAAGTGTCAAAATTGACTTCAAGTAACTAAATATATCCATGGATATAATATTGAAATCGACCGTTAGTATGTGTACTTCCTTTGGGTGCCACGATTAAGCGCAATATTCAGCGAACCGTAACTAGCCTATTAGTTATTAGCGTAAATAAACAAACGAGGACGAAACTGAAGTCAGTCCCGAAGACCACACACAAACACAAATTCATAAATGAAACAAAGTCATAATATTTCGATAAACATAAGTCATAAAGTAAACGAAACTCCTACAGAACGTAGGATATATATCTTTACAACATCGTAAAAATAGTCTGCAGTGTCCTTAAATTTCATTTCATTTCATTCTTTTGCAGAAACATCGTCTGTGCTTTGGTATGTACCAAGAGTACAACCGCGCTTGGTTATACACGCAAAATAAAATACATAATGTATTGAAAACTTATAGTAAATAAGTGAATATGAATGAGGATGATGCGTGGCTCGTCTTTTGTGCTCACCGCAACCCTTCTACCTAAATCCGATGAGAAAATTTGTACTTTCATAAAGGGTTGCGGTTCAAACGTTCAAATTTAGAGTAACCAATAAAATCGTCAATATAAAGATATAATCCATTAAAATACAACAACAAAACAAATAAACTAAGAATTTGCCATAGATGTTATCCCATGAAACACAAATACTCAAACTCTATGTATTATATTAAAAAGCGGGCGAACGTTACGCGGTAGGTAACAAATGTATCCATTGAGTATTTGTATTTAACTTACGCTAACATTAAACTTTCATAATGGTTGTTGTTTAACACAGTTTCCTTGTATCGAAATACATAAAAACAATGTTGTAATGCGTCAAAAATATTACCAAGCAGGACCGTGGAAATTTAATTTCCACAAGTGCTTCTAACATTTTCAAGACATCAAAGTGACCAGTTCGCACATTGTATGACATACGAGTAAAACACGATTCGAACGTTCGTACACCTAACTTAAATTACTCTTATATAACTTAATATACTTGAGAGATCATAATAACTCTTACATCTAATTGTCACGATATAAATTATTGTGTGTTTCCAAACTGTTAAAGTTAACTTCCAGAATTCTGCGGTGTGCCAAGCGTTGAGCAAAACCCAAATTGTGATGCGTTGCCAGTGACATGTGGAGCATTATTATATATTATATTAAATTATATCGTACGCTATTTATATATCTGAAACTATCTTACAAAATAAATTAAGAAATTAAAAGTTAAAATTTGCACATATTCATAACACCCTTGTTCACATTGACCTGTACCACTTGGTTCGGTTGGTTCATAGTTTGGTGCTCAGTTCAATGTTGTCGGGTGGTGGTATATTGCATGGTCGCCTAGCTGGGGCGCTTGTAGTGAGGTGGAGCGAGACGCGCCATTTTGGGGGGCCGAATGTGGCCGACGTCGTTCTTGTGCGCGTGCGCGGGGGACTTCTTGCTGCCATTCGATAACCGCTTACGGGGTTTCAGGAAATCTGGAAAAATAGAGAAAACCATATTTAATAATGGACAATAAGTTCAATCCATTGTCGGATTTTATAACTACATTCAATATCAAATGCTTTTTATGTCCTAATTAATTTCAATGACAAAACGCTATAATTTATAGCTGCATATATTCTTTGTACACAAGGGCGTGGCTGAACAATAGCGCAAAAATTTACGAGTTAAAAACTGTAAGACATAAGCCAGGATGTATGCGAGTTGCAATTTTACGACTTCGTCCAAAAGCGTTAAAAAACTGTTCTAGTGCACTTAATGCGCCGGAATCCCTTATTTTTAAATCCAAGCGGCGACGCCTTTGACTTTTCTATATTTGACAAATGGTGTTCATAAGTATAAAAATTTAACGACCTCCTTTACTACTGTTTAATCTGCTTTGCCTTGACTGACTGGCTGAACTGGCTCGAGCCAAATGAAGGGGCTTGAGGGTCGCGTCATCCGGTATGGGAAAAGGTGGCAAAGACTTTGTTCATTCTGACAACGGTTTTATTTAGCTTAAATTATTCACATATACCATTCTTGTTGATTAGATTCAAATATCAGTACATCGTTTTTGAAGCGACATGTAACATTCGAAAATCTGTCTGCTGCAACTTATTTTTTATTAGCTTGAATGACGAGACGAGCAGGTCGCTCACTTGATGATAAGCGCCATGCCTGGCCATTAACACAGAACTTTGAATTACAAAGTAATGCATGGCGTTGGACTGTGCTCGTCACGAGACATAAGATGTAGGTCTCATAATGCTTATTAATTTTTATTGGCATCAATTTCCTTAAACCGAAACAGAACAGTGATTACACACTGCGGTTTCGCGGTAGACATACGAGGGGCCTACCACCTAGCAAAACCAAAGATCCGAGGATCAGTAAATTAATTTCTCTGCTATTTACGCCAATAGGAATAATAATAGTTATGGAAACAGACTTTATGCTGTCTCGTGTGAAATCGTGTCACGATATAAAACGGCACAGATAACAGTCGTATATCGAACGTTATGTAATCACTCGTGTAATTGTTTCGCAGTTACGTGATAACATTAGATATGATCCGCATTGATTTGTATAATACATACACAGAATTTACTAATTCCAGCAAATACGAGCAGATAGTGAATCGAGTGTTTAAATTAATTTAGATTATACTTATTTCAAAATAACCTGCATACCTGAGAAGTTCTTCATAAGAATTTCATTGTATTAGGCTAGCGTGGTTACTAAGGCCTAACCCCTCTCATTCAGTAGAGGAAGCTCGTGAACTGCAGTGGGACGTGTATAATACAGAGCTAGTATTATATATGTATTTCAAATATAAATATTTCGGAATAACAGAAATCACCTATCACAACAAATTAAAAAACAGTTCACTAATACTAGAATGTATTTTCCTATATTGCTTCATATCTGTAATTTGGGTGAAAGATAGCCAATCTAACAGCATATTTGCACAATTCTAAAACATTTGAAACACATAGTAGCGTTTGTTGCTATGGGTGACATATCTATTTGATCCGAGATAACAAATGACGTAATGACACCATCTGTATATCATACGACTTCAAAGTATCAAGATAACACATATAGAACACTGCATTAGTTATAGTGTACCAAACATAAGAAGTAAAAGGTTGACTGGTAGAGAATGCCTCTGGCTTTAAGACCGCCTGTACATATATTATGTATAAAGAATGTAAAATAAATAAAAGAAAATGTATAGAATAATCCGTCGTTGAAACCAATACCAATGTAGACTACTAGAGCGGCTGCGCGGTACATAGAAATTGCGTCACTGAGTTACGGTCAATTAACAGTAACTCCATATTACCATCTCGCTTCCGCCCTCTGTCTGTCTGACTCGCCTCATGTGGCACAATTTAATTCTTTGGTTGAAACGCATCCTATAACTATTGATTATTGGTTTAAGAGAATGCCATTTGCAACTTTCTTGACGCCGAGACTAGATCGGAAATATTTTGAACATTAAAAATTACGAGAATTGGCCTCCTGGTGTAGATTGCCAGTGATGTTGGAAATGTACAGATGATTTTCCCCGCGACGCATGCACGTGACTTTTCCAAAATATATAATTCCAAGCAGCCGTTATTTTAAATCACGACCTCGCAGTTTCAAGGCAAACCTACTAGAATACAAACGAGTTTCGTCTACCATAATGTATAATTAAGATACTTTAAAAAAACACGCTTACTAACATACATACTTCAAATATTCTAACCAAAAATAATGCAAAATGATAGCAATGTAGTGTTCAAACGATTTCAGAAAAACCCTGGCATCTAATTCTGAGAATACCAACTAACATTGAATCAAATGCAACAGACACCAATTAATTACACTGCTAGTTGATCTAGCAATACTACAACTTTTTTCAAACTAGTACTGAATCTTATAGTTTAGATAGGCAATTACAGTATTTTTGAATAATTTCCAAATTTAAAGTTAATAATTTCATGTCAAGACAGTGCAGAAAAACCTTCATATATTTATTTGCTATTTCATGAGACCTTTACATTTCTAAATCACAGGTAATATATATCTGGTTTAATCAAACCTCAGTATATAAATGGTTGAAATTTTACATTCAAGAAATCCAAACCAGTACCGCCCACCAGCACACCATTGCATAAACAACAATTACGTAACCCAACTACAGTATAAAATCATTCAAGCAACCGAATGCAGTTTAAATTGCTAATAAATAATAATCTAACGCCCATATACGTTAAGATATAATAGCAAGAAACAAATGAGTACATAATCAAGTGATCAAATAAACTCGGCGTGGCAACACGCGACGTTCAAGGTTTCGACGAGACATGACCGGGCGCGGCACAATTGTTGTCCTGATACATGTCATAAGCAAATAATAGGGTTTGCTTCTTAATCTCGTAAAAAATGCTTATTTATAACATCTGTTAGTGGAGGAAATCTAGAAAGTGAACGATGGTTGACTATCATATATACATTGGGTAAAAGCTAAAAAACTTCATTCAATGTTCAAACGTTGACAAACGAAGGTTGTAAAAACATAGTTATCCACAATGGCACCAGCATTTGAAATAAGAAATGTAAAAATAAAAAGAGCCATAGCCTTGAACAATTTCTTAGTGAGTGCCGACCTTCAACTAGTATTATAAAAAGCAGCGAATGAAGCGCCCATGATGGCGTATAATAATAAGAATCAACTGAATCACGACAAAAAACGGCGTCGGTTTCTGCAGTTGGGAACTATGTCAATGACGTCAGAGCCAAGGTCGACTGGTGGAAGCCCGCTTTCCCGCCAAATGTAATGGAACACGTGGACACCAAAACATAACCTTAAATCCACTACTACACAGTACACACGACGTAAACGATGATCAGCATTATAATATTGTCATGCGTAACTTGACCCTGAAGTGATTACATTAAATGTTGTATAAGTATACACTGATAATGTTCTCCGAGGAAATGTTACTACGACTGCAACACCAAATGGAACCGTAAATAGTTCGCCACGAGCAAAATAGACACGGATGCCAGTCTCAATGCAAGAGAAAATACTTTCACGTGGTTATGCAACTCGGTTTCCCGCCAAACGTTCAATGGAGCGTTTCGCGCCATTTTCTCCTAGTATAACGTGACCGATTTGTGAGGTGAATCGCGGTAGTGTTTGTGTGTTTAGCGGCGGTGTGCTCGAGCACCGGCCGGGTATAAACATGCGGGTGCGTAAACTGGCCTTGGAGCGGGATCGCGCGCGGGCCTGCGCCGCGCCGCCCGTACGCCGCGCAAACAACTCGCACACTTATCACGGCCATTATCAATCTTTTTATCGTATGCAAGCTAATTCCATTGCGTACTACGTCTCGGATTTTGATAATGTATAAATTACGCTACATTCAATTCCAAGTTCTACAACGTTTTGATATGTAAGCAGAAATTTCATTCACATAAAACTAACGTGCCATTTTGCTGATGCAGGGACATAGTGTAGTATTTGTTTATCTGGTTAGACGAAGTGGTTACGTATTCAATCAGACGCGTCGCAGTGGACGGGCTCAGATTGCAATGGGCTGCGGACTGCCTGTGGTTATTTTCGTCGACCTAAATATTGGTTCGCCGTCCAAATCCAAACCCCTTTGGGTTTATTTATCTGCGTAAACTTCAACATCGCAATAATGCCTTCCGTCCGAGCGTTTATTCGCAATCGATTTACATGTTTCAAAGGCCGTCAGTTAATTTGCATTATTATTATCCACAACATGGAAGAGCGTTTAATTCTCGTTGCCAAGTGTTGGGTAACGACGGTGCATCGAAATGCAGTTCACGTACGCTCGAAGGCCGTCGGCAACTATACATCCGCTCCATCCCACAGTGTTACAACTAGAATCTTTAACAAACTTCACGACGAATGCTGCTAAGAGTAAAAAACGTATCCTTCCTGACCTGTGTCAAATTGAATATTTTTTACATATTACCTATTTCATGGCTTGAGGAATCACTGACGCCTGTCGGCTGTTTCGAAATCCTTTTTGTTTTGCCGCTCAGCTCCAGGAAACAACCTCGAGGGTTCTTATGTAAATTGGGCAATACGTACATTTATCTTTTCTACAGGTAAGGAAACTACCAAAATTATTCCGGTCAAATTGCACTGCATTTACATCGGAGCGTGCTATACAAAAAAAGTATATTGACTTGCGGTTTCACAAAAGACCAAATGTTGTTGCTCCGGGCGTGCGAGTGACGCAAAGGCCTGACTCACGATCCTGGATCTCAGGAAATCGGCTCAGTTATTACTGCGTCATTAATGGCAAACAAACCGAGTCCAACTGCCTTTTGTTCGATACGATCGTTGTGCATTTCTTCATAAGTCAAGGAAAGAATAGTTACAGTTGAAAAAGTGCCTATACCAATAGCGAGGAACTGATACATAATAGATTCTTGTAAAAAGCTGATCTTATGTTGAACACTGAAAAGAAGTTCGGAAATAAGGTTGAACTCGATCGGACACATATAGTTGCGTATGTACACGTATAACGTACGGCTGAACACGACGCGGATTTGTGAGGCGTGGGCGTCGCTCGCGTCGCCGCGTCCCGCAACCAAACAGGTTGCCTCGGTGCCCTAGCACACGACTGAACCTTTTTATTTTGTAATGTAGGGCTGCTAAAGTAACAGAAACATTTTCCACGCCACAATGCACAGGAAACGTATTGTTGACACGCCAATGGCAAGTTGTCGAGAATGGCCGCTCGCTTGTATTGTTGATTACAAACCAGTTCCCAAATATCTAGGCCAAGTGAAAGGCGATGTCAAAACTGCGCGCTGGTGTATACGCCCGAGTTTTGTGACGCGTCTCCGACGGGGTTGCGGGCAACCCTAGAGAAGGTCTCAGTACAACTGGACGGTGTAGATAAAAAGAGTAACAAAAAAGTAATCCGTCGGAGGTTGGCGGGGCGGGGGCTGGCCGCGATCCGTCCGCGTGTGTTTGGTCTCTGGCTACTGGTTTTGAAACGTGGCAGCCTAAACAAACAAGTGACATGTACCCAGCGCGAGCGCCCAGGTAGCACATTGTATTGTTCTTAACATTTGTTAAATATTATCTGATATCGTTTGTGCGGTCACCGTTTTTATCACTTCACTAAGTCTTGGCGCGTTACTGCAATTTTATTGCACACGTGCATTATACTGATTGTTTTCATTTGTTTCATTACGACAACGACATTAAAGTCGCATTAAGCCTTTATTATGTCTTGTGTTTTATGTTATAATGTATATATTTTAAATTCATATTTCTTTATTTCCCTCATGACACTCACCAATAATAGCAACTTAGCCAAGATTACTTCAGTGATGATTATTGTTTAATTATTTGCTGTCTACGTTGTAAAATATTACAACAATTTGTACGGTAGCACTGTATATTTGAGTTTACATATAACTCGGTGTTTCAAAAGTATGTAGCGCATCGTGAAATTTGCAATAAAGCATTGTGTCAAAACAGGAAACATCACTGTTGATTACTCACTGTGTAGAAATTACTCATAATCGCTACAAGTGTCGGTTGATTAACCTATTTATATTGGCTGACTAATGAGTTAAATATTTAGATCAGGTAAATTGTCTTATATCACCATTGTTTATGCTTTACCTGTACTAAACTATGAAACATGTAACTATTTTGTTATTGCGATATGCCACATAATTACCAATTTGCAACTCTAACAGTCTCCCTTTTAAAAAATTGATTCGTATTATGTTTTCGCATCAACAGAACCTTTCAGTCCGCCATTTTTAACATGCAATTGCAAATGGCACAAAAATGACGCCCGATGCTCTAGCAACGATGAAATTATGTTCCACGAAGTAACAAACGTACAGGCAACTAATCTAGACTTCTGGCTTGCAATTATTCAGATTAAATCTACCAAACAGGATGTCGTAATTTGGACTGACCTTTTGAATGAGGGTTACATTTCGAAGTGTTTTTGCGCACCATTTTATTCGTCTACATGGATATGTTTCGTGATATGTGGAGAAAGTTGGACCACTAAATATTAATTTTAGATGACTATTAATAAATGTCAATGTTTGTTTACAATTGAAATGGGTCAGTTTTGATCAGTCCAATCAATTCCACTAGTACTTACCAAGTAGTATGGAATGGCATCAAATCAGTAAACAACACAATTGTGTAACAAAATGTATATACTCTTAATAACTTTGTTCGGCACTTAAACGTAAACACACGGTACTGTGAAGCGTGTCTTGTAATAGTATAGTTTGACACCATATCATCATGACTTGACCGATACGCTATCGACAGACTTCACGGATGTGTTTACATTAGACAATGTCAAGTTTTCCGTTTTCATTACCAACAGTTGATATAAATGTTACGTAATACTTTTACGAAGTGTAATGGATTATGGAAATCTTATATATTATCAAAGAACGCATTGTAGGACATAAATTCTATTAATTATAATTATATAATTTTCTAATCCAACACAAACTCTATCCATTAACTCTTATGAAAACCTTTGTTGTGATTGGGTACTTATTTAATAGGGTTACATTACCTTAAATAGCAAACATTTCCACAGTCAAAGGTCACATTAACCCGACCTAGATACCCATTTTGACAACACCTACAACAATAAGCGTTTAGTTTAGCGAACGTAAATTAGTCCGTGACCCCATTCTAGCACGTATGCTGAATTTGATGGCGGTTGGGATATAAACAAGAACTGTCGCTTGAAGTTGCTTGGTCAGGTTTGAAGAAACAACAGAAGTACATCGTTTATGCCTGTACACTGTGGATTGTACCAGAAAACTATTCCGTGGAACGCCAACAATTAAATTAATTTTTGTCGTGCGTATCAAGAATTACGAGACTTTAGGTCTCACAACAAAATAAACAAATATCAAATATCTGTTAATCAACATAAAAAATATCTGTGGTTTGGACACATATTGTTCTACGTGCGGGGATCGAACCCGTGGCCTGGCTGACAGCTGAAAAACAGAGATTACTCCAGAGAATACCGAAGAATCTGATTGAGTAGTAATGCGGACCCCTGACACCAAGCCGGAAAAACTCCAGACAAAACTTCACATTTACATTAGAAACTAGGTAGGCGTGTTCTGTTGGGTAAGTAATTGTGAAAGTGAACGAAATGAAAGGCATTGTTGCGTGTAGTGTGTACAACGGCTAGTTAGTGGCGTGCAAGCAGTAATTTAATCATACACCACGCACTAGGTAAATCATGAGGAAACACACGCACGGCGAACAACTTGATACCACTCGTACAACATATTTCCAATTACTGTTTTTCTTATTTCTCGCTAAATTCTAGTTGGATGGCTAAGTTGCCCCAGAGATTCTTCGAGCCTCAGACCCGTATTTACAAACGACACCTTAGTAAGCTCTTTACCAAGTGTAGATTTCTGGTTACATGATTGGTCTGTTTTTATTTAGCGCCAAAAACTAGCCAATGGCATATACAGAATTCGCTATCATGAGTTTGCGATCACTATGAGGTTTCATATCTCTTCATGAATACATGTCAGTGTCGTGGGCAATGCGTGTTACTATCTAACATGGATCATCGAAGTTGTAGTGCTAGGAATCTCGTATGCGAGAGTCCGCCTGGGTAGGTATAACCACATTGTTTATTTCTGCCGCGAAGCAATAGTGTGCTAAGTTGTGTTCCGGACTCCGGTTTGATAGACATTGTAGCCAGTGCAATTAGTGGATATTATGCGAATTAACATTGTGTCTCAGGATGCCGAACGAGTGCAGTGCCACGCAGTGCTTAGTAATGCAGTTCTGGTTCGTGTTGCAACTGTTGATGGACAGTCGTGTCGCTTACCATCAGGCGAGCGGCTGGCTCGTCTCTTATAAAAAAAACTCCATCTTGAACTATGTAGCGTAGAGTAGTGTGATGTAAGTGTGTTTCGGTACCGATTGAAGCGGTAAAACGTATGCGGCGGTAATCTACTGCGTACCGAACGGTCCACGAAACGAGTGGAGCATAATAATCTTTGTAAGAAATAGTGGTAACTGACAAGGTCGGTAAGGACCTTGTCAGTTACCACTATTTCCTTTACCATTTACCTTTGTAAATATATAATTATCATTGAATAAAATCACACGATTGTTGCCATGCTCTGGAGTGCAGTCGAAGGTCAACGGACGACGTCCATTTTGATTTATTTATAAGACCCCGGTTTGGCGATGCGTACTATATTCCTGAGGTGATTTTACAATTCAAATCGCAATCTACACAGATAAAATATGCACTTTATCAAACTTAAGTGTAGATTTTTTACACTGATTTTATTCTAACCTTTTTAGTTTAAAAGATTCGATTCGCAAATCAAGAATAATGCGCGAATTAGCATAATATTTATCTTTAAGTTGCAATATTTATAATACGTCTAAACTTCCTTTTATACTAAACAGCATAGAAGTTACGTCTAGCACTTTAAACAGACCGTATTCAGGTTATTTTAATGGCAGGAGGTAATGGAATATGTACGCAAATCTCTCATGTGGAAACCGAAGGCAGAGCGTTAACCCGTCCAGTAGCCACCGAGTCAAAGTCAGTGCTGCCTACCTCACACATTAATGCCAACTGATGAGTAAATTGCCTATAAGTCACCGAGGGCATGTATAATGACTAAGGTCCCTTGCACGACGATCCTAAATCGGGTTAACCCACTAAAAGAATGTAGTGCTCATTCTGACATTTTTACGGACATGCAGTGTTTGATAAGTCATTATCGTCCAAATAAGCATTTGAAAATGTATTCAATTTGTATGACTCCGTTGAAATTCTATAAAAATGTTAGCGTAAATTACATATACCCATATGACTTACACATACATCATAGATTTTTGTGTATTTGAATTCGATTACTAAAGCGTATTATTGAGGGCTACCGTGCACCTGTATTTAGATTTAATAATGGACGTAAATGCAGGTTTAATACAGCGCACCCCGCGGGGGCGGCGCGCTCAAAGGATGCGCCGCCCGGCCCGCCAGCGATCAAAGCGCCGCAGTTATCGACCCACTCCTACTATCGGGAATGGATAGCAATTTACCGACACCGCTACTGTAATACACCGTGTCTGATTATCTGTGATATTTGTCGATTACCTTCACCGAGAAAAAACTCCCTGCCATATGACACATGAGAATTTTTACTTCTAAAAGCACTTAAAAGAAGTTGGATGCTTTGTTTACTTTGTCAAAAGTGTGCGTGGATATGTATATGTATTTAAGTATTGCATAACACGCGATCACTGGACAATTCCTGGAGGCGATCCATTTAGCCATACATTAAACGCACATATTAATGTTTCTCTTTGATGTCGGCATCTAAGTTACGCGGTATATTTATTTTTATTTTTATTACAATATTTGTTGTAGATTGCCGTCGATTTTGTAACACAATAAAACAATGTTATTTTAATAGCTTCGTATGTCGGTTACAAACGTAATCCATTTGATTGCGTCAAGTCGTTTTAGTTATATTTGAGAGATGCAATCAATACGGCCACATCCTTGCTAGTTTATGTTACCCATTAAAGTAAATCATGTCCGGTGGGCTTGCAACCGATTGCTACTGAGCCTGTCGGCACTACATACTTACAAATATGTATTACCATTATGACCTATTTAAAAAAATGTATCAAGAATTCCTTTCGGTGCAATCAAAATTATGGTAAACCAATAGCTATTTCAATTACATTAAAGGAAATGGAATCGAGGAATGCTCTTAGTTAAACAAGTTGCATCGGACGAACATCCAGTAGCATGGGAAGACGAAATAAAATGTTGAGATGAATATCGGTATTCTTTCCCATGATCGTTAATATTCAAATATAATATGATACCGGTAGCCGAGACAACGTTATAAATTGAAAACACAATGTGATCGATAATACCTTCAATAAAGACATAACGGACGGTAGCTAATACACTTACAGAACAATGACACTTTTGTCCATCTCGCATTGTTCTCTCAATATTGGACAAAGGAAAGAACCGCTTTTAGCTTAAACATCGGCTTTACAATAGCAAACACGGAGCACAGATGACCTGAGGTCGCCGAGATGTGACCTATGCACAGTGTTCTGTACCGGCCGCTCCTATTTTCATCTCATTGTGGCGAACAATGAACAAAAAAGATGGGATTACCGCGAGGGGTGATGCTGCTAAGTATTCCATCGACAATAGACACAAAGCCCGGTGTGTGTTTACCCATGAATACGAAGAATGGACAATAGCCGGTGCTATGCTAATAAGATGAACAACAGGTTAACAATATTTTTTTCTCAAGATAAGTCTACGTGTATAACGAATTCGCGTTTGGTGTTAAATCGTGCATGCATTGGGGAGTGCGTAATATTATAGTTGGTTGTAATCCCGTTTTTTAAATGCTATATTTAGACGTTTCTGCCGAATTATACTCGGCGGTGCATTGTTAAGTAAATAAGGTCGTTTGCATTTTATAATTGTAAATACGGCTTAACGTTAATTAATGCGAAAAAGTAAACGATACCATCTTGTAACTATCTCGGTCGATTTCTTTTCATCTTGATGCACAAGAAAATGTTAATTTTGACATAAAAACATAAAATAATATAGTATAATTTGAAAAATATTTTTTTCGAACACAACAAAAAATATAATATAAATAGTTTGTTACCCAAATGTACATCCATAATATCTTACGCATGTATCCCCGAAAGAGTAGGCAGGTGTACCTTTAAGGTATACCTTTCATACCTTAAAAACCGACGCTAATACTTGTGAACACAGAACCACAACTGTAAACTTTCGCGACATGTGCTTGCGCACAATAGTGTTACCGCAACGTAAACTCGACATTTGGCAGATGAGCGCATGGGCGACCGGCAATGATAATCGGTGTAGTGGTTTAGAAGTCCGGTGATGGCAGCCGTTCAGCGGGTCATCTGGCCTGCATATTAGCTCTCTCCTGTGCTATTATGTTGCACGGCCAGCTCGCGTTACGCACTCGAATTACTATTTTCATCAAACCATCTGTAGTATCTATGTGGAAAACTGCCTTTATTCAGTATTCCGCAACACCATTATTCGACTAACTAACATCTTGAAAAACTCGAGCAGAATGTTACTAATTAAGTACTTTTTTTTCTAAGTTAATTGGTTGCGCGAAGTGCGTTTAGTTAAAAACGTTAAAAGGCAAAAGTGGCGAAGATAACGCCGTTAAGTATTTAAAAGCTTTTCACGTGACAGGACGTGTGTTTTTAAGGACGCGGCATCCAGTTACCGCCGATACGACTTATGTTTCTATTAAGTTTTGGTCACGTTGCACCCGACAACAAAAAGTTTAATGTGCACTGATATAATCGTGTCCTAGTGGGTGCATTATGGACCACCCACACGCTCGGCTCCTATAACCACGTATTGTTAGAAAAATAACCTAATCAAATAACATTTCTAATCGTCACGATGTTCTAATTAGCCGGACCTTTTAAATTAAGATTATTTCGAACCGTTCATATCGCGCTGTGACCGAACAGTGTAGCGTTTCGAATTGAATATATTGACACCGTAAATCCAAGTTTTAAGAATCTTTAAAACGTGTCTTTCTTCGTACATAAATATAATTTTTACGACATTATTATGCAATACGTTTAATGTAGTTTTTAACTAACGTTTACGAGCTGACCGCTCGTATAGTTTGGACAAATTTTGTTTTTTAAAACGTGTGAAAGTAAAACATAAATGGCCCCTTTACGTTTGACACTTAGCCATAAAAGCGCATAATGGCCGGCCGGTCGGGGTGCGTCGTAACAAAGATTGGTCAAGCATAGTCGGATCAAATAATGTGTAATTATTGGGAACTACGAATATGGGTCATACAGGGCTTGGGAACGGAAATGCAAAGATGTAGTAGTGAACGCTACTTTACGATACTACGCTTGTTAAAATTAATTTTAAGAGGAACCAGTTTATATGTATACACCCGTTACTTATTTTATGAAAAGAAAAAACAAAAGAGTTTAAAATACATTGTAGTGAAAAAACAGCGCATTTTTTTATAAAGAAAATAAACCTTTTTAAATCGGCTAAAAAATAATCTCAAAGAAAAAATCTAAGCCGCAAAAAATATCCAATGAGTTTAGATAAAGCACAAGAGGTGAAAAATACAGCGCATTTTTTAATTAAGAAAAGAAACTTCTTTTTAAATCGGCAAAAAATAATCTCAAAGAAAAAAGTTAAGCCGCAAAAAAATATCCAATGAGTTTAGATAAAGCACAAGAGGTGTGTCCACACTGCATTAACAACAAAACGAATGGCGGCAACTTTTCCGTGCAAAGTTTACACGCGAGCACATTATGTAACAACAGTTAGCGAGATACGAGATGTTTTCCCGTCACGTATTATGCAAGTAAGCTGTATGTATGTCAAAATGTATGTACGTACGTGGGTCGAACCTCTAATGTATAACGGATATGTGACATACTGAACACGGTGTATGGTAATGCAACTCAACATTGACGGCCATTCAATGTTTTGAAGGAAATGATGATTAATATTGAATTGACACCTAACAATATTAAGCGAGAATCTTAATAATTGTCATAGATAAAAACACGATTGTACGAAACAATTAAATTGCAAAAATCATAAGTATATATTTTTTATATATACAGTAATATATATTTATTTAAGGCCTATTACATAATATTCATCTATTTTTAAAAGTACCTATTAGACATCATTCTATCAGTATACTTTATTTATGTCCTAGCAATGCAATGTGATTTGGTACTAGGGTGGGAATAATACTTAGATCGTACGTACACTATACGTTGCTTAAATTTGACCACACCGTTCTGTAACATGTTGTGTATGCCAGTTATTATATTTTATTTGGTAAGTTACATTTACTCTGAGACAGTGATACAGGCGCTTATTGTCCTTCAAATTCATTTAGTAACCTACATACATACTGGATGAGTTAAATTAATTAAACTAAACAAATACATCATCTACAATCTAGTCGCGTACTCACACACCTGTCTGTAGGACTGAGGCCATGCCTATAGCATTCGAAGAGGCTGGCCTACTTCATCAGCCTTATAAACACCGGCTAATTGTTCGCAGTGCTCTGACACTAATTGAATAATAGACCATTTACCTAGCCAACGGTCTGTATTTCCTGGATCGTTTCCTAAACAGGATTGTCTCTGATGCCATGCTTGGTTGGAAGTTTGTAGGTAGTAGAATTAGCGAGCAAACTCATAAGTAATCAGTGGGATTTAAATTTAAAAAGATTAATAATTCTACGTCAAAAACTAGTCTTAAATCACAACAAAAACGACATGACAAATTCTATCAAATTAATCAACACGTTTAATTGACACAACAGCAAAGGGGTGTAAAATTAATGCGCGTAGTTTTTCTAATAAAAATTCAGCATGCGATATGCAGATATCGTGGGAATAAGCTTTAACTGAACGGACCAGTTTATCGGCTCTATGCAAATTTTGTGTGAAAACCATTTCGATTTTGACTTGACCCTACTGAATAAGATGGGGTCTGTTTCAGAGCCTGTACAACGCTATATTGGTTTATGCAGTGACGTCACTGCACCTGATCGACGACTCGAAAGTTGTGATAAGATTTCTACGTAACTGCTATCTTTTTAGAGGTTAATACGGTCTAGGCCTGTATCCAAGTAATTTAAGTGACACATTTAGCTAAATCTGTGTCTGAGTACCATAACAAGCAACTAAGCTCGTTTGTTGATTTCACAATGTAAAAACGGTAAATATCGACCGATTCATGACCAATCTCAATTAAAAACCCTATTAAGCATTGCGACCTACATACCAACGACCTACAACAATTTTTGTTTTTACTATAACTAACGTTGTTCCCACACGGTGTCATGCGTAGAGGGGAATGCCGAATACTTTAGCATACATTATACAGCAATTGTAACAATCAAAACAAAAGGGAATTAAATTCTGCTCCGATTGCTGTGAACAGGTTATCCCAATTACAGGTTAAAGTTGACTATTTTGTTAAAATTTGCATAAGACAATATTGTGTTTGTAACGAACTTACCGCCTGAGGCGTGAAGACAAAGAATGTAACATTGGGCGTAATTATGTATGTACCTTAATTGTGTTTCTTAAACGTTTGTGTACACGGTTTTTAATGTATTATTCTAACATGAATTTTATGTTTTTATTGATTATAGTTTTGATAAATTTTACAGTTAGGAAAGAGTGAGTAGTTATTACGTAATGCGGTTTTGTAAAAAACACAAACTTTTACTTTCAGATGTTACGTAAAGTGGTTCAAGCACTATCAATTATAATGACATTATTATTAAGTAATAATATAAATACATCTAACAGTATAATCACCATATAGTTCTGACCCCACACTAGGTTAAACCAGTATCGTGGGTATCAGGAACTACAAGGGACTTGCGGTCCCCGAAGACCCGAAACAAACATTTTGTGGATCACCCAAGCATTGATCTCGGTGTGGGACAGGAACCGGCGGCCTCTCGCTTCACAGCCGGCTACTCGCCCACTGCGCCACGGAGGTGTTCTTATAGAATTTTGACCCTACAAAAAATAAATGCGAAACGGTAATAAACTAACATTTTATCACCTCGGGGATAGCAATGGCCCATTTATACCAAACATCTTTTTGATATTTAAATTGATCTAATTTTCATGACAAATTCAACACCTTCATCTAGTTTATCTTTCTACAGGCTGTTAGTCGGTTCCCATAGTCACATAAAGTTTTATAGCCATGTATGAATCCAAGGTTGAACGGGTATCGGTAACAGTAACTGGGCGCGATAGTTATGGTATCGTTATGACTATTAATCAGTTTATGACTTTTTGTTCTTGATAAACTAGTGCTATTTGTGTTTGTACAATGGTAATAAATATTAGGTTTCGCACGCGTGGATTCACGGTGTTTTGATGGCTTATACTGCTTTTTTTAATCATGACTATATAAAGAACCGGCTTTAGAACTCAACGCGTGTAATCATTGAAATGTAATGAATATGATACGATTTATGCACGAGAAAATATAAATTATTCTCTATTTAGACCTCGTGTCTAGATTATCCTCTATAGATCTCTAGAATCTGTCTAGATAATCGCATTACACATATGGCAATTTAACAGAGAAATCTTGTAATATGAAGACGCGTCATACAGTTGGACAAAATAATCGGACGACACGGCTGCGTCAATGGCGGTTTTCTGTTTCTCACCTATATCGTACGCGCATGGGTTTCTTTACACACAAACAAATACTCTGAAAATGTCTGTTAATTTCAGTTATTAATTGCAATGGTTAAAATTTAGTTAAACGCATCACCAGTCACTTATATAAATAAACAATGACAAAATCGAGGACCTAACGTAGCGTAAACTAAGCGGTTCACACAAAATGAAATCACCGAACATTTCTATGAGTACCCCATGGTACAGGGAGGGTCGGCAGTAATTAGAATAAGCGAAATAATGAACACAAATTATGCTATGGGAAATGAATTTGCTCTCCCCGATAAACGGATGTATTTAATGCACGTGTTGTATTTTTTGTCAGTTTTATACATTCCCATTTGTAGGGTCTGACCAATATGAGAAATAACATTCATCGGGCTAAATTAATTTGAAGGAATAAATTGAAAGGAATGAATATCATGTAACAAAAACGTCTTCCTTGTTTCTAACTCCATTAATTATATCTATTGTAAGCAGGGTTTGAAGCGATAATTAATACGATAATCTTGATAAATATAGGTTGGTAATTATCTAGATAATTAATATAAATATTGGAATTCGGGATCGTCGGATAGATAATGCTTTTCCAGTTAATGCAATTGACCATGAATACGTTCTGTTCGTTAATTTACTTAATTGGCACTTACTACGTTGATATCCTACTTTGGTTTACAAATTATGTTTTTCTTTTATTGGTAATTGGGAAATTATAGCCCAAATAAGTACATAATAGATGACGTTGATTGGTTATTGTATATATTTATCATTAACCAACTTCGTATACTGTACTCATTGTGTGTCTACTCCGCTTGGTTTGCAGCTTATTTTACATTGCTATTGTCTTCTATCGCTGCACTACTTTGGGTAGACTGGTAGATAATACTTTTGGCGTCTGCTTTTATATTAAATTTAATGTAAAAAGTTCAACAAAATAAATTTAAAATAATTATTTCATTTACTCGATAATTATTAAAAGACATACTTATCTTAATTTCAAGCCTTGGATAGCTTGATCTATCGCAACGGTTTATTAGAAAGAACTCCAAGTAGTCTGTTAACAGTGTTGCTATTTGTAACGCAAATTAATACAAACACAAGGCTCATTATATGCGTATGAGAAACGTAAATATCTCCCAGCAACAAACAAACATTACCATAGATGTTCTCACGCAATATTGATATCATAACATTGAGCGAAGCAACCAACTGCATTAGACTGCATGGCTGCGAGAACAGAGATACTTTGTTCCATATATCTACTGTTATTAACTAAAGCCGATAACGAATGCAAATGTATTTAAGTTTTTTAGCCACTGTCGTTTTTTCCGCATCGTAAATAGATCCTTAATTCAGGTTGATAAAGTTCTAAATGGAAACGGCAGTACCGCGGAGTGGTGACCTAGAAAGCTTGATTGACGAAGTGCATCTGTGTCAATAATAGAGATAAAACATTTTAAACTTATTGAATATATTATTATTATTCAATCGACCTTCACTTCCTCATATTGGCTTTTGGAGTATGATTTTTAATTTATGTTCATAATTCTTTTATTAAATGAAGTGCTTATATGTTTTATTGTTTACCAAAACTAAAAATGTAGCACATGCAGTTCATTCACGGCGTTTCTATCTTCATTATCTCTATGAAAGTTGAAAGTGTTATGCGAGAAAATGTACAGTAGCATATCAGAGTATAATATTTGCAAATGACTATCACTGCTTTGCAAGATTCATAAAAAATGCATCCATTACGCACTGGCGTTATACCACAATAGTTTCTTTTACTTACTACTTAGATATTGTAAGAGTTGCTTTGTGTATTGTTAGATTAAAGGGTCCTCAACAATGGCGTGGTCTTTGACCCCATGGCCCATTTGTGTATAAGATGGAGAGCGTTGCAAAATGTTGCATAACTTGATAATGGACGCCGAGCCAGACAGTGTGGCTGCGATCGGTTTCAAAACACGCGGTTATCACTTTTATTTACACTACATGACTATTTATAGCGCGTATTCGGAAATTAGAATTCAACGTGTGATTACATGTTTTATCTTTGTATTGTAAATTACTAGGATATGGGATTGCCCCAGTGATTTAGAAGGCCAGCCGGCATGATTGATTAATCAACACGAACTAATTTAGTATGGAAATTTATAATCAATTCTAGAAAGCTGAAAGACCTTTAGTTTTGAAATATGTCTCCTTCGGAACAAAATTCCAAATCGTGTTTTAGTATTTGATATTAACAATCTTTGAGAAATGAGAATTTCCAATATTGACCATCTTACTTAGTGTTATATTACAACCCTGAACCCCCATGTTCATTACGCCTTTATTCATTGTAAGTTTTAATTTTTAAACAGTGGGCTTCCGTCTACAGGCGAGAAGTTGTAAATATGATACTAAACATGATGAAACGAGACAATGCGACTATTGTCTGGCACTTTGAATAAGGCACGTGCTTCAATCCCTTATTTACTATGCGACCTACCGCACTAGCCTTTTGGGAAAGCCTTTGTTTTATAAATTACGCGTGTTTTTTCTGACATAACTACTTAATTGTTATTGTGCGTTGTTTTCAGTTCTTGTGGTGATTCGTGTTATGGTTTTGAATTTGACAATGATTTTACTCGGATATAAAACATCGATAATCATGCCTCGGTACGCGGTACTACTTGCCCCCTATCACATAATGAGACGGATATAAGCTCGGCGAAATGTGGGTGTACTGCTTAGACCTGCCTACCCCTTCGGCTTGAGTGCGTATGTATGTATATAAATCATCGATAACTAGAAGTTAGAAAAACGGCGGAGTCATCGTAATTTTCGCGCCTTAATAGCCCCCAACCCTTGCGCTATACTGCCATACATCATCCTGACTATTATAAACTCAATTAAATCTCATTAACATAACCTAAGGCGAACTAGCCCCATTCTCTAAGATATGTCACCACCTTTGTCCCCCGTAACCTATTCCTATTCACACTGGACAACTTAGCGCAACAATAGATACAGTTTTGACCCTCGGATGAGACCGGCATTATTTGTGTATTTTGGGCAATAAACAGTGCTTTTTATGCGATTGTCCGCTGTTTTTTTATATTTAAATTTGAATGGCTGAATGCACATTGTACGTTGCGTGAGCTCGTGGACTGCACCGCGCAGGTACCGTTAATGCATAATCATTAGAAATTACCGAAGCGAGAGTAACTCGCTCTCGCGCGTTGCATGGGAATCAAACTCGCGGATCGGTTTGGCGGGAAAAGTGAATTCTGCAATATGTACGGTGCACCTGTGTACAATCGATTGCGTTGTATATCATATAATAGTTTTATAAATATGTAATAGACAAAGGTCACGCCATGATTTGTGTAAACGTGTCAACACGCTGGGAACTGGAATAATCAACTTAAACGTCCCGATCCTAATCCTTTTTAGGAATGCCTGTACGCTTTGTGTAGTTTCTAAAGACGTGGCCCGGCGCGACATAAAATCCGTTTAGACGCTTTGTCGGCCGTACAGACACAAATACACGACTGTAGCCGCGACGCGTTAAAAGGATAGACGAAGAAAAAATAATTTAATGTTTTTGATATTCAGTGAACGTATTCCATAGCGTGTAGCACTAAACTAAACAATAACAACACAGAATTTAATATTAGACACATACGAGAACGTACACAATGTCATACGTCGGGACACGCTACGCACACCAAAGAAAAAAAGGATAACTAAATAGTAATACAATCATTTTCATTCCTTTTCAGTGCGTACGCGCATCTTTTCCATTTCGCTTGCACGCGTAGCCCTCGCTCTTTCACGCGGTCGTTGACCCGCGCATCTCCGACGAGATTGCATCTAGTGGGCATACAGCTTCCCCCAGATAGATGCAGTACAATTTGTGGCCAATTAAAAGGTAATATTTTAATTGAGCGCTACTGTTACATGCGCGATTCACTGTGCAAAAACAAGCGCGACGCTTGCGAAATATATTTGATTAGACCTGACCTACTTGGTGTAGATAAGAAAAAAATACTGCGCAATAAACACAATAATAGTGTAGTATCGATTTTTCCTGAACAACTTAACCGGTGCGTTACCAACTGACCGTTGGATTTTAAATTTTACTCTCTCACCAATAAAAAAAACACTACAAATCCGTGTAGTAGTTTATTTATGACGTAGTACCAAATCTCCAATACGAACGTAGTTTTTTTTGTACGAGGCAACGATCGCTGTTGGAAAAAAACCAAAACATTTTTTTGTCGGTACCAAAATCGTTTTACGAGCGCCCTCAATAGTAAAGGAACGGGATGAGTGTATCTCGGGCCTTGTCCCTCTCGGGCCCTTTACGTGAACAAATTAAAGTATGGTTTGGCGTGCAGTCGGCCACTTAAACCGATATGCAACACGAGAATTGGGTTTGTATTGTTAACCATTTCACATACAATGCGTAATGTTAAAAATAAATGAACAAACACGCGCGATTGTCTTGTTATGGCGTACAGTTACACTACAAGTAATTTTGAAACTTTTCAATCTCTTGCTTTATTAGCTTGAATGACGAGCAGGTCGCTCGCCTGATGGTAAGTCTGCTCATTAACAGAAGCAACACCACACAGAATTTCGAATTATTAAACACTGCTTGGCATCGGACTGCGCTCGTCACCCAGAGGCATAAGATATGGCCAGTAACTGGCTTCAAACCGAAACAATAGTGTTTACATGCTGCTGCTAGGCGGAAGAAAGAGAAAAATCGGTGATACCAATCTAGTGGCCTCTCACTTGCAAGGGACTTACCAATGTAGGCCGACATAATTTTACCGACCGGTGCCTAGTGCCATACCATCGCGGTCGCGTCGCTGGTTGCGATGCCTCACGATGGGCGACATTATAGTTGGATAACTTGTACTGACATCACCATCATATCCAGTGTAGTCACTTTACCGCGCCAAGATAAAGAAAAAATTACGTATCTTAAATTATATTATAGTTCTTCCGTAATCTGTACACACTGACAAACTTCGAAGGCAAAACACTGAGTTTTGTTTTGATACATCTTCAGTTACGAACGTATTAGTAAATGATCGTGTGCTGTTATTGCTAACTGTAGGGTTGCCAGGTGTTAAGGCTGAATTTCTAGTCAATTTAGTTCAACATTTGAGTAACATAACCGCTCGAGGCTGAAACCTTGCTAATTTGGGCTGTAAAAAGGCTAGATTCCGGTCTAATTTGGCTAGATAAGCGTTCAAAAACGCCTGACTATGCCCGCCTTTATTCACGCCTGGCAACCCTAAATGAATATGACACCTGTTATAGCACCCAATGTTTCTTAGAAGCGTGGCGTTCGCTCATCTAATGAGACACCACGATAAAGACATCGTAATTGCAATTCTCGGAACCGGGACAATGTAAACGGCGTTCTTTGTACTTAGTTCCATGTTAACCAGAAACAACTCGGGTCTGTCCGGTTAACGGCTAGATGCGGACAGGTTTTGTAACTCGTAGCTTATGGGGGTGGTTTAAAATATAGTCCACAGGGCTGAACTATTTATTGACGAATTAGGTCTAGATAATGGTCACAACTGTACTAAAATTACGACGTTTCAATTAAAAAATCAAGCTTTTCTTGAGTGGTAGAGCCACGCTGTAGACACTTTTGTCTACAGCATGTATTGGCCAGCTCATTACCACTGTCTCACAGAAAATCGGCGTAAAGTAGCAGCATGCTGCTGCGTTTCGTACGGTGAGTGAGATATCCGGAGGCCCAAACCCCCTCCCCTTCCCAATTCCTTAATTATCCCTTTCCTTTAAGGTCGATAACGCACCCATGATTCTTTTGGTATTGTGGGCGTACATGGGCGGTGGAGAACACTTACCATCAGGTGAGCCACTTGCTCGTTCGCCGGCCTATGCCATAAAAAAAAGCTCATACTTTTATCGCTGATGATATTTATGACGAACATGACATGTGTATTTTTGACAGCCTCCGTGGCGCAGTGGGCGATAAGGCGGTTGTGAAGCGAGATGCCGCGGGTTCGATTCCTGCACCGAGACAAAATGTTTGTGTGATCGACAAATATGTGTGTGTTCAGGTCTGGGTGTTTTCTCCCCGGAGGGGTTGACGTCAGGTGGGCAGGTCGTAAAAATAACAAGCCAAATCTTTCTGTAACGTGTGTAAACGTGTAAAAAGCATGTTGCGCCGACCCCACTGCGAGTGGGATACGGGAAGAAGGAGAAGATTACATATGTATTTTTAATTCAAAACAAAAACTTCAAGAGATCCATTTTAAAATTAACAAATCGGTTATGTTTATTTCCTTTAATATGGGTCACGTTACGACTTACGAGCATTTATAAATTAGACGCGTACGCACAAAGCAATTCCCTCAGGCGGTGCTAACTGCTAATACTTTCACTTCTTAATTGTATGATGTACACAATTCTTTGTGAAAAGCCTACGTTACGGAAGGTTAGGGCTGTTTGGAACATTATAGAGCCTTTAAAGAGCCACACTTCATTTGGCGTACGATAAAATAGCAATAAAACTGTATGTTTCTTCAAAATGCCTTATCAATAAACTAGCTTTTGCTCGCGGCTCCACCCGCGTGAATGTCATTTTTCGGGATAAAAAGTACCTAAGTTACTCCTAATTACATCAGCTATCTGCCAGTGCAAGTCCCGTTAAAATCGGTCCAGCCCTTCCAGAGATTAGATATATGTACCGTATATACATTCATATGCATGTAGTAAAAAGCGGTTATTTTAATATTACAAACAGACACTTCAATTTTATTTATTTGTAGAGATAAAACGGCACATACCAAATATTTAATATTTATGTACATACATACACATATCCCCGAAACCTACACCTAAATTTTGCCCAACTTATTTCCGTCCCATTCGTGTTTAAGGTGGCGAGCCTGTCACCATATCGGACACAAACTGTGATTATCCGACGTGGGATTCAAACCCAGGTTTTTCAGCCTAAGTTCGCTGTCACCAGGACAATGAGGCAGCCATTAAATCCGATTGCTTGATATTTTAAGATTTCGTACGCACTCACGCCTGTAATCCCCGAAGGGGTAGGCAGAGGTATAACCAGTACATTTCGACGCGCGTATCTCCGTCCCATGATGTGATAGGGGGCGAGCGTATCGACATAACGAGCATAATTCCAGACGCCGGGCTGACTGAGCATTTCGTAATAGAAAAAAACCCAATATCACTTTTACTCGACTCGGGATCAAACCAGAAACCTCAGAGTCAGCCTCAGTCGTAACGCGTACGCATTACAACTACGCTACCGAGGCAGTTGCCTTATAAAGGTTGTACAAGCACTGATTAGCTAAACACTCTTTTGTCTTTTTCTAGCAACGTCATAAAGTTGCTAGAAAGAGCCAAAACTGTGTAATCAGTGCTTGAAAAAGTTTATAAGTCAGAACCCTAAGGATGCGGTCAAATGCGAGTCGTTTCAAACAAGGACGATACAGTGGTTCCCACTACCCCAAAACGCGGTTAGTAGGACAAAAAATAATCGTAAAGACTCGCGATAGTAATAGTAACCCACTTGTTTAGCTAAACGATACCCCTTGAACCGGCTTATCAGTTTGGACAAAAATAAAACGCTGATAAAAACTTATTAGACGTCCTTCGAGATCCCGTGAGATCGATCTGGGATTGTAGATGACACTTTAGCTTTGAAATCGATTCTCGAAGTTTTTGTTACCACTAGGGTCGAAAATCGATCTAAGTATTTTTTGAATTTTGTTCTATTACGTTAGCTGCAAGGTTTGACATTCAGATATTGTTAGTGTTAGCGTAAACAATTAAAGTTTTATTTTATTTAATTAATTGAGCATAATTGTGTACAGGCATTATATATAAATAGCATTCAGCACTCCTTCATATAAACATTAACTATGTCAAATCTAACACTCCTCCGTGCGCGCAATATGCTTAAAAGGGGTCCGAAGTTTTCTCTTTACGTATTTACATATAGATATGGAACTAGTAGTAATAAGTAATAAAGAACTATTAAATATTGATTTATTTATTTTATTTACACTTTATATACGATGTATAAAGGCAGACTTAATGCCAAAGGCATTCTCTACCAGTCAACCTTAGGGTGATGCAGAGATGAACAAAGTAGGTGCAAAAAAAAGGAAGATACATAATATAAAAATATTACATAGTATGTAATAAAAACTACAATGCCGAATAAAAAATATAAACATAGAATAATATATAATAAATACAATATATAAATATATGCGATATGTAGGACAAACTATCGTGATTCTGCCACAACTATTAGTACTATAACTGTTCTTTATAATTGCTAAAAATATTAGCATTGGCGCGAGTGCCAGTATATCACTCGTACTTAGTTCATATTTGTACAATGTAGATATTCCGAGGTATATATGGTCGGTCAACACATAAACACCTTATATATCGATGACCATTAACGCGGTAAAATACCGCCATAGTAATTCATTATTGAACTGGGACTACCCATTACGCTTGTGCCACATTATCGGCGTTTACACCTAACAAGTCTTTCGTTTTAAAGTCTAATGGATTGTGGAGTACAGTTAAATAAAAAATATATCTTATGCGACATTTGAAAAGATTTATAAACAAAACACTTTTACCTTCAAACGTCATGGTGAGTTAAAACATCACTTTGTACACATTCCCATGGGATAGAACTTGGTCACGAATCCTAATTACTTTCGTACATAATAGGCTCTTAAGTGGGGTGAAGCACTTGACCCAAAAAAATTAAGAATTCTAAACATATCCATCACGACTTTTCCTTTCACACACTCTGGTATTTGGAGAGCCTGGGCCAAAAAAAACCTAGACGCAATTGTATGGACATTAACAAAGTTAGAATTGGTAATGTTAATTGTACTGTAGTTAGCTACGAAATTATGTTTCGATAAACAAATATTACCTGGGAAAATGTTTTGAATATAGGTCGAACAATTCCAAAGTTAGAAGTGAGAATCGATTGAGGCAACATGGTCCAAGTTTTTTTGGAAGTGTTGTGTTGGCATTTATGACGGAATGTCTAACCAAAATTCAAAATTGTACGGCCTACAATTTTTTTTTGTACGAAACAGGAGTTTTACAAAAACAGCATGTCTTGATTATACTAAAGAGTGACGAGGCTTTAAATGGTAGAGCCACGCTGTAGATAGTTTTGTATACAGCATAAATGGGCCGGCTTGAACGGATTGTTATCAAAAATCGGGACAAAATAGTGCTTACATAATGCCGTTTGGCGGCAAAAATAGACAAAATGTTATTCAACCAGACTGCTCTCGGATACGAGAGATCTACTTTAGTTAGTAGCTGCGCCTTTTTGAGAGATGTTGGTAACATTTTATAAAGGTTAAGTTTACATTTATTTTCGTATCCACAACAAAGTTATAATTATAATTGAATGTAATTGAAAATGGGTCAAATTACATAATATCTGAAGTCGTATGAGATGCATCATAAATTATAGTGATAGATAGTTTGATGTTTACGATTATTTTATTGCTTGGCGTTTATTTAAATTGATCAAATTACGTCGAGAGATTTACGGTTACTAAAGATTACGGGCCGATATTGGATGACGGTTAAATATTCCAAGTGTATCGTTAAATGAGGAAAATATTCTCTTATTGTGATCTCCACAATATCTGTTATGAATATCAATTTGTTTGTATAGAGCTTGGTGCATTTTGTACTGGGGACAATTTCGATGCCCAGTCGTTTATTGAGGCCGGTTTGTATGAACGTGATCACAATTTTAAACACAAACAAGATGGTTTTATAATTTCTCAAACAGGTAAGACCTTTCAACTATCCTTTTAGAATCGTTAAGGCCAAACCAGTGTCAACGTAGACATCAGTTGCGTACTAAAATTTTATTGCCAGCTCTTTAATTGGATACATCATTTGTCTTTATCACCTTCGTTAAGTGTAAAAGAGACGCGTATGTGACATCAACAAACTTTCTCTTAACATATACTAACATACTTTACCTTTCGAGTACTCGTATATCGTCAGTTGGAGATATCGCTTACCTGAAAATAAAATAGAGAACTTTAGAATAAAATTAAGATATTGTAATGTGTTTTACATAAAATAGTTATTCGTTTGTTAATTTATACATTTCACTACGAGATGCGAGGTATGGGTATAAGGCAGAGGTTATCTTGGATCGATGCTGTACGGTGACGAATATATTATAAATACTCGTATTTTTTAAAATATGTATTACATGAATTTAATCGTTAACCCGAGGGTATATACGAGACTTGAAAAACATTTTGAATAATGTCATGACGAAACCTAGTTTAGATTTTGGCACTATACATATATACTACACCACAGTGCAAAGAGTTTGCGTCTAAAAGAGTCGCGTATTGACAAAATAAGGTATTAATTTTCTTTCTGCCTGGCGTTATCCCGACTTAAGGCCAGGTTCCGCCTTCTAGTACCATAGATTTGATGTTATTTTGTATTATATGGGACGCCAGCCACCTGACCCCCACAACTCGCAACAAGAACCAAGTTTCGCCATTGCCTGCATTCAAATAGACCTAAGATGTTGGTGGCCCACTTATATTCCCAAAATTAAATATTCCAATCACAATAATAATACAATTCCTGTAGACCACTAAATAGGAAAACTACTGGACTGTTATATTAATAAAATTAAGTGTCCATAACGTTCACTACCGATATATTGAAAACTTATTAATTTTATTACAAATATACTAAAGTTAATTTTAAGCTATGGCGTCTTTACGATCCGGCTTTACGAGACATTATAATCTGGGCATACATATTTTGTAATATTATCCCGGTACAACCAAAAAGGAATATTCTGTGTCCATACTATAAAATTTAACGACTTCCAAACATTTTTTTGTAGTACTCACGAGCAATTATCTGTCTAGGACAAAATGGGCGTCCATTATACTAATCGTCTTCTGGTCGTCGAACATTTGAATGTTTCGGATTGATTTCTAACGCATTGCCACTCAATAGATATGACAAAATGGTTCACATTTAAGAAAATGTTTTTTTTTCTTTTGAAGATATAAGAGTTATTGAAAATTCGAAAATCATAAGTGGTAGAGCTATGCTGTAGACATTTTTTGTTAATAACATGAATGGGTCGGCTCTCCCGGCATGTTACCACTGTCTTATAGGAAACCGGTGTGAAGTATATCAATACGAGGGCCCAAACACCCTTCCCCTCCCAATCCCTTAATCATCCCTTTAAGGTCGGCGACGCGTCCATGATTCTTCAAGTATTGTCTACTTCCATAGCCGGTGGAGATCACTCACCATCCGGTGACGCACTTGTTCATTTGCCGGCCTCAGTTAAATAAAAAAATTAAACTTCATACGACGAAGTAATTAGTCCCAAAACGATCAACCATGGATCAAGCATTTTTAGTTTCGTATGCAACATGAACGCGCTACGACTGATTTCTCAACCTATCCCTCGCTGCGCTATAATAGCTTCATATTACCAAATTCATATTTCATAATATCTACATAATTTGTTAAAGCGCATTACACAAACACTAATAACAAAATTCCAAGGTAATTTTAAGCCGTATATGGCGTTAGGACAAAATGATAAGTTACTGTTACGCATGAGTTTATTATAACAAAAAAATATTTAACTACCGATACGTACGGCACTAAAGATTAAGCAAAACATAACCTCGTCTAGTTGGGTTTTTTGTTATACTTCGTCATCTATCAAGTATCCATTTAATGACGATTTTTTCAACTATCCTTTGAGGATAATGATGTCCTTTTTGTGCTACAATAATTTACGTTGGTGTCGTTTGGTGTAAAAAAAGCGAAGCGAGTCTGGATAATACGAATATAAGTATTTTTATACATAATATGGGTGTATGAAAACTTTATTAACTAATAATCGAGAGATTGGTGCTGTAGAAAATAATTTATTTTTTAGGGTAAAGCTGTTTTTTAATATATTATTTACAAGGTTTTTCCTCATTGCGAATTCGAACAATAAACCTACAGTTTTACAATAGCGTTTTTTTATATAACAAGCCCCCGAAAGTTTATCTCCCGATTGCTTTCTTTATTCACTAGATAAAAGTAGTAAAAATCAACGAAATTGTTGTTTTCAATTCATATTCGTGTGATACAAGATTCTTAATCAAGTTGTGACATCATTAGAAAATGTTTTCCGACGGCATAATTGCACGAAATGCGATGTATGATTCAATTTATAAAGTCTTACAATAAACTGTCCAGACATTTAAACATACAGTTTTAAGTTAAAAAAAACCCGTTATTATGAGGTAACTCAACTTTTTCGAGAGCATTAGTTGTTCCGTCAAGTTCCAGATTTTCAAGTATACTATTATAACTGTAAAAGTTATTTTTTGGGAATTACATTTCAGGCGGAAAACAAAAAAAATAGATTGGTAATGTTTTTGTGACATGCCATTATAAAATGAGTAGGTAAATATATCTTTATACTAAAATAAAACATGTTAACAGACTAAGAAATTACCCCAAAAATGTCATAGTAACAATGAGAGTGACTATCCGAAGTAGAACCAACTAGAGTATTTTCTTGGAAACTATAAGAGTTAGGACGAGACTTGTGCCCGAAGACTGAAACGCTACTCAGCCGCCGACTGTCTCAACGGCTACTTATTTCCATACAATTTTGACAGTTAAGAGGGTCTTATGTTTATCAGGATCTTAAATGCTTTAGTTGAGTTTCAGTATTCCAGCGTTATTCAACTAATAATTATAACTATTTTGGTGTATACTATACAACAATTACCTTATATATATACACCACTTAACTCTTACGTCTAGTTCATACAAAGAACAGTTAAATTAGATAAACGGTGTCATTATACGCATAAAAAATAAAAATAATAGCTCCTTCGACATCGCTTCAAGCGTTACATTCGAAACAATCGCTGTTCTCGATTTGGTGAATGTATAACTCGAATGTTGGCATCGTACTGTGAAATTATCTAAGAAAATTGCACTCGGGCAATTTTCTTCACAATTTAAAAAAAGTTGAATAACCTTTCTATAGCGTCCTCTGTGGAGCGCGTGCGTGGCGCCCTCTCGCTCACTCCTATCGCGAGTGAACGAGATGGGGTGATGTTTGTTTGTAAACTCCTCAATTGTGTACGTATTCGCGAGATTTCGTTTGACTCGGGTTAACCTTTATGTAAACTACATACCGCTGCATCGGAAATGCTAAAGTTTATTTTAACTTTAAGACCTTTGTTGTACCTTTATATTACATTATTCCATGATTTGCGTGGAATTTTTGGTACCGTGAGTCTATTCATCAAGCATTGTACTAATACACATATGTAATACAAAAAAAAAACCCATTGACGTAGTGTTTTCCCGCCTGTCTGTAAGTTTTATAGGTTAATACCCTTTAAGCGGAACTATTACTACCATATCTACTCCTGTGGTATATTACAGTATTATAATATAAAGTTTAATATCATTAATTGGTAAGTTTATTTATTATCATCGCCTCATTGTTCTAGTGAAAGCGTAATAAGGCGTGAGAAACTTGGTTCAATTCCAGGTCGGGCCATTGCAATTTATGTTTCGAGATTTTGATGCGAGCGGTGGTCGGTAGGTAGCCAATCGGACACATATGTATCAGCATCAGTGTTGTTATCCATCACCCATATTACTTCAGTGCTCCCACAAATATTTTTTCAGCCCATAAAAGTAGTCCATAGCAACATCACTGAGAGCTTTGAAGTAGGTATTAACTACATAAGAATGTACTGCGCTGGTCACACCAGCGTAACTAAACGTTAAGTCCATTATTCCTTGTAATTTCAACTGTGCTAATTTACTCCTAATTACCTATACACATATGTAATTCAACATGTCAATTACACGAAACGATTGTAACATTTGTAAGCGACGCAAACTCTCCTTATCGTAAATGTATTAAGCAAATAATGTACCAAACACGTGCAATTTATTTACATAGGTGCATGATTAATGCCAATAACAAAAACAGCTTAGTGTTATATACTGTCCCACTGGTGGGCATGGGCCTCTACTAATGAGGGGTTAGGCCTTAGTCCTCCTCCGCTTAATGCGGACTGACTACACAGACTTATTTTTTTTCTTAACGCTAATATTATCTTTATTTATCTCGAGGCCGATATAAAGCTATTAAGGCCGTGGGTTCGGTTCCTGTACCGAGAAAAATGTTAGTGTGATCCACAAATGTTGGTTTCGGGTCTGAGTGTTGTGGAACCGCGAGTCCTTAGTAGTTCCTGATACCCACAGGTTACCCTATTGTGGGTCAGGACTATGTGTGTGACTACTAGGTGTGTTTATTTATTTTATCTTCAAAATTAATGGAATAAAAAAAATCTATTAATTTTAAAATATTATTGATACGGTGAAAATCACAACATATTTATTTATGTCCTTGCTGTGTGGATGGGAAACCGCAACTCTTAAATATTTACTGTACGAATAACTAAGTACTTGCTATTGCGTTAAGTCAAAGATTAATTAATCGATGTAAGTTAAAATGCCCATAAACTCTCATGTGTTAATACACAAATGGTAGTAAACACTTGCACTACGGTTAAACACTGAACCGCAAATTTAATTGCCAACTAAAAACTAAGCGGAGTTCATTAACCTCAAACACCTACGTTTAGGGTGTAACCACCTAGCTCTCAATTACTATTTCACCAGTTTCCGGTCTACGGCGTCGTGTTTGCACGCACATCGATACCGCTAATGAAACAATCATTTTGTGTACTAAGTATTATGCAGGAATTGCCAAAACTCAAGTGTAGGTCACGTTATGAAACTTGTTACGCGTAAGTTTCGAATTTCGAATGTCAACTTCCTGACCATAAACAATAATATAATAACAAACTCTTGTTTTGTTGACATAGTGCGTACGGGCAGCGTTATTTGAATTTAGAATGAGGCTTTGCGAAAGGCGTTGTCATAGGGTACCGTTAATTTAGCTACCGCGGTCGTACACTTTAGGCTATGGACACAATACTTGTTTTGCCATTACGTTATTCGGCGATTTGGTGTGAATGGAACGTTATTTTTATGCGCAATTAACACGCGTTCCATATTCGAATGCGTAAACGATCGACAATAATTGAGGATAATAAATAACAGATGGAAATCGAATTGATATCATAATTGGGTACATGTATGATTGGAATTGTTATAATGATAATTATATTATTAAAGTATCAATATTAATTTGTATCAATTAGAATAGTAGTATATAAAATCAGATCACTTAGCAAAAATAAAAAATCAACAGTCATCAATATATTCTACATTCATACATAAATTTCGACTCAGCTGATATGAAATACTGTCGTTTCAGAACATATTAATTCGACGTCAGCGCTCATAATATGCTTACTTAATAACTTTCTAAACTTTACCTTTATCTCGCGCGGGCTGGCACATTGCGACTATTTCAGAGGGCCAATTCTGCTATTTTAACTGACACTGCGAATGAATTTTAACCGAACTGAGATTACATTTTGAATTAATTAAAAATATGTCATTCTGCTCCTTTAAAAATTCGATATCATCTCAGTTAAATTGCATATAAACTGTCAATTCGATCAACTTTCAATGTCTTTCTTTTGTTGAAAATATGGCTTCGCATTATTATGCATTTCGCCAATGACAAGTATTTTACCGAATTTTACGTATCAGCTGCCATAGACTAAATTCTAGAAATTAAAAATGACCTAAGCGACAAAATCAATGTTACCAACTCACAATAAAATACCCACAATATGACTAATTTCAGTGATTAAAAAATTACGTAACTGGAGGTTATGATTTTTTAATTAATTGATTTGACTAATTCCATGTATTTTATTTATTTCATTAATTTATCTATTCCATGGCATAACTGAAGGAAAACGGCACAACAGCACCACTCAGGCAGTCCTTTCCGGAAATAACCACAATCGCGATTATTTTATTGAAATTTGAAATTCTACCGAATTGCGGTTTTTTTATTTTGCAACACTGCTGAGGACATATCTATACTAAATAAAAATTGTGCGAGAGTTTTGGCGGGAATTTTGACAGTGCGATTGCTCTTATAATTTAATCTACACTAATATTCTAGAGAGGAAAGATTTTTTTGTATTTTTGTATGTAACAAATAAACTTAAAAACTACTGGGCCGATTTCAAAAATAATTTGGCCGTTAGAAAGCTACATTATCACTGAGTAACATAGGCTGTAAACTCATTTCTAATACTTTACTGAAATAACGAGCACACAAAGTCGCACAATTTTGACTACTTTTAGTTGCTTGCAGTAAAAGAGAATAAAGTTAACTGAATTTGTCTGCAGTTAACTCACAGTCACTTCACCTCAGTGTTGCCAAGTCAGATTTTTGAAAATACCGTGTTGTCCACATTAAAATACGGCATTTGCGTCAAAAATACAGTGCTTGATGGGAAAAAATACAGTCTATTTTACAGTGCAATAAAATGTCATACAAAAAAGGAAATAATTAAATTATTAAATAAAATATAAATTTATTTTAAACTTTATATCCTAAACTAACTTTACATTTTATTTGTATATATCGATCGCTGCAGAAATGGATGGCTGCGATGATGATGATATCGGTTTATTTTTTTAATGTGTTTAATCAAAGAATTTTATATATACTACTAGACAAGCTGCGCAGTACATAGAAATTGTAGTATAGTAAATTAGTTGTATTACTAAGTTGCAGTCAATTGACCGTAACTCAATATTATCATCTCGCTTACTCTCAACTAGAACCCCTATTGCGCTCCCTGTTTGTGAACTGTCAAACTCCCGCGTTATGTGACGCAGTTTTACTTCTAAATAACCTGTCTAGTAGTATACAATAATAATACGAAATTTTGACTATAAAAAAATACTGTGTCTCCATATAAGGTATTTATAAAAATACCGTGTCCAGTAGATGGCATGAAAATACGGCAGATCTGCTGTAATGTCACATTTCGTTCTCAATATTGTGACGTTTGTCTGTAGACGAAATGCATTTTATATATTTAAGTGTCTCACAATGGACACTGGCGAAATCACTAATCTACGGTGGAGCCAAACACAATTAAAAGAAGAAGAAGATAGTTAAGTGTCAAAATTGTTACCAGAATGCCGTTTTGGTTCAGTCAACTTGTATTCTACTTTCGATATCATTGCGTTCTAAGTTCTTGAATATTGGTTTAGCAGAATACCATTTGCAACTTTCTTGTCGCTGAGATTAGATCGGAATGATATTTTGAACAATTAAAATTACGAGAATTGGCCCTCAGGTGTCTTGGCCTTAACTTTAAGTTTAGTAGTCACTTAATATCTATTCAACACATGAACGGCGTGTGTGTGCGTGTTGTTATGGTACGTTCAATAACACCGTGGTGGCGTCGGGTCGACGAACTCGATGCGCCGGCGCCGCTTGCAGATACTGGGATGCGGATAGTTTTGCAAAACAATTTTGTAGAAAAAAAAAACTTTAGTGTCTATTGTTTGAGAGAAGCCTCAGCACTAAAGATGCTATAATACAATTTTAACTTAATCTAAGTAATTTTGCATGAAAAAGACTGCTAAGTCTGAATTAACAATACGTCGACGCGATGGCCGCCCCGGGAGACTGATTTACGATATCATTAATCGATAAGTGTTTCCATGACAAACATTACCTCACTATTTTAATTGTTAAGACAACTATATAATAAATGAATATACCCAACAGTCACACACATATTCCTGAACCCACATTAGGTTAACCTGTATCGTGGGTATCAGGGTCTACGAGGGGCATACGGTCCCACATAATCAGTTATATCATATAACAAGCCATGTATACTCTCCTTAAATAACACAAATCCGACAAAAATAAAACTGGCTTAAAATAAAATTACATTAAAGGCTGGTCATACAGTTATAAGCTGTGGAAGGCCACCCTTTTACGGCCTCGGCAATGAGTTAACGGAACAGTCGCCTGTTATCTAGTCCACACAGTGGCCGAGGTTTTTGTATCGATGCGTGTGTCTTTACAACCATGTTTTATTTTTGCACGGGCTTTTATTGGTCCTAATTTGACCCTTGTTTCGTCAATTGTTTGACAATGTAACGTTTGGTTCGACAGTTTATTACTTGAGACAAGTATAGAGAGTAGACCGTCGCATCGTAAGCTAAAGCTTAAAGTGGTAGAGCCACGATGTAAACAGTTTTGTCTATAGCATGAATGGGCCGGTTCAACCGGGTTGTTACCACTGCCTCACAGAAAACGTACGTGAAGTATTAGATTCCGTGAGTGAGATATCCGGAGGTTCAAATCCCCTTCCTCTTCCTAATCCATTAACCATCCCTTTCCTTAAGGTCGGCAACTCGTCTACGATTCATTAGGCATTACGAATGTTGACGTGGTGACCTACTTAATCGTTTGCCTGTCTGTCCTCTGCCATAAAAAACCCCAATTCCTAATCCGTAATAAAGTGAGTCACAATGACGAAAAGTGTGACTAATAGTACGGCAAGTAAGTGGTCATCCAGTATTCCATGGTCACCTTTTATGATACCTAAATCTTAAGCCTAAGTAAAATATTTTGTGTAAAATGTAGTGCCTGCCTAGTGAACCTTAAAAACACTGTCGTATTCAGAGACCTCAATTAAGTTAAAGTATTCATAAGACATTTCTAAGAATGCGATTATTATTTCTGAGACATCATTTATTTCTGTATTCAGTAACTTCGCATAAAGCATTTCTATCTTTAGTAAAGAAGCCTAATTAATTAAATGGTTTCGAGTGTTGAAATAATAAAATTCTAAGAAATGAAGCTTTTTAGTGCGGCAGTAAAATTCTTAGCCTCACAAACTTTTGCATACAAATGGTATAACACAATCAAATAAAATATAACTGCTCTCGAGGGCCAACGGTCACTGAGTCAAATGCATCTGTTGTCAATCAGCATCCCGATACAATTGCATCGCCTTAATTACAATAAATATTCATCTCTGCCCGCCCCGTTCACACACAATTAGCTGCATTATACGAAAATATTTGAAATTCAAATGGTAACTCTATATCACTAATTCTGTCAACAAATGTATGAAATATGAATTTTGATATTTTCCATTGTAGTGGTTTTTTTAAGGGTGACTCAACTTGAATAGATGTTGAGTATTTTTTCCTTTTTGATGTTATCAATCAAATGTAGCGTCTACAGACGGGTCAAGATTAAGTTTTTTTTTTCATTGTCATGTTTGAATGTACTCTTCTTTGTGGCTTTGGTAGCCTTGAGATGGTTTTGAAGAAACTTTGTATTACATTTATTTAGTATATATACCTTACCTTTTAAAATATGTAGTTATGTCTCGAAAATTATCGACTTTTAGTTATACCATGTCGTGTAAGCTAAAGTTCGGCTGGCTACTTTGTATTAAGTAGAGACAAAAAAACAAAAGATTCACAATGTTCCTTAACTTATCATCAAAATTAAATCCCCTGTTCTTCCACCTGCCCTTATCTCACTCGCAGTGTAGTAAAATGCTTTTTTATTACATGTTACGGAAATATTTGGCTTGTTAATATTTTTTCCATCGGGCAGCTGTCGGCCGTCAACCCCTCTGGGGAATAAACACCCAGACCCAAAACAAATATTTAAATATTTGTGGATCACACAAACATTTTTGTCTCGGTCCGGGAATCCAACCCGCGGCCTCTCGCTTCACAGCCGGCTACTCACCCACTGCGGCACGGAGCCTGTTACCATCAAAATTAAATATCGTATTAAAATGTGATAATTATTTAAATGACCACCACGAATCATGACGAATGCCGGAAATCGTCACAAAGACAATACTGAACACAATGTGTATGTATACAGTACGTCATCGATTTTGTACTGTGTCCTTGACAGTTTCACTACTTAGTACTATTAGATATTCTGTGGTTTTACTTTCATTGCCAATAAATAATAAAGCGAGAATTTATTGGTGCCAATATTAGCTAAAGTCCGATCATTAAAATACAATCTTATCTGTTTTAGTTTAATTATGATTATATTTTTTGGACTTAAAAATCACGTCGTAGTGATTTGTATTGGTGATTAATCTTAGATTAACACACAGGATGTTATTAATAGACAAATACGATCCAAAAACAAACGGTGAACTTCACTGGAATGAACAAAAAATACAATAAAAAGGTGTGAAACTTGAAATGGTCATGTATTTATTCAGTTGTACCCAAGTACTTGATGTTTTTTGTGTATTTACATCACAATTCCGCATTAACATTTTCAATTCATCTGGCCAATCCGTCATCCCGAATGCATGTGATGTCTTAAAGGATATTTGTGACAATTCAATTGTCACCGAGAAAAGAATCCATTAAAGGATCCCATGTGGTATCAAATTCAAATGTCTCTGATTATATAGGGTGTTTTAATTGTGAATGTGTGAAATGTTTTATGGGATTTGAAGTTGTTTTGTGAAGTATGCGGTACATTAGGTAATTATTTATGTTACGTACAGTTACGGCCTGTTTCACCGTTTAAGTTTTATACAGTCAATAGCGTAGTTGACTAGATTTTTTTATTATTTAAATCAATAAGTTACGTTACTCAAAATCTATTGCAGAAAGAATTTTATAAATCGGACCAAAAATAAATAAGATAGAAGCCATTGAAATCCTGTAGAAGGGGTAATTGTCAAATGACAGACGATGCAACCTTTGACGTCACTGTGTAAAATGTTCATTATAGTGCACGCGTGCAAGCGAGATAGTGAGATATCCCTACTACGCACCCACTTTTCCTCATACCAACATTTAAAGTCATAACTGCGGGCACATTTCTGAACCAATTATGATTGTGTTTTAATAAAAGGGTTTCTTTTGCGTATCATTTTCTGTTGCTTATAAAATAATGTATAAAATTCAATATAGGAAACTATCCTATTCGGACGTAATAATTTTATATACGATTTGCATGTACAGCGTGATAATTTTGTATATCGGTGTCGTTATTGTTTTATCAGTTAAATAAAGTTTACTTGTACATTCTAAAACTAGATATTGGTCATTAGAATAATATATTTTAAATAATAAAGAACAACGTAATAATATTAGCTCACACTAAATTTATTGTCATTTAAAACTGTATAATACTAGAAGTTCACAAACGTTGCATTTGATTTGATTACCATATACACGGTCGATAATGAGTACAGGGTTGTCGGTAAGACATTTGTTAAATCTGTGTTGTAAGCTTCCATCCCACGCTATGATTTATGTATGCGCGAGACAGTGCTATGCGTTCAGCAAATAACTAACAAATTCTATTTCAAACACTACACTTGTTTGCTGTGAATTTATTTGTCAACTTTCTGACTGACTTGTATGTATATTTGTACAGTATGTAACGTTATTTCGAGTTACTTTTCTCTTATTGATTTTACAAAGTAAGTTATTTAACTGGCCTGATATCCCGCGCGGCCTTCCCCGTTTTTATAGACTAAAGGGTGAAGAGAAGCGTAAAGGATGACTGAAGTGACTAACTTCAGTTCGGCCAAGTTATTTTGCGCGTATTGTAAACTAATTTTAACAATAAAACACGAATACACTTAAGTTCTTTACACCAGTATGAAAGCATAAAATTATTAATTAAAATACTGGTTGGTAAACATCATTAAAAAACGATTAAAAAGAACATTTCCATTTTTGAATATTTATTAAATAAATCCATTAAAACATGAGACGACTGGTGTTACTAATTCAACCGCTCTCGAGTGGACCGATTGTTACACTCAATACATGTCAGAATAAATATTGTTACTTCATTACACGGGTACTATTGAACCGCCACTAGACTCACGCCCTTAACAATCGTACGGATTTGCATAATGAAAGTGTTCTGTTTTAATGGATTTTACATTCCCACGTATACCGTAATTGTTGGCCTACAAATGTTATCGCATTTCAAGGCCGGCGCTTATCAACGACAATAACAAATCTTTATAATTCGATAGTATTTTTCCTGATAATAAACCACAACTTTCATTGGTTATGGGACAGTAGCCGTGCATCAATCATTAAGCCGAAAATATAACGTCTCTAATATTTAAGTAGCAGTCCTGTCGGATGTAATTACCTAAGTTGGTTCTTTCCCACGTCATTATGTAAAACTTCCGTAAGTAACGTGCGGCTGTATATGGCCAAGTGTCCTTACACGATGTTTACACAGCATTGTAGAGCATACATGTTAAGTGCCTATAATGTGGTAATAATAGCACTGCCACCATCGCCATGTTTGGCCGTTACTTTGAATATGAAAAAGTTGCATTGGTTAACCCTACAGCTGGTATCTGCGCGGGTGCACTATGCGGAACATTACTGTTTTTATTCAAATTTTGAACCCGCCAGAAACAATGACCTTTTACATTGTTCTTATTTAAAAATATTGCACTCATTCCTTTGTTTAACATTTGGATTTATCTTTTGTACTTAAAATATGCTGAATGCTGCCAGGCATTCGTTAACCTTACTTTTATCTCGTGATATATGGAATAACAGAATTTTTGAAATTCGAATCCATCATTAGTGACAATAACCTTTCGATTCGAGAGATTTATAATCTTTGAATTTACATTTTAAAATATTGTTCGTGTATTTGTTTAATCGCGCTGCATTATTCTCTCTGGACACATGTCAGACGCGAAAAAAAAACACGACGCGTTCCCAAATTGAAATTGACGCGTTCCATTTAAAACAATAATGAAGTGCGGTACCGAATTGAAAATAATGAAATCTGATTGACTCGCTTTGTTATAGCGAAATCGTGTTGTTGACGGTGAACTATTTTTTTCTGTACTTTTGTACTGAAAAAGTATATAAAAATGACGGTCTGAGGCACGCTAAGGGCATTTTCACACGGGGTTGAAGCATTTATTTATAGATCCGGTGCAAAATGGAATTTATAAAAACGCCCCCTCGCACTGTTTCAACCGAATCGTCATATGCACGGGAGATAACCGGGGGTTATTGGTCTCACATGAATTGTTCGTAGCATCGATTACCGTAACAGATGGGACTCGATCCTTTAAACGTAGCGCGGACGGGAGAAAATAAAAAATGTTATAAAACTGTTAATTAACCTAACATGAGAGATAAAATTTATTATATTAGTTGTTCTGATGATTATACGTATTGGTAACGGTGGGACTCGTTATGCACGATTTATTAGGGATGTGTTCGGTATTTATGGACGTCAAAATGTAGTGAAACAATTTGGCCACAAATTATTGGTTTATGAAGGTAACTTTGAAATGCAAAACAACTTTACATGTTTAAATTGTTAGCGGCTCCAAAGTGACATTTAATGTAATTTAAATACATCGTAATTAGTGCAGAGGTAATAAATTTGTGATGGTCGCATCAGACGCTCGCGTCAGTGACACTCTCGTCTGTAAACACCCTAGTAAATTTTGCTTTACACCTAGTGACGTCCGCTAACCGTCGAAGCTCTCCTATAAATTTCCATATTGCGCAGACGCGCCCATGACGTGATCTCGGAAGTCTTCCTTCGACGAGCGATAAATATTGTATTCAATGTAAGACCCGAGTAAATAATTAATATTTGTATATTTTAACAATTCTAGATGTTTCCAACTATGTATATGCAATACAATACAATGAGTTTAATGGAATTCCTTATTTACATATATCGTGTTCACACAGTTCCATTTTAGTTGATAAACTAACTTGAATCAACAATAAATGTAAGGTTTTGTTTCGATTGAAAGTCAGTTCAGAGACGGTTCAAATGGCATGCGATTTAGCAATTTCAAATAATATCGAATCGTGTGAATCCGCTATAAAATACGTCAATCACAAATCTTAATCGTAATGCTCCCTAGCAGACAAATCACCATGAACTCAAAGGTTATTAAATTTCTCTTTTCAAGTACATTCGTTCTTGACCGAATTTCTAATCCTCGTCGAAAGGTCAACGCGTGACGACATTAATTGATTTTTTTTGACGCACGTGCATGGGAAACCAACAAGTGTGTACAGATATTATCATTTATCGACGTTGCTATCGATCTGTGAACACCCCTTTAATTGGGAAATAGATATCGCCATGGGAATGTGTAAGTGATCGAACAGAAGCCCGTTCATGAGACTTCAATATGGTTTTGTGAACGTTTTAACGACCGTTTTATGTTCAAGTTGTATAATTAACGTTTGGAAATAACCATGGTTACATAACTAATTGGTTGTGACTGGTTGGAGCAATATCAATCGATACGTTTTTTGGCTTTACCAAGATTTAATACATACATATGCGGTCACGCCTGTAATCCTCGAAGGGGTAGGCAGATGTAACCAGTACACCCATATTTCGTCGAGCTTATTTCCATCCGTGATGTGATAGAGGGCGAGCTTATTGCCATACAAAGCACAATTTCGGAGTCTAGGTTAATACTAAGCATTTCATAATAGAAATAGCCAATATCACTTTTAACCGACTCAGGGATCGAATCTGATTCTGAGATCTTAGCACAGCAGTTGTGCCGCGTACGCATTACAATATATCAGTATATTTATCAGACTTCCTGAGCAGCAACTGTTGCTGAGATGCGATATATCGCGGCGTTTTAACTAATTTCAATTTTCTTTTAACCTCCGACAAAAAAAATAGGTGTAATAAGTTTTTTTTGTTTAAAAGCTTTATTCTTAATCCAGATAGTTTTTAGCTATGTTTGAAGACAATATTTTACAGATGTTGTTTTCTAATCATTATTGATTTGATGATCAACGGTTAGGTTATTAATTTTTTTTACTAATAAGAGTTCTGTAACTCTCTCATATATCTCACAATTGAATATTACTAAATTGGATTGGAGTTTTTGCGTGTTGACGTAACAATAGAACCTCTACGAAGAACTCAACGTACGGACGACTTTTTAACTACGCTATAGATCGTAACGAAAATAAAAGTGGAAAATTACACTTTCGTTCACTATTAAGGAATGACACTGAGATTTTACGGTCTGGAGGCGACGTTCCCATAGAATAAAAATCCCGGGATCCGTGTACCGGAACAGCGAAAGATATATCAGCTGTTCCAAGGATGCTCGGGTGTCGACGTAATTGGGGGTGGTAAGAAATGACGCCGAAATGCGTGTGAATCACAAAAGAATATCAGACAATTAAATTGTGATGACATTCTTTTTGGCAAAAAATAGATTAGCTAATAGCGGGTTGACACGGTTAGATTTTAGTCGACGGACTGCTATATCGTATGCTAGTTGAACTATTACTATAAAGATATGTTTAGTATCGATTGGGGAAAATTTGGATAATTATTACTAATATTTATATTCTTTTCGAAGGTCGTAACTTGTTATACAAGCTGACATATTGTCGCATAAAATGACTGCAAACTCGAGGAAAAATAATAATAAATCATAAACGAACAATAAAAACGCAGCAGAGCGAATTATTTCCTTCAATATCCTAAAATTAAACGATTGATCAATTTATTGCTTATTTCCTCTGTGGATGACGTTCTGCGGTTATGGTGACAACATGGATAATAATTAATTTTACGGAAAATTCGTTTATATTAAACACTTATTTACCTCAGTGGTACCGAAATGAGGTATTGTATTCAGGTTTAATCAACAATGTTCACATATTATTTAACTGAATAATTAACGAAAGAAAAATAAGTAGTAGCTCAGTGGGGAGTGGTTCAGAATGTTGAGATGAAAATCGCAAATTCGAAACCAACCCTAAGAGCATGCACCTCTGATTTTAATAAGTAATACACACGTACATATTAATAATTAATTGTTAATTATAGATTGCTTAAACGGCGACGGAAACATCGCGAGAAAACTTGCATGTAGCTGAGAAGTTGACAGCTCCGTGGCGCAGCGGGCGAGTAGACGGCTGCGAAACGAGAGGCCGTGGGTTCGATTCCCACACCGGGACAAATGTTTGTGTGAACCACAAATATTGGTCTCGGGTCTGGGTGTTGTGGGACCGCAAGTCCCTCGTAGTTCCTGATACCCGCGATACAGGTTAACCTAGTGTGGGGTCAGGACTATGTGTGTGACTGTTGGGTGTATTTTATTTTATTTATTTTTATTTAAGTTGTCCATAAGAATTTCGAAGTCTGCCTACCCGAATTAGGCCAGCGTATTGGACTACGACTTAACTGCTCTCATCCAGCAGAGGAGGCCTGTGCCCAGCAGTGGGAGGTGTAGTATAATACAGGGCTAAGTATATATAATACAGGCTATATAAGTTAATGAAAATTCTCATGTGTTTACAGTTACGTAACTTGATAGTGACAACTTTATACGCTGTAGTAACACATAAGAACAATCGGCTAAGTAAGAAATTTAATATTTATGTTGGACAACAAAAAGCGCCTCGGTTGTCTGCAATGGTTTTGTCTTTCGTGCTATTCAGCAATTAGAAAGTCCGTTTGTAGCGAGGTAACTGTATATTTTTTCGCGTATCAACCTTTCAAAGTCATCTAGCCGTGTAAAAACGTTAAATTTTGCACCGTTTACGGTCCAAGCCCGCATCTATTTTTTGTGAAAATCGTGAAAAGTTTCCAAAGCGAATAATAGATAAAATCGATACCCCAGTTTCCGAATGTAACTTAATCATCAGTAGTGATCAGATAAGGAGGGATAAGATATGTCTTAATATTTTGTTGTCGAACACAGTTTTAAAAACACGTAAACTCGTATAAATTACTTGCCACGTAATTGATATTAAAATAAGTAGTATTAAAAAAAGTCTCTGCTGTCTAATGACATTGGCCGAACGAATTGTATCATTAGATAGGAGGCAGTTTTTACTAAAGAACGCACCGTTATATTGCGCTGGTCAGCACATTGGTGGCAAAAGGTCAATAACACAATCGATTTGTGTGACCCTTCTATTTGAAGGGAGGGCTGTACATTATATGGCATTAGCTAACGCATTTAATTAACGATAAACAAAAGTACCGAGAATAGGTAACTAAGTAACCTTGGTATCAAAATCACAGGTATTAAACTAAAAAAACAATTCCCTTATAATTATGTAATTATATTGCACAAAAGAATATTAACAAATGATTCGCAAATCTGCTGAATTTCAGACAATACGGATTTGTAGCTATTTAGATTTTGAAAGTCCTAAAAGCTGTAAATTCAAGGTATGCTAGTGTTGCTGGGTTTGTCACAAAAATCTCCTAAATAATTATTTTTAATATTTGATTAGATTTGTGATCTATAATCATATTTATAAATACAAAGGATCAAGAACGTACAGTGATTCTTGGCCTGATATTCAATGGAAATACGTTTAAAACGGATGCTTAAATGTATCTTATGACTTAACTACATTGTCTGAACCTACATCAAAGTAAACGTTACTCCACCACTCCATTATTACTGGTACTTCAACGTACGCTAATTCTCTCAATTCAGTGTGTCAGCTTACGTCCTTGATCTAAATTCCGTTAACTAGCATTACGTATTAGTTGATATTTTTAGCGGTTATGTAGTTTGTACACAGAGACGCTTGTTTTTCAACGGAAACACAACTTACACTTACAGTTTTACTTACTTGGATATAATCAAAACAGGACTTATTCCTATAATCGATTGATATCGATTTTAGAGCTATTGTTTTGTTGACAAAGGCGTGAAAGGAAGCGTAGAATAGAGGCCAAGTTATTTTGCATTTTGTTATTTTGTTTTTTTTTTGTTATTGTAAATCATGCATCAATGGCTTCCTGATCACTTCATAGTTATATTTGCCTTTATTTGGAACTGCCCTATATTCCTAATTGACCTCAACACACAACGATTAAATTAAATTCAATTAATTGCAAATGATCGGTAATGTAATCGATGACCTCGACAAACGAGTGCTAGCTGTATCATATGTAATACCGCTATACATTGCAATCGACAGTTACTTCCGCGTGATCATATAATCAGTGCCAGTACTTTCAGTTTATTGCGAGATATTTGATAGCTGTATTCATTCGTATTTAAGCAAATACGAATGAATGAATATACCCTAGCGGATCGTATTGCAAGCGCATTTCTCGTATTCGAATGACAGTTATAACAACATTCGCTCTGCGGCTACAGTACATAAACGTCAAACGATACGAAAGAAAATTAAAATATCTACACGAAGGAAACAGCTTATTAGGATTAACTAACGGAAGCGTGAAACAGTTTGTGCGGGATCAAATTGGCAGTCTGCGGCAGGTAAATTGCGAAGTACGACTTAAAATTAACTGCCATGTACGGATATCGTGTAAAGCAATGCTAACTGGACTGTTATGATATATTTAATGTCAGTATTTACAAGCGTGGTGCATACTTGACTGGACCGATAGCCGGTGGGCAGATAGATAGTCCTGTGAAATGTCGGTTTTTATCCTGATAGTCGTTAGGCGCATTGAACCATATCTTACGCGTTTCCTTAGGGCCGGGTTGGGCACGTGAGGTGTTTCGTCCACCCTCCGTGAGAACTATAACGTACGCCGGCGCATTAGTCTCATGTCGGTGCCTCGGCCAATTACGTTTCTGCATTAACAAGTGCAAGTAATGGGTGTGCCGTGTGACCTGTTGGATTATGGTCAAGTGTATTTTGTTTTCATTAAGGTCTGTTATTAACGCATCTTGTGACACGCTACAACATTGCGAATGTAGTATACGGGTGGAAAAAAAGTTGTTAACACACGTGTTTGAAATTTGGAATAGATAGGGGAATGTAACGGTCGCTCTGGCGGCATCTGCTCACTCAACCCCCGCGTGCAGTATTGCACCCCCTTACATACTGCATACATTCAGCATCGAATGACCGGGGGATGGCGTACCATCATCTGTTCGTGTTCCGAATAGGATAATATTTCCCCATGCAATTTTGTTTTTAGTAAATTAAGTAGCGTTGTTTAACTTTTGATATTTAATTGCATGTTGGGGAATGAGGGTTATTTTTGGTATCATTTACACCATACTTGCAGATATCCTGCTAAAGGTTTTGTCCAAACTTAACTAGTTTTAGTAAGTGGTCTTTGATCATAAATTTATTGCACGTACTCCATTCATATTTTCAAGATAACTTTTTCAAAAGTTCTATTAAATATTCATATTTACTATCTTTAGAACAATACCAAAGTATCTGTAGAAACAAACCCTACAGGAAGCAGAGGATAGGGAATGTCGGTTAAAAAATCAATATAGCCGTTACGGGACAGCGAGGGTGCTGCACAAAGGGTGTTTGTACGCAGTGCGCACGCGCCGCGCCGCGTATTATCAATCACCGCACAATGCGCATTATCCTGTGCGATTTGCAGGGGTGACAGCGATCAATATTTTAATTAAATATTATTATTAGATGTGCATGTATGAAAGCGGGGTATTTGATGGCATGCTTTCTTTTGATACATTCGACGGCTTGAGCTTAGATGTATTGCAGATTTATAATGTTGTATATTTCTTTGTTATTCGTCTGAAAGACAAGACGAGCAAGTCGCTTGCCTGATGGTAAGCCTCGGTTCACCATACGTAATACCAAAGAAAGCTTTGCATTACCCAGCACTGCATGGAACTGCATTGCATTCATGATGTAAAGTCTCATAAGCCCATTTTCCCTCACTTCAATAGCCATACAATAGGAACACCATTCATACACACTTGTCGCATGCGAGACACCTACCACTTCGTTAAATGTCCATATAAATAGGTATCATATATTATGCTAATATAAATATCCGTCCATTAATTTCAAATTTATTGAAGTTGATTACTTAAGGTGACATAATATATAGAGACTGGGATATATGATATCCAGTGAAACTAGTTGTTTTTGAACATAAAAACACTTTCGATAAGAAAATAGGCGTGTATGATAAAACTATATAGTTCAATATTTGGTTATTTTTGTCAACGTCCTTTCCTTCATTCAACTAAGCGATAAGATTAAGAGATAAACGTGTCAAGATTTATCGCTATATTAAACACGCTAAAAATCATTGAGCGAAAGATTTCACGATAAATCTAATGACAAATGTACTGTAATTTATAACGGATTCGAATGCATCTTGACCCTTAAAAAGTTTACAATTGCAGTTCTTAACAATCAGGAACCCCGCAGTGGAGTCCACTTACTTTCTCATACCAAAACATATCAAAGTTCAACGACACTTCTAAGGTGTAATTACGTGCAGTTATAGAAATTAGAAAGGAAATAAGAAATTGGGTGACCGGGTTCTCTTAGGCCCCCTGCGCGCAATACACGGTTGGTCAGTTCCAGACAATGAAATTGTGGCCCTTGGGTAGCTAAAATTTTGATTCTACATCTGCTGGGTTCTGAGTGGGTTATGAGTTTTGGGTAAATATATGCGGGGAGCCTCTTGAATGGTGGTTATGTCTGTATGTAATTTGTTTTATCGATGCTTTAAAATAGTGGTTTTAATATGTAGAGACCTATTTACAAGGAGTTTATCGCACGATTAAGGGGCGATATAAAAAACATCTCTCGTTTACGACGCCGAGTTATGCAATTTGAAAGCGTTTTATTTCTGATATATATTATACTAATGTACTATATATACACTTTTATATAATACACTAGCTGTTGCCCGCGGCGTCGCTTGCGTGAACAGCTTTTTCTGGGATAAAAATATTTCGTCCTATAAAAAGTTTCATACAAGTTTGAATGGTAAAACAAAAAAATATTAAAAAAATAAGTGACACGAAACTACACATTATACTACTTTAAACTGCGGCTGGAGGTGTTACAAATATTTATTTTCAATATGACCACCTCGAAGTTCAAATACGGTATTCGCCAAAAATAACCGATACATTGTGGAGTATGGGCATAAAAATACTATATTAGAAATATTGTCATAATTCGTGCGTCGTGCGAGGTATGAAGCGATGAAAAAATAAAGACTCATTTGTGATTGCCGCCATTTTGCAATGCGCGTGCGCGCTGATTCGACGAGTCTGAACGTCGCGTCGCGTCGTGACCAAGCTTCGGACGCGACGCGACGCGTCGACTCTTCGCGTGGGCGTGGGTGCGAACTGCGAACGTTCCGCTTTCGCAAATATTTTTCTACTGACAAGTTACTAAGAGGATTTTTAAGTATAGACACGGTATTGATATTATAATTTTATGTATGGGTGTATTTTGAATTCGTGGTATGGTGAAATCTAAATTAAATAGATATGGTTGTTTAAACAAATTAAACCTTTATTTGGGAGATTCGACTTATTTCAACTAATAATTTGTGTACAAAAACTTTTGTGTATACGACTGGACAAGCTGCGCGGTACATAGAAATTGTACCACTAAGCTGCGGTGAATTGACCGTAACTCAATATTACCATCTCGCTTACTCTCAACTAGAATCCCTATCGTGCTCCCTGTTTGTGAGTCAAACTCCCGCGTATGTGACGCAATTTTTCTTCTAAAAAGCCTGTTTAATACATACAAAACTAAAGTCTTGTGCGAACTATCTTAGCATTTTTGTCAAGTAACGAGTAATTAGTGACTTTGTTTAAGTTGTGTGTACTAATATAGTTGAGTTGCAATCGACTGTCGGGTAGAGCACATTAGTCAGCTTATTGAAGCGTTTATTTAGTGCAACTGATGAACTCTACCGCAAAGACAGGTTCCGACTTGTTTGGAAACAATTTAGTAAAGAGTAGTGGGCAAGTCTCCGGACCGGTTCTGGCTACGCTAGTATTTGGTCGAGTAAATTCGAGTAGCGAGTAATTTTGTAGTTAATTTGATCGAATCCAATTTTGTTCTGTTTCTTTGATGTATTAAAAATATATAGTTGCACCTTATGCATCATTTTTAACCGACATTAAAAAACGAAGAGGTTGTTAATTCGTTTGTGTATATTTTTTATATTTTCACGCATACAACATTTGGATGTGTGGACGATTCTTTTTGTTAAGGTTTATTCTTATGATGGTCTCATATAAATTGGTTTATGATCTGACGATGGAGCAATAAGTCAAAATTTGAATTTTCTAAACGGATAACAGCAAATGTACCTCGATTCGGATTTTGAAGTTTTTAACTTATCTATGTTATATCGATAGATAGGTAGATCATTTAAAACATAGTCAGTCGGTACGAGTGCCTAATAGTACTAATATACTATGAAAGTAACTCTGTCTGTAAACTTTTCATGGTTTAGCCACTGAACCGATTTTGATGTTTGGTACGAAGAAAGCTTGAACCCTAGGAAAGGGCATAGGCTACATTTTCCCCCATAATAATGCGCAGTTACTGTTGGATGGGAACCCAAAACACCCCCGGAAGGACGCTCGAGCAAAAGTTAGTCGTACTACTATTATAAATATAAAAGATTTTATGTTTGTAAGTTTGTGAATTTGGATGTTTGTTAGTCGATCACGCCTTAACAGCTGAGCTGTTTTGGATGAAATTTGACAGGTAGACTAAGACCTGGGCTAGAACATAGGCTTTTTATTCTGCAAAAGGTAGTCCACGCGAGCGGAGCCGCTGCGAGCAAAAGCTAGTAGTAAATAAAATAGTAAAGCACGTGTCATTGAAAGTCGTAACTAAGTTATGCTAATCAATTTCGCGGCATATGTTCCATCTAAAAATGGGACATGTGTGGGAGTCTAGTACTAGCGGACAGCTACGTATCAAAACAATGCGAATATGGGTCAACATTCGTTTACGCGCCTCATGATGGGTATTCGCATATGCTTCAACACATTAATCAAGTCTATTTTGCTCCAGAAATGGAAAGAATCTGGATCCAAATAACCCAATTTCGTTGTGAACAAGTACTATTTGTGATTTATGTGGGAGATCATTATCGTTTGGATCGCCATAATGGTGTAGTGAGAGCGTAACTACTTAGGATAAGTTCCTGTGCTCGGAAAACTGTGGGTTCGCTATTTGCACACCTGTGCCTACCTCTAGGGATGCAGGATAGACCTGTATTTAGTACCTACCTACCTTAAAAAAGTGCAGTTTCCACATGTGCTTGGCTTGGCTTTAAAGGTATTTTTTACAGATAAGAGGCCTGTGTCACATTGTTAAAGTAAGATTTAACAATCAATTTAACGTATAAGACACCTATTTTTTAAGGTTCCCTAGAAGACATCTTTCTTCAACTTTTGTATCTGAACGTGTCCTATTTTGTAAGTAGCATTTATTCAGTAGTGAAAAAGGCGCTTAAGAAAGCTCGTTGTCATTTGACTAGGCGTATGCACTTTTAATTAGACAAATTAATAGGTACACGACGAATAAAGAACGGATTAAAAAGGGTTTGAGTCAAAGCCGCCTGCAGCTCTTTCTGTACCAAATGGACGAGAAAAAACAACGCAATCTCATAATTTAACAACAATTTAATAATCAGTTAAACACGCATAATCAACCCTACAATTAGTCGCGCGGGTCATTAAAAATTACTTAAGAAAAGATTCGTTAATTCTTTAATAACATACTTGAAGAGTTGTTCAATGAAGTCTTGGACCCTTATGATGTAACACCTTGACGGACAAAAAATCGAGAGAATATGAAAAACTGTTTCTTACGCGTTGAACGGGTGTTGGTGACTACAATTCGACGCGTGTAGTATTACACTAATTATTGGGGGATTATTGTTTTCTTTTGGCAAAAAAGTCAAAGAAAACATTCTTTGATTTCCCTAAATTATCCAAGGTAATGAAGGACAATTGATGATTATATTACTGATTATATTTTTTGTCCAGTTTGACAAAAGTTGTTATAATTTATCAGATAAACGTTGACTCAAATTGGCAGATTAATATTATATGTATTTTATCTTGTTTACACAGTATAATTTAGTATTGTATAGTGTTATTTACTGGTACATAGAAAGTTTTTACGAACGTTATGTAAATATTTTCTTTTCTATACTAATGGGAAGGCACATATAGTTAGAAAACATGCTTGTTAGAATAAACTCTCTAATAAGACAATAATTTTATATGCAATTGCTCAGGGAACCAAACTAGATCGTGTAGGCTTTTGATTTTAACATTATACAATTGGATCCTAGTTGCGCCTACGGTCGAATGGTCTTTGGGATTTTATAATTATTTATCTATATTTTAAACCTATTCAAATGTTGTCCTTGATTAGTAGTAGGGACTCGTATGTACCAATATGTTATCAATTCAAAAATTCTTATAAAAGTCACATTAATTCAGAATAAGTTAGTTATGACTGCCTCGGTGGCGCAGTTGTAATGCGTATGCGTTACGATTGAGGCTGACGCTGAGGTCTCGGGTTCGATGCCCGGGTCGGATACAAGTGGTTTTGGGTTTTTCTATTACGAAATGCTGAGTATCAGTCCGGAGTCTGGAATTTGTGCCCGGTATGGCAATAGGCTCGCCCCCTATCACATCGTGGGACGGAGATACGCTCGGCGAAATGTGGGTGTATTGGTTCCACCTCTGCCTACCCCGTTCGAGGATTACAGGCGTGAGTGCGTATGTATGTAAGTTATTTATTACCTACTTCATGTTTAGTCAAAGTACTACCAAGATTGAAAAGGTACGCAAAATGTTATTCTATTACATATATGTATGGTCTAAGTTAAGTGTAATTTGAGATAGTAACAGCATATACTTAATTAGACAGCGTAATAACTTTTATTTTTTACAGTCTATAACATTTTTATGATCGTAGCGTACGCAAACGAAATCTACAGTAGGTATGCATCTAGAATTGTAAGGCCGCGCCGATGCGTCTGCCAGTGTAGTTTTATTTATAATGCCACGCTTGTTTAGTTACTACGCATAGACAAACGGTGCATAGGATTTTACATGACATGCAGGCTTGACCAAAGAGATATAATAAAGGAAAAATATATTATAAAAAGGTAACAAGTATAACACGCGGAAAAATTAAATACATAGTTAATAGGTTTAATTTTATATTTACAAACGTGGTTGTAATTATTAGTATTTGAGAAAATTGCAAACAAGCTTACATACGCATGTTTGGGACTTCTTTTTTGTGTCAGTTAAAAAGGCCAAATAACGCGAGCCTATTACGTATAAAAAAAAAAGAAAAAAAAGGGAATTGGGTCATTAAACATCTATTTGTGTTCTACAAATACATTAATTTATTCGTCATCGTTAGTAAGCGCATTCCCGATTGTTTTTATCGTGAGGCATATGGTGCGATTTTACTTACGGGCTACGTGCGCGTCTGCAATCTTCTGTATAGGTCAAATGCACATTCGAGAAATGCATGCGCCGATGCAAAAATAGTGTCAAATCAAAGTTACCTTGCCTTTTGTTATCACAACGCGACGTCACAATTGTTTGGCGACAAACCAATAAAAAAGTAATAAATAACAAACATCTCTCTGCCATCGACCCGCATCCAATTGCAGTTAAATCATTGATAGCACAATGTTTGCATGAAAATTAGCTCTGTGTTGACTCGTTACGATGAATTTATTGCCAGTACGTTATCTATATTGAACTTAAGTCTCTCAATCGCAGATCACGTACATAACTTGTTTGAAAATAATATTTATATTGTTTCATTCTGCGCTTGCCGCCTTTGCCTTGCACTGTCAATGACGCTTAAATGCGGAGGTTAGAAAACTTAACCTTTAAATGGGGCAAATGTTGTGTAAACAAAACACTTACCTGTTATTCTCTTTTGCGTTTTGCTATTCTCGGGACTGGACACTTTGCTCTCTTGTGACGGTGTGTTCTGTTTGGGAGTGGTGATGGTGATCGGCGACCGCCGCAGCGCTGCCGGCACCGTCGACGCTGGCACAAGTTGCCACGCAAATCTCTGCGTACCAGGTAGTGGTTTTTCATTCGCAAAATCGAAGCCCCATCGCTGACTGTCCAATTCTAACTGGCGCGCCAATTCTCTCTCAACAAATCGCCTGTTTTCTTCCCTGTCGGTGCAACCGAACAAGTTTCTTCTGACGCCGTCTAGCGCAGTGACTCCGCGCACGCGCAGCGACCTAGTGTCCAACATCGTCGTTGTGGCCTGCAGGCCGGGTGCTCTCACACTTAAAGCCGACATCTCAACAGAGTCCGAACAGCGAAACACTACACCGATTAGCATCCGCGACGCCGTCTTCACCTAGCACAAGCAAGGTCAGTATTAATGAGTTGAAACACAATCAACAATGAACGCACGGAAGAGTGTTAGGTCCATCACGCACTAATAAGAATATATTGTATTGTTATTTGTTAGTTCAGTGAGAGTAAACAAGTCGTAAATGACGCGTCGGAACGCGCTCGTGACGTCGTACGTCCGTACAGCCAAAGTACGTTTGCAGACTGAGGTGCGGCGCGTCGGTAGTCGCGCGCCTCGCGATTGAGGAGCTCGACGCGGCGCGGCGCGACGGGCGAGTTGGGCAACAGCGGGCAGCGGCACACTCGATATATTATTTATGAAAATTGACACTAGATGGCGGTAGAGTTGCTTTGGTAGCTAATTCGATGACCATTTCTGCTCTCCCGATTTTTGAGTAGGTATTTTTTTATGATTGAAGTAAAATATATTAATTATACCCCATCTAACATCTAAAAAGAAAAGGTTCTTATTGTTAGTATTTTATAGATTACGATAATATATTTTAAATTCAAAATATCAAAAAGAATATCCATTGGTCGAAATGTCGGGAAATATAGAACAATAGTATTTATACCTTTAAATATTACGCGATTTAAGATTTGTTTATTACAGTTTATTGATTATTATCATAAATATCCTTATAAGATTTATTTTCTATGAATAATTTTATTCTTAGCTGATTTATAATTAGGTAGTATATATGCAACGGTACTCGCAAATCACGACATAAAATGAAAACAAACGGAATGTAAGCTGTATCTTTCAGTTTTATAATAAGTAATTACGTTATGTAAGTTAAATGTGATTTAAATTATAGTATGGATAAAAACAACAATGAATTGGCAACATTATAAACTGGCTTGTTTACGAAGAACGAAGACGTGTCTAGTCTAGGTTACGTGTGCAGTTTAATATACCTCTTATCAGAAATATAGCTTTCTCTGTCAGACGCGTCCGTTACTAAGTTGCAGAAAGAGGAGAGCGAATGTATTAATAGCACAGAGCATCGCTGCCGCCATTTTGCCGAAACTCGATTGACTAATTTGTATGTTGAACTGTTAGTAGAACTTTTTTTACTGAAAAATCAGTAACAATTCAAGTGTAACATAATATTTCAAATTATATTTTACTAAACAAGTTTAAGAAAGTGATAAAATTAGCGCGTTTTGTACGTCTGCAAGCTGCAATACTCGCTTTCACAACAAAATAATGGCAATAAAATTGCGACATTTTTTTGACGTAACGTAACAAATAAATGTCACAGTGAATACTATAAATATATACGTCGACAAAGTAGTAAATATATATGAGGAAACTCACCTCTATCTATTTATTTATTTTGTCACGGAAAATCTTCGATTTGCGGACGGGGTTCATTCACTGCACTGCCGCCGTACTAATTTTCGAGATATGACAATGACGCGGTAGCGAGAGCGCGGGCTCGACGCTCATTGGTTGAAAATGGCGGCCATTTGTCTCATTGGTTCATCGGATTTTAGGCGCCAAATTTCGGTTGGTTGAGACGCCGGATGGCGGGAAATAAATGAGGTACTTTCCGGTGCGCATGAGTTCTATTACGGAAAATTGTGTTTGGCGCCTTTCGCTTCCGTATGATCGTCGCGAAAAATTCGAACACTTTTGGATTATCTACGCATTCGTCTGTTTATTATCAAGTCTTATAAGTTCTACAACTAGATACAGTTTAATAAATACGATTTTCCAGTCACGTGTTTATTACAAGACTAAACACGTATAATATTTGAACTAAACTGAATTATGAAGTACTTTTCATTACCAGATATATTAAGTATAAAAACAGGTTTACAATAATATTAGGTCTGCTTACTATGCAATATTGCATAGGTTGCCTATAAAAGATGTTTTGTATTCAACCCGTATGCATATGTGTTTGCGTTTTTTTTAAACGACTTAATAAATCTTAATGGATTTTTATACTGTTATTCCATATAGTTTCAAGAGAGTTTTAGTGTACAATATATGATGTTATCATTCTTTTGATGCAAGTTATAGGTAAGCGTATATGTACAAGTTACACCTATGTCAACAATGTTTTGGATATTTTACCCTGTTGGATTCATATAATTGTGAAAGAAAAATTCTATCCCTAAGGGGGTGGGATGGGAATTAAAGACTTAAAACTCGGCATTTATTTATGTACTTTCGGTACCGAATTTGATGAACTTAATAAAAATAGATTTCAATGTGCTGCACTTGATTCGTTTTGTACATGACTGAATAGCAACGATAAAAAATATAGTGAAAAACCCGCCATAGTGGTTCGTTCAGACAAGTCGCGTTCCTGTGTCAGCCAGTAACTTCAGGCCGGCATAACTCTGGCAACTGTCGATGTACTGAAATACTGAAAAACAAAATATACTAAAAAGTATCGAATTATATTATTACACGGTGAATTAGAAAACTTTTTACAAAGATTTATTACAGTTAAATATTAATATATTATGTCCGTTAACAGTTCTACGGAATTTTATTTATGATAATTTATTTTGAAATCACCTTAATTTAAATGTTTATTGGTGCAGAATGACTATTATATAATTTTAGCAGCATACCCGTACGCTACATGTTTGCTTGAACCAGCTGTTATTTAAATACTAACAGAATAAAAAAAAACAAGTTACTTTGAATCAATTTTATTTTGTATTTTAAATAAGGCAACACTTGCATATATGTAAGCGGATTTAGGATTACGAAATTAATAAATAAAATGTAGGAATTATTTTAGTTTTTTGCTTTTTGGTACCTACTTATATATTATTTAAAGTGTCGATGCGCATATGAGCAAGTGGATCAAAGTGTAAATGTCCACCAGCCATGAACGCTCACAATACCAGAAGAAACATGGGCGCGTTGCCGACCTGAAAGGAAAATGATAATTTAGGGATTGGGAAGGGGAGAGGAGTTTGAGCCTCCAGATATTTCACTCACCGTACGAAACGCTGCAGCAAGTCGCTATTTTACGTCAGTCTTCTGTGAGGCAGTGGTAACAATCGACCCATTCATGCTGTAGACAAAACTGTCTACAGCGAGAAAACGGGCATTACACTCCGAACCTAAGTACCACCTAATAATTACTGAAATATTTGTAGAATCTGGATCAGTTTCCTGACGGATATTCTGCCTTTCCTGTTACTCACATGTGACTTATTAACTTATATTTATTTAAGACACGTTGGCGGCATATTGACCTATTTATAACGGAAATCAGTGGCTTAGAATTGCGGCATGCGCTTACAAAAAAATGTTTCCGTAGCAGATGTGGCGTAAACATTAATGGTTTTCAAATGTAGATAAAAAATATTACTTTCTCCGCAGGTGGATGGCGATGATTAAAGGCTAAATAGTCGTTGAAAGTTACCGAGTTTTATAGTTGTGCATGGAGCAGCTTGTGATTTTAATTTAATGATTTTTGTCGAACTTCCGATAAAAGAGGGGTTTATGATGCCCCCTTTTAGTAGAAATGGTTTGTTAATCATGTAGGTAATTATCGCCCCATTTGTGGAACAAACTACGCGGTGCGGTCGGGAGTCGAACCCGCGGCCTCTCGCTTCCGGCTACTCGCCCACTACTCCACGGAGGCTGAAAAGAAAAATAAGTAATAATAAATACACCTATAGTCCTGACCCCATACTAAACCTGTATCGTGGGTATCAGGAACTACAAGGGACTTGCGGTCCCATAACACACTGTTTTTTTTCTGGATCACACAAACATTCATCTCGGTGCGGGAATCGAACCCACGCCTCTTTGCTTCGCAGCTAGCTACTCGCCCACTGCGCCACGGAGGCTGTTATCATTATTCTTAGAATGGAAAATAATTTTAATTCATGTATACATAACATAATATACATATTACCACATATTACATAGGATCATCAACAATACACAATCATGCCTGCATCGGTGGTACAGTTGTAATACGTACGCGTTACGAGTTGTGCTGCGGTCTCAGGTTCGATCCCGGGTCTGCTAAAAATGACATTAGGTTTTTCTATTATGCAATACTCAGTATTCCTGGAGTCTGGAATTGTGCCCGGTATGGCGATAGACTCGCCCCCTATCACATTATGGGACGAAATAAGGTCGGCGAAATGTGGGTGTACTGGTTACACCTCTGCCTACCCCTGCGGGGATTAAAGGTGTGATGTATGTGTATGCATCAACAATACACTAGACACTTACACTTTATCTGTCTATTTTTCTGTCTGTGTGTCTGTGGCATGGCTGCCCTTAAATGAATGGACCGATTCGAATGCAATTTTTTATTTGACAACTGGTTTAATCGAGATAACCCTTAAATGCGTTTGAAAAAAAACGACCATTTACAAATCCTTGACTTAATTGAAAAAGTGAGTTTGTTTGTTTGGATTTCACGCCAAAATAACTAAACCGATTTTGATGAATATTCTGGAGACGGTTATAGGTTACTACGGTGTTATCCTGGAAAAGGCTGTTCACGCAGGCGGAGCCGCGAGCAAAAGCTAGTTTATATTATTAGTATGGATTGTGTAGATTTAAAAAATATATGTACACCTCGAGATCGTCATATCACAAACTCGAACATTAAGTATGAAGATACATTGATAATTTTAAATCTATAATGCATGATTGACGTGATACGGGGAAGCGTGTCAAATCCTTCAAGTCCGTAATCTATCATAGGCTTAAAGTTTCTCCAAACACCAAAGAGTGATAAAGCCACGCTGTAGACAGTTTTGGCGATATCCTGAATGGGCTGTTTCGACCGGTTTGTTACACTGTCTCACAGAAACCTGACGTGAAGTAGCAGATTGCTGTTACGTTTCGTGTGGTGAGTAAGATATACGGAGGCCCAAATACCCCTCCCCTGCTCAATGATTTTTCTTTAAGGTTGGCAAAGCATCCATAAATCTTCATGTGGATATTCATGGGCGTTTGCTGGCATGTCCATGTATAAAAGGGTGAAAAGAGATGGGAAATTTGTATGAGAAATATTAACTTGATATTAATGAAACATGATGAAAGACGCATTTCGGTGTTTTTCAAAATTCATCCCTTAAGGGGTTAAAGGGCGTAAGTAGACTATTTATCCCAAAAAGATTTCCACATGGGCGAAGCCGCGAGCAAAAGCTAGTTTAGCTATAAAGTAAATGCATATATAACTAGAAAAAGCAGTTGCTGACGATTTAAGACTTCTAGACGTTGTGGCAGACATTTATTTGTAAAACGTTTATGTAAGCAGTGTGTTTGCGTTTATTTTTAATGTCGTCAACAATAATATTAATTGTACTCATAAGTCATCTAAGTTCAGTTCAAGCATTGGTAATATTAAGTTAAGACATGTTTCGGATATGTATTTATAGCGCGTTATGCCAGGGTGTCCATGGATTTTGAGATTGTAGCGATCAAGTTCTCTACATACTAGTCAGTTAAGGTCTGTTTGAGGTGCGCGACAGAGACAAGAGACCGCGACACTTGATGATGTAATTGTGTAATTAGGTACGTTTTGAGTTTTGCGAACGAGAGAAGGCACTGCAACATGTTACCGTTTCTATACAATTTCATAGAAACCGGACTTGTCACTATCGCCTAACTTACGATACGAGTCGCGGTCGCCCTGTCTCGGCCACGTTCCGCCTTACCGACGTCTTATACCATTTTCTATGTTTATATACCTATTTTCCGTTAAATGCTAAATTTAAAAGCTTATAGCTATGTACGGCACGGGTTGCAATTGTATTGTAAGTTACCTCCTTTTATTTTTAACAGATTATTTTTAGTTTTAATTAGATAATCCACCAAAGTTTCATCGTAATCAGATGGCTGGTAAAGGAACATTTATTGGACGAATAAGCAAAGAAACATTTCTTTTTTATAATAATGAAAAAGTTAAAACAAAGCTATTACAGATGCGAGAGTAATACATGTATGTAGATTTCTTCAAGGCTGGGTTATTAAAAGTAGAGCATTTTTTGTTTTAATCTAAATTAGCTCAGCAGTGGACCGTTTTGCCATCAATTACGAAAATATTAAGTTTACTCTTGACTATTAACTTGCGTCAAGCCATGATTAAATGTTAGCAGAATCTGTAAGTTTGGAAACATTGTGGCCACCCTACGTCGTATTGATAGATGTGAAACACATTTTCGTTTGCCTCACCCTCCTTTACAAAAACTTAACCTAGCACCTGGTACGGCACAGATTCCGATTTCCGATTTTACTACGTTTTTTATACATATCGGTTTTATGGTAATTATGACATTATTTTTTGTGTCGCCGCTAAAAGGTTGTTTTTGTAGGAGTGCCTTTTGAGTTCTTATTTCTCATGTTGATTTAATTAAAAATTATTGATTATGATTGTATAGTTATAAAGTTGTACTTATGTATTGATTGTACTCTGTTTTGCGTCTTAAATACATAAATAAATAAATAAATGAATTTATTCTTTCTAAAATTGTATTACGAATTGGTACGTGGATCCCACGAACGAATTAGATATGAACATCATCATCATCATCATCAGCCACAAGACGTCCACTACTGAACATAGGCCTCCCCTAATGCCTTCCAGGCCGACCTGTTAGAAGCGGCCTGCATCCATCGGCTTCCTGTAACCCTTGTCAGGTACGAACATACATACTTAATATTTGACAAATTCTTTCTCTCTAAAAGCCAGCTTTCTTTCTTTCTGCGTAATGCCAGGGTCCGCCTTCTTGTACCATAGATTTGACGGTATTTGGTATTTTATGGACCAACCGGTGTCTGACACCCACAACCCGCATCCAGCTGAGTGCACCACGTGCAAGTTAGACTGGCTTTGGGTCCTAGATGTCGGTGGCACACTTACACTCTTTCTCACTAACAGCAGTTTTAATTATATGTTAATTCCATAAATTCCAATAAATTATTTTAATTCCATAAATACCAATAAATTATTTTAATTTCATAAATTCCAATAAGTTATTTCAATTCCATCTTACGAGTACATCAATAAAAATATTTCAGCATTTCCTCTTGCTCTCGGCTCCCCACACGCATGATAGATTTGTTTTTACTGAAAATCACTTTTATACTGATGCTAAACATTCTTTTTTCAGATTACCCTTTGGGTACTAACACACTCAAAAACTATAGATCTTTATTATTTGTGAAATACTATTCGAATCAAACATTGATGTAAAATTTAAATAACTATTTAACTGGCATACTTCACACAAATATAGGATTTAATTTAATCTTACCTAAGTTGTATAATTTTTTTTTTCTTTTGACTTAAAAAGGGAGGTTTATTTAGTAGTTTACCATTTAGTATATACTTATTCTGGTCGAATACGTATGTGAGTATGTATTTAGGTACGTAAGTTTATTCTTAATTAAAAAATCTTTAAATTAAAGGTTTTTCTATTACGGAATTCTCAGTATCAGCCTGGAGTCTGGAATTTGTGCCCGGTATGGCGATAGGCTCTATCACATAAGGGACGGAGATACGCACGGCGAAATGTGGGTGTACTGGTTAAACCTCTGCCTACCCCTTCGGGGATTACAGGCATGAGTGCGTATGTATGTATGTATATTAATGAATACATTTTGACGATTGTTTTAAATATTATTACGCAGAATATAAACCCCACAAGGTCTTATAGCAATGTAAAACATCACCTTCACGTTCCATTCCAACCATTATTATAGAACACCGGTATAAAATCAAAGGACTAAGCCGTAAGCTCGACCCATTTCCCTTGTCATGCTCGTGGTTTTTGTCATCCCGAAGGAATAGTGCCATTAGAACGCAATCTACCCACTCGGCCACGGAGCCACACATAGAGGGCACGCGTGTAATCCATTAGCGACTGCGACTTGCGACCAGACGAGCGACCGATCAATTCGTCCTTACAGCTCCTTTGAAAAATTCTGGCTGCGATGCCAAATAGCCGTGTAATTGCCTCGGGACTATCTAGTATAATCGTTAACAGAAATGTTTTTTTTTTTTAATTTAACTGGCAGAAGAATTGTAATTCATACAGCTTCGTGTAACGTGTAATATATATTTTCGTATTTTTTCATTCGTTTTTATTGTAATTTGTAACTAATTGCTAAGAAGTTTCTTCAATCCGCTAAATATCTTGCAGAGGTTTTTTTGGGGTGTGAAGATTATAGACTAGTATTACACAATTTAAAAGTGTCGTAAATTGTAATATATAAATAATTCGCTATCAAATGAAATTTAAGGCCTCGTTAGCCTAACTGACATCAATTTATAACTTTCATACGAATTCGTGTATTCGACGCTGTCATTGGTTGCATTGCCCTTACGTGGAAATATGCACATAAATAATCAATTAATAATAAGTTGAAGATAGGTGAGAGCTTTGAGTAAACGGTTGAGAAATGAATTGTCACGGTTTCAATGTTCGTGCGATATGAATGTTTACGTGTTAAGGTACCTTTTGAGGTATGTGACCGAAACAGGAGAGCGCAAGAGAGGGTTTTATACCATTTAGAGCGTTTTTTTTATTGCATAGACCGGCAAAGGAGCCAGTGGGTCACCTGATGGGAAGTGATCTCCACCGCCTATGTACGCCCACAATACTAGAAGAATCATGGGCGCGTTGCCGACCATATAGGAAAGGGATTAAGGGATTGGAAAGGGGAGGGGGATTTGGGCCGCCGGATATCTCACTCATCGTACGAAACGCAGCAGCAAGCTGCTACTCTACGCCAGTTTTCTGTGAGATAGTGGTCATGACACGGACGAGCCGGCCCATTCATGTCTGACAGTGTCTTGCTTACTTGTGTCACGCTTCGTTGCGCTTGTCTTGCTTGCGCACCCGGAAGCCTACTTAAATGTTTGATCCAGGTTTGCTATAGTTAAGCTTAAAGTGTTTTCCGAACTTGATTAATTGATGAAGGTCTATCCCAATGCCTCGGTGGCGCAATTGTAATGTTTACGCGGTACGACTGCTGTGCTGAGGTGTAGAGTTCGATCTTCGGGTCGGGTAAAAATGATATTAGGATATTCTTCTACGAGTCTGGCAATGTGCCTGGTATAGGCTCTGCCTACTCCTTCGGGATTACAGGCGTGAGTGCGTATGTATGTATCAATCCCAGGGTTTATATCTCAAATATTTATCAATAACTTCACAAAAACAATGCAGTAATTATAAATAAAATTAAACGATATAAAACGAGCCACGCTTCAGTTATGGACAGATGACAGTCGAAATGGTTTATCTATATCAAAAAACATAACAATGAAATACCTATTATCAAATTACGGTGTTGTTGAACTCTGTTGACCCAATTAGAACGGAAGCAGCGATTACGACTTAACAAAATTAATTCATGGTAGGTAGTTTAGCATTTGAAGAATAATATACAAAGTAAAAATTCTATTGCCGGTTATATTGCTTCATTAGTTCAGTGGCAGCGTAGTTAGGCTCGGAAACTATGATATCCTGGGTTTTATCCCAGATGGGGATTGTAGAGTGGTAGAGCCACGCTGTAGACAGTATTGTCTACAGCACGAACGGGTTGTTACCACTATCTCACAGAAAACCAACGTAAAATAGTTTCGTACGGTGAGTGAGATAACTGGAGGCCGAAATCCCCTTTCTCTTCCGAATCTCTTAAATATCCCTTTCTCATAAGGTCGGTTACGCGCCCATGATTCTTCTGGTGTTATGGGCGTACATAGGAAGTGGAGATCACTTACCATCAGGTGATCCACTTGCTCGTTTGCCGGCTATTGCTATTTAAAAAAATGGTGTTTGAGTTTTCGAATTAAAAAATTTAAATATTCAACGACCGAAATTGGCATCTATATATTTATTTATTTATTACACTTTATATACATGGAGTATAAAGGCGGACTTAATGCTATAAGCATTCTCTACCTGTCAACCTTTGGGTGGTGCAGATATATTTATGGTAGGTGCAAAGAAAAGACGACAGGATACCCAAATAACACACGAGTAGAAATAGGCATAAATAGATAAAAATATACATATGCATAATAGATACATGAATAACAATAAAATAAAATATATAAGTATATATAAGACAACTGATGACAATGATACATAAAATACATATTATATATGCTATAATAAAAAATAAATATATATAATATAAATATGTATAATATAAATATAATAAATATATATTTAAATTATATCGAGGTTTCCCGAAAGGCGTTGGAACCTATCCTATAGGTTCTAGTAAACTAGTAGTTAGTAAGTATTCCCAGTCAACGGTTGAAGACTTGCTTGAATAATTTACTTCGATATTAAAATTCCAAAAAGACAGTACGAGTATCAACCAAAAATAAAATTAGTCAAGTAATATTGTAATGAAGAAAAAAAGATTAAAATTGAGACGCCGACTGTACTTAAGGACTGGAGATGTGTTCACGCATAGATCAATTTGTCCGGGAAGGGTATGTGTGGAACTGTGTGGAATCACGACGATTACCAAAAAATCTCGAGAGCCTATGAGGGGTTGCCATATAATTACATAGAAACATAAAAAAAAAAGTTTTTATGTTTTGCTAATAAAAATGCACACACTTTTCAGGGATTTGTGAATTGACTTGCTTGTAAGTAAGTGTATTGATATGAAAACGTCCCCAAAAATCCTACTTCACATACAATATAACTCATGATTATTACTTCTGAGTACTGGCGATACTATTACGAAATAAACTGCTAACGTGGGCGTTGAATCTAGGACCTAAGTTTGAAGACGTTGTAACTACGAATACTAGGACTAAACTATTTAACTAATATTAACTTTTATTTAATATCCTATATGTAATTCTTATGACCGCACCTCAATTTCACATTCTTAAACTAATATTTTAAACTGTTTAATATTTGAACTATTTTTTTATTTATCCTGGATTAAAGTCGCTGCAATCTGGCAACACAAACGTATCACACGAGTCATTATATTCGAATTAGAGCGTTAAAAAATGGAAGCAATTTGTTTATGGAGCTCATTAAAAGTTATCTTAATGCTTGGGGGTGAGCGTGTGGTCTGAGAAAATGTCCCATGGTCCTTACAAGTTCAGGACAAATTGTCTATGATTATAGTAAACAATGTATGTCACTTACACTAGGCTCTATGGCTTTCGAAAGGAAGGAATTTTCACATCATTATTTAATTGGTCAGTGATCATTATCAATTAATAAAAAAAAACCAACAATATAGTGATCCTAATATGATATGTAATTCATTTCTAAATTTCTTCCAATCGGTGTATGAAATATCTACATTACATCACAATGAATGGGTACCCCCTAATACATACGCAGATAATTGTACTACAATTAACCGTATTACTTTCAGTCGTAATCAAGTCTACACAGCATTAAAGTCTCTAGATGTAACAAAAGGCCCTGGTCCTGATGGGATATCTGCTTACTTCCTGAAAAATACAGCCGATAGTCTATGCATTCCATTACAAATAATTTACAATAAATGTATTATCCAAGGTACTTTTCCAGAAGTGTGGAAAAGAGCCAAAATAACACCAGTGCATAAAACAGGTTCCAAACACGATGTTGTAAACTATCGTCCAATATCTATTCTATCTACCCTGTCAAAGGTTTTCGAGAGACTTGTACATAGCGCTATTTATCCTACAATTCATAACATCATTATAACTCAACAACATGGATTTGTTCAGAGAAGATCTACTGTTACAAATTTACTAACTTTTACAGATTATTTATTCAATAATATGGATCAACGGATACAAGTAGATGCTGTGTACACAGATTTTAGAAAGGCCTTTGACAAGGTAGATCATAAGATGCTCCTTGACAAACTTGCTTACAACGGCATACGTGGAGATCTTCTCCGGTGGTTTACGTCATACGTTACAAATAGAACACAGAGGGTGGTAATAAAAGGTCACCAATCAAACTCTATAATCGTTACTTCAGGTGTACCCCAGGGTTCCATTTTAGGTCCCCTCCTTTTTATTATTTTTGTGAATGATATTGGAAACTGCTTCTTACATTCAAAATTCCTTCTTTATGCGGATGATCTAAAAATCTATAGAACAATTCGAAATCACACTGATCGTAACTTACTACAAGACGATCTAGATAGATTTTCCGAATATTGCTCCAAAAACAAAGTACAATTAAATTTGTCCAAATGTACCTCTATCACATTTACAAAAAATAAAAATATAGTTACTGGCACATACAAGTTAGATAAGGCTGCCCTGAATAATGTCATGTCTATGAGAGATCTTGGTGTATTGTTGGACAGTAAGCTCCACCTTGATCAACTCATTAATAAAATTGTTAGTAATGCTTACCGTATGTACGGCTTTGTAATGAGAGCCACCAAAGATTTTAAACGCACAGATACCTATATCTATCTATATAAATCATTAATTAGGTCCCAACTTGAATACGCTGTACCAATATGGAATCCCCTATATCAAAAATATATAGATAGTTTGGAAAAGGTACAACACAAATTTCTTAAAACAACGTACTATCGTTGTCGCCACAATTTGCTTTCTCGAGACAATAAAAACAACACAAAACTAATGGATTTGAAGTCCAGGCGCCTCCTACTGGAAACTATGTTTTTGTTTGATTTATGTAACAACAGATACGACTGCCCCGCTTTAACAAATAAATTGAGCTACATTGTAACGAGGACTGTTAATTAGACGAGAGGTGCGTGCTCGTCCGTTATTCGCAGTGTCTTCTTGCCGGACCAATGCGGGAGTGCGCGCACCTTTACGTCGTTTAGCTAATGGTTTTAATTCCTTTTATTTCAACTTTAGATTTGTTTGCAACTACTGCTAAAGATATAAAAAAGTCAGTGATTGACATTATTGATTTATATTATGTTAATTATAAGTAATGTCATGTGTATATTGCGCTTTTGATGTAATTTATAAAATTAATTTAAAAGTAACTTTTATACATACTAAGTTTCACTCGCTTTCGATATTTACAGTGGATAACGTTGTGAATTACACATTTATTAATTTTATTAATTTAGCTGTAATATTGTACAAATAATACATGTGTGTAATTGTTTATTTTCCCTGAATAAATAAAATAAAAAAATAAAATAAAATAAAATAAAATCATTATTACCTGAACTGAATATGTGGCACTTGAGGTTATTGCGTATGAATAATTAATTTATATACGTAATCACAGTCTAAGTTCACAGTTATGATCAGTTAGTTGAATGATGCTAACGTAAGCAGCAATAAATAATTTCTAAGATAGTCTGTCAACGCAGTACCAATACATCAACACGCGTAACATAATAATAAACAAAATCATTTCCCAGTAACGCCAAAGGTAAACATCCAATGTATTACGTTAATCGATTACGATACCGCCTCTGTTATGGGAACTTATTTCGATACACTTTATTTATAGCATAAGGCCGCCAAACGTTCAAGTGGTTCATCGTCCAAGGGATAACAATTCCCACAAAATGGGTGCAAGGAATGTGGAGAGCGGGAATTTGTGGACCTCAGGCAATCTCATTCTCACCCTTTCTAGCTTTAATCCCACATGGTGGTGGGGTCAGCTTTCCTCGTCTCTGCACTAGACTCCGCACTCTATGATGTCTATTCTCACCACGTCGCCACCTCCGGCAATCAAATTGACGTAACGTAATGCTGCCTCTTCCCGTCGGTTCTCAATGATGCAGTGGCACCATCCCAGTCAAGCTGGCCTATTCGTGCTGTGGAAAAAGCTGACGACAGCGTGGGTCTACCATTTACATTTCAATCATACATGATAATGTCAACGAAATCAATGTTTTTGCAGAGGAACTTGTCCTACAGGACTACTTATTATTAATACATTACATACGTCCCACTGCTGGCTGCCGGCCTCTTTTACTAAACGAGAGGGCTAGGCCCTAGTCCACCACGCTGGCCTAATGCGGGTTGGCAGTCTTCACATACCATCGAAATTATTATGGAGAACTTCTCAGGCATGCAGGTTTCGTCGCGATATTTCCTTTATCGTTAAAGCAAGCGATAATTAACAAATAATACACATGTAACTTAGAAAAGTCAGAGGTTCATGCTCTTGAGTTTGGTTTCGAACTTGAGACTCGACTCGACAGTTCATAGCATTCCTCGAGCTGCTACTGCTTTATGTCAATCTGTATCGCCCGTACGACACAGGCCACAATATAACAGAAAGCCATTATTGACGAGGTCGCGTCATATGACTATTTTTTCAAATTGTATGAAGCGACACCGTGTAACATGCACGATGGAGTGTTAGCGCCAACTTTATCGCCATACCGGGCACACATTCCAGACTCCGGGCTGATAATGAGCATTTCGTAATAGAAAAACCCAATACCACACCCGACCCGGGGATCGAACCCGAGACCTCAGCGTTAGCCTCAATCGTAACCCGTACGCATTACAACTGAGCCACGGAGGCAGTCTGAGGTAGATAAATAAATTGTACAATAAAAAACTCATTTATGCTAACATTAAAGGCTTATTTAAAAAACGACCTTCAAACTTGCTTCTGTATTGTAATTCAATCAAATTGGAACTGATTTAGTCCTGGATTGCGGTCGACAAGGATAATTTATTTTTTCCATCGTGTTATACTTACGAGGCAATAAAGGTGGACGGTGGTCGCTCACCGTGTCCGAGGTTGACAGGTGCCAATCTCGTACGTGCGCAGGCGTATACGTTTTGTCTCATCACACGGGGAGAAATTAGCAAACTGGTGAAAAAGTCTTATTATGCTTGTTTTCTATATGGATCGGCAAAAAAATATTTATTTTCAACCGACGATAAAATTCGGAGGAGGTTCTCAATTCGACGCGTTTTTTTTGTATGTATAACCACGCATAACTCCGTCAACTGTCGACCGATCTGGCTTCGATGACTCTTTATTCACTCGAAAGAGTATACTCTCGTTCAAAGTTGGTCCCATTTTAATTTCAATGAAAGAGTCAAACTTCGTCATTTATACACCGATTTTAATAATTCTTTCACTAAAAATAGTGAAACAAAACCTTTTTAGCAAGAAAATGCGTTTTAATATTTGGGCGTGATTCCCCAAATCTGATTAAAATGTCATAGATAGCTGATGAAGATAGCTGACTAAGTATATTGCTGTGAGCGGTGATATTTATGCCATTTTATGGGCTTAACTTATATATATACTTAATATACTGAGTGTTGTTCAATCCACACCATGTATTATTGATATTCGGCGGTTCAAGTACCTATAGATTTGTACAGGTGTATTCGAAAAAAAAACAATATATAGATTTGTACAGGTGTATTTAAATAACTAACAATCATGCAGACTTTGGCAAAGATAAAATGTACAAATCCATCCATAAAACTATATCGTATTCCAGTAGCTATTTTATTGCCAAAACACTTTCAATTTCACAATAAAATTCGACTCGTGTATCCCCTCAACAAATCAGTTCACGCGTCACAGACTCCTGCGCAGTGATTGCGGGAGGATGCGGCCTATTACAGGACCCCACACCACCTACCATATCACGACTTACTCCCCACCATTGCATACAACGAACACTTCCTTCCCGGATGGAAGCCACATTTCCTTATAAATCAGCAATGGATATTAAACAAGGAATATCTCGGTCAAAGGACTCAAAATAATTGTAACGCAAAATGGTACAACGGTTGTACTTTTCAACCGTAATCTAAGGGAATGCTTTTATTTTTAATTCTTGTTTTGTGTGAGGTTTTCGAACACGCTATGATTGTTTTGCAGTTAATTCGATTTTAAAGGATATTGGGAATTATTTATATACTTAACGTACTTTAAGGAGTAAGCATGGGCAAAAATTCCACTACAATTTATCCCTTTAATGGCCCCGAAACCGATTGTAATGTTACAGTAGTGAGAAAACAGCTACGAACTACGAGATAACTGTTATCAAGCGGCCGCCCGGCCTGAAAAGCAACTTGATTTACACTGGTGTACCCGACCGAATCAACCTCCGACGGCTATACCTCGTGTGTATAGCACTTATTATCAAGGTGGGTTGGATCCCCTTGGCTTGGCTTATAGTTGTTAGTATAATTTCGTTATATATATTTTTTTTATAGCATACGCCGGTAAACGTGCCCGTGAGTGATCTCCACCGCCCTTGTAAGCCCACATTACGGAACTTAAAGGAAAGGGATAATCAAGGGATTGGGAAGGGGAGAGGAAAATTAACTACAGAGTGACTCTACCACTCTACTTGTCCCAGGTGGTAGGTCCCTTGTATGCTAGAGGCCGCCTGGCTTGGTACCACCGCTTTATATATTTCTGTTGCCAAGCAGCACTGTGTAAGCACAGTTGTGTTCTACTGAAGCCAGTGAAATTACTGGCCTCTTAGTCTTATGTCTCGGGGTGACGACCGCAGTCCAATGCCATGCCGTGTTCTGTAATCCAGAGTTCTGTGTGACGTTGCTTCTGATTATGGGCAGGCCTAGCGCTTACCATCAGCTATCTGCTCGTTTCAACATTCATGCCAATCATACTTATATTATAAATGTGAATGTAAATTTGTTTGTTACGCTTTCAAACGAAATCTACTTAACCAATCATCATGAAACTTTGTACACAATATATTCTTGGAGGTATATGAAGTAACATAGGATACTTTTTATGAAAAAAGAAAACTTTGTTTGTTACGCTTTCACGCCTAAATCACTGAACCGATGTTGATGAAATTTTATGTAGAGATAGATGGGACCCTGGAGACGGTTATAGGCTACGTTTTATTTTCACGCGGGTGGAGCCGCGGGCAACAGCTAGTAAAAAATAAATTTTAAAAATCGTATATCACAGAGAGTTGTTTAATAAAAACAGTGGGGAACTGTCCATAAATTACGCGTGACATTTAACTGTGGAGCAGTCTTCCGGCGAGTGTACCCTATGTTGATACATCGCTATTCCCTTAACCGGAGCGTGAATGATGTGCGACGGCGACTGCCATCAGAATGTTTACGCAATGCATTCAAACCGAATCAGAGATTTTTATTATTATTTTTATCTTTCTCATACGCAACCACGCTTGTAATCCCCGAAGGAGTAGGCAGAGGTGTTACCAGTATATCCACATTTCGCCGTGCAAATTTTCCTCCCATGATAGAGTAGGGGGCAAGCCTATCGCTATACCACAGTTCTAGCTAGACTTCGGGCTGATACTGAGCATTTCGTAATAGAAAACGCCAATATCACTTTTACGCGACCCGGCGATCGAACCCGAGACCACAGAACAGCATTGATCCGCGTACGCATTAGAACTGCGCCGCTTCGCGGTAGAAATAGACATTACGGTGGTACCAACTCAGACGGCTACGAGATACCATTTGATACCTGATGGTAACTGATGTCCACCGTCCATACCATACCAGTTGAATCATGAACACTTTACCGACTTTAAAGGAAAGGGATAAATAAGGAATTGGGAATAGGAGGGGGATTTGAGCCTGGAGATATCTCACTTATCATACGAAACGCAGTAGCAAGTTGCTTCTTCACGTCGGTCTTCTATGAGTCAGTAGTGACACCCCAGTCGAGTCGGCCTATTCATACTGTAGACAATATTGTCTACAGAGTGGCTCTAATCAAAAGTTTCTCCTCTAATTCGTCTGGTTGGTATAATTTTAAATGAAATAATAAAAGTCAATGTGTTGCATGTAATGAATGCCACATTACGTATGCGTAATAGAATAATAAGGCAGATGACATCAAACCGTCACGCACCGAATTATCGTGTCAGTCAAACATTACAATATAGCCATAAATATCCATTGTTATAAAAAGTCGAAAACATATATATGAATTTACAAGTAAAAACTACAAGCCAAATCTTTCTGTAACGTGCATCGAAACGTAGCTTAAGCAAAAAAACTCTGTGCAAGGGGGCTATAAAGTCCGTGCAGCTCGTTCATTCATAAATTCATAAAATAGATTCATGATCTAATTTTTTGCGCGGTGAAGAACGTCGTATCTCGAATTTAAATTTAATATTTAGTCATTAACTCTTATGAAATATAGCTGATTTTGAACGTTCATTATTTTTTGTTGATTGTTACGTGTGGTTACCTTTGCATGTGTAAGTAAGTGTAGCCGTATGTTTGGCAGATTCATAAGTAAGTTATCGTTCTAGTTATATTATTTCGATGGTAACATCTATAAAAAAGCATGTTGTCCCGACCGCACTGTGAGTGGGATAAGGGCAGGTGGAAGAAGTTAACAATAGATAGAATCGCCACATTGATCTAGAGGCAATCTACTTAGGCTGAGAAACCGTGAGGTCCTGGTTTCAAATCCCAGTTCGAGCAATCACAATTTGTGTTTCAGATTTCGATACGAAAAAATCATACATGAGTTTTTTTATTATACGAACAAGTGGGTCACCTGATGACCGTTTTTGGTAGCCGTTAATATAAATATGAACTGGTGCAAGATATGTCGTTGTTTTTCATACGATTATGATCACTATTTTTCTTTTCTCCCGACATGAAAGTAAACAGTATAATCAGCAAATAAAAAAGAAACCAAGGCGGTTCCGATGAAAAACATGTACAAAATAATTCCAGCAATGAGTAGTGACTCCTTCAAAGAAATACATAAAGATTAAAACGACTCTATACAATGGAGTTCGTGGCCTATATAAAGTTGAAACGAGGACTTATTCAAATCCTGAACAATGAACTAATGTCGCATTCTGTGCAAGGAGTACGGAGGGTCATATTATTGTGCGTTCAACAAGTGCGTGGAAAGGGTTCACACGTCTTAGGGATTGGGGAATGCATGGAGACGATACTTAAATAAAAGGTAATAAAAATACGGCGTTAAGAATATTATTGAGATGTCAAAATAGATTTAGGTTTTTATGAAAAGTGCCAGGCTTAAAGGGAACTGGGCTGGACGCGTGACGGGTAAATCCAGAAAGGTGGAAAAGGCTTTTTGTCATTTGTACTATAACGTAGAGAGAGTGATAGAGATAGCACGAGAAGTGACGTGCATTTTCACGTGACGTGAATACCGAGTTTGTTCATGTTCGATAGACACGAGAAAACGAATCGACAAATTTCTTCGAGGCATTATGTTAAGCGCGCTGGTCTCCATAAATGACTACTAAAATGTATTGTTATGGATAATAACAATATATTTATACATATAAAAATTAAATTACGAAAGAGTATTACATACATACGCAGTCACGCCTGTGCCTGAATGGGTAGGCAGAGGTTTAACTAGTACACCCACATTTCGCCGAGCTTATTTCTGTCCCATGATGTCAGGGGGAGCGAGCCTATCGCCATATAGGGCACAAAACCAGACTCCGGGTTGACATTAAGCATTTAATGATAGAAAACCCAATATCACTTTACCCGCCCCGGGGATCGGACACGAGAACTCAGCACAGCAGTAGTACCGCGTACGCATTACAACTGCGCCACCGCGGAGGAGGAAACAATAATACAACATCGATATCGACTCTATCCCACTTATATCCTTACCATATAAAGTCCCTCACGAAATTTAGAGCTTAGACACTAAGAAAAGATTTATCGGACAATGATTATCACAAAGGAGATCAACACACGTGTGGATACACGTGGGCACGAGGTCGTTGAACCCTGTTTTTCTCCTAAAACAAAAGGGAATGATTAGGGCCGGTTCATTTGATAATTTGTAAACGCATTATAATAATTTGAAATCTGGTCGGCACAGCTGCAGTAACCGGAAATTTGGTCAATAAAGAACTATTAGACAGTAGTTGGGTCCGTTTTATTGGTAGGGTTGTATGTTTGTGTTTCGTATAGGAGCTGTTAACGAGAAATCTATTTTCGAAATGGTAGCTTAATTGACTAATGGAATTGCTTTGGGGAAACAATGCTTACCTTGTTAGTCACTTGTTTATGAAAGCGTAATACATTACAATAATACATGAGTGGTAGAGCCACGCTGTAGACACTTGTCTACAGCATTTATGGGCCCGCTCGTCCGGGTCATCACCACTGTCTCACAGAAAACCGACGTAAAGTAGCAGCTTGCTGCTGCGTTTCGTACGGTGAGTGAGATATCCGGAGGCCCAAACCCCCTCCCCTTCCCAATTCCTTAATTATCCCTTTTCTTTAAGGTCAGCAACGCACCCATGATTCTTTTGGTATTGTGGGCGTACATGGGCGGTGGAGACCACTTACCATCAGGTGACCCATTTGCTCGTTTGCCGGCCTTTACCATAAAAAACATAGAAATGCTGAAACTATAGTTTTAACAGACTTAACGAAAGATGTTCTCTGTATTTGGGCGAGTATATATTTATATTTTTTTATAACATAGGCCGGCAAATGAGCAAGCGAGTCACCGATCTCCACCGCCGATGAACGCCCACAAATCCACAGGAATCCTGCGTTGCCGACGTTAAAGGATAGGGATGATTAAAGGATTGGGAAGGGGTGGGGGATTTGGACCTCCGTATATCTCACTCACCGTACGAAACACAACAGCAAGCCTCTAATTTACGACGGTTTTATCGTAACAACCCAGTCGAGCCGGTCTATTCATGCTGTAAACAAGACTGTCCACACCGTGGCTCTGCCACTCGGGAGTGAACTTTTTGATGTACTTATGTCTATTTAATTTTTGTGAAATAATGATTCTTTTTTTTCTCTTGTTTTCTAATTTATTTTATAGAACCTGGTTCTTTAATTTTATTAGTGTAACTGTAGATTACCCGTGCTTATAATAAATAAAATTAAATATGTACTCAAATGTCGACCAATTTTGATGATTATTTATTGATAGCGTAGAAAAAATTTGGAAACTCAACGAGAAATAGCAAATGCATTTAAAGGCGGAGTTACATAAATCTATGAATATTAGTTGTGCTGCCATCGTCATTCAAGCTAATAAAACACTGAACGTTGTTTTGAAACATTGTTTTTTTTTACTCTCCTGTAGAACCATTTCCGAATGTCCAGCAACGTTGTTGTGATACTGGCAATGTCTCATCAATTACCTCTCATTTGACATAAACCTTCTAAACCCAACTAAATTACCACCGTATTCTGTTTTTTTATACATAATTAAAACTTTGATGATAATTACAGATTCAAAATCGATCTGTATAATTAAGTGTGGCTACTTTTTTGTAATATTTAAGGAGCAATAACATCTGATTTATTTAATCTATGCCCCAGGAAAATCATAGACACCAATTAAAACCGAATTTATTGTATAAAGCTCCCATCTAATTAATGATTGGGGCAGGTGTAACGCATGCTGCATTAGTTAATATCTTCCTAAACATACTTAAATAATATAATTTATTGAAATATAAAAATCTTTTGGAGCAGGTGAAATTATTTTTAGAATTGAATCACCTGATTATAAGTACAGCATTTAGATGGAGAAAGTTTATCACTAAGTACAGAACTAACATTTAGTTTAGTTTAGTAGATCCTCCGTCGTCGTCCCAAACATGTTTTGGCAGATCCCAACGACTCCATCACAGTCGCTATCGAAGCAGCACTTTCCTTGCCCAATCCGAATCGCAATAATAATACGCGACCCCGACATAGGACACGCCTGCGAGTCCGAAGAACTCCCACAACTGGCCGTCGGCACAATGATATGCAGAGACGGCCCTAAACTATAATCCCTAGCGATTGCTCAAGCTAAGGTCTGAGCCTTCTAAAAGGCGCCTCTGTGCTTTTCTCATTCCCACGACACAAGACTCGTATCTTACTCAGGGCTATTTGTGTGACTGTTGGGTGTTATAAAAAAAAAAAAATGTGCTTTAGATAATACTGGCAGGTCGCTCGTCTGATGGTAAGCGTCACGCCTGGCCATAAACAAGACAACACTATCAGTACTTCGAATTATGAAGTACTGCATGGCATTGGACTGCGCTCGTCACTCTGAAACATAAGATGTTAAGTCCCATAATACACAGTAATTTCACTGGCTTCAGTGTCTTTCAAACCGGAACACAACAGTGTTGACACACTGCTGCTTGGCGGCAGAAATAGACAAAGTGGTGGTACCAATCCAGACAACCTCTCGCATACGAGGGAACTTGTTTGTATCTGTTACGATTCACAAGGTAGAGCTCTATAAAGGAAGGACAGACAGTCGAGCGTAAGCTTAGTAGATTCTGTAAGCACCTATGGGTACGGAATCCTAAAACTGAAGATTTCCGAAGCGTACATTTAATCGTAGTTGTAAGTGTTTTACGAAGATTACCAGAAGTTTATATCTCGCCTGCCGACATTACGACCATCAATTAGGCAAGTGCATTGATTACTCCGTTTAAATAGTTTGTTTGTCTTTAAATAGTAAAGTTCACTGCACTTTGTGGCTTAAATACGGTGTATAGAATGTTGATTATCGAATGTTAATGGCGTATTGCATCACAGTATCCACCCACGTCCGCTCACTGTTGCGTACTCTTTGGAACGCAAGTTTTCTAATCTTTGGGAATTTCGTCTATTGCTTAATCCCCTAATGCTGCTTGAAGCGCAGGCGACGAAGTACAAGGAAACCAGTACCTCAACCATGAGATTGTCTCAGTAAAATTGCTAGCGGCGTAAATATATTTATATAAAAACTCTGTGGCGCCTCCAGCGGATACGTGAGAAACTACATTTTGTCATACAAATATTTTACGTCTTTGCTAGTGATTTTACTAAGACAAACTCATGGTTGAATGCATTGTGACGAGTATGCTGCGATACAAGCGCTAATGCAGGGCCGGTCCCTACTATATGGCAATTGGAGCGGCGCGGCCGCCGCTACAAGCGCCGACTCGAGGTCGAGGCGTTGACAAAATTCATTTGAAATCTCTGTGTTGAGCTTTATTGCGTCGCCTACGCTTCAGCATGCTCTAAGGTTCGCGACATCGTAGTTTGTAGCCAGTGTTCCATATTATGTCATATTTTGTATGAGAAAAAATAACATATAGGCTCGCCCCCTATCACATAAGGGACGGAAATACGCTCGGCGAAATGTGGGTGTATTGGTTACACTTTGCCTACCCCCTTCAGGGATTACAGGCGTGAGTGCGTATGCATATAAAAAATAACAATATGGTACCAGCCTTAGGGATAGGCTTAGAGCTTAATGACTCTTAAACAATGGACCAGTAAGGCGCGACTTAAAATATCTGTGCCCATGTGATATCAGCTTTTTTAATTGACTTCAATAACGGAGGTTCATATGACACAGTTTTAGAGTAATATGCATTATGGAGTTTTTAATTCATCATAGAAACGAAAAAAAAATGCCGCAGGGATAATTGTTAATTATCGCTTGCTCTAATCGTGAAGGAAACATCGTGAGGAAGCCTGCATACCTGAGAAGTTCTTCATAAGAATTTCGAAGGTATGTCAAGTCTGCCAACCCGCACTATGCCAGCGTGTTGGAGTAAGGCCTAACCTCTCTTATTCAGCAGAGGATGTCCGTGCCAGCAGTGGGACGTATATAATACAGGACGAGTTAAAAAAACTATCAAAGCCTATGTTCCCACGGCATCAGGATAGAAAAGCGAGTACAAACAAAAATGTAAACTAGAGCCATCACAAACTTGAGCATCAAACTTTCGCATTAGGAAACTTAAGTGCAGTGAGAAATTAAAAAATAAATATAAATACGGAAACACCGCCCTTATAAGGTGGGCAGACATCAAAGATTTTGTGTGCTAACGGTTCTTAGAATATACCCACATACGGCAATGGGAATGCTCTCGATGATCTCTTGTATACAAAACACGTTTGTTAGGCGTATCGTCAGATGCTCCCAAAGGGCCCGCCCTGAGGCCAATGCCCCTCGAAATCTGTTATTATTTTTGTTTCACAACCTACGTACTTATCATAATCTTGTCTCTGGAGTAATGAGTTGAGGATATGTTTAAGGTGGGTGTATCCGGGGGTTATCAGACTTCTTAATCATTTATAGATTTCTCAACGTATGCTCTAAGCTCACGCCCGTTTCCACGGAGGGGTAGCCAGAGGTGCAACTAATTCCTCCGATCACCAAGCTTATTCCTATCCCATGTGGTAGCGAGCGTATCTCCACTTCGGACAAAATCTGGGACAACTTGTAATTTTAGAGATTGAAAACTCAAACGCAAATTATAAATGCCCGACCTGCGATTTGAATCCAGGACCTCAATGATTTCTTACGCCTAAATGAGTTCTGCCTGGCGCTATCCCGGCCTTTTGCCAGATCCTGCCTTGGTACTTAGACGCTACCACTTCACACGGTCTTGAGCATCCTTCGAATTGAGACCATTTTACTACCTACTTCTGATACATCAAGTATTTTGGACCGTTGGCGATATTACACTATTGGTACGATCTGGCACAGGCATTTACGACCGACGTTATACTTCTGTGGTGTCTTCAAAACGTGACCAAGCCGTCCTAATGTATATTAGCCTGGAGTTTATCTGAAGTATGGGAGTAATTATTTGAAAAGATAATTAAATTGATTAGGATGAGGTTCGTTTAACGCCTGTGAAGATAGATGAAAATTTCCGAATATGTCAGGCCAAATTTCATCCAAACCGTCCGCTCGTTAAACATCCAAATACAAAAACTCACAAACACCGATTCTTTCACGTATATAAAATTAGTAGAATAGTAGGAATGATAATGTGAAAATTTGGATGTTTGTCAGGCGGAACCGCGAGCAAAATCTAGTTGGTGGATAAAAAATTGCTGCCCTTGACAACATCATGCAGCAAATCAAATTAAATAATGGACTTAGATAAGATGAAAATTACTGATAACTTTGAATGCTATCGGTGAAATGCACATATAACTATATACATATAACGCTATCACACCTGTTCACCTAGAATAGGTAGGCAGAACATATAAATAAATATTTTGAATAGTATATGCTGGCAAATGATCAAGCGGGTCACCTGATGGTAAGTGATCTCCGCCGCCCCTTAGCGCTCACATTACCACAAAAATCGTGGACGCGTTGTCGACCATAAAGGATAGGGAGAATTGAGAGATTAGGAAGACGATATATCACCGTACGAAGCGCAGCAGCAAGCCATTATTTACGTCAGTTTTCTGTGATATTAGTGGTAACAACCTGGTTGACCTGGCACATTCATGCTTATTTTTTATTGCCCAGATAGAGTACGTCATCGTCTGTACGAGCAGGCGATCCACCTGCCGCCGTAAGTGGCTACCGCCGCCCATGGATCTCAGCAATGTCAGAGTACAGCCAAGCCGCTGCCTACCGTGTGAATATGTGTATGTGGGTAAAACTGTCTACAGCGTGGCTCAACCACTCAGTAATTCAAGCACTCAGTACAATCTTAGACAATGCAGTATCCGTAGGAAGACCAAGTGGTCTAAGTCATCCACTAACGTTGTTGAATACTTTATTAGTGTTATCTAAAGGTACGTTTGTGGTATGCGACTGAGACTGGAGACCGCGACACGTGACGTAAGTCAAGAGAAAGCAACACGTTCGGTTTTGTTGTATGGAAATGGTCGCTCGTGTCTCGGTCGTATACATCAAAACGTACGCACTAACGTCACGAAAGGGTAGGCAGAGGTGTAACCAGCACATCCACATTTCGCCCAGCGTATCTCTGTCCCATGATGTGATAGGGGGCGAGCCTATCGGGCACATTTACAGACTCCGGGCCGATATTGAGAAATTCGTAATACAAAAACACAATATCACTTTTACCCGACCCGGGGATCGAACCCGAGATCTCAGCGTCAGCCTCAGTCGTAACGCGCACGCCTTACAACTGCGTCACTGAGGCAGAGCCACCTTAAAACGTGTTTTAATAGATACCACGGTTACGCAATTCGGGCCACGCTGACAACAAACTAGATACACTGAATGTCGGATATCACCTGGCGGTCCCAAGTTCATATAAAATTGATTGTCATGACATTAAAAGTCTGAACAACTTAGGCATAAACTTTTTTGGCATCATTTAACTGTTTTCGAGCATAGCATTGTCATAATAATTATTATGAGTAGACTTTTTTTAACGAGTAAATGTTTTGGGACTACAGAATATAGTTTATACAGTTTTTATAAAGTTGTGATGCCAACAAAACAAAGGCAGCCAGCCACAGCCTGGCGCAGTGGGTGAGTAGCCGGCTGCGCAGCGAGAGGGCGTGAATTCGATTCACGCACCGAGACAAATGTTTGTGTGATCCACAAAAAATAGTTTCGGGTCTGGGTGTTGTGGGACCGCAAGTCCTCCGTAGTCCTGATACCCACGATACAGGTTTACCTAGTGTGGGATCAGGACTATGTGTGTGACTGTTGGGTGTATTTATTTATTATTATTACAACACAAGGAAATGCAACGATGATGATAGATAAAAGCAATAACCTTTAATAACAAAGGATAGACTACGTAACAGCTGTTGCATACCCAAACTATATGAAGGTTAGAGTGAAATATGTAAATTAAAATCCAGAAAACATCAATTTTGACAATTTTACATAATAGTCCAACCTTTTTTTATAGTATAGGGCGGAAAATGAGTAAGTGGGTCACCTGATGGTAAGTGATCTCCACTGCTCATGTCCACAATACCAGAAGAATCATGGGCGCTTTGCGGACTTTAAAGGAAAAGGTGGTAACGACCCGGTTGAGCCAGTCTATTCGTGCTATAGACAAAACTGTTTACAGCGTGTTTCTACAGAGACACTTTAGAGATTAGGAAGGCGATATCACCTGGCGGTCCCAACTTCATATAAAATTGTTTGGCGTGACATTAAGTCTTAACAACTTAGGCATACACTTTATTTTGGCATAATTTAAATGTTTGCGAGTTGTTTTGAAACTACAGAATATAGTTTATTATAATTTGGATAGTTCTCTATGTTGAACTATATACATCATTTTATGCACAACAGAAAATACTTCGGTGGCGCAGTTGTAATGAGTCCAAAGCACTATTGCTGTGCTGAGGTCTCGGGTTCAATCCTCAGGTTGGGTAAAGTGATTAGGATTCTATTATGAAATGCTTAGTAGCAGTCCGGAGTCTGGAAAGTGCTCGGGATGCAGGTAGGCTCGCCCTTTTGGGACGGTAATAAGCTCGGGGATGTGGGTGATTAGTTATACCTGTGACTACCTCTTTGGAGATTACAGGCGTGAGTGCGTATACTAAAACGAAACATTTTATGCGCGTTAATATGCTCCCGCGTAGCCACAAAATTGTCATCAATTATATTATATATTAGATAGAAATGGATGCAATCGATATTGGTTATCGTACAAATAAATATAAAGGTCAGATGAAAGTTGTGATAGCGCCAACAAAACAAAGGAAATGCAAGGATGATAGATAAAAGCAATAACCTTCGATAACAAAGGATAGACTACGTAACAGCTGTTGCATACCAAAACAATATGAAGGTCAGAGTGAAAGATGTAAATTAAAATCCAGAAAACATCAATTTCGACAATTTTACATAATAGTACAACCTTTTTTTATAGTATAGGACGGCAAACGAGCAAGTGGGTGACCAGGGGGGCGAGCACGAACAACTTACGAATAAGTATTCGAATCGAGAACGCTAGCTTTTGTATGAAGGTTCAAACAATTTTATGACATTTCGATACGAATACGTTCTCGCAAGTTATTCGTGCTAGCACCTCTGATGCTAAGTGATCTCCACCGACCATATACGCCCACAATATGAGAAGAATCATGGGCGCGTTGCGGACTTTATGAAAGGGTGGTAACAACCCGGTTGAGCCAGCCTATTCGTGTTATAGACAAAACAGTCTACACCGTGGTTCTACCACTCACAATACTGTTTCACAAACGTGTACTCCACAATACTATTTATGTCCTAAAACCTTAGAAACCTAAGTTTTGTTAAAACGTATTTTATTTTGAAATAGTTAGGTAGTTACAGTAATAGTATGTAAATTAAAATACAATAACACAATTGCGACGATTGTACCGTTGAGGAGGTTTATTTTGTTACTCCGTACTCTGTCATCAGATCTTAACCAAATTTATATGGGACCACATCGCAGCTAAATTCTACAATTGGCGGTGAATCGATGATACATAAAAAAGCAAAGAAAAAATACTTGCCTAATTGAGAACACCCTCCTGTTTTGAAGTCGGTTAAAAACCTCGTTATAGTCAGTCTAAAAAACTGTATTAGGAATCCGGACTCTACCAGTGTGATTTCTATTAAACTTATTGGAATATATTAGACCTTTCTACCGATTGTAGGTTCATTAAACTGAAATAATAAATACGGCTACATTTGAGTCAAATTTATGCAACGAGGGTTCCGTACCATCTCCCTTAAGTTTTGTTATTTTTTATTAGCTTGAATGAGGAAACGAACACGAACTAATGGTAAGTGCCACATCTGCCCATAAACAGAAGCAATACTACACAGTAAAATATATAAAGCATTGCATGGCATTGTAGTGGATACATAAGATGTTATGTCCATAATATCCAGTAATTTCACTGGCTTCAATGTATTTATACTTAATATTATTATTTGTTAAAATATTCGCTATAATAACTGCCTGCTGCCTCGGTGGCGCAGTTGTAATGCCTACGCGTTACGATTGAGGCCAACGCTGAGGTCTCGGGTTCGATCCCCGGGTCGGGTAAAGTGGTATTGGGTTTTTCTATTACGAAATGCTCAGTATCAGCCCGGAATCTGGAATTTGTGCCCGGTTTGGCGATAGGCTCGCCCCCTATCACATAAGGGACGGAGATACGCTCGGCGAAATGTGTGTACTGGTTATACCTCTGCCTACCCCTTCGGGGATTACAGGCGTGACTGCGTATAATAACACATATAGGACTGAAAAAATTCAACAGGCTACCTATTATGATTTAGAAAGTAGAGAGACAGATAAACAGACTGACAGACGGAGTAAGCTCTGTAATAGGGTTCCGTAGGAACATTTTGGTTCACCCAATACGGAGAGCAGTGCGAAAACCTCGCGCTGCCGCAGACGCCAAGGGCGTTCTGACTATGACAGGGCTTGCAAGCCCCAAAGGAAGCTGGCCGCAAAGGCAGACCGCAGGAGTGGTCCGGCAACAATCCAGGTATACCAGGATCCTCCGGAACCACCCCACTAGCGCCGAAGTAGGCCACCGCGGGGTTTTTTGTTGGTATACCGCCGTAGGAATTGGTTAGGGTCCCGATCTCGCAGTCACTCAGCAGTGAACTAGATCGGAGGGCTGGTAAGCCCGACATAACCATCCTTCCACTCTCGAGATGGGAGTGTATCTGAAAGATGGATTTTCCCAAGAAAAAAAAGGTACCCTTTGGCTACATAACCCTAAAAACATTAAGGAGTTGTTCCAAGTCGCAATATACGGAACACAATAAAATGCTATTATCACTGCTTTTATTGACCTGTCCTGCTCGAGTTCAACGCACTGTTATCATGCATGTCGAGTGCATTTCTCTTAAATAGCGTCATCTATCATTGTTCAACAGTAATCACTTTTTATTGAATAGCAATTGTTGTGGATATTATGTCTTGAACACAAAGTTACATGTAAACAATTTTGTTAGTAAAATTATGCCGTTAAAACACAATTTAACTATTTTCACCAATGGTAGAGCCACACTGTAGATAGTTTTGTATACAGCGTGAATGGGCCGGCTCGATAGGGTTGTTACCACTTTCTCACAGGAACCCGACGCGAAGTAGCAGCTTGCTGTTAAGTTTCGTAAGTTACAACCTCCAAAGTTACAAGGCTTGGATTATTCAAGTAGGGCATCGATAAATTGCCACTGCTCTGTCAAAGATGCATCGTTAGCATTGGTGATTACTTTGGTTAAAAGAAATAAAAAATACTTTAATTTTTTTTCGTACAGAACGGCAATATCAAAGGTAAACATTACCTATCACAGATTCCATTAGGCTGCATTATCAAAGTTTCAGAGTTACAGAGTACACCAAAATCTGGATTTTCAATTAAAATCCTTGTACTTAATTTCCCTTATTCATCGTATATGTATAAAGTCAAATTATGGCAGCAATGTGTGTCCAGTAGCTGCACGTGTAGGCAAGAGCACTCCCAGACGTATTGTTGTCGCGCATGCGCCGTGACGGCCAGACAGGGAGAAAGGATTTTTTAACTAATTTATTTTTTGTCATACATCACAAGGATTCCGGCCGGAATGATGCACGTGATTACGATCTGGAGTACAAAATAAAAAGCATTTTATTTGAAATGTTTCGTAGGAGCTACTCTTGCTACAGTTAGGTAGAGAGATTGTGAGCGTTGTGTTCTGGTATGTACGTGCCACAGCACAGCAGTACGCTGAGTGGTCACTTGCCTACCTTTTTTGAATGGTAGAGTCACGCTGTAGACAGTTTTGTCAAAAGCACGAATGGGCCGGCTCGACCGGGTCGTTACCAATGCTTACAGAAAACCCACGTAAAGTAGCGGCTTGCTGCTGCGTTTCACCTGGAGGCACAAATTCCCTTGCTCTTCCCGATTCCTTAATTATTCCTTACCATTAAGGTCGGCAACGCGCCCTAGATTCTTCTGGTATTGTAGGCGTATATGGGCGCTGGAGATCTCTTACCATCAGGTCCAGACAAAGCGGTGCTACCAACCCAGACGACCTCTCGCATACGAGGGACCTATCACCTTATCTTTATATATATAATTCTACTGTACGTGTGAATGTGACTGAACTCCGCCTAAACGGCTGGACCGATTTGAATGTTTTTTTTGTATGCGTTTGGGTGGCGCCCTGGATGGTTTAGATTCACTATTGGACCCGGTAGGTGGCGTTGCTGTAGATGCGGGTGAAACCGCGCGGGACAGCTAGTACATTATTGAAATATACCTCTATATTTGAGGTATTTCATGGATTGTGCCAGTATTCTTGATCTGTAAGGGTACACTCGCGGATTGATTACATCGCGGTCGGGAGGCGACCGACCTCACATATCGTATATCTGTATAAAACCACACTATCTTGGTCTAGTGAAGTGTGACTGGTTTACATTAGCAACGGCTACCGGCTTGATATGCATGTGAAAAAGCGAAAATCCATTTGGATATTGCAAATAGGGAGATAGATAGATAGATAGATAACTCTTTATTGAACACCAAACTTAAGAAACAATACAAAAGAACCTTATAATTATAATAATGTCAAGAGGCGGTCTTATCGCTAAAAGCGACCAGACAACCTTAAATTGGAGATTGGTTTCTTAGCTTAGTAGATACGATTAAACTTCGAGAAAATAACTTTGTTAATGGTAATGAGAGTATGCTTGTTGTATGAAATATATATTAGGTCTAGCTTCTGCTCGCGGCTCAGCACGTGAGAATGTCTTTTTCTAGGAATAAAAGTACTTTATGGTCTTCTCCAGGATATAACCTTTAGGATTTTAAGTGCTACCACTTACTATCTCTACTGCCGTGGATCGTGGCTCTACAGCCACGCTGTAGACAGTTCTATCTACAGCATTAATGGGCCGGCTCGTCCGGGTCGTTACCACTGTCTCACAGAAAACCGGCGTAAAGTAGCAGCTTGATGCTGCGTTTCGTACGGTGAGTGAGATATCCGCAGGCCCCAATTCCCCTCCCCTTCCCAATCCCTAACTTATCCCTTTCCTTTAAGGTTCCTTTAACGTGCCCATGATTATTTTAGTATTGTGGGCGTACACGGGCAGTGGAGATCACTTACCATCAGGTGACCCATTTGCTCGTTTGCCGGCCTATACTATAAAAAAAATAACTGGTCTCCTTACCAAATTTCATTACAATCCGTGCAGCCGTTAAACCGTGAAAGCCCAACAGACAGTCAGACAGAGTTACTTTCGCATTTATAATATTAGTATGGATTAGTTCCAGTTAATTGTGTTCGGTCTTTGACTTTGGCTGCCTCGGTGGCGCAGTTATAATGCGTACGCGTTACGTCTGAAGCTGACGCTGAGGTCTCGAGTTCGATCCCCGGTCGGGTTAAAGTGATATTAGGTTTTTCTATTACGAACTGTTCAGTATCAGCCCAGAGTCCGGAATTGTGCCCGGTATGGCGATAGGCCCGACCCCTATCACATCGTGGGACGGAGATAAGCTCGGCGAAATGTGGGTGTACTAGTAACACCTCTGCCTACCCCTTCGGGGATTACAGACGTGAGTGCGTATGTATGTATGAATTTGTAACTTCATAAAAAAGGAAGGAAGGTTGGAAGGTTTTCTAAATAGGACTCTGCTTTCATTGACCGTATAAAATCTTAGCCATTGCTTTATTCATAATATAAAAAAACCAGCAAATTAATTTTAATGTTACCAAGTGCAAATTACTTTTACTTCTCATAGGCTAATCTTCGTATACGAAGTAACATTAGATATTGTTATTGCTCTTTATTCCAAAGGAAGTTAGTAAAAAACCGACCGAGTTCTCGCCACGTTCGCTTTCTATAATCTATGGTTATAACAAGCCATCTCGCGTAGTCACGGTCCCTGGCTTCGAAATCGAAACAGCAGGACTTTCTTGCTTTATTTTATTACCTGAGTACGATCCTGGTTGTGTAGTTTGTTTGAAACGACAGTGTTACAGAATACAAAGTTATCAAAACTAAAACCACTAGCGTTTTCTCGCGGCTCTGCCCGCGTGAATAGCTTTTTCCAGGATAAAAAGTAGCCATGCCCTAATCCAGGTCATGGTCTACCTGTGTGCCAAATTTCATCCAAAATAGGTGATTGACTAACAAACAAAATTCACAGACATCCAAACTTTCACATTTATTACATAGTAGGAAGTAGGGCTAATGGCAAGTTACTGTACTGTGATAGAGCCATGCTGTAGACAGTGTTGTCTCCAGCGTGAACTTAACCGGGTCGTTACCACTGTCTCACAGAAAACCAACGTAAAATAACGGCTTGCGGCTGCGCTTCGTATGGTGAGTGAGATATCCGGAGACCAACTCCCCGACCCCTTCCCGATTTTTTAATTATCTCTTTCCTTTAAGGTCGGCAAAGCATAATTCTTCTGGTATTGTGGACGTTCTTGGGCGGTGAACATCACTTACCATTAGGCCAGAGGCCGTCTGGGTTGCTGTACCACCGCTTTGTCTATTTCTCCCTTCAAGCAGTAGTGTGTTATCACTGTTGTGTTCCGGTTTGAAAGACATTAAAGCAAGTGAAAATACAGGGCATTATGAGACTTAAATCTTACGTCTCGGGACGAGGAGCATAGTCCTGTATTATGCAGTAATTTATAATTCGAAGCTTTGATTGCTCTGTTTATGGGCAGCCGTGACGGTAACCATCGGCGAGCGCTTTGCCCGTATCATCATTAACGTTAATAAAAAAATACATAGGTACTAAATTACTGCTCCCGATTACCTAGAATGGGGATAGATTAAGACATTGGGAGATGGTTACATGGATTCCGGCATGGATTTGAGATACAACTTTGCTACACCCAATTAGACTATCGCAATCGTCATTCTCAAGATATTGAGTAATTTAAGTCAAATAATAAAGATGAACTAATTACAGCAACTGTATTTAATTAATATTAACAGCCTGACATTAATTTTAAAAGGCAGAGGTGTAACCAGTACTCCCACATCTAAGTTACCGAGCTTATTACCGTCCCATGATGATACAGGGGGCGACCCCAGTACAATTCTATACTCCGGGCTGATACGAAGCATTTCGTGATAGAAAACCCAATATCACTTTTTCCTGACCCGTGGATTGAACCCATTGAGCCTCAGCACATCAGCGTACTGCGTACGCATTACAACTACGCCACCAAGGCAGTCTTATAACAGCCCACTTTTTTGTCAGGGGTTCAAAAGGTGATAATTGCTGGTTAATAAATATGATATCAAAAACCTACAAATTATTATTTTGTTAAAAATATAATATTAAGCCATTTGTTTACACAGTATTTGTGTTAAATGTATAAACATTGACTAGCGATATCTTCTAAAATTATTTTTTAAAAGTTTTCGTTAGTTTCCGAACGTAAGAAAAAAAAAGTGTTGCCAATATCCCAAAACTCTTGAGCTATGATTCCAACTTAGGGAATTTACCCTATTATATTATTATAAATGTGTGATGTAAAAATTATAGAGTATGGTAATATTGTTGCCTTATATTTGCGGCTTCTAAGTCTTGTTGGAGTTTTGGTGTCAATTCCTTCCAATACGATGCTTCATAGACGATTTTCTCCAAGTGAATCGAACGACCAAGGGCGATCAATACACTTGTTAAAAAATAAAATAAATTCACCAATTTAAATAATTCCATACACTGTTCACAGTCAATGTTTATTGTACACCACTTTTATACATAGGTATATATATATATATATTATAACTTTAAAAATAGGAAGATCAACCGCACTGTCAGAATTCTCGCCAAAACTCGATAAGATACTTAACAAATCCATTACTACCCAATTGACAGGAGTAAGGTATGATTTATATGCAGACCACAAATGTGCGCTTTGGTGCGTTGTAAAAATGTAATGTAAAAATTAGCAGTAGGTAAGTAAATATCGACGCGTGTAATCATATAACATATGATATCTATTGAAGTCCATAATCTGCGGTTTATGTTTAGTTTCATTATTGACAACTAAAATAACTCTACTACCATAAACAGAGCGTTTTAAGATTTTTTTATTGTGATGTCTAAAAAAACAAATTATTTAATATGATATTTTGATAATTAATTAGTTGATATGATTTATGATTAAAAGTCTATTAATGTGCAATTACATTCCGATGCATTCTTAATTCAGGGTGAAACACTTATTGAACGTAACTTAGATACAGCTTGCCTTTTAGCACGTAGCGACGTCGCATGATGCATCGGCTTAGTATTCGCCAATCACATAGTCAGTCGCGCGTTAACAACGCACTCGCCTCTGTCATTAATTCAATTTAATAAATACGGTGAAAATATAACAATAAGTGCATTTGAATAAATTTTGTGATATTTTTTCCGGTAAGTGTCATATATATGTTTAAAATGATCTCGTGTGTTGTGGCGCAAACACAAACGTGGGTATAGACCGTGACCATGATGCGTCTATTTTTCAGGTCATTCGGATCATAAAGAAGTTTCACTATAAAGAGTATTATTAAACTAATTTAGGCTCTAGGTTTCCTTATTAAAATGTTAGACCTTAGACTATTAAAGTAATCTAGGTCTACTAAAGAGTTTAGATTAATATAGATATCGAGAAATCAGTTTGACACGTATTGAATAAATCTTTTAATAGGCTCTTATTATGTCGCTTTTAACTATATGTAATGGAATGTAAAGGATTGTTTTGAGGTACGCGACCGAGACAGGAGACCGTAATACTCTACGACAATGACACGCACAAGAGAGCGTCCGCTTTGTATGAAAATTGTAAGGGCGTACAATTTTGGGCCTGCTAGATTGTATTAGCAGCGATAGTTCAGTGGGGAGTGCTACGGACTGTCGAGACGAAAGTTCGAAACCAGTCCCAATAGCACACACCTCTGACTTTTATAAGTTATGTGTGCATTAATTGTTAATTACCGCTTGCGTTGACGGCGAAGGAAACATCGTAATGAAACCTACATATCTGAGACTACATTCTTCATAAGAATTTCGAAGGTATGTGAAGTCTGCCAACCCGCATTAGGCCAGCGTGATAGACTAAGGCCTGAACCCTCTCATTCAGTAGAGGAGACCCGTGCCCAGTAGTAGGACATGTATAATACAGGGCTGGTAAAAAAAAAAAACCATTAATGAAATTATGAAAACAAAATGGCGGGCGTCCATGGCCGACCACACCCACAGATTTTCCGCCAATTTTATATATCTAAGATGAACACTAGGGCTATATGGGCGACAGCTTCCGTGGCGCAGTGGGCGAGTAGCCAGCTACTAAGCGAGAGGCCGTGGGTTCGATTCCCACACCGAGACAAATGTCTGATCCACAAATATTTGTTTCGGGCTGGTTATTGTGGGACCGCAAGTCCCTCGTAGTTCTTGATATCCATGATACAAGTTCACCTGGTGTGGGGTCAGGACTATGTGTGTGACTGTCGGGTGTATTTATTTATTTATGTTATTTATATTCTGAACTAAACATTGGGGAGTGAAAAACGAGTGACGCATGTTAAAATCTATTTATAACCTTTAATACTATTATTGCCGCCATTTTATTACACTTGAACAAAATATAGCGGTCAAGTATAATGACGTAACTTAATATGGGAAATGATAATTCCCGGAAATGGGACATATGTTTCGTAGGTCAACGACCTTGTTAACCAAAGAGATGAGATGCATAGTTAAATAAACAAGTTTTTAGAGAATACAGATGTGAATTCTTTTGGGCTTTAGTTACAACAGTGCAAGTTGGCTTAATGTGGCAAGACAATAAGTCGCTAAAAGATTGTAAAGACAGCCATCCGACATCATCCGTATTCTATTTTTAACCTCCGACAATAAAAAGGGGTGCTATAAATTTGATCCCTTTGTCTTTATGTTAGTCCACTATTTGTCTGTAATTTTTTTATAGCATAGGCCGGCAAATGACAAATGGGGTCGCCTGATGGTAAGTGATCTTCAATGCCCATATAGGCCCAGTGGTAACGACCTGGACGAGCCGGCCCATTCATGCTGTAGAGTGTAGACAAAAGTGCCTACAGCGTGGCTCTACCACTCATAAAGACAATTGACAAGGTGGTAGGTCCCTCATATGCGAGGTAATAAAAAAAATGCTCTGCTGGTCCACAAGTGACACTTACACTGTACAGCATTAAAATTATAAACATTTCCTCCCCAGAGTGGAGCAATTACCTCTACAATCGGTTGCAATACATATACATCAGTACGAGTCAAGTCTAGATCCTAGCATATATTAAATACATACATTATTGTCATACAATAAAATATGGAGCAACAAGATTCACATAAACAACACAATGACACAAGGTAGGTAAATTAATTTGGTCTCATCATAAGGTAAAAAAAATTGATAATACATTTAAACAAATAACGTCATGCTTTATTTTAATAAACTGTGGGTCTATATTTAGTTTAGTTATTTTTTTTAATAGCATAAGCCGGCAAAAGAGCAAGTGGGTCACCGGATGGTAAGTGATCTCCGCCGCCCATGTACACCCATAATACCAAAATAATTATGGGTGCGTTGCCTACCCTAAGGGAAAGGGATAATTAAGGGATGGGAAGAGGATGGGGTTTGGGCCTCTGGATATCTCACTCATCGTACGAAACGCAGCAGCAAGCTGTTACTTTACGCCGGTTTTCTGTGAGACAGTAGTAACGACCCAGATGCGCCGGCCCATTCATGCTGTAGACAAAAGCGTCTACAGCGTGGCTCTACCACTCAAAATGAGAAGAAGAAGGAAAATATCGTTTATTGTCATCCAAGAGACATGCAAAAATAAGATTAACAATACAGAAACAATATTAATTAAAAACAAGAAGTTAAAAATAAATAAATCCAAGAGTGCATGCCATCGTGGTGACAATAGGTGGCCAGCTCAGCATAATGCTGTGCTACGGAAAGACCACAACACAGCGCTGATTTTCAGTGACCACCCGTAGTAACCCGAAAATCTCATTTAACTCTTATTTAGTTTAATGTGTATTTGAAAAATATGTTCGGAGTAATTTAACTGAAAAGTTTAATTTACGTTAGGTGTAATTTACTCGACTGCCTTCTTTAGTTGAATTTGACTGCCTCGGTGGCGCAGTTGTAATGCGGACGCGTTACGACTGAGGCTGACGCTGAGCTCCTTGGTTCGATCCCCGGGTCGGGTAAAAGTGATATTGGGTTTTTTTATTATGAAATGCTTAGTATCAGCCCAGAGTCTGGAATTGTGCCCGGTATGGCTATAGGCTCGCCCCCTATTACATCATGGGACAGAGGTACGCTCGGAAAATGTGGGTGTAGGTACTGGTTATAACCAGCGTAGCAGACCGTTGTAGCAGAGGTGTACCTTTGCCTACCCTTTCAGGTATTACAGGAGTGAGTGCGTATGTATGTGTGTAATTTACTTTTTAATACTATTCCATATCCAAATATAAAAAATCCGGTATTTGTTTAAACATTTAAAAATGGAATACCGGCGACGGCTACGCCTGGTCCGTTCCATTCCACCGCAGTAAGGCGAGGCGAAGCCCTTATATTTCAAATGTATAATGTCATAACGAAGATTTTTTATTTTTTTGTTCTATTGGGCCACCAACATCTTAGGCCCAAAGCCAACCTCACCTACACATGGTACACTCTGCTCATTAACGGACGAGGCAATGGCGAAACTTGGTCCCGTTGCGGGTTATGGCGGTCAGTCGGCGGGTCGAGGGCTTCTGCTTTTTTGAATAATATTAGCCTTGTACGAGTATTATACTGTCCCACTGCTATAGGCACAGGCTTTATAGGGATATACCTTAGTCCATCATGCTCGCCTAATGCTGGTTGGCAGACTTCACACACCATCGAAATTCTTATGGAGAACTCTCAGGTATCATACGATGTGTATTTTACTGATAAAGCAAGTGATAATTGACAATGAATTCTATTCTACAATTATTATTAATGTGAAAGTTTGTGAAATTGGATGTTTGTTGGTCAATCACGCCTTAACGGTTGAACAGTTTTGGATGAAATTTGGCAGACGGGTAGACAATAACCTGGTCATGACCGGAAAAAGTCGTTCACGCGGGCGTACCCGCGAGCAAAATCTAGTACACACATAACTTAAAAAAGTCAGTCATGCTCTTTGGGCTGGTTTGAAACCTACGACTTTAATCTTAACAGGCACTCGGCAGGTTAAAATGCTGCCTGACTGCCTTGGTGGCGCAGTTGTAATGCGTACGCGTTACGAGTGAGCTGACGCTGAGGTCTCGGATTCGATCCCCGGGTCGAGTAAAAGTGATATTGGGTTTTTCTATTACGAAATGCTCAGTATTAGCCCGGAGTCTGGAATTGTGCCCGGTATGGCGATAGGCTGGCCCCCTATTACATCATGGGACGGAGATACGCTCGCTGAAATGAATGTGTACTAGTAACACCTCTGCCTTCGGGGATTACAAGCGTGAGTGCGTATATATATATACGAGTATATTCAAATGCTTTGCACGGAATTGTTAGCCGCTTCTTTGAGTACAATGTTATTAAACATAATGCACCACGAATACAAAGAGTTTCAATAACATCCAGTAAGTAAATATAGTTTGAACGTTGGCAAACAGTGAATGTTTACATGACTTTCACAAAACGCGCGGAGTGATTGTTTCATGCAGAAATACGTAACTGCACGCCTTATCGTTCGGCGAAGGTCGTTGCAAGTGCATGGGCAAGCGATTCTAGCTTTAGTCTTGTTACACACAATCAGTAGCTGCATTGGCCTGCACATTTCTTCTTTTATCTTGAGTGACGTAACGAGCAGGTCGCTCTCCTTATGATAGCCACGCTTGCCCATAAGCAGAAGCATCACCACACACAACTTTGAATGACAAAGCACTGCATGGCATTGAACTGCGCTCGTCACCCCGAGACATAAGATGTTGAGTCTCATAATGCCCAGTAATTGCACTGGCTTTGTCCTTGAAACTGGAACACAACGGTGCTTACACGCTGTTGTTTGGCGGCAGAAATAGTCAATGCGGTGGTACCAACCCAGACGGCCTGTCGCATACGAGAGACCTACCACCTTAAACGTATTTATAAGTCGGTTATGTTTTTTGAGGGTTTTTGCCATCACATGGGGAAGAGAGGAGTTCTTGTTTTCCGGCAGTCGCCAACATGTATATACAAATGTACTCACGCCTGTAATCCCCGAAGGGGTAGGCAGAGGTGTAACCAGTAGGTACACCCACATTTCTCCGAGCGTATCTCCGTCCCACAATGTGATAGGGGGCGAGCCTATCGCCATACCGGGCACAAATTCCAGACTCCGGGCCGATACTGAGCATTTTTGTAATAGAAAAACCCAATATTACTTTTACCCGACCCGGGGATCGAACCCGGGACCTCAGCGTCAGCCTCAGTCGTAACGCATACGCATTACAACTGCGCCACCGAGGCAGTCAGCATGTAACCCGCCTTAATTGTGTTTATGAAGCCGCGACCTTGCCCATTGTTATGCATACACATGTTTTTCCACGTAGCTATGCAGATTATTTTCATACTGAAATTAGGCGTGCATGAGAGTTTCCACGTTTTGATTTTATATGTATTCAGTCAGATGCCCATTTTCACTGACCCATGATTAAATCTAGTTGACGCCTAACGCCGAAGGGAAATTTTAAGTGGTATTGCCACGCTGTAGACGCTATTGTCTGCAGCATGAATAGGCTGACTCAATCGGGTTAGTACCACTGTCTCACAGAGAAACCGACGACGGCAACTTGCTTTTCCGTTTCGTACAGTAAGATTTCCGGAGGCCGAAATTCCCTCTCCCCATCCCAATCTCCATTCCTTTCTGTTAAGTCTGGCAATGCATCTATAATAATTCTTAAAGTTCATGGGCGGTGGAGATCACTTTCCACCAGGTGACCCAGCTCGTTTGCTGGCCTTTGCTACAAAGGAAGCAATGTCAAAATAGACTCCCAAGGATCATCAGCCGTCTTAGCGTCTTAAAAAGCCAGCCAATGCTATAATAAGTGTATAGTAAATGGGTTCGAGGTTCGTAAACCTAACCTCTAACCAGAGGTTAACAAAGACACAAAGTTAAATTTTAACGAACAATAAAATTCAAATACAGTTATTATTTTTGTTCATTGATCACATCCAAGTAGCCCTTAAATAGACAAGATCTAAAATTTTAATTAACAAAAGCCATTAAAAAGGTATTCTAAAAAAGCATAAAATTAGTCGCCGGCAAACGAGCTAGTGGGTCACGATCACATGGTAAGTGATTTCCACCGCTCATGTAAGCCCACGATACCAAAAGCGCATCTTCTTCATAAAAGAAGGAAATTCGATATTGAAAATAAGCCCTAATATTTAAGTAATCGTATTTAAATGTGGGCGTTCGTTTATGCTCTACGGTGCTACATATATACACGAACATTTAAATGGACGGATAAACTCATATAACACACCTCTTTTTGAGGGGTCAAAACCAAATAACTACAGTAGGAAAAGAATAACACTGGAAATAATTTTCCTCCTATTTTTAGTCTTGTACCATGTGGTAACAAGATAATGCATATTTGTTAAAGATAACCGTTGCATAGAACGAAACAATCAACTATGTAATGTAAATTAATGACGTAACATTTACCACATTGTATTAAACTAATAATTACACAATACATATTGAAACTACTCGTATTACAAGCGGTTAGGTTATAATAATTAAATTTAAATACTACATGTAAAACCAATATTAATTAATAACTAGGATTTACTCGCAGCTTCATCTGCGTCATTTACTTGATCCAGAACAAACCCCGCCCCTTTAAAGAATTTCACCCCATAAAGGGTTGCTTATTTATTTACGTCTTTGTTTTTAGGAGTACTCCTACGAAGTTTCGAGTCGAAATATCTGTTTAATATTGTTTCTCTATACAAACGTTGAACCCAAAATTTACCCCTTAAGGGGTTAAATTTCAAAATATCCTTCCTTATTTCTTTTATGAGCCTGTGAGTAAGTGAGTCAGTCAGGTCTTTTTATATATACAACGTGTAACAGAAAGGTGTGGGCATATTTTAGGATCATTAGATACAACTTACAGTAAATACTTTATGTACCAACTCTTATCAAAACTGAGACCTGAGAATCCTAAAAAAATCACGTTAATTTTAATCACTCCTTTATTAAGATCGATAAGATTGATCACATTCCTATTAATTATTTTGAACGAAACTGACTTTTTAATAAACTTGAATAACGTGTACGTAATTCTACGGATATACGTACGTAACTTGTAATTGAAATACAAATTAACACTTCGTTCTCGGGTCTTCCATCTATGAACTTTGAGCACACGTATGCTCTTATACCTATACCGTTATATAATAGTTTATGCTATTATCAGTTGCACCAACACAAAATAACAATTCATAATACTTGTTTTTAATCAAATACAACATTTATTATTATCATACTTCAAAAACTTAGATATTGCCGAACTGACTCCGTCAAATAAATGTTGATATTTGACAACTGTAAAAAATCAATAAGTCCCTGCTTTTACCCTATCATCATACCCTAGACAATGTAAGTAATGAGTACCGCTTACAATTAATGAATAGACGATGCGTCTGCAGTCGCAAACTATGTGATTAGATAAAAGGTCGTTTACTATACATTGATAAACGACTGTTGGCCCTTGAAAGTAATTAGAACAGAGTTCCTATTGGGCCGTGAACATGTAGATATAATTTGTTTATAATAGCATAGGCCGGTTGGCGTCAGGCAGGCGGTCGTAGAAACTACAAGCCAAATCTCTCTGTAACATATGTTGACAAACATGTTGCGTCGACCCCACTGCGAGTGGGATAAAGGCAGGTGGAAGAAGGTCTGTAAGCGAGCAAATGGGTCCCCTGATAGTAAATAATCTCCACCGCCCATTAACACCTACAATGTCATTAAAATCATGAACGCGTTGCCCACCTTAAATGAATGGGATAACTAAGGGATTGTGAGGGGAAGAGATATTTGGGCCTCCGGATATCTAACTCAATGTACAAACGCAGCTGCAAGCATAAGACAGTGATAACAATCCTGTCGAGCCCACCCATTCATGCTGTAAAATAAGCTGTCTACAGTGTGGCTGTCTCTTTGTTAGTATATTTGGCATAATAATACATATCTTGTGAAAATTGCAGACGGCTACCTGATACGGTTCAAAAGATAGATCCCTTTAAAGACAGACAGACGCGGTGTAAGGTCAGTAATAGGGTTTTGATTAATAGTTTAGGTAAAGAACTCTAAAAATGACTACAACGATGCTTTACCTAATTATTTGTTGTATCCTCTAGTTTATGTTTAACCGACAGAATAAAAACAAAACGTTCTCATTCATTCATTTATTAGTTCGTCTATTTATTTTTTATGTATATTCACATACGAGTATAACTCGTCTATACGTGTAACTCCGCCAAATGTGGACGGATCTCGGTGATTTTCTATGTATTCGATAGGGCTTACTTCGATGTTGGTCCCATTTGAATTTCAAGAAATAATTCCAACCCTAAAGAGAATTAAATCTGGGATGAAAACTAACTATGCAACCCGTTTGATGTTTTTTTTTTCACAAAAACTTCTTAACTACCTAAACTATTTTGAGTCAGTTTTATTAATTGTTAAATAGTTTTTATTATTTATCGCTTTATTTTAATTGAACAACTGCATTGAAGACTTTAGTTTTTCCTTATCTAGTTATTACTCTTTGCTTTAGTTGAAATAAATAGCGCGACTGTAGAGTCGCAAGTATTGACCGCGCACGCGCGACGTCGCGCATGCGTATTGCTTCTATAACCCACCCTTACAAAACACCCTCTGATTAAACCATCATCCCTTTCTCTTACAGTGACCCCGTATAACGCAGTCTCTTTCATCGACTCTGGCAAATACACTTTTCGGTCGGGTTAGGGCATTTGACAGTTTAGTGTTTCCTTATCTAGTATTTCTTTGGTTTAGTGTGATGTAAATATTTTCTATAACATTTTACAAACATTTTGATATTGGTTTTGTGCAGTGAAGTGGAGAGTATTTTAATTGTTACGGTATGTCAAAAGCATATTATTATAATAGTGGTACTATGTGGTACCCTGTATTATACACGTCCCACGGCTGGGCACAGGTTCGTCTACTAGACTTTAGTCAACCACGCTGGCTTAATGCAGGTTTCATATACCTTCTAAATTCTTTTGGAGAAATTCTCAGGTATGCAAGTTTCCTAACGATGTTTCCTTTACCGTTAAAGCAAACGATAATTAACAATTAATACACACTCAGAAAGTCAGAAGTGTATGCTCTTTGGGCAGTTTTCAAGCCTACGATTTTCATCTCGGCAGGCCCTACCACATCCCACTGAGCTATGGCTACTTAAAAACACATCAAAATCATATTATTCATTATTATTTGACGATATCCAAATAGGTTTCTGCCTTTAATTGTAACCAATATACCACATCTCGACTGATCGTAAGCATTCTTAAAAATGTACATACATAGATCCACAACTGTTTCCCAATGGGGTAGGTCGAGACAATGGATTTCCACGAACTCTTGATAACACTCTATTATAGTAATTCTAGTACAGAACAGCGGTCGCCCCAGGTTCCAAAACGGAGGAGAGGCGTCTTCATCTGATTCTATTCTATTGACTTAAAAATAATAGGTACTCTTTCACCTGCCTTTACCCAGTAGCAAAGGAGTTGGCCTAACATGCTTTATAACACATGTTACGGAAAGATTTGGCTTTTAATTCAACCGGCCGCCTGCTTGACATCAACCACTCCGGGGAGAAATCACCTGTGCCGAGACAAATATTTATAGATCACACTAACATTTATCTCGACGCGGGAATAGAGGCCGTACTCTCGCTTCAGAGTCGCCATGGAGACTGGCAACTCAAAAAAATCTAACAAAACAAAACTAAAAAGTTCAAAATATAAATAACCAATATTGAGTCGATGCAATTTAATGGTCAATTAAATTATAGATATAAAGCACCGCCTCAAAATTGTTTATTATTATTTTAACATTTTTATTTTTCTTAAAACTTTGTTTTTATATCCAGTGTGTGTTGATACTTAGTAGGACATTACTCTGACATTGAGATTTAAGTCTTCGCGTCATAAAAGTGACGAAAATATGTGTATCAAGTGACATGTTGTTAATCAAGTTAACTATAACAGAGTACGGTTAAGATTAACTGCAGCGTGTGGCCCGGAAAAGGATGTAGAAACTCCACGTGTATGCCCTCATCTTATATAGAGAAACAGTAAAGCATGTTTGAGTACATATTCTTTATGCCCGGCCTATTGCCAGGGTCCGCCTGTATACATACATACATACATACATACGCACTCACGCCTGTAATCCCCGAAGGGCTAGGCAGAGGTGTAACTAGTATACCCATATTTCGCCCAGCGTATCTCCGTCCCACGATGTGATAGGGGGCGAGCCTATCACCATACCGGGCATAAATTCCAGACTCCGGGCTGATAGTGAGCATTTCGAAATAGAAAAACCCAATACCACTTTACCTGACCCGGGGATCGAACCCGAGACCTCAGCCTTAGCTTAATCGTAACGCGTACGCATTACAATTGCGCCACCGAGACAAGCAGGCAGGGTCCGCCTCATATCATAGATTTTACGGTATTTGGTATTATATGAGGCGACTCGCCGTCTGACCCCCACAATCTGCAACGGAACCAAGTTTCGCCATTGCCTCGTCCGTTAATCATCAGAGTGTACCACGTGGAGACGAGGTTGGCTTTGGGCCTAAGATGTTGGGTGTTGGTCCTTACTTTGCGAAATGAGAATATTAACTATAATAAAAACTTATGCCTAGGTCACAGAAGGAATGAACAAAGGTACGACTGGTGCACCCACAGTTCCACGAGCTTATTTCTGTTACATAATGTAAGGAGGCTTGTCACCATAACGTTCATATATCCAGTACTTAGCTGATACAAGACCTCACGGTTGACAGTTTCGGCAAACTACAACTGATTAGTCTATTTGTTGTTCACCAATTTTTTACCGACTTCAAAAAGTAAAGGAGGTTCTCAATTCGGCGCGAATATTTTTTGTGTATTTTTATGTATATACATCGATTTCTCCGCCAATTGTGTGGATTTTGTTGGAAAATTTTCATTCGATAGAGTTTAGCTGCGATATGGTCCCATATAAATTTGGTTAAGATCTGATGGCGAAGTACGGAGTAAAAAAAATGAAACTCCTCAACGGACAACAGTACATTCGACGCAATTGTCTTATTGTATTGCAATTTACATGCTATTGCTGTAACTACCACTAAAAGTTGAAAAATAATTCCAATCCTTAAGATCAATGCATATTGATCTTATGACACTTATCCCTTAACATATGCTGAGGTGTAGGCAACGTAGCAAATTTTAATCAAAGGTCGCACAAAGTATACGTGTCTCAGGTTAAGTTACTTTACTATGACATCACGTCATCGTAACTCTCAGGTGTGTTATCCTTAATAATCGGTCCTCGACCCCCAAATGTAAATGTTGATAAGTGTTGTGACACGCGCGTGCCGTGATAACATTGGGACGGTCAGGCGTGCCCGTGGAACTCCATAAAATAATGCCACTTCCGCAGTTTCCGGCATTTTAAGACAATGTTTTTGGATTGTGTGTTATGTTATCTACCTCAAATCCTTTTTCAACGGTTTCCTGTAGTGTTAGAGCAGATAGTAACTACATTTGTATAGGTCTACACTTGATGTAAACTATTTGAATACAAAAAGAATTATCATAAGTCCGATAGAACCAAGCAGCAAGCTCAGCAGGGAGTGGTATGGAGTATGGACTGTCGAGACGAAAGTCGCAGGTTTGAAACCAGCCCTAAGAGCATGCACCTTTCACTTTTTTAAAGTTATGTCTGTGTTTATAGTTAACATTGTGATGAAACCTGCATACCTGTGAACTTCTCCATAAGAAATGTGAATTCTTTGCCAACCCGCATTAGGTGAGCGTGGTGAACTAAGGTCTAACCCCTCTCATTCAGTAGAGTAATCCCGTGCCCAGCAGGGGGACGTGTATAATATAGGGCTAGTATTATCTGGCAAGGAACACATATAGAAAATACAGTATAATTGAGAAACTCCTCCTTTCGTGCGTCATTAATGGCCGTTCCCAATATTCTGTTTATCGACAGTTTTGCTTACTGGCAGTAAAATTTTGACACATTTCCGATCTTCCATACAAAATGTGTCAAAATTTGCTTTGCTTACTATCAATAGTGTTTTGACAGCAAAACACTTAAACTAAATTCGTTACCAGATAAATATTCTTAGCGTAACTATTTTTATTCAGCAATAACAAGGGATTATACGGTATTTATTTGTATAGTGATCACAACTATGGCAGATGTAGTGAGGGGTGGGCGATACAATATCGATCTAACGCATGGTGTTACCAACAATCTCGTGTGGGGTTGCTGAACCGGGGATCTGATTTTTGACAATATCCTTAAAGCCTGTTTTACAATGAGGGAGTAAATAAACGCCAAACGCATTTTAAGCCGCAGTCAAAGCCCTGGGTTCCGAATCTACTTCTTTAAGTGAGTTGTCCTTATGGCAATCATACCACTAAAATTCTATTACCATCGAGACATAAGCTCCTAATCTACTAAATTCAGAATGGTCGGCCGATAGTCTCTTGATGGAATCGTGTTGGAATTGTGGTAGAAAGGTTATTATCGAATACTGTAATTGTTTCATTGGCACGCCATCGAAAAACTATAATGACGCCACAATGGCGCCATTGAATTAGTAGATTACAAGACTGTCAAAAGTAACAATTACGAAGCCACTGATCGACCATTGTGAGACAATTGTAATAGCAAACTCGAGCCCCTGTTTTGAGGTACGCAACGGAGACAGGGAGACTGCGACGTGTGACGCGAGACGGGCATAGAGACACGTCCGCTTTGTATGGACCAGCACCAAACACCAGGGTCCGACTTCCTACTTAGGCACTATCACTTCGCCTTGAGTACGTACTTGAGCTTAATGTTCATAATAACCAACTGCCTGACTGCCTCGGTGGCACAGTTGTAATGCGTACGCGTTACGACTGAGGCTGACGCTGAGGTCTCGGGTTCGATCTCCGGATCGGGTAAAGGTGATATTCCGTTTTTCTATTATGAAATGCTCAGTATCAGCCCGGAGTCTGGAATTGTGCCCGGTACGGCAATAGGGTCACCCCCTATCAAATCATGAGCCGGAGATACGCTCGGGGAAATGTGGGTGTACTGGTTATATCTCTGCCTACCCCTTCGGGGTTTACAGGTGTGAATACGTATGTATGATTGTGATGATGACTGTGATTGACGGACCTGGGATTTAAACCCTGGACACGTTTTTCAGACTTAGTACGCTACCATTAGATCAATGAGGCAACCAATAAGTTCCGCTCCAATCAATAAATAAGTAGAATCACGAATGTGCGTGCTAAGTAATTTGTTTTTGTTATTAAAGATTACACAAATAAATACCATACCCGATTAACAACCCCACGTTGTATTGTTAGCATTAGATCGATATTAGTATTCTATTGTATTTAGTTTCTGCAGCTGCGATATAAATACGAGAAATGGACAGCTTTTATGTACGTGAAGATAAATGGAAATTAGTGACTCGCCCTCGCAAGTACCATAGATTTAAAGTATTGGTCGTGCATGAGGAACGTTGTTCACCTTTCGATATTTGTTTTAGTTTTATAAAGGTGGAGTGTAAGTGTGTACCAACATCTTAGGCCTAAAGCCAACCTCACCTGCACGTGGTACAATCTGCTGATTAACGAATGAGGCAATGGCGAAACTTGGTTCCCGTTGCTGGTTATGGGGGTCAGACGGTGGGTACGCCCCATATAATCCCAGATACCGTCAAATCTATGGAACGAGAAGGCGGACCCTAGCAATAAGCCGGGATAACGCGAGGCAAAAAGAATGAAAGAAGTAGTTTCATAAAGGTTGGTAATATTCTGACCACTGTCCAATGCCAAAGTCTTTCATTGGTCGATATTAATAATAATAATTCTTTATTAGCATGAAAAACAAAACTGATAGACATATTTTGTACGAGTCTTGAACTAAGCCACATGCTTGTATCTCAAGACTCTTGTTACATTTGACAAGATAATATTAACATTTTTTAAGTCTGTTGCATGCTACAGTGTGTTACATTTTGCTGCAATTATTATATTCTTTGCTACAATTATTGTATTTAGAAAGCAGTGTAGGTACTTCTCATGAGGTGTAATGTAGCCACTTACGCTTTTTTTTTATAGTATAGGCCGGCAAACGAGCAAGTGGGTCATCTGATGGTAAGCGATCTCCACCGCCCATGTACGCCCACAATACAAAAGAATTATGGGCGCGTTGCCGACCTTAAAGGAAAGGGATAATAAGGGATTGGGAAGGGGAGGGGGATTTGGGCCTCCGGATATCTCACTCACTGTACGAAACGCAGCAGCAAGCTGCTACTTTACGCCGGTTTTCTGTGAGACGGTGGTAACGACCCGGACGAGCCGGCCCATTCATGCTGTAGACAAAATTGTCTACAGCGTGGCTCTACCACTCGTAAAAGATCGTTTGATAAGCCAGGACTAAAAAAATGTTGCTTCGTAAAAAAATACGTACATACGCACTCACGCCTGTATTCACCCAAGGGGTAGGCTGAGATGTAACCAATACACCTACATTTCACTGAGCTTATTACCGTGCCACGATGTGATGGCAAACCTATCGCCATACCGGGAATAACTAATACTCCGGGCTGATACTAAGCAGATATATTCATGATAGAAAAACCCAATATAAGTTTTACTCGACCCAGGGATCGAACACGAGAATTCAGCAGAGCAGTCATACCGCATTACAACTGTGCCACCGACGCAGTCGAGATAAAAAAAATTAATGATTATAATATAAAGCACTTGTTTCATTATATTCAAGAAAACGTTTGCACGTTTCGAGGTACGCGTTAAGTACAATATCGTCGTCCATTGCAATCACTATAACGTACATAAACCTTTCATAAACGTGTGCAGTAACTAAAACATATATTTCCGAATCTATTTTGGTAAATCCGGAGGGTGAGGGAGTAACTCAGGGGATGGATTGTCAAGGGGAAATGTTTGTTTACACAAGTCACTGTTTTTCGATCGGCGACGTCCGGGCGACGCGATGGTTAGATGTTGCGCCCTAAACTAAATGTTGATGAGAAATATAGTAGTTGTGATTGAAATTTGAAGTCTGTCCGTACTTATATTCTACCTATCTCTCCAGGGATATGACCGTGAGGCGTACTACCGTACACTTGTACTTTGCTTTCATCATACTTGCCATAATAGTTGTTTTTTTTTGCCAACCTACCTAGAGTCTAGACAGACGAGCGTGCAGTCCGCTAGATGGTAAGCGGTCACCGCCTCCTGTGGACTTTAACAATTCCAGGGTACAGGCAAACCGCTGCCTATTAAATTTGGTTTACATAATGAAATTGTATACAATATTTGATGTACTATATAATAATAGTATCAGTATTGAATCAAATCAATCAACACATTAAAGGGACGAAAGTTATTTATATAACATAATGGTCTGAACAATAGAGCAATGACAGAAAATAATGACAATAGTTACCTATTGTGCATTGATGGATATTGAATAATATTATTGTGCCATTGTTATCAATAGAATCAGCCGCAAATAAAGGCTCGTATAAATAATTTTGTTTTCGTGCAAATTAATTCAATAAGAGTCGTCTTAGTAACTAAATGTTGCGAGAGGCCGCGGGTTCGATTCCCGCACCGAGATAAAATGTTTGTGTGATCTACAAATATTTGTTTCGGATGTGGGTGTTTTCTCCCCAGAGGGGTTGATGTCAGGCAGACTCCACTGCAAGTGGGATAAGGGCAGGTGGAGAGTAACTAAATGTTGCAAGGGGATCTAGCCAACATATTTCCGATTGTAAGATAATCTTACGTGCTGCGAGCGTGCGAGCTGAAGTTAGCCACTTCACCAGCCCAGTATGTCCCGTAACACTTTAGTCTCTGAAAACAATAGCCGCGACACCAATCATAAACTCCTGACTAACTTCATGTCGTCTAAGTTATTTATCGCGTACTGTACACCTTTAAACTCAGGGCCTCATGTTTTGGCAGCTGCCTTGATGAGGCGATCAGTTTGGGTTTGAGTTTTAAAGATCACTCATGACTTACCCGATACTGGAATTTGTGCCCGGATGTATGATACTTCTTCAGCCTGTATCCACCCAATACTGAGTGTAGGTCTCTTGCATTGCACGCCATTTTGTTCTGTCCAAGGCAATCCTCATCTAATCTTTTCCCACCATTTTCACCAGATCATCGGTCCAGCTCATCGGTGGTCTGCCCCGGTTTCTGTGACCAGTTCTGGGTCACCACTCCAGTACCGCTTTACCCCTTTGTATATGCTTTGTACGATACTAACTCTATCATATCATGAGACTCTATAAACTCTATCACATCATGAAATTCTATAAACTCTATCACATCATGCAACTCTATAAATTCTATCACATCATGAGACTCTATAAACTCTATCACATCATGAGACGGAAAAAACTCGCCGAACTGTTGTTGCAGTACTGGTTGCACTACTGCCTACACCTTGCGGTTACCAGGGCGTAGGATTGTACCTGCTGTTTAGCTTTAATATTTCCTTCGATGTACGCTAGCCTTTAGCTAAATTGAATGCAAACATTTCGATGATAATAAGCAATTGACATTATCAAATGCCCTACAAAAGGGACGTTTGCGTTATTACTATTTCAAGTATTAATAAATAATTTTAATATTGTATTTTCTGTTATTTATTACAATTTCATTATCATCTTGTTGACACTGTTTATCAAAAATGAATGTTTAATTTTAGACGTGTAATTAAAAAATGACTGAGCGACGTTTTTTTGTTTGAATTGAATTTATTAGTTTGTTTTTTTAGCTGACCGCCTAGATGGCGCAGTTGTAATGCGTATGCGTTACGACTGAGTCTGACGCTGAGAGCTCCGTTTCGATCCCCGGGCAAAAGTGATATTGGGTTTTTCTATTACGAATGCTTATTATCAGCTCGGCGTCTGGAATAGTGCCAGGTATGGCAATAGGCTCGGCCCCCTATCACATTATGGGACAGAGATGACCCACCAACAGACGACCCACTTGCTTGTTTCCCAGATTATGCTATAAAAAAAGTTCTTCATCTAGCATGAATATAAAATATCTACAAAGCCCCACGTTATTTGTGCGATATTCTTGCGTACGCCTACGGGAAACAACCAACTGGATCCCGAAAATTACCTTCACTGCACCGTGGTAATGTGTTTCTTTTTATTCTGTAATGGGGGATCCAGAGCGTGACTGCATTGCTTCAATATTGGGCACGGGAGCGGATTCACTCTCGCTTGTACCGCGACCCGTTATTTATTTATGATGATTCAGCACGTACCTCTGTGGGCCAGTGGTGCAACTGTTGTGTACAGAAATAGTTTAGAAATACTTTTATTGTGTAGAATGTTGTACCACTGTTATGTGGTTTGAAGGATATTTGATCTAGAAAAATTACTCGGTATTACGAGACTTAACTGCTTAACTAGAGCTGCACCAGTACTTTGTACGCAGAGCTTGTCGCCATATTTTACAAGTGGTAGAACATTGTTGTAGACAGTTTTGTCTACAGCATAAATGGGCCAGCTTGTTACGACTGTCTTACAGAAAACCGACGTGAAGTACAGAGAGTGCGATAGGCTGAAATCCCCCTCCCCTTCCCAAACCCTTAAATATTCCTTTCCTTTAAGTTCGGCAATGCATCCATGTCTCCTCAAGTTTTGTGGATGTACATGTGTGGTGGAGCTTACTTATCATCAGCTGACCATCTTGCTAGCTAGCTGGTCTCTGCTATAAAAAGGGCCACTACCCTCGTGTGTTTTTTTGAATTGACAGGGTCACATTTTGATTGCCCTGGAGACAGATCTCATGACCTCACCAGTTTAATCAAGTACACTGCCACTGGACTAAAGAGGCGATAAATGTATCACTATTATATTATTTATTAGTTTATCAAGTACCAGTAAGCTGTACTTGACACATAACACTAGGCAATGACACTGTTGCCAGCGTATCGGGAGCTCATAAAATTTTATGATAAAACACTGCACATGCGTTGGATATGCTGCATGTCACATATAAATACTCTTTGGCGTGTTATTACAGTCATAATGGTCAATTAATATAAACCAAAGTCATAATGTCATTGAATTTACCGCTTACACAAGTGCTCCCAATATCCTGTTTGTTTCACGTTTGTGAGCACTATTGTTTGAGACACTAGAACAATCGCATAGCAGAGGTAGCAAGTCCACAATTCCAGAGGATTCATGGATGCGTTGCCAAGGTTGGCAATAAGAAAGGGATAATTATGGGATCCGGATGAGGGGGGGGGGGGTTAGGGTCTCCGGATGACTCACTCATGGTACGAATTGACCTCGCTTTTCTGTGAAACAGTGGTAACAACCCTGTTGAACTAGCCCATATTTTTATAGCAGAAGGCTGTCATTGAGCTTACCTTAAAGTGAACATATACAAAGTCAGAGGAAACAAAGGAATACGGGCTACACATCACATTCACACTTTTTAAATATTTTATAAATGTTTTTTGAAAACTGTGAATAACATACTTATACATATTCTGTAGAATCTATGCATATGAAAAAAATAGCTCCAATAAACCATTCATTAAATCTAAAATGAATAACCTTATAAAAACCAGCTTTTTAGGTCCAGCGGTTTAGTTTGCCTATTGATAAATTAGTTAGTCATTCGGTTAGGACATGTAGTTATATATGTTTAGACTGTAACGTGTTTTCTATTTATAAACAGTGTGATACTGGGGCAGTGTGATACACGGAATAGATTTTACAGCATGGCTATTTATGGATGTTTCGTGGTTCAGGGGCACTGTCCTTGAACTTGGGATATGTTACGTATGCCCCTGTCTTTATTATTATAACGTTCTATAGCGATTGTCTATACCAGACTCAGCCAGCCAGCCTCAGTGGCGCAGAAGTAATGATAAATAATAAATAATAAAACGTACACGGTATAACTGTTGTGCTGAGGTCTCGGGTTCGATCCTCGGGTCGGTTAAAAGTGATATTGGACTTTTCTATCACGAAATGCTTATTATCAGCTCGGAGTCTGGAATGGTGCCCCGTATGGTGATATGCTGCAGAAATGAAAGTTAATGAAAGTGAAGGAGGCGGCTAAAGAGGTATGCAAGGATCGTAGCAAGTAGAAATCTGTTCTCTTCCTACCTTTATGGGGAACAGGTGTGAGTCTATGTATGTATGTATGGTGATAGGCTCGCCCCTTTCACATTATGGGACGGAAATAAGCTCGGTGAAATGTAGATTTACTGGTTAAATCCTTGCTTAGGTAATATATTAAACTTGAAAAATAAATTTATGTGATAGAGTCGTTCTGTAGACAGTTTAGTTCACAAGCTACAGCATGAATGAATTTCTTTCTATTATTCTCAATCAATGAATCTTATTCTAACATTCCTTTATAAACATAATAATACAAGCCCTGTATTATATACTCGTACGTCCTACTGCTGGGCACGGGCCTCCTCCACTAGTAAGAGGGGTTAGGCCTTAGTCCACCACGCTGGCCTAATACGGGTAGGCAGACTTCACATATGCTCAAATTTCTAATGGATAACTTCTCAGGAATATAGGTTTACTCACGACGTTTCCTTCACCGTTAAAGCAAGCGATAATTAACAATGAATACAAACGTAACTTAAAAAAGGTAGAGAACTCTTAGGGCTGGTTTCGAACTGGTTTCTGCAGTTCGTCCCACTGTCCGCTGAGCAATCACTCTGCTTACCGACTTTACTTTTATTTCAAATACTATTGTGAGTATGCATATCACCATCCCATCAGCTGATTAGACCCAGAAATCACCTGATAATAAGGGACCTTCATCGCCTATAAATATCCACAATCCTAAACGGATATGAATGCGTTGCTGACCTTACATGAAAGTTATGAGGATTGGAAAGAGGGGTGAGGTTTTGGGCCTCTGGAAATCTTTGAACCGGTTCGGTTTTTTGGCACTGGTACTATTGCAGTTGAGCCGACTCATTTATGTTGTCAAACGTTATCTACACCACTGTCTACAGCGCGGCTCTACCTAAAGCTCGTAATCCTCTCCTTTCCTGCCGGTCAAGATAATGATCACGCTTTAGTTAAGGTTCTTAACTCCCCACAAGATCTCTTTAATTGTCCCCCCACTGACACTGACAGTGGACAGATCGTTCACCCGGTGGACAGTGGTTGCATTAATGACAATGCCTATGCGCCTGCGACTGGTGACCGTCACACGCTGTGACCACGCCGCATGGTTATTACAGTGCTCGCCATGACTTAACTCAATGTGAACAGCTTATTAAATGATCTGTCGTCATGCGTTATGTATGTATGTGATTTTTAATTACACTTTACTTCCAATTGGAATGATTTCAATATACAAACTAGTACAACTGATACACTTTCTTTCCTTGAGATATGGGAATCAGAAATCCCTGTCGAGTAAATAGATTGCATCAAATCAGTCACTTGTCAGAGAAATAAAAAAATACGCGTCGAATTGAGGACCTCCTCCTTTTTTGAAGTCAGTTAATACCAAATTATTTAGTTCATTAACTACATGTACTGATATTTGCGATATCAAAATCAATATACAATACTGAATTCGAGTCGCCTCTTGCGGTGTGTTGATGGATTTATTATGAAATGAAAACGAAATATCAACTTAAAAATCGATAAAAATATTGTTACTGCTCGTATCGGTACTGGAATCGATATTTTCGTCGGATAATCGTTGATCCGCTTAGAAAAATATTTTCACCGGGATTGGTATATACATAATGTTCGACTCATGCTTGTTCCCAAAAGGTGTAGACAGAGATACAGGTTTCCACTTGCTACAAACCTTGCAGATATCTTTGGCCTCCTTAACTCTCATTACGTTCTTCATACATGCAAATCGGTTCAGGATACTTCTGTCCAGTATCTGTACTTCTGGTTTTTCTCGAGAATATATCTGACATGAAGTGAGAACGTTCGCCGAGGTCTTTCTCTCTCAACTGTACCATTCACACTCACTGTATCCAAGTACATTTGTTACGTCAAACTTCTTTCATCCAGTCTCTTTACATGCGTAAACTATCTCAATATTCCTTTCTCAATATTCCTTTCTCAATCTTTCTTTCTTTCTTCTTTCTACCTGGCGTTATCCCGGCCATTGCCAGGGTCAGCCGTCCCACTAAGACGCCTCCACATCGCCCGATCTTGAGCATCCTCTGAAGTAAGACCGTCCTTTCTCAATCATCAACGAACAATATGGTATTTGCATGGCAAAATGTAGTTCCAAGTGTCACAGCAATTTTCCCTACAGCAATCTTGCCACAACGCAGTTAGATATTGCTTCAACATTTAAGAGCAATACGACAATCTTGCCATAACGTTGGTGATCATATTTGCTGGTCACACATTGTCATGAAATATTTTAAGATGTTCAGATAAGATTGTGGTGCATTGTTGTTATACTGACTTGCATTTTACACATGTAAGCTAGACACTTTCACTTTGTCTTTGTCTGTACTTTCGCTTGTGGTAATGGACATGCCTCGTTATAGCTACTAAAAGGCAATGCCAACCATATAATGCGGTTTTTATGACTATAATTCATTTAGAACAATCCAAAAACATTATAATGCCATGGATGAAATGTGGTTTAGATTCGATTAGTTAAGGAAGCCGATATTGCTAAACACCGAAGTGTTATGTACATAGGTAAATTGACGAGGATAGCCTTTTCAATATTCAAAAGGAAGTTTTGTTAAATATACTCCTCGGTGGAATTTCAGCCGACCAGCGGCTTTAATGCGAGAGGCAGCAGGTTCGATTCCCGCACCGAGACAAATGTTTGTGTGATCCACAAATATTTCGGGTCTTGGTTTTGTGAGACCGAAAGTCTTTCGTAGTTCCTGATACCCACGACACAAGACTTGTATCGTAATGTGGGGTCAGGAGCGCATAGTACTAACTGGTGTGTGTTTAAAAAAACACGTTTCTGATATAAAACTAGTTACTACTATGTCATATTTAACAGCATGCAAAGACTGCAAGTTTAAAACGTCAAGTAACCTATGGATACATTCCAACAGAGCTGAAGTGTCAATTGTTTAAAGCCATTCGAATCCGAGCGGTGTCATGTCACTGTCCAGGCTTTAAGTGTCGTCTGCTCAAACTGTCCGTAACTTTATACTGTCGCGTGCCCTGTGCTAGGGCTGGTAGGTTTTTCAAACATTCAACCAAGGTCATTATGTATGACTGTCGAAAATAACAGTATGGGAAACAGTGGGAACTGGTATCTTGACATTTTTTTTATCCTGACACGGCAATATGACTACACTGGACATTATGTAAGTACAGTGCAGTTCAAAAATAATTTCAACCTCTGATACACACAAGGTGTTCTAGGGTCAGGAGTATTTGTTGGACTATTCGGTATGATGAAAGTAATAAACACAGCTTCACATACCCAGAGACTCGCCGGTATACACGTGCCAATGTTGATCTTAGCTTACAGGAGTTACAGTGTGAGGGCGGTATAGTCTCCATCCGGTGTTTACAAATTTTGTAAACCACTTTGAATGAGTTCTCCAGATGGTAGAGTCGCGCTGTAGTCAGTGATGACTGAATGGCTCGGCTAGATGTTTTGTTATATTAATCGATCACACGGTGACAGTTGAACGGTTTTAGATAACATTTGACTGGACCGAGTTGTTACCACTGTTTAACAGAAAACCGACGGAACTTAATAAATAATATATTGTCCCGATATTGTGGGCGTGCATGGGCGACGGAGACCATTTACTGACCCACTTGCCTTTAAAAATACCTAAATTAGGACATCCGATAGGTACTTTTCATCCCGGTAATACGTTCCTATGGAATCTTTCTTTCTGCCTAACATGATCCCGGCTTAATGCCATGGTTCGGCTTCTCGTACCATAGAGTTGATGGTATTTGGTATTATATGGGGCGACCGCTGTCTGACTGCCAAAACCTGTAACGAGAACCTATGGAATATAATACGAAAAAAGATATTCACGTGGCCAGAGTCGTGAGCCAATGGTAACATATTTGCTAGCGTTTGATGTGGCCAGTGATATTGCAAGACTTCCAAAAATCCTTAAATGTTAGCAACGCGTCGATGACTCTAGAGTAGAAGATGTGCATGTCACCAACCATCGTATAACCTAGTTAGTTCGGCCCTATCTACTAAAAAAAAGTTTTTTTGTGGTGAATGCCAGCCCTGACCCTTGCCCATATCACGTCGCGTAACGAAGCGATATGGTTTTTCTTTGTCGCGGCTGAGAATGCGTGCGGGATGCATTATGTCCGTTGAAGTAATTTCCTGTAGGCCGAGTGGAGTAATTGTATGCGCGTCCATCAGTTTAATTATTTTTTTGTTGTGATATTCTTAGACATAGCTCAGTTTTTTCGATGAGGTTGTTTCAGATAATATTGTTCGTTGTATTATTCATTATTGAAATAATTTCAATGGATCTTAATTTTAGGTTACTTTGGCGTTTGATTAATAGCATTGTTAATTTTACGCTTCTACTAAATGAATAGTTGTTACGTTGAAATGACAGATGAAGGAGCACCTGATCTACTAATGCTAATTAATTTAGTATATAATTCAAAAGTTTTTCTGCTTTGGGTCAACATACTCTTCTGTAGCTTCGATAATCTTTCTTTTTAATGAATTAGCTATTTAAATAGTTAATAGTCGAATTTAAATTGAGAAGTTGAAGATGTTTGGTTTGGATATTTTTTGAAGACATGTGTATACTTGACACCGATTTTAATATTAGAGAGTATATTGTATCGATTGATATATTGCCGTTAATGAATTTTATTGCATTTAAATCAACATTTCAAAATTAGTCGTAGGTAATGTAGTATACTGGGTTGTGGATCCATCACTCTTAATGCATCATCATTATTCTGATCATAGAATACGTGATCTCGTTGGTTCGATTCCTTAGCTGGGTAAACATGTGAACAATTTTATCAATTATACAATACTAGCCCTGATTATATACGTCCTACCGCTGGGCACGGGCCTCCTCTACTGAATGAGAGGGGTTAGGCCTTCATCCACCGCGCTGGCCTAATGCGGCTTGGCAGACTTCACATAACTTTGAAATTCTTATGGGGAACTTCTCAAGTATGCTGGTTTCCTCACGATGTTTTCTTCACCTTAAAAAGCAAGCAATAATTAACAACTAATACACACGTAATTTAGAAATGTCTGAGGTATATGCTCTGAGGTCTGGTTTCGAACCTGCAAATTTCGTCTTGACAGTGCTTACCACTCCCCACTGAGCTATCGTTGCTTCTGCTTATCGACTAGTAAAACACATTTTTGGCACCGCATTGTGTTAGTCATGCCCATGTAGAATGAAAAATCCATGAATTTCAGATTACCTTCAGTGACAATGACTGGTGTTTTGCATCGTCCGTTCTTTGAAAATGTTTCAAACAATGAATTAATTACAAAACATGGGTCACGTTACCCGATCCGCTTACGGTTCAAGATGACTTGTTTAGTCATGACGAGCCATTGTGTGCTACACTCATATCCTGCCGATTGTCAATATCCACTCGTGCGTTAACAGGGAATCGAACCGACTTGGATGTGTTCGGTTCATGGTATTTAAATGTCAGTGTTGCTAATCGTTTCCTTGCATTGATTCTTTAACCTTCTTCGTGTAATGTTCTCCAATGGTCTTTCAATTCTATATAATCTTTTCCATCATATTTGGTAGACGAGGAGTCTATAGCCATAACATAAGCTCACGCTTCTATCTCTGAAGGGGTAGGCATAGGTGCAACTAGTGTTGCACCCATGTTCCGCTGAACTTATTTCCGTCTTCTGATGTGAACCTATCGTTACACCAGGCACAAGTACCTGCTCGAAAACTCAAATCAATTGCCACGCCCTAGCCATATTGGACACAAATCCAATTATTGCCGAGTCGCGTGTGTTTTTCGAATTGAAAAATAGACATAATCGATTGTTGGATTGATGGAAACCGAACTTTGATCCTCGCGGTTAGCTTAAGTCCTTTTCTCTAGGCTGATGAGGCGATAATACAATACGGAATTGCACAGTACTAGGGGATACCCTTGACTGCGCTTTTTTCTCCTACGCTATGATTCCTTGTATGAGATTGGGCGTTAAAAGGGTCCCGACATTCGGTCAGATTGGCAAATGCTTTTTTTATTGTTAAATTTTTTAAAGATATTTTTTTGGTTAATTTTTTTTGTTAGGAAAACAAATATAATCGCGCCATCATGGATATTGTGAAATATTTCAGCGGCTTCCAAAAGAATGGCGATTCGCGCGGGTGGTGTAAAACAATGTGCAGGATGACACACCGCGCTGCCCTCATTGTGGAAGGGTGGTGAGGTGGGGGGCTTTGTCATTGCCTCGGTGACTGATTAATTACAAAATGTTAATCTTCCATTGTCATGTTAGCACTGTCACGGTATTAACTTTGCTATTGTTTGGTTTGCTGTCTGGTATCAAGTGTCGATGATTTTTGTTAAAAAGTTTATTCAGTGTCGGCCTGAGGCTGATTTTGGGATCGGGTGAAATCGAAATATGGCGACCCTCACATTTTGATTTGGTATATTTTTAAGCGACGAAAAAACAGACGATGTTTACAATTCGGCTGCATATACATACATATATTATTTTATGAATGTTCACGCATAGCTTCCCAAAATATGGGCCGATATGGATGTTTATTTTTGTATTCAGTAGGACTTACTTCAATAGTGATCCCATTTTAATTTCATGAACAAACAAAAGCACGTCATTAATTATACTTACACCGATTTTGATGAATTTGAATAATATTAAAAAGCAAAAAATAAATATTTTGAGTCTATGGTACAACCATTAAATTGCAATATCACCGTCTCAAAAATATTTAATGTTATTTTTGGCTTTTTATATTTTTTAGTTGGTTTTATTATTTGTGTAAAGCCAGAACTCAGAGAACTAAACTGGTAACTACCTTCTATTAACTAACTTGGGTCAGCGCCTAGTCTGTCGAGGCGGCGCCTCTACCTCTATTATTGAAATCAAGTTTAACAGCTCGCGTGATAGGACCCACTTAATGACACCCATGTGGTGCTTTACTTCTGGCTTCTCCAGTTGTAAATGTCTTTTCCTGAAATTGAGCAAAGCGGTAGACAAAATAATGAACTGCCTCCTTAGTTTGACTAGACTTAGACTAGCTCCTTAGCTTTGCTATGGAGGGAAGTGGATAATTAATATTTCCAACTCTTCCCTAAATTTCTATTTGATTAATCAATTATTTCGTTGCGGGAAAAAGACATTTTGGCACTCCCAGAGACTCGCCGAGCTTCACTGCTCGGTGTTAACAAAAATGCGTACCACTGTCGATTCTGGTGGACAGGAGTTACAGTGTGGCGGGGTAGTGTCTCTAACCGTTGATGATAAATAAATAAATTAGTCATGACCCCACATCAGGTTACTCTGTGTCGTGGCTATCAGGAACTTCGAAGAACTTACGGTCCACTAATCACAGAGCCGGAACAAATATTTTGAGATCTCTCAACCATTTGTGGCAATACGGGAATCGAACCCACGGCCTCTCGTTTCACTGCCGGCTTCTCAGTAACTGAGTCACAAAGACTATAAAAAAATAAAATAGATGGTGATAAAGAAAAGAGTTTATCACCATCTAGAGTTTTGCAAACAGATTCAAACAACAACAGAGTAAGTATAATCCGGAACCAGTACACTTCCCTCAACATAATCAACGAATCAATTGAGTAGCGTCCCTAGTGTGACAGAATGTGTGTCACAGTGGGGCGTGGGGCGCCCATCCTGCCCGACACGGCCGATTGATTGCCACCGTTTGTCTGTTCATCCTGTGTACGAAGGACACACCTCGATCCGCTTGTACACTTGTTGTATTGACTATTCGCCCATGATTTTAAATGGCATTTACGATTTGGTATTAGTAGAAAAGTTGTTTGCATACATATACATACGCACTCGCGCCTGTAATCCCCGAAGCATGCATTGCATACATATACATACGCACTCACGCCTGTAATCCCCGAAGGGGTAGGCAGAGGTGCAACCAGTAAACCCACATTTAGCCGAGCGTATCTCCGTCCCATGATGTGATAGGTGGCGAGCCTATCGCCATACCGGGCACTAATTCCAGATTTCGGGCTGATACTGAGCTTTTCGTAATAGAAAAACCCAATATCACTTTTACCCGACCCGGGGATCGAACCCGAGACCTCAGCGTCAGCCTCAGTCGTAACGCGTGCGCATTACAACTGCGCCACCGAGGCAGTCAAAGGCTGTTTGCATTTTCTATTAAATGTGAAAAACTAGTATAATAATGGATACACAGTAGCACTCATATTCCTGGCCCAGGACTTGATTTGAGGATTTCAACTACTACTGCAACTACGAGAGACTAGTCCCTTAATACTCAGACCCGAAACAAATATTATTATGTGCAAATATTTGTCTCGATGCGGAAATCAAACCTGTCAGTCGGCTTTGCCATGCAATTTGTCAAATCACAAATGCCAATTCAATCCGATATTTGAAATAATAATTAGCAAAGGATTGAATGTATTGGGAACCTGGTACATAACGCTGCGATGTCACTGGACTAAGACGATAATAATTCACTCCGAAATTACACAATATGGATAGCGATCGGAAATTGCATCTGCATAATGGCTGATTTTTGAAGCCACACGATGGAATGAACCAAAGGGGAAAAGGAATGTTGGTCGACGGTGGGCTGATGACATTACACACGCCGCAGGAAACGACTGGATAAATTCAGGCAAGGACAGGGAGTCATGGAAAAGGATGGAGGAGGCCTCTACCCAAACAGGGGTCCATATCTCATAAACAATATTAACAACACTGTAATGTATGATGAAAGTGAAGATATGGAATAAACTTGAGTGGCCTTTAAACTGTATTCTTTTTGGGTCAATCTAAGGTCGTTTATTGAAAGCGACCGTTAATCACCCCATGAATGCAATTCTATATGACCATGAGGAAATAAAGCAAAAAAAAATTTCTAGAAGAAGCAGATGATCAAACATCAACTTCTTCAAATCATAGTAAAAAAACAAATCTCAACATTCAAACTTCCGAACGAATATGCCAGTGTAACAGCCGTGAGAAATCTAGCAAAATGGCATTTCGAAGACTCGGTTTAGTATACGGTCTAGGAGGCACAGGACGTGGACGCATTCCCACATTACATGGATGCCAATAACCTTGACGGGTTGATCAGTGTGTTGTCACACGATGGTCAATGAGACCGCCGCGCCGCCCGAGTTTCCGCATGACGCCAGCCAGCGACGGGTTACTACTAACTATCCTGCCCTCGCACCCGCCATTGCAGCTCCTGACGGGTTATGTTCCTAATGATTCAAAATGCTAATAACTTTGTAGTATTCGATATGGCGGCATTTTTTCTGTACTTGACGGCGTGGCTACTGGTCTTTTAAGCCAGATTTTATAATCGTTAGTAGTTATTAGAAAAGAATATTACCGTATGCACGTCGATGTGTGCACGGTGCTATCAAGTAAAATTAATAAATAATAAATACACCCAACAGTCACACACATAGTCCTGACCCCACACTAGGTAAACCTGTATCGTGGGTATCAGAAACTACGAGGGACTTGCGGTCCCACAACACCCAGACTAGAAACAAATATTTGTGGATTAGGTAAACATTTGTCTCAGTGTGGGAATCGAACCTACGGCCTCTCGCTTCGCAGCCGGCTACTCGCCCGCTGCGCCACGGAGGCTGTCTTTTTTTTTTTTTTGGTTGGAATGATAGTTTCAGCCAATACCTTGGTTTTATTACTCTACTGGCTGAGGAGTACATATGTTAACCATCATCATCGTCGTTTTTTCGAATGGATTTGTGCTGTTAGCCTATATTGCTTTTACAGCATCACCTGACAATAAAGCCGGCACTTGTGGCGTTCTAGCCAGAAATATGTATAATGTACTTAGTAGCGATTAAGCACAGAGGCGCCTTTTAGAAGGCTCAGATCTCAGCTTGAGCAATCGCTGGAGAGTATAGTTTAGGGCCGTCTCTGCACATAATTGTGCAGAGGGCCAGTTGTGGGAGTTCTTCGGACTCGCAGGCGTGTCCTTTGTCGGGGTCGCGTATTATTATTGCGATTCGGATTGTGCAAGGAAAGTGCTGCGTCGACAGCGATTGTGATGGAGTCGTTAGGATCTGCCAAAACATGTTTAGGACGACGACGGAGGAATCATCATCATCCTATTTATATTCCATTCCAAAGTGGAATTGGTGCAAAACACCTATTTACAGCGTGGCTACTAACTTCCATTTTGTACATATTTCATGAAGGTTTACGCTTAGATTTAATCACGGGCCGCCCGCTTGGCTGACGTCATCCTCTCTAGAGGATCCAATCTTGAGTAATAATTTATGAAAAACTGATACGTAGAGTTGCTCTGGGATTCGTATCCAGGATCTTCTTAATTGCTCACATATTGCCAATACACTAAAAATTATATTTCAAAATCAAATTATATTTTATAATCGGATCGAATACCGAATTTCTCTCTTCTTTGTTTCTTTTAAATACAATAGCTTCCGTGGCGTAGTGGGTGATTGGCTTGGTAAACGAGAGGCCGCGTGTTTCATCCCCGCACTGATATAAATTGTTGGCGTAATCTCCGAATATTAGTTTTAGGTGTAAAAAGACCAAAAATCTCTTGCAGTTCTTAATATCTTAGAACAAATACTAAGATATTATTTTTCCAACAACATTACCGGTGTCAATGGCATATCTGTAGAAGATCCGTGACCTAGTATATGTGCAAAAAAAAACACAGCTCGCGGCATTTTATGGTACGCCATAAAATACCTCGTGAGTTCTTCTTTTCTTGTGTGTTACTTTGAAAGCGTGTTCGGTATTTGTTCAAGGTAACATTGATTTTGTAAGACTTGCGTTTAACTATGTTTTTTTATGGCATAGGTCGGAAACGAGCAAGTGTGTCACCTAATGGTAAGTGATCTCCACCGCCCATATACGCCCACAATACCAAAGAATCAGGGGCGCGTTCCAGACAATAAAGGAAAGGGATAATTAAGGGATTGGAAAGGGAAGGAGGGAACGAAAGCTGCTACTTTACGCCAGTTTTCTGTGAGACAGTGGTAACGACCCGGAAGAGCCGGCCCATTCATGTTGTAGACAAAACTGTCTACGGCGTGGCTCTACCACTCTGATACTCTTTGAGGGTCGTCAGAATAGAATCTTTTGCCGGTCTTTGCTATAAAAAAAAGGTGCCATGTCTTCCGATAGTCGCCATATTATTTGGACTGCACTGTGCTTACCATCAGGTCTAGTGTAGTAGGTACTTTGTCGTGCCATGATAAAAAAAACCTCCCACAGTGAAGAATTAGATATAGTTACAAATAGATGTCAGACGTCCGGTGATTTCCCACGATGGGTGACTGTGCCTTACCTTCCCACATCCGCTGCCCTACGAGACACGTGATATGCGACGGTTTCTTCTATTTTTAGAGGGACGTTAGTGGTTAGGCTATTGTGATATATGGTGTCGCATTATAAACATATGAAAAATAGTAAAAATGTGAATAGTTTTTAAGGAACTAAATAATTGAGGAAACGTCCTCAATTTGACACAGCTATTATTTTTTGTATGTAGAAATATGCATAAATTTTCACAGTGTTCAGATTTAGATGATGGTTTTTTTATTTCATAGGGTATTAAAGCTGATACTATTTAAATTTTGCAAAAATAACTGAAAGGGGTGAAATCGGGGTTGAAAGATTGATTTGTGGGGGTGGTTTTAGTGTTTATGCACCGACTTTTGGTAATTTTTTCACTAAAATGCCGTGAAATAATATTTTTTACCAAAAATAAAACCAACTCAAAAATAATTCATACGCACTCACGCCTGTAATAACTCAAAAATTAATAATAAAGTTTGCCGTTGTGTAAATTTCAAAGAGTTTATAATATACTAGCTGTTGGCCGCGGCTCCGCCCGCGTGATTCTAGGATTAAAGTAGCCTAGTGGGCCGCCCCCGGTGAGAAACGCGCTTGACAAAAATACTAATATAGCTATAAAAAATAGGGGTTGATCTTAGAGGGTTGAAAATTTAGGGTTGTATGTATTTTTAATGATGTAGAATAAAATTATAAAAATTTGTTTAAAAAATAAAAAATAAAATTTTGGGGTGGACCACCCTTAACATTTAGGGGGATGAAAAATAGATGTTGGCTGATTCTCAGACCTACCCAATATGCACACAAAATTTCATACAAATTGGTCCAGCCGTTTCGGAGGAGTATGGGAACGAACATTGTGACACGAGAATTTTATATATATAAAGATTATATTAAAATAATCAATATACTGATTGATCTGATAACCAAATTGATGTCAAAAAACCCTTTCAACTGCGGGTCGATTGGACCAAATTGTTGCTGAAATTATTCACTTATTCAACAGTAAAATTGACGTCCAATTCGAAACTATTAGCTAATCGTCCCATGTATTGGTATGTGAGAATTAGTGGGTGCCCGCATGTCTGCAATTTGCATCCCTCTTGTCTTATTCCCTCGCCAATTGTGTATAATGTGAGATTCATTTACATACGAATGACTGGCCCCCACTTGTCTGAGGAGACAAGGTGAGTCTTTATCTTTAATAATATCTTTATTAAAAACATTTTGGTTACAATTTGTTGAGTCACTGGTTCCCAAACTAGGTCAATACTGTGTTTTGGGATACCAGTTTCTTCCCAGTTCGTGTACCAAGAACAGATTCAAAAGGTTCTAGATCGAAGTAATGGTTTGAAGCTAGCCGTGCAGTCCTTTATAACAGGCACGCAGAGTCCTCAGACCAAATGGCTTTCAAAATATCGAAATATAATTACAACTTTATTTATTCATGAATAAAATAACGTTTGACAAAAGTTAGAAACCGACTTCAAAATAAAAACACTGAAAAGTAAATTTTTTTTTTTTAGTGGTAGTTACAGCAATAGCATGTAAATTCCAATACAATAACACAATTGCGACGAGTGTACTGTTGTCTGTTGAGGAGTTTTATTTTTTTTCTCCCTACTTCGTCATCAGATCTTAACCAAATTTATATGGGACCATTTCGCAGCTAAAATTTATCGAGTGAAATTTTTTCCAATAAAATCGGTCCACAGTTGGCGGAGAAATCGATATATGTAAATAAATAAATAATAAATAAATACACCCAACAGTCACACACATAGTCCTGACCCCACACTAGGTAAACCTGTATCGTGGGTATCAAGAACTACGAGAAACTTGCGGTCCCACAACACCCAGACCCGAACATATATTTGTGGATCACACAAACATTTGTCTCGGTGTGGGAATCGAACCCACGGCCTCACGCTTCGCAACCGGCTACTCGCCCGCTGCGCCACGGAGGCTGTCAATGTACATACATACATAAAAAAAGCAAAAAAAAACGCGCCGAAATGAGAACCTCCTTTTTTATAGTCGGTTAAAAATGACTTTTGTCACTCAATGGTGTCTGTAATTAATTCCAAAATCGTGGTTCAAACTTTATTTCATATCGTGTCATGATATTCATTAGACACTATTACTGCACGGTGTGAGGTCACGATTATATTTCTAACTGGTACCCGCGTATACACTACTTATTTACATGGATATTATGGGTTCGGTTTCCTGCCTGTCCACTTTTGGAATACTTTTTTAATATGGTAACAATTTTAAAGCAAGTTCCTTTATATATTCTCGAGTATTCTTGTAATGCGATGGTGGCGCCAATCAGCTAGCGGAATTAAAAAGAATTTATAATTATTATTTTAATCATTGGTTATAGAGCGGAGAAGAGTGTTTACAAACACTATCTCTTCTTTTTTGTCATTGACAGACATCGCATTGCGCGCCACACGCGGCTAACTTCACAGTAAACTATCAAAATCCGATTTTAATTTCCAGAGTTGTGATTTTATTGAGATCAAAATCGTTAGGGGATTGGAATTCATATTACTTTAGAAGTAGATCAGCTGGTCAGGCAAATTTTGTGTGAGTTTCTATATCACCGTTTGCCTTGTATTGGAATATTGAAAAGAGGTTGGTAAATGGTGTAAGAATAAAGTGAAATCCTTTCTGCAATACGTAAAGACCTACGTTGAAATTGTATGAGGCCGGAAGGATGCTGGGTGTAGGTTTCTTATATGTGAAAGTTCGTCTGGGTAGTCTGGTGGTCCCACTGGTTTATCTATTTTTACTGCCAAGCATTAATGTTTAAGCACTGGTGTGTCCTTGTTTCAGGGACATTGCAGCCAGGGAAATTACTGGGCATTATAAAACCTAACATGTTATAACGAGGTGACGGGCGCATAGTTGCATAGTTTATAATTCAAAGTTCTAATGTTGCGTCTCATTATACACATCCGCCGCTGTAAAATCAGGTCCGACAATGCATTTTGTTGAAGCTCAGCGAGTCTCTAGGCTAAATTGTGTTTGTTTCACAACTCAATTAATCAAATATAAAAAATTAAGGAGGAGTTGGTAATATAAATTGTCCACTTGCCTCCATAGCAAAACAGGAGATGAATTATTAAATAATGAACTGAGGAGGTATCAACCAGACATAAGGACATTTACAACTGGAAAAGCCAGAAGTAATGTTCTAGTTTTTTGTTTGCTACTGTTAATGGGTAGGCCTGGCGTTTATAGTCCGCGGTCGACGTGCGACGTGCTCGTCTCGTCATTTAGGCTAATAAAAAATATGGCTGTTTCTGCCATCAAATACGATCAATATAAAATAATGTACAGCGTTTCGTGAGTCAGTTACAGTTATTTTTGTTGCGGTTCAGTAAAAATCTGGAAAGTGCACACACGCAGTGTTGTGGGCATGTTATAATTCGACATTTAGTAAAACACCTAGACGATATATTTTTATTTATTTAATTAAATAATATCTATTTACTAATTACTTACGCTAGTTTAATTTTAATCATTACTTAGTTTATGAAGTCGATGTTACTTTTCGATAGATAGAAGATATTGCTTACCAGATAATATGTACAGGTTAACAGGCAAGTGCTTGATTTCAATGTTGTTTGGGTTGTTGCGAAATTTGGGATATTTTTAAAAATCTTATTAAGAAGAAAGCTATAAAAACCAGAAGGTCGTACAAAAAAATAAACCATAACAAATTAAAGTTATAAACTCAGAAATATGGTTAAACGAATGCCATAGTGCCCTCAAAGTTAAAACTATAATTTGTTCTCATCTCCCATGACGTCATAATTTAGAGACTGGTAGAGAATGCCTTTGGCATTAAGTCCGCCTCTACATTAATGTAAATGTAAAAACTTTAATAAAATAAAAATAAAATAATTTTTAAAGACACCATTAGTCACTTTTCGGTGCAATTTATTTTACACACTGTCTGCAACAGATGCATCGGCGCGTGCGCATAATACAGTGCTATTTACAATTCCACCCCCGCCGAGATACGATGTAAGTCTCCCTGTATTTCCTAATTTTAAAGATTTATTCTTATTCTCTGCGGGAAAAAAATATTTTTATATTTTTCCTGTTAACAACTGCAAGAATGACCTAAACATAAACCTTCAAATTAAGTTGTAGTAAGAACTAAAAATATACTCAACGAACTAATCGACTCCATGATTATAAGTTGGCTGAATGGTGTATGTAATGAATGATAAAAACCCGAGCATAGTGGGAGTAAGTATGTTTACCTGGTAATCAGGTATTACATGGGGCGACTCTCCGTCTGACCCCCACAATCCGGAATGGAAACCAAGTTTCGCCATTGCCTCGTCCGTTAACCAGCAGAGTGTACGACGTGAAGATGAGGTTGGCTTTGGACGTAAGATATTGCGGTCGCCCACTTACACTGCAATATGCTGAAATATTGCCGAAATATTTTTAGAAACCGTATTATATCACCTACTGATTGCCTCGGTGGCGCAGTTGTAATGCGGATGCAATACGATTGCTGTGCGGGTCTCGGGTTCGATCTCGGGTGTGGCACAAGTGATATTGGGTTTTCCTATTACGAAATGCTCAGTATCAGCCCGAAGTCTGGAATTGTGCTCGGTATGACGATAGGCTCGTCCCCTATAATCGTCCCCTATCACATCATGGGACGAAAACAAGTTAAGCGAAATGTGGGTGTATTCGCGTATATGGTATGGAGAGTATGGTATCGTGGGTGTTTATGGATGGTGGAGATAACTTACCATTAGGTGATCCACTTGCTCGTTTGCCAGCCTATGGCATTTAAAAAAATTGTATACGTATTAAATATTCAATTAGTTTTTGCAAAATAAATATAATTTAACATTCATTTTCAGTCGTGATTATAGCCCTTGACAAATCATCAATTGGCACTTGACAACAATAAATTATGCATACGGAAATCGAGAATACGATATGCGGGCTTCCTTGCAATGATTTTTTTTCACATGAGATTTTGAGTCCCGTCTAGATAGACTGCCTCGGTGGCGCAGTTTTAATGCGTACGCGTACCGATTGAGGCCGACGCTGAGGTCTCGGGTTCGATCCTCATGTCGGTTAAAGTGGTATTGGGTTTTTCTATTACGAAATGCTCAGTATCAGCCCGGTGTCTGGAATTTGTGCCCGGTATGGCGATAGGCTCGCCCCCTATTACATAAGGGACGGAGATATGCTCGGCGAAATGTGGGTGTACTGGTTACACCTCTGCCTACCCCTTAGGGGATTGCAGGCGTGATTGTGTATGAGATGGTCTAGATAGAAAAGTAGTATAGAAAGTGTATAAGATCCTTTTTATTTGAATTCGGTAAGAATTCATGTTTAACCCACGCACCCATAACCTTATTAATCAGTATTATCGGACTAAACTATGTCCTTGTCTTGTTTATATGTCAAATAATTTGAAACTGACTTAGACGAAAAAAGGAAGACCGTCGAGGTATGTAGTCTCTGAAGGTAGATTATATTTGAACTGCACTGCACATCAGGTTCAGAGTAGTTACTTTACCGCGTTAGGAGAAAAATGCTATAAATGTCATTAAATTACGTAACTTCGAACGTTCTACGAGTATTGAAATAAAACTAGTTTATGCGGATTTTATCGCGGTTTAATTGTTATTTTAGTCCCGACGCGACGTTTCGAAACGTCACACTTTACACCTCAGTCTCTCCCGTGACCACGAAGGCTGAAAAGCTTTCGAAACGTCGGGACTAAAATAAAAATTAAACCGCGATAAAATCCGTTTAAACTAGTTTTATTACAATGTGTAATATTCGCGTAAAACTAAGAAAGTTCTACGAGTATGTCAGATCTAGATGTTCGTTCAGTAAACGTATAATTATGTGAGCCAGTGACACAAGTCTTACGTAAGCCCGTGACTAAAATTATTTTTTATTTGGTCCTTTAATAACGTGTGAAGACATCTTACATTTTGTCACAGATTAGCTTGCGTGCGCCACGGTACCAAACCTATAACGAAATGTAAGGACGGGAGGGTTTGACCGTATCAAAATACATTTTAGTTATCTTATATTATGCCCTTTCCTTTCCGATCTCAAGGCTCTGAGGCACGTTAATGTTTGATTAAATAAATTACGGAAACATTCGACGTAGTAGCCATCGGCAAGTGTATTGAGTTCCCATGGCAACGTCAGTGGCACATGGTGGACTTTGCCTACACCCAAGGCAATGATAAACTAAAGTAAAAAGTAAAGTTGTAGAGCCACGCTGTAAATAGTTTTGTCTACAGCATAAATGCGTCGGCTCGATCGGGTCGTTACCACTGTCTCACAGAAAACCGGCGTAAAAGAGCAGCTTGCTGCTGCATTTCGTATGGTGAGTGAGATATCCGGAGGCCCAAACCCCCTCCCCTTCCCAATCCCTTAATTATCTCTTTCCTTTAAGGTCAGCAACGCACCCATAACTCTTTTGATATTGTATCAGGTGACCCACTTGCTCGTTTGCCAGCCTATGCTATATAAAAAAAAATGTTTTGTTTACAGCATGAATGGGTCGGCTCGACCGAGTTGTTACCAATGTCTTACAGAAAACCAATATGTAGCGACAGCTATGTGTTGGATTTTGTACGATAATTGAGATTTCCGGGTTCAAATCACAAATGGGGCGTTGATAGAGTTGTAGCGGAAGTCGAATGAGTTCTGGGAGGATTTTCCTATAATGTTAAATAGAGAGGATGGATGAAAGAAGACTGACGGATCAAATATACATGGCGAGTGTGAATGGTGCAGTTGGGAGGGGAAGGCCTCGGTGAACTTTCATAGATCAAGTTGGAGATATTCTCGAGAAAGGCCAGGTCAGGAGTACCCTAAACTGACGTGCATGTATGAACAATTTAATGAGGCCAAAGAGGTATGCAAGGATCATAGCAAGTGGAAATCCGTTGTCTCTGTCTACCCCTATGGGAAACAGGCGTGAGTCAATGAATGTATGTATGTTAAATAGATCAAGACATACGAGATACTCGAAAATAAATACAAACCAATTGAGTTAAGTGATGATCTGTCATATATGCAGATATATGACAGATTATCACTTAAATAATATAATAAATACACTCAACACTCACACACATAGTCCTGACCCCACACTAGGTAAACCTGTGTCGTCGTATCAGGAACTACGAGGGACTTGCGGTCCCACAACACCCAGACTAGAGACCAATATTTATGGATCACACATTTGTCTCGGTGTGGGAATCGAACCTACTTTCTCTCGCTTTGCAGCCGGCTACTCGCCCGCTGCGCCACGTACTTGAAAACGGCTCGTACGATTTGGCTTATTTTCTTTGTTGTATTCGAAATTTTCAGGACAAGTCTTGTTTGAAATATTTTTTCTGGAAAATCCACTAGAAAAATAGGAAATTTTCATTGTAATTTCGTTGTCAACTGAACTTTGATGTCAACTGAGTTTTTATATAAATTGTTATTTCGTACTAGCTGTTGCCCGCGTGAATGTCATTTTCCGGGATAGAATTTTTCGAAAATAGAAGTAGCCTAAGTTACTCATTATTGCATTAGCTATATACATTCATATGCATGTAGTAAAAAGCGGTTATTTTAATATTACAAACAGACACTTCAACTTTATTTATTTGTATAGATGTATAGAAAAAATTGTAATAATAAACACCATGGGTGCCTATCAATTTCACCTCTAGTTTTTTATCCACATTATGCGACCTGGAAATTGAACCCATGACCTCAAAGTTCTCAGCTTTGGTACGCTGCCACTAGACCAATGAGGCGATAGCGTAAGCAGAATGTTAATAAAATGTACAACTCATGATGCGCGCCGGAACGTACTACCGCTTCGTCACCGGCGCTGTTCAATTTCATTCACAACTCTAAAATTACGGCCTACCGGGTGTTTTGCAACGGGAACACTGGATAAACAACTCACCGCCGATCCCGGTGATTCCCGTTCATAATAGGATTCACGCTTTACGTTAAAGATTTTTTTCGAATGGATTTGTGCTGTTAGCTTATATTGCTTTTACAGCTTCACCTGACAATAAAGCCGGCTTATGGCGCTCTAGCCAGAAATATGTATAATGTACTTAGTAGCGATTAAGCACAGAGGCGCCTTTTAGAAGGCTCAGACCTCAGCTTGAGCAATCGCTGGGAGTATAGTTTAGGGCCGTCTCTGCACATCATTGTGCCGACGGTCAGTTGTGGGAGTTTTTCGGACTCGTAGGCGTGTCCTATGTCGGGGTCGCGTATTATTATTGCGATTCGGATTGGCCAGGGAAAGTGCTGCTTCGATAGCGACTGTGATGGAGTCGTTGGGATCTGCCAAAATATGTTTGGGACGACGACGGATACGTTAAAGTATTTTTCAATGGCACTATAAGTGGAAGAGCAGCCTTCGTGGTGCAGTGAAGCGAGAGGCCGCGAGTTGGTTTCCCGCACCGCGACGAGAAATGTTTGTATGAGCCACATATTCGGGTCTGGATGTTTTCTCTCTACAAGGGTTGACGTCAGGCAGGCGGCCGGTCGTAAAAACTATAAACCAAATCTTTCTGTAACAAGTGTTAAAAAGCATGTTGCGCCGATCCCACTGCGAGTGGGATAAGGCAGGTGGAAGAACTGTTGGTAGAGCCACGATTTAAACATTTTTGCCTACAGCATGGATAGGCCGGCCCGGTTTCATAAGGTTAGTGTGATTTTCGGAGGCCCTAATCACTCTCTCGTTTCTACTCCCCATTAAGGTTATGGTAGTATGCCACTCGTCTAAAATCTTTGTCCAATATCTATTTGATAAAATAAATTGGATAATTTAGTCATATTTGATTAAACATTTTGATAAAGCAGCTGTCAAATAAATTTTATCATGATAACATTTAAAAACTTTCTCTTGTACTCACCTGTTCCCTTATGTAACCTCATCGTAAAAAAAAACCATCATCAGTCAGAAAAAAATTGTAGTTTCTAACTGGTTGATAGGCTTTCTTCAAACACAGCTATGGTTCGTAGATGGTTGCCGAAACCGCATTGAAACCGTTCCATTCGTTTAGGCCACATACAGATATACAGGAAGATAGACTCGTAGACAAAGAACTTAACGTATAAAACTCGCTTTTGGCGGTTATTTTTGATAAATGCCTTGAGCAAAAAGTCTATAAACAACGCTAATTGCAATGGATTTTATCACGGTTTAATTTGATTTTGGTCCCGACGCGACGTTTCGAAAGCTTTACAGCCTTCATAGGCACGAGGCAGACTGAGACGTACGTCGTCTCGAAAAGTTAATATTATTGCCTACCTTCACTTTTTTTTCTAAGTTAATTATTACTAGTCCGATCTACGCAGAAAGACGTCACGGTGTATTGAGGTTTGGCAGTTGGTCTTTTGGATTCCGATTTAATTAAATGTACTTATAATTGGATCCCAGACTTGTGCAAGTTTCCAACCATCGTCTCTAATGAAAACAAAATGGTTTTAATTTCAATGATCTCGTCTCTGGAATCATCTAGGTAGGAATCGGTTTTATTTGCTCATTTTTTTGTTCTATTACGTCAGGTGCGAGATTTGATATTCAGACATTGTCAGTGTAAATGTAAATAATTAATGTATAATTTTATTTATTATATAAATAATAAATATAATATATAAATAGCTTTCTGTACTCTTCTTTCATATAAACTTTAACTATGCCAAATATCACACTCCTCCGAGCGCGCAATATGTTTAAAAAGGGATACGAAGTTTTCTCTTCACGTATATATATATATACGAGTATTTATTAAAATATATCCTGCGTGTAAGAGTATGGCGTATTACTTACAGCTTACATTGATTCAATGTTGGTGTAGTTCGCAAATTTTTGATCTGGGTTCAGGCGTAACCCCTGTTTCTTGTAATTTTTGATATCCTGAGGGTTGGTGTAACATTATGTATGTATTTACAGATATTTAACGTTTATCCGGACCCCTTGTTTACAACAGGATATCCCAATTTGAACAATTTGTGAACGTACTGAAGTTTACCAAACATGTCCATCTTTATTATTTTAACATATATTACGCATATTTAAATACATCATCACTTCCGTTGGCGCCCAATACAGGATTCACTGCTGCGCGTAAGGACAAAAATGTAACTATCAATTAGTCTAGTAGTAGTAACTTTTTTTTACTAGCCATGTATTATACACGTCCCACTGCTGGGCACGGGCCTCCTCTACTGAATGAGAGGGGTTAGGCCTTAGTCCACCACGCTGGCCTAATGCGGGTTGGTAGAATTCACATACCTTCGAAATTCTTATGGAGAACTTCTCAGGTATGCAGGTTTCCTCACGATGTTTCCTTTGCCGTTAAAGCAGGCGATAATTAACAATTATACACACCTAACTTAGATAGTTAGAGGTGCATGCTCTTGGGGTTGGTTTCGAACCATCGACTTTAATCTCGACAGTCCGTACCACACCCCGCTGGGCTGTCACTGCTATTATGACATATATAGCATGTACGTGTAAAAATGGCAATGGCGAAACTTGGTTCCCGTTGCGGATTGTGAGGGTCAGAGGGGGGTAACGCCACATAATACTAAATCCACCGTCAAATCATGACGGGAAGGCGGACCCTGGCTAATGCCGGGTAGAAAGAAAGAGAAATAACTATGTTAGGCCTGAGTCTCACTATCTAGTAACTGAATCATGCCGCTATAGAAGTCGGTTTAAATTATTTATACAACCACGAAAGAAGGAGATTGAAAATTCGGATAAATACAATGAAGAATACAGGCAACTAAAGAAGGCGAATACATCAGGGGCCGCACAATCGTGAAAACCTTTTGCTGTCGGTTACTGCAATTATCAAAAAAAATTGATATGTTTGCGACACTGAAAGGTGCCAATTAATCATAATTGTCAATTACCCATTTCTTAGAACTCTTTTATTTGTCAGAGACGTCAATTTAATATATTAAGCTGTACTGTTTTTTTTCTTCAATTCACTACACCTTTGTGTAGTGGTTATAGAATACACCTCATATCCAGATTTCATTCATATAGGTAATACTAATAGTCTCCGGGTAAAATGGCTGTGACATACGGACGGATAGACAGTCAGACGAACCAATGTACATAGCAAAATTATTAAGGTTCCGTTTTTGCCATATAGCTACGGAGCCCTAAAAACATTACCAGTTTTGTATGTACATTTTAAGAAATAAATGCCACACTCACAAGTCACGAGGCTAGGCAGAAGTGCAACGAAGCTAAAACAAAGTAATGCCCGGCCTTGAAACCTAACCCAGAATAGTTCATAGCTTACATTCACTGCCACTATGCCAATGAAGCGATCGTATAACAATAAAAAAAGTAAACTGTACTCGATGAAAAACGAGCGCACGTACTCGAATTTGTTTTTTTGTACAAATTGCTGTAAATTAAACTAAACAATACTGACCTGACTCAATTTAAATCAAATTAAGCTTACCATGAACGTTTATAAATTAACAAATTTTGTGATCAATAGTAGACAATACTACAAGACACAATAACTAGACAAATAACAATGCTGTAGACGGTTTTGGCTACAGCCGACTCGATCAATTGACAAGACCTAACCCCTCTCATTCATAGATGAGGCCCGTGCCCAGTAGTGGGACAGTATAATACAGGGTTTATTTCATACACACGTAACTTAAAAAAGTCAGATGGGTACACTCTTGGGGCTGGTTACGAACCTGCGACTTTTATCTCAACAGTTCCTACCACTCCCCGCTGAGCTATTGCTGATTAACAGTGTTGCCACTAATAAAAATAAGTATAGCAAAACTTAGAAACGGACTTCAAAATAAAAACACTGAAAAGTCAAAAATTACAATTTCTATAGTACTCTTTAGAGACGGTGCCTATGCACCTACGGTTTTATTTGAAAAAGTTTTTTTTATTGCACACCTACAGTGAAATGCACGTACGTTATTATCGCCAAATCATTGCAATGGAGTATAGGCGACGGCTCCATAACCCACTACGCTACTAACTTGAGTCAAGCGGCAGTGTCAAATTCAGTATAGGCAGTAGCGAATTGAGGGGGGGGGGGTGTAGAGGGGGCGGTCTGAAGGGGCCCCTAAGTTCTCATACAATGTCAAGCCTATGTGACTGGCGTTATCTCAGCTTAATTCCAGGATCCGCCTCACCATTATGTGGGGCGACCTCCGTCTGACCCCCACAACCCACAACCCGCGTTATGCCATCTAATCCCCACACAGGATTCATCTCTTCACTGTGTTTTGATCACGAAGTAATCAGACGTAATATCATAAATGGGTTGTCGTGTGAAACGTCCCCTAATCGTCGCGGGATAAACCTATCGCGTGGGTTATACAATACCAGAGTGTTTCGGATGCACTTGTCGGAGTTCCCGAGGGGCGGAAGCGGTTTGTTGAGCCGCCATTTCGTATCCGCGCGGCGACAGTGCGTGCGCACCATCATGCCCAAAAAGTTGTACAACACACGGAACGTATTGATCTATGGTATAAAAAATAAAAATTTACTACTTAATAATTTTTTAGCACCGACAGATTCATGGAGAGTGGGTACGAACTGTCGAGACGCAACGTTTTTTTTTATGGTATAGGCCGGCAAACGAGCAAGTGGGTCACCTGATGGTAAGTGATCTCCACCGCCCATGTACGCCCACAATACTAAAAGAATCATGGGTGCGTTGCCGACCTGAAAGGAAAGGGATATTTAAGGAATTGGGAAGGGGAGAGGGTTTTGGCCTCCGGATATCTCACTCATCGTACGAAACGCAGCAGCAAGCTGCTACTTTACGCCGGTTTTCTGTGAGACAGTGGTAATGACCCGGACGAGCCGGCCCATACATGCTGTAGACAAGTGTCTACAGCGTGGCTCTACCACTCATAAGGTTCGAAATCAGCTCCAAGAGCATACACATATGACTTTTCTAAGTTACATGTATACTCATTATAATTCGCTTTGACAGTGAAAGAAATATCAGTAAACCTGCACACCTAAGAATTCGCGATAACAATTTTGGAGGAATGTGAAGTATGCGAACCCTTATTAGGCCAGCAGCGTGGTGGATTAAGCCTAAACACGAAATCTCAAAACTACTTAAGCTCTTCATTTGAATTGAATTTATTATGAACTTGAAATTTGGTCTAATAAAGATTTGTCTAATGTAGGGGCCTGCTAAGAAAGGATTATTGGGCATTATCATTTTAAGGGGGAAAAGAGGTTGGTTGACTTTGTATGGAACGAAATGGCTGTGACATTGTGTACAAACATTGCTTAATAAAAATAATGAGACACGAGTTTCACATTTTTTGTAAAATTCCACTCGCGAAAGGAGAGGTGTTGAATTTTGTGTATTATTAATATGAATGTTTGTAGTTCAATCACGGCTTAGCGGTTAAATGGATTTGGATAAAATTTACGGCACACAGGTAAAACATGACATGACAGGTAAAGCATAGGCTACTTTTTGTCCCAGAAAAATACATTACGCAAGCGGAGCCGCGGGTTACAGCTAGTCTGTTAATAATATAAAAAAACGTAATTCTGCTAAGAGGTCTAATTAAAAATATAGCAACAGTGCCTTTCTACATTTTAACTTAAATCAGAAATTCCCCTTCTAAAAATAATGAATTAAATTACAATAAATACGATGCAGTTACGGCGAAAAGTAATTAAGTCCTTTCAAGTTGCGTATACAGGTGAAATGCGTGAAGATCTGGAGGGTGGATAGCCAGGTCCTTGGAAGGCTTCTCATGAATATTGATGTCGCCAGACAGGGTACGAACTGATTGAGATATTAAACCATTTGTGGCTGCGTAAACGTTTAGGTTATAACATTTGTGAGGAATCAATTTAATTTCAAACTCCTAGAATACACCCAACAGTCACACACATAGTCCTGACCTCACACTAGGTAAACCTGTATCGTGGGTATCAAGAACTACGAGGGACTTGCGGTCCTTTAACTCCCAGACCCGAGACAAATATTTGTGTATCAGACAAACATTTGTCTAGGTGCGGGAATCGAACCCACGGCCTCACGCTTCGCAACCGGCTACTCGCCCGTTGCGCCACGGAGGCTGTCATAATGTGGCTGGAGAATGTTTTGCCCAAGTATTTACAATTGACAGTCGATAAATTTAAAACATCAAAACATTTTTAAGTTGTTGAGCTACGCTGCAGACGCTTTTATCTATTACATGGGCCTTCGACCGGGTTGTTACCAATGTTTCACAGAATATGACGTGAATTAGCAGCTTGCTGTTACGTTTCGTGCGGTGGGTGAGACATCCGAGGCCCAAATGACCTCCCCTTCCTAATGGCTTATTTAATTCCTTCCTTTAAGATAGGTGAGGCATTCATGATTCCTCATTTATTGTGGATGTTCATGGGCGGTGGAGATCACTCACCATTTGGTGACCACTTTCTCGTTTGCCAGCATCTACTATAAAAATCGCGGTGCGTTTACTGTTATCCGATGAAGAGATACATACTCCGCCATCAGCACCTTTTCAAATGAATATATGGAACTACTCTATCCCATCATCACCGCCTTGTAATTGTGTGAATTATTTAGTTATTGTTTTGCACTTTGTTTCTTCTTTCCTAGTTTATTAGTGTGTCTCTTTTTAACCGAATTCAAAAAAGAAGGGAGGTTCTCAACTCGGCGAGTTTTTTTATTGTTGAATACATCGAAATAAGATAACTAGAACGATAACTCTCATATGAATCTGCCAAAAATACGGCTCCACTTACTTACACGTGCAAAGGTAAATCACACGTAACACTCATACACGCAACAAAAATTAATGAGCGTTCTAAATCAACTTTATTTCAGAAAAGTTAATGTCTAAATATTAAATTTCTAGATCGAGATACGACGTTCTGCACCGCGCAAAAAATTAGACATATCAAGTGTCAACTGGATATTATATCCACAGACTTTTATAGCCCCTGCCCTTTCCACAGAGTTTTGATGGGGTAATTTTTTTTGCTTGAGTTACATTTCTTGTCATCTTATTTCGATGGTTGAATATATGTTTCTTTCTTTATCTCTTACAGCATACAGCATCAACAAAATAGTCCATCTTTCGCGGAATATCGCGTAATGTACATTTAATATATAAAATTCTCGTGTCACAATGTTTGTTCCCATACTCCTCCGAAACGGCTCAACCGATTTTTATGAAATTTTATATGCATATTCAATAGGTCTGAGAATCGGCCAACATCTATTTTTCATCCCCTAAATGTTAAGGGTAGTCCACCCCACAATTTTTTTATAATATAGCATTAAAAAATACATACAACCTTAAATTTTCACCCTTCTACCATCAACCCCTATTTTTTAATAGCGATATTAGTATTTTTGGCAAGCGCGTTTCTCACACTGATCCCGATGACGGGACTCACTTGATGCGACTAGACTACTTTAATCCTGGAAATAGGCATTCACGCGGGCGGAGCCGCGGGCAACAGCTAGTGTACATAAAAAATAAAAACCAAAACAAAATACAAATTGAGAACTTCCTTTTGAAGTCGGTTGAAAACTAGGTCACGCTTAGCGATGTTCTCCAAAAATCAACTAGGTGATAGAAAAAACCTACAATACTGATACAATACATATATTGATAGCGTAACAGCACAAACACTCGAAATGATATCACTACATCGTTGCAATAAGATGATAAGATTGTATCTTCGGTAACATAGTTTGTGTTGAGGGTTACCAGGTGTTTTTTATTAGCTTGACGAACCCAGCAGGTCGCTCGCATACGATGGAGGTGTATATTGGCTTATATTGACTGTATTCGCACATCTTGAGGTGTATATTGACTATTTCTCTATTTTCTATTGAAATATTGTTAGTTTGTAAAACTTAAACGCTAAAAATTTAATTGACCAATTGAGTGAGTGCTATTGTAATTTAACGGTCAAGGATTGGTAGAAAGCACCGACAAAAAATTGAAGCCAGTGAAATTACTGGGCATTATGACTTAACATATTGTGTCTCGGGGTGACGAGCGCAGTCCAATGCCATGAAGTGCTTTGTAGTTCAAATTTCTGTGTGGTGTTACCTCTGTTTATGGGCAGGTGTGGCGCTTTCCATCAGGCGAATGACCAGCTCGTGTAGAAATTCAGCTTAATAAAAGAATGCGTTCGCAACGTATGACCGCATTCTTTTAAAGTTTGTTTAAACTGTCACTCCATTACCAGGAGGCCAATTCTCAACGAAATTCTCAAAGAGAATGCCATTTGCAACTTTCTTGACGCTGAGACTAGATCGGAATTATATTATGAACATTTAAAATTACGAGGATTGGCCTCCTGGTATTGCGACGTTGGCACATGATAGCATTGACAGGACGGCCTGTAATCCCCGAAGGGGTAGGCAGAGGTGTAACCAGTACACCCACATTTCGCCGAGCGTATCTCCGTCCCTTGATATGATAGGGGGCGAGCATATTATTTATTTATTACTTTTTTATTATTTAAATCAATAAGTTACGTTAACCAAAATCAATTATCAAAAGAATTTTATGAATCAAGTCAATATTTTTTAAGTTCTAAGCCATTTAAATACTATGGAAGGGATAGTTGTCAAATGACAGATAAATATTGCACGACGTATCTTGTGACGTCACAAGATGTTTTTAGCCTTTACGGTGCACGCGTGCGAGCGAGATATTGAGATTTTCCCACTACGCGCCCACCTTTGCTCGTAGCAATATTTAAAATATATATTGCATACTAATATTTTGCCCATTTTTAATTCTGTTTTCGGAAAACAGATTGCGTTTTATGTTATTTTTCGTTGTATATACAATAATGTATAAAATCATACATAGTATAATACCCTCCTCTCGCTCATACCCTCTGCCAATGATAAAAGAACCTTCTCTTTTTGAAATCGGTTAATAATTTGATTGATTGAATTTCATTTCATGAAGATTTGAAGAATCCTCTGCCACGGAATTTGACAGCCTCCGTGGCGCAGTGGGCGAGTAGCCGGCTGCGAAGCGAGAGTTGGTGGGTTCGATTCCCGCACCGAGACAAATGTTTTTGTGATCCACAAATGTTTGTTTCGTGTCTGGGTGTTGTGAGACCGCAAGTCCCTCGTAGTTCCTGATACCCACGATGCAGGTTTACCTAGTGTGGGGTCGGGACTATGTGTGTGACTGTTGGGTGTATTTATTATTATTATTATTATAAAACTTTCAGTATGTAATCTATTTTGTCAGAATTAATAACAATAATCTGCTTCTTTTCCAGATCATCTGGCGCCACCAACACTATGCCAAATATACCAAAACCTTCCGTAGTTAGATGCCTATTTCCAGAACCAGCCTCTGATAGACAGGCACACTGTGATAATTCTATGAATACGTCAAAAGATATTATAGCAGCTGACGTAGAAAGAATGAGGGTCAAATGGAACTATGATGCAGAAAATGATCGGCCTTTAGATGGAGCTGTTAGATGGGAAAAGTCGGAAGACACCCGTTACCACTATATTGGAGTTATCTCGAATGGATTAGATGAAGATGCATGTGAAAAAGAAGATCGTTGTAATCAGGTTGAAGAAGCTAGGCCACGATGCAAGACAAAGGAGATGGAAGAAATTGCTAATGCGACTGGTGAAGGGCCTAAAAAGTCATAGATAAATATTGCGGCGACATTAGTGAGACATATGGATTTATATAATCGTATATACTATATTAATCTGATCTCTGCCTAGAAATAACTCATTAGTTTTGGTTAAAAATTTACCACCGTGTTTCGCGACTTCTTACCGTCCACGGTGCCTTTACAAGCACTTCTGGAAACGCGCGTAAAAGTGAATAGTAGATTATTTATTTATTTTGAACATTCTAGTGGCGCAATGTTTTGTGATATTAGTTTAAAACCAAAGTTACCACCAAAGTCAATTGTGTAATTTAACTGTAAAATTATTTATTCGTTTTTATTTATACTATTTTTTTTGTTATCTTCTGATTGCTTAATGTATCATAAACTATGTCCTCACATGTGCGCTTTCACTTTTGTCTTGCGTCTTACCTAAAGTACAATTGTGCGCTTATTAAGTGCCTGAAGAGGCCAAGAAAATCACACATTATTAGTATATTTGCACTAAAACGTAAAAACCGAAGAATGCTGATTGGTATTTAATTGTAATAACTACTGTATGCCTCTCGGATCACAAAAAATACGGAATTGAACGACTGCCACAGCACATGCGGGAAATCACGAAGATCTCAGAAGCATACGCCATAGACATGCAATTAGAAGATGAAAGCTCATGAGGAGGGACATAGTTTTATATTGTTTTGAATGCTCTACAATAAAGAGTAATATATTATTTCAAGCGTCTTTTTATACCAGCTTTCCCCGTCTCCTTTGCTTTCCGGTTACCGTAAATAATGATAGATAAAGTTAAAAAAAAGTAAGTATTGATAGTCTCGGTGGCACACCAGACGAGAAGCCTTAAAGTCATTGGTGCTTGGTGCGTGCTTGCTTGAGAAACTTACAAACATTGGGTAAAATCTGCCCATGCCAGTGTGATGTGACGCGAAACGGCTGCCGATCCTGTGTTGTGCCTCATAAAAGATGCACCCCTTTAGTCATATCCTGTCTGACCACATAGCACACAATTTTGGAGGGATCTCCCTACCTTTTTATAAAAATAAACACCTCCCAAAATCCAGACCATGACTACCCAAAGGCGGTTTGTATATAAGGTCTTTACCGTTTATGAAGTTGCCGTTCGGTACAAGAAAAGTTTTCTAGACATTTGTCTCGGTGCGGGAATCGAACCCACGGCCATTCGCTTCGCAGCCGGCTACTCGCCCGCTACGCCAAGGAGACTGACTTTTGAACGCTATTAATTATTACAACTTCTGAATATGAATCGCGATAACAACTTGTTCACAAATCGTTAAGCGAAAGTCAAACAGTGATACAGTGGGTCGTCACTGAGCTGGTCGGCGGAGGGTGACCACAGGATTTCCTCCTCATTACTATGCATGAGATACAAGTTTCGGATGTTATTGTGATTCTCGCTTTCGGTAGGAAATGGGTCGCGTTTGCGAGAGGGTGCATTACAGAGTGAATCGTAAAATCAATTTTATGTGCGCTGCAATGTATGCTAAAGAAAGAAACATTTATTCAATACTAGATTTTGCTCTCGGCTCAGCCTACGTGAATAGAATTTTCCGAAATAAAACGTAGCCTACGAGTATAACCGTCTCCAGGGTCCCATCTATATCTATATCAAAATTCATCAAAATCGGTTCAGTGATTTAGGTGTGAAAGCGTAACCAACAAATAGTTTTTTTTTCATAAAAGTTCTATGTTACTTCTTATACCTCCAAGAATATAAGTACAAAGTTTCATGATGATCGGTTAAGTAGTTTCCGCGTAAAAGCGTAACAAACAAACTTACATTCACATTTATAATATTAGTATGATACACGCTAAAGATACACGCTAATACACTAGGAAAGAAGAAACAAGGTATGCGAAAACTATACGAATCATTACAACTATAGTTCAAGGTTTTAAAGTGGCAGAGCCACGCTGTAGATAGGTTTGCCTACAGCACGAATGGGCCGGTTCGACCGGGTCGTTAAGACTGTCTCACAGAATACCGTAAAGTAGAGGCTTGTTGCTAGGCTTTGTATGGTGAGTGAGATATCCGGAGGACCAAATCCCCCTACCCTTAACAATCCCATAATTATCCCGTTCCTTTGAGATCGGCAACGCGCCCATGATTGATCTGGTATTGTACCCCACATGGGCAGTGGACATTACTTACCATCAGGTGACCCACTTGCTTGTTTGCCGGCCTATGCAATAAAAAAGATAAATGAAATGACCAACAAAGTGGAGGAACAGAGATGGAGAAAAGAAATATTAATGAATAACGCAACGCATTACAACTGCGCCACCGAGACAGTCCCTACTAAACTATTCTATACTTTAGTAAGTAAAAGAACTTCTTACAATCATCAAAACATTTCCTATGATTGTTCGGAGAAAAATAGAACAGTACAAAACACAGATAAAAAGGAGCAACATATCCTGCCGCTCCCGTGGGAACAAAACGCGCACGCGATCTGACTTGCCGCGTCACGCTGCATACAGCATGCAGGATTCTAGGCCGCATGAAGAAGTTGTATGTCTTTAAAGTTCCACTTAGATGGAAAGAAAGAAAGAAAACCAATTTATTCGTCACAGACAACGACACACTTAACATACGCATGTACAAAACAAATAAAACAGAAAACAAAACTTAATTAACTAATTATTACACATGCCGTGAGTGTTTCTCGTACGACATAGATAGCAAACCGACGTAAAGTAGCAGCTTTCTGCTGCGTTTCGTACGGTGAGTGAGATATCCGGAGGCCCAAATCCCCTCGCCTTCCCATTCCCATAATTATCCCTTTCCTTTAAGGTCGGCAACGCGCCCATAATTCTTTTGGTATTGTGGGCGTACATGGGTGGTGGAGATCACTTACCGTCAGGTGACGAACTTGGTCGTATGCCTATACTATAAAAAAAATTGATGAGAATAAAAATTTATCAGCAAACCGTCATGGACGAGTTCAACCAATCTTTTTTCAAACTACGAGTATGTGGCGCGGCTTTGTAAATCAGAGTTTTCTGTTTTATGCTCGTATGTGTCTTTGTCCGGTTAAATTGGGTTTAATTTTTACTGCCCTGAATGACGAAACGAGCACACTGTTTTGATGGTAACCGCCATGCCCATAAAGATACACAACACCACACAGAACTATGAATTCTAAAGCACTGTATGACACAAGACTACGTTCGTCATCCCGAGAAATAAGTTGCTAAGTCCATAATGCCCCATAATGTCACTGGTTTCAATGGCTTTAAGCCGAAACACAACAATGCTTTCAAATTGCTGCTTGGTGGCAGATATAGACAAAAAAGTAGTACCAACCCAGACGGCCTCACGGATAAGAGAGATGCCTCGGTGGAGCAGTTGTAATGTGTATTCGTTACGACAGGTCTCAGGTTCGATCCCCAGGTCGGGTAACAGTGTTATTGGGTTTTTCTATTACGAAATGCTCAGTATCAGCCCGGAGGCTAGAATTGTGTTCGGTATGGCGATAGGGGGCGACCCCTATCACATCATGGGATGGAGATACGCTCGGAGACATGTGGGTGTACTGGTTACACCTCTGCCTACTCCTTCGGGGATTACAGGCGTGAGTGCATGTGTATATATATGTAAATAATGAAATCACCTTCTTCAACACCTTAATAATCATGATGGTTATTTTGTTCTGGCGGATATTTAATATTGTCTTTAAAACATCAGACGCTCTTCCCATATCCTTTGCAATACGTCCAGTATCAGATGTCGACTTCCCTTCGCAACGGAACACCATATTTCCTAACTTGAACTTGTATAAGGATTCATTTATACGACAGCTGTTAGTTTTGTTGCGTCATAACTTGCGTTTAGCTGATTATATAATAGTTCTTTACCTACGAAATTGCTGTTCTGTACGAAATAAGTACAAAGGCCTACCTTTTACTCTTCCACTGGTTGCGGTCTTTTGTCAGCTTCTCCCACTTTGTTTTGTTTGGCGCCTACCATCATGCGAGCAAAGTGAACGCCGCCGCCCACAAAGAGTTACGTAGAATTCCAGGCCAGGTTTAAGGCCTCCAGAATTTTTTGTGATTATATAGTGGCAAAGCGGAACTTTTTCTAGCACCGCTCTTTTAATGGACTTTGAAGTCTCTAATAAGTTATAGAGGTCATGAAAATAAATCCTTTTGCCCTTGAATTGTAATGTAATGGCATCCACATCGACGTCCCACGCGATTGTGATCGCCTAGCGGTAATTGAAAGTGAATGTGCAATAAAAATTAAAGTTGATGCTTTTTTCATTGGACCGCAACTTGAAACGAAGGAATTTTATTTGTTTGTATTACCCTAGATACATTGATTAGTTGGTTATACGGTTAGCGTCAGATATTATTATGACGGCATAGGAATTGCAACTGATGACTGTCATTGTTGTTTATAAGAATGATGATGACTTCCTGACCGATTTCGGTCACAGTGACCGTTTAAGATTGCGAGTATCCTACTAATTAATATTTATACATGCATACGCTCTCACGCCTGTAATCCCCAAAGGGATAAGCAGAGGTGTAACCAGTACACCCAAATATTCCCTAGCTTTTTCGGTCCCATTATGTGACATGGAGCCCAACGCCATACCGGGCACAATTCCAGACTCCGGGCTGATACTACACTTCATGATAGAAAAACCAAATATAACATTTACCCGACTCGGGGATCGAACCCGAAACACAGCAGTCGTACCGCGTACGCATTACAATTACGCTACCGAGGCAGTGCGAATGATTATAAATAATGTTCTACGATTTTCTTCAAACGCGTGAAATAAAGGTAGGTACTGATAAAAACGCCACTGGCCTTTTAACACTGAAAGGGTTTTTTTATATCAATCAAACTAGTATTCGACGATCGTGTTCGCCCTTTAGGTTAAAAAAATGCCAATGGTTGCAAGGAAACGCTGTGTGCGACTCCGAATCGATTAGACACGGCCTAAACGTGAGATAATTATGTTTCTAAATGTTGCAGATGGAATAATTAAAACGAGAAGTCTTGGTTAATATATGTTCTGTGACTTGGTTTGCATGAAATCGGGTTGTAAGGCTGGCAACAAAAAATCTACTTGGACTTTTCTGAAGGGTTGTTTTAAATGCATGTTTTGCTATGTCTGTTTTTTATATTTTGGATTCTAATAGCTTAGCATAGACTAACGGGGAGTACAGGCTGCCGAGACGGACGGGTTCGATACCTGCCCAGGGCACACACAATTGGCTTTTCAGAGTTATGTATGTATGTGTTATCGCTCGTTTTAAAAATGAATTCCCTATAAAAATTCTAAAAGTATAGTAACATACGCACTCCCGTCTGTAATCCCGGAGGTCTAGGCAGAGGTATAACCAGTACATCCACATTTCATCGATCTTATGATGTGATAGGGGGCGAGCCTATCGCCATACCGGGCACAATTCTAGACTTCGGACTAATACCGAGAATTTCGGAATAGAAAACCTTATATCACTTTTACCCGACCCGGGGATCGCACCCGAGACCTCAGCACAGCAGTACCGCGTACGCATTACAACTGCGCCACTGAAGCAGTCTATTAATCAAAATTGTATGAAAATAAGTAGCTGTTAGACAGTCGACAGTCGCATTAAGCCAGTGTGGTCGACTGAGAAAAAATGCCTCTCATCAATATAAGAGGGCCGTGCCTGGCGCGGAAGTGGGAACATATCACGTCATAAGTTCACACCTTTATCCCCAGAAAGGGTAGGCAAGGGCAACTAGTCCACTCACGTTTCTCCTAGCTTATTTCCATCCCATTATGTGACAGGCGAGCCTATCGCCATACCGGCCACAATCGAATCCAATTCATGTGTGATTTTTCGAATCGAAAATTCTAACACAAATGGTAATTATCCGACCTGGCAATTGAACCCCGGATCTCACGGTTCTCAGCTACGCTGCCACTAGAATGAGACAGTAGGAAATATATTATAAGGCTGGTATTATTATTATTTATGTGTGCAAAACAGAACTAACCATAACCAAACTGAGGTGGTTTCTGCAAAAACTCATGTCATTTATTTAATTTTTTCCCTACATTCCACAAGACGTAGACCAGATGGCTTATATTTGACACTGTGGCATGAGGCACAGTTTTTTCCCCATGTTTTTATATGGCAAAACTCACATTTGGTTTTCGCTTGGATTTATGGGTGCGACGAGTGAAATGGGCAGATCTTATCTAGACCACAAGTTTAATAAATAAACACATAGCATTACAAAATGTAGGGTAGCTGTAGAGTGTTTTCTACAATAGAATGTCCGATATAGTGCATATTTCTATTAGAAAGTCCCTTAATCCTATCAAAGTGTAGAGCGCAGTTAACATTTTAGTATGCAATAATTTGCAAGTGAATCTATCACTTGCATATTGAAACTGTAGAAAAATTTGTCTACAGCATGAGTGGGACACTGTGACCGAGTTGTTACCACTCTCACGGAAAACCGGCGTGAAATAGCAGTTTGCATTGTGTTTCGAACCTCGATATCCGGAGGCATAAATTTCCCATTCCCAGTCTCTTAATTGTCCCTTTCCTTGGTCGGCAACGAGTCCATTATTCTTCTGGTATTGTAGATGTTTATGGATGATGGAGATCACTTACCATTAGGTGACTTATTTGCTCGTTTGCCGTTATATTATTTTGTTCATCTTGAATAAAAAAAAAAAATTGTTATCAAAACCTTTAATTACTACCGCCATCTTGTGTGTAATAGACTAAATATCTCAATGATTAGTATAAGTAGTATTATTGTTTCATATTAGTATTTTAACACAAATCATATAATTTTCGTTTATACAACACATATGAAAATTGTATGCTATTTGATTGCTACGCAATAACGTTATTTATTTGCAGATACTAGAGACATCTATCACTGGATAGAGCACATACGAATGTTGGCTGATATCTTGTTTATCGTCAGTACCGAAGAGAAGAGACTCTGATAATCTTTTTGGGCCCCTATCACAAATTTTTCTAAACTACCACTTCACTTTTTATAAAACGTGCCTAAAACAGTAGGTAATTGTACCCCGCACAATTTACAAGTATCTCTAGACAATATGAACACACATAATATCAAATTCAAGAACCCTCATACTTCATATAATACGCCCCTATACGAACAAAGAAAAAAGTACGCACAGAAATATCTTTAAACTTACTCCTTTTGGTAACTAGTAGGCTCTCGAATTGGAGTTTAGTGTCATGTTCGCTTTGTACTGATTTTAAATAAAATTTGGTCATATATGTCGTCATTTTGGTACTATCGACAAGAGTAGAAGTACTAGAATGTGTCTGAGACTTAACTCCTTCGATGAGCTTCTTTATCTTTAAAAAATTTACTTCCGTCAAGACAATGATGAGTCTGCCAATAACAAAGTTTTCAATGGCACAAATGGCGAGATTACGTAATAAGTTTATAGAGGCATTTTAATTTGGAGATTGGACGATTGAGTTATTATTTAAGGGTAAGGGTAACAGACACAAACAAAATATTATGTAATACTATCGAATTCAGTTAAGGGAGGAATGGGGACCTCCTTCGATGCTAAAAACGGTTATACAATGAAGGGTTTTTAATACAGGTATTCCTATAGTTTTCAACAAAACCATAGAAATAAACAGACAGATTTCTACGTCTTATTGAACTACTACGGCATGAATGGGCTCGATCGGCTAATAATATTTCCGGAGGTCCAAATCCCCACTCCTCGTCCCAACCCCTATCCCTTTTCTTTATGGACGGCATCGCATCCATGAGTCTGTGCTGATGGGCGTTATTGATCACTAACTATCAGGTGACCCACTTACTTGTTTGCCGGAATCTGCTATAAAATAGGTATAATACCCATAATTATAGAATCGTAATTTGGGGACTGCTTTTGATGAATGATTAAACAAAATAAAATTTTCAAGTATATTGCATATATGACTGCATCGGTGGCGTAGTTGTAATACGTACGCGTTACGATTGAGGCTAATGCTGAGGTCTCAGGTTCGATTCCCGGGTCGGGTAAAGTGGTATTGGGTTTTTCTATTACGAAATGCTCAGTATCAGCCCGGAGTCTGAAATTTGTGCCCGGTATGGCGATGGGCTCGCCCCCTATCACATCGTAGGACGGAGATACGGTCGGCGAATTGTGGGTGTACTGGCTACCTCTGCCTACTCCTTCGGGGATTACAGGCGTGAGTGTGTATGTATGTATTCTTCTAGTAGAAAATATTTTACAAGATCATTGCAGAACTACATAATTATGATCGTTTTGGAATATTTTATTTTTATATATCGGTAAATTGTTCCACGCAGTTTAAAATCGGGGTTATTTGTAGCGTGAATAAATATTTTATGGCTGCATGCGCCCGACCCCTTTGCCTTTAAGATTGGATGGTCAATATAGAAAGAAAAAATGTTTGTTTACGCTTACATATTATTTTAGGTGTTTTTTTCCTTTTTTTGTGTGGCCGGCAAACGAGCAAGTATGTCACCTGATACTAAGTGATCAGATGTAGTCATAACAATGAAGTACAGGTATATGTTAATGTTATTATTAAAATATTATTATTATTAATGTAAGTGTAGTAAATAAAACTCTGTTATAATGTTTTTGCTACTGTGTTTTTTCGTTTTAGACTCTTAATCTGATTGTCAATAGGGTAGTTTCCTATATTGAATTTTATACATTATTTTATAAGTAACAGAAAATGATACGCAAAAGAAACCCTTTTATTAAAACACAATCAAAATTGGTTCAGAAATGTGCCCGCAGTTATGACTTTAAATGTTGGTATGAGGAAAAGTGGGTGCGTAGTAGGGATATCTCACTATCTCGCTTGCACGCGTGCACTATAATGAACATTTTACACAGTGACGTCAAAGGTTGCATCGCCTGTCAATTGACAATTACCCCTTCTACAGGATTTGAATGGCTTCTATCTTATTTATTTTAGGTCCGATTTATAAAATTCTTTCTGCGATAGATTTTGAGTAACATAACTTATTGATTTAAATAATAAAAAAAATCTAGTCAACTACCCTATTACGGCATGGTTTCTCTTAATTATCCCAATAAGCCATCTACGGATTCTAATTACTATATTTACCAATAGCTTAACTTCAATTAATTTAGTTGCAGCCATTTTATCGAACCAGGATAAAAATAATTCTTTCAATTAAATATCCTATCAAATGCCTATCCCATCGAACAGACAATTAATAGTAATTTAGTTACCGAGTTTTTGTGACAATAATAGTGTATAATTACAGTGGCAGATGGGCCCGGTGCCTCTGCCATGTCCATAGATATAATCTGTGGCGCCCTGCGCGGTGACATGCGCGTGCGCATCGATTGTCAACATACATTTAAGTGGTATACATATAAGTTTTGTAGTTTTTCCGGTTTAAAAGCAATTCTTTATTTTTTATCCGGTTTCTCTGCCTACCCCTATGGAAAACAGGCGTGAGTCTATGTATTTATGTAGGTTCTTATTTTGTGGCATGTTTTAGAAGTAACAAGTATACAGAAACATATTAACCAATGGATTAAGATATTTCTAGGCGATGAGCAAGTGGAAATCCGTTGTCTCTGGCTACCCCTATGGGAAACAGGCGTGAGTCTATGTATATATGTATGTGAGCAAATACATTCAGCCATAAAGACGTGATAAAGTAACAAACATCCAAATTCACATATACTCGTATCATCAAGGTGAGCAAACCTACTTGAAGTTATTCTTAAGAATTTCTAAGGTATGTCAAATCTGCCAACATGCAACAGGTCAGCGTAGTAGACCAAGCCCTAACCCCTATCATTCGTAGAGACCCTTCCTTGCTCAGCAATGAGACTAGTAATGACGCTAGTATTATTATTATTTATACAAACAAATCAAGAAACTCCTCCTTTTTGTAGTCAGATATAACCTATTATGTCTAGAAAGTGGCATCCCCTTAAGTCGCGCGTGCCTACGACTAGCGTTTATTTCCGACTTCAGCCGTGCGGCACGGCTCCCCACTGTGTCACACAATGTACTAACAAGGGCCGCATTTAGGTTTACAGGGCTCTACATTGATCTCGAAATTTCGGATTGCGGAATTTTATTTCACAAAAATCGAAAAACACAATAACTCAGTCAACCTTTATGGCCACACTGAAGTTGGACCCAAGCAGCGTAGCAGTTATTGTATTCAAGAGACTAAAGGGGGACAAGAGGCGTATAGGACGGGTGAAGTACCTACAGAGTGGTCATGAAGATTGAAGAGACCTCGATAACACGAAAATTAACAATAGTATCGGGATATTTTATTATACAACCACCGCATGCCCTAAGACAAATCCACATGCTTTCTAGTCGTGTGTCCCTCAGCGTTATTTTTTTAAGTGTTGCCGATGCTTGTTAATTAAAGACGATTGGACCAAATGTTTTCAGTATTTTAATTTTTTTTATTTGCTTGAACATCATTTGACTTGATGTTAAGCGGCCTGCCTGCTCATAAACAGAAGCAACGTCACACAGAACTCTGGATTACAGAGCATTGCATGGCATGGAACTGCGCTCGTCATCCCGACACATAAGATTTTAAGTCACATAATGCCTAGTAATATCACTGGTTGCAATGTCCTACAAACCAAAACACAACAGTGCTTACACACTGCTGATTGGCGGCAGAAATAGACAAAGCGCTGGTTGGTTGGTCGGTTGGTACCCAGGCGGCCTCTCGCATACGAGGTACTTACCATCTAGCGAAGCTTTGTTATGGATCAATATTCTGAATTATTGTTTTGCTCAATTATGTCATTAATGAACATCAAATTGCTTACAGTAATTTATAGTAGGTACTATTTTTATAAAGGGAAGCCGGAAGGTATCGTGGTGTATATACCCTCGGATATCCTTTTGTTTAAATGCGGCCCTGGAACCTAAGTAAATTATGCACAGACAAACTAACAGATCGAACGATGGCAGAGATACTGTGCGTCCAACATACACCATAGTGTACACTTTTATTTCAATATCACGTTCTGTTGTTATTCGTGATTCATATTGATTACGATGCTACTAACTGTTCCCCGCGGCTTCACCTGTGTTTGAACAAACAATTGTTCTAGTTAATGAATATATTGGTTTTGTCGACGTGACATACACTTTATGGCTTGACATTTATATTTTAGCTTTAACTCTCTGTAGAAACCAAATAGGCTGAAGGCGATGGAAATTCACAGTATTTATTTCCTTACAACCCCTACTAAAAATAGGGGTGTGCGTTTAACGTCTTTGTCTTTTGTATCTGTACTCTGTAGCATTGTAGCACCTCAACGAATAGACCGATTTGGATGCGTTTTTATTTGAAATCTCATTTAAGTAAGTGAGTGAATTCGGTAACCTTGTTTTGAGTGGTAGAGCCACACTGTAGAATTGGGAATGGGATGGGGTTTTGGGCCTCCGGATAACTCACTCACGGCTTTTGCTTAATTTTTATGAAAAAGTGGCGGCCGGGCAAGTGGGTCACCTGATGGTTTTGAGCCATCCCCTACAAGTAAATGTTTGTAATTTCATCGTCACAGTGACCGAAGCTCCGTTAAAATAACTACTTTCATTGTATGCAAATACGTTTGTTTAATTTAATTGTTAGCTCCTTAACTTGCATAGAAAATGGTAATTTACAATAACTGGTATTGCATTGCATATATTATAATATATTAGCAGTAATCGATTTCACTCGTTATGGTCAGAAACTTGTATGTTTTTCGTACATACTTGGTTGACATACATTAGCTACTAAATAATATTGTAACTAAAGACCTTATAAAGCTCGTTCGTTTCGTAGATTCCTAGCCGGCATAAACTTCAGGCACAATGACCTGATATTTGTACGGTCTAAGTGCGGAGAAAAGGAGCCCACAATCAAGATCAAGCTCGCTCGTTTTTCGCATATTGTGTGTTTTTAATTTTTTACATACATACGCACTCACGCCTGTAATCCCCGAAGGGGTAGGCAGAGGTGTAACCAGTACATCCACATTTTGCCGAGCGTATCTCCGCCCCTATGTGATAGGGGGCGAGCCTAACGCCAAACCGTGCACAAATTCCAGACTCCGGGCTAATATTGAGCATTTCGTCATAGAAAAACCCAATACCACTTTACCCGACCTGGGGATCGAACCCGAGACCTCAGCGTTGGCGTCAATCGTAACGCGTACGCATTACGACTGCGCCACCGAGGCAGTTTCAGTATTTTTTTAACTCTCAGAGAAATATAGGGGTGTTATAAAACTGACAGCTTTGTCTTCTGTCTGTGACATCGTAGCGACCTAATGAATGGACCTATTTGAATGTAGGTCTTTCTTATTTAGATGAATATTTTTTTCGAAGAGGAGAAGGGATTTGGGCATCCAGAAATCTCACTCTCACAAAACGCACAGTAAGCTACCACTTCCCATCTGTTTACTGGGACTACCCCAGTCCAGCCGGACTATTCATGCTTTAGACAAAACTGTCTATGTCTCTACAGCGTGGTTCTAACACGGTGAATCGAGCTGCACTTCTGCCTACCCCTTTAGGGACATTCCTTATGAAGATAAAAACGTGGGCTTATTTTTCAAGGAACCAGTACAACAAATGGTGTTCTAGATACCATAAAACCCATTCTAATTACACAGTTGCATAATAAAGGAAGGAGGGTCATGTACAAATGACCATAAGTGCCACGCGCCATATCTGATCTGGCATACGGCACCGATGTCATGCTAATTAAGAAACACCGTTGAGAATGTCCAGTTTAAGTTGACCGACATGCTCAAAAAATATTAAAATTCATTTAAGCAGAAGTAGGGTAACATCAGGTAATATCGACCAACAAACGAGATAAGACTTGCTCAATAACATGCCCAGCAGTGGGAGAGCGAGACCAACGCCCGAATTCTAACACTATTCAACAATAGTCGCGACGGCTACTTATTTTCTTACAATTTTAACAGATAATTAAAATTATTAAATTATTTCTGCCGGGAAGCAACAGTGATTAAGCACTGTTGTGCTCCGGTTTGAAGGACATTGAAGCCAGTGAAATTACTGGGCGTTATGAGACTTAACATCTTATGCCTCGGGACGAGCGCAGTCCAATGACTTGCGGTGCTTTATAATTCAAAGCTCTGTGTGGTGTTGCTTCTGTTTGTGGACAAGCGTGGCGCTTACCGTCAGGCGAGCATCTGCTCGTCTCGTTATTCCAGTCAATAAAAATAAATGCAAAAAGTAAGTACATAAATTGTTTTTCCAAAATTAAAACATCCAGAAAGCAATTTCGACATACAAGTGTTTATCTTTAAAAGCTCTCATTACAGATTTCTTAACATCCGTCATCGTATGGAAACGGGTTTCGTGCATTCAAAATCCATTATTTTTGGCAGCTGCGGGCACTAAATTTACAATGTCTGGAATGCTGTATTAAATCTTTTCTGAACGCATTTTTTTGTTACAAAATTTCTCTTATTACGTCACAAAACAATTTAATTGTGCCCAGTAGCATGTTAATTGTAGTGACGCATCATCTTGAAGTTCTTGAAACAAATATATTTTCCAAATGTTTTTAAACATTGTATCATAATATTAATCAAAATTTTGTTTTTATAGCATCGATCAGCAAACGAACAAGTGGGTCATCTGATGGTCCTATGCCCAAAAACCCCCCGTCTCCTTCCCAATACCCATTCTTTTCTTTAAGGACGACAACGCAACCATAATTCTTTTAGAATTGTGGACGCTCATGGGCGGTAGAGATCACTTACCATCAGGTGATCCAGTTGCTCGTTTGCCGGCCTATAAATAATACTGCTGGGCACAGGCCTCCTATGCTTAAAAAAAGCATTCAAACATCCTATACCTTTTCAAACCACCTTGACCTTATATCTCACTTCATCAACAGTTGTAGCTCTATATACCCAAAAATACATATTTAAACATTTGCATCAGCAGTGTCACATACGGGTCACATTGTATTGGCTAGGTATGCGCGGGCGCAGGCGCGTGCCACAATTTCCTAATTAATTCACGGGCCGTACACCAGGTGGTGTGGCAGATGGGTGCCTCATTTAAATTTTGATGTTATGGCTATCTGGCGTTTACGGGATGGATATCGACAAACCGCAATGGAGGTGTGGTAACTGGTATGTTTTGATAAGAATTTTAAATGGATATAAGCGGTTTTATTTTTAACTACTCTATACGGTTCTGTTTTAGGTTACCATGTACCGGTCCCTCGTATGCGAGAGGCCGTCTAGGTTGGTACCACTGCTTTGAATATTTCTGCTGTCAAGCAGTATTGTGTTCCGGTTTGAAGAACATTGAAGTCAGTGGGTATTATGTGGCTTAACATAAGTACTATGTCTCGGGGGGTCAACAGTCATGCACAGTCCAGTGCATGGAATACTTCATAATTCGAAGTTCTCTGTCATACATTTCCGTGTTCTATGATAGTGCCTAAACAAATGTGTTTTTTGTTTAAAAACTTATTTAATCTAAGTCGTTCTTAGCTGTGTTTGTAGAGAATAAAAACCGACTTCAAAATCCCATATGTGGTAGCTTGTAATTGGTATAATTATCTAATTATGTTAAAAACTTATTTATTAAACGTAAGCTTCTCATATAAATTAAAATATATAAAATAATAAAAACACCGAGGGAAATAAAAATAACACTGAAAAAGTCAAAAATAAAAATTTCTGTAGGTCTTTTTCGAGACGGTGCAATTTTATTTGATCGGCAGCTGCCTCGGTACCAACAGTCTTATTTTTGTAAGATGGTTTTTAAGTTTTGTTCAAACTATTTTTATTATCTTCATTACATAATGTCAAGTTAAATCATGTAATTAATTACTGGAGTAAATAAAAATCCAAGATTGTATTAATCCAATCTTTTTTTATTTAAAATTAATGCTACGTACTAAAACTAACATTAGTAGTAACTTATTTCGCTTTACAACCAATAACCTTTGAAATTTACCACATTCCAACAAATTACTAAATTACACACACATTTAGAATTTATAATTATATGCAATTAAAGATAATGTATTCCATTAAACAATATGAAGGGTAAAGCACTCCAGGTGGCGAGTTAAATTGGATAAAAGTAATTTTTCACCAACCCAGTAAGGAGGGCGCGGGCGTCTTACCGCCATCTAATGAAGACAACGATATATTTTGTTTATAGAGTTACGAACTTAAAGACATTTTTGTTAGACTTTTTATAGATATTTTTTTGAATTTAGAACAATTGGTGGATGGTTCCTGTTATACATTAGTTTTAGTTAATAATTATAAGTTATTAACTTCAAAAATCGACTTCAAAATAGTAATAATTTTCTTTGTTGTATTGCTTTCAACCGCTTCCAATATTGATATGTATAAACTGTGGATAATGGTGTAGCTTATACAATTATTTCATGTAAATACTCCTGACAGCACACTAGGTTAACCTGTATCGTAGATATCAGGAACTACGAGGAACTTGCGGTCCCAAAACACCCACATCCGAAATAAATATTCGTGTATCCCACAAACATTACATATATAGACGAATTGACAATCCCTTTTTTGAAATCGGTTAAAAAGTAGAGGAGTGTGTAATATTTAGGTACTACAGTAAAACCTACTACAGTAGGAACTCTATGTCAAGCCAAATACGAGTGGTAGAGCCACGCTGTAGACAATTTTGTCTACAGCATGAATGGGCCGGCTCGTCCGGGTCGTTACCACTGTCTCACAGAAAACCGGCGTAAAGTAGCAGCTTGCTGCTGCGTTTCGTACGGTGAGTGAGATATCCGGAGGCCCAAATCCCCCTCCCCTTCCCAATCACTTATTATCCCTTAACTTTAAGGTTGGCAACGCGCCCATAATTCTTTTGTATTGTGGGCGTACATGGGCGGTGGAGATCGCTTACCATCAGGTGACCCACTTGCTCGTTTGCCAGAGTATACTATAAAAAAAAATGCTGTTGCTATAAGGAACTTATTTTTTTCAATGCATATTTTAGGTTAGGAAAGACCATATTTTAAAAAGCCGTAGTAATATAAAAACCGAAACAAAAGATCTCAAAATCTGAAAAATAAAACTAAACAATTTTGAGCTGGTGGTAATGTAGTTTAATAGTCAATGATTGATACCACGGACAAAATAGTTTAGTTTTATTCTTAGTTTTTTAATTTTTAGGGACGATTTATTTTTTGTTAAAATGTAGAAACATTTTAACGTGCTACTACTTTTAGTGAAAGAATTAAGAAATCGGTGATTAAGTGCATAGAAGTTTTTAGACTTTCATCGCCAATTTCACCTCTTATGGGTGGAATTATTTATTTATATTCAAATTAGACGACCACCGCAATAAAGCCTATCGAATACAAAAATAATCATCCAAATCGGTCCAAATTTGGCGGAGTTATGCATGAACATACATAAAAATACAGATGAATTGAGAACCTCTTTGTATTTTGTGTTGGTTAAAAAACTGGAGAACTCTACATAAATCCTCTATTTTATTAAATCACACCCCGCGTTAAACTATTAACCCTCACGCGATTGATTAACCCTATCAAGTTTTATTTTTAAAAAAGAAAATAGTCCTTTCTAAAAATACTTAACAATCATGCCAGATGCATAGCCGCCGGTATAGTTTTACACCTGGTTCGGCCTGCCCAGCCGGCCGCGTCGGGGGTGTCTTGGACCCATTGTCTTAGATTGGAACTGATAGCGGCAATTACAGGGTTGGTTTTCGTACCGTGTAAAACATCATTAGAGGGTTGGTATTATACCCGTCCGTTAAATATGGTTTCTTTTGAACAATATTGGTCGAATAGGCGGCTTATCGGCCTGATGTAGGCCGAATGTAAGATTTTTTTATAGCATAGGCATACGAGCTAGTGGCTCACTTGATGGTAAGTAATCTCCACCGCTCATGTAAGCCCACAATATCAGAAGCAATTGCAATAAATGAATATGCCTGTGATGCGGACCGTAAACGAAAGAGTTAATTAAGGGATTGAGAAGGAGAGTTTAAGCCGTTCCTTTACGTCGGTTTTCTGTAAGACAGTGGTAGCAACACGACGGTCGAGCCGGTCCATTTGTGCTGTAGACAAAACTGTCTACAGCGTGGCTCTACCACTAAATTATTATGTTTTGAGGTTTGCTCTCAAATCATTAGTGGATAGATAATTTTATTGAAATATTACAATCATAATAGTTATAACTAAGCTAAGATAACTGACTCATCAACGTCCAGCCCAAACGACATTGAAGCCAGTGACATTACTGGGCATTATGAGATTAAATATCTTTTATCTCAGAGTGACGAGCGCAGTCCAATGTTATACAGTGCTGTGTAATTCAAAGTTGTGTGGTGTTGCTTCTGTTTATGGGCAGGCGTGGCGCTTCCTATTAATAGAGAGACTTGCTTGTTTCGTCACTCAAGCTAATAAAAAAAATCTTACACGAGAAATATGTTTGAAGCTAAAAGGTTAACAATACGATCCGGCGGGGCGCTGTTCGGATCTGCACACATATGTGACATATATCAAGTAACTCGCAAAACTTTGCACTACAGGCAGTTTAATTGTCGACTAGAAAAAAGTGCATAAAACTGGCATCAAACTAGTGTCTTTTTGATTATTCTCTTCCGTTGACGTTCATAATGTCCGTTCAAAGTTACGTGAATAGTAAAAGTTATTGGTTGGCGTAATTCGCGTACGTCGCGTATAAATTTAACGCATAAGGAGCAGTAAAGTGCTTGACGCGTGGACGAGCAGTAATGCGGTCGACGCGCGGTTTGACAAATTTACTGAAGGGGAGAACAGGGGAGAACTTATAACTTTGTCGGATGTAACATATTTACAATTTTTTTTGAGTAGTAGAGACTTGTCTACAAATTGTCCACGCTGTAGACACTTGTCTACAACATGTATGGGCTGGCTCGTCCGAGTCATTACCACTGTCTCACAGAAAACCGGCATAAAGTAGCAGCTTGCTGCTGCGTTTCGTACGGTGAGTGTGATATCCGGAGGCCCAAACCCCCTCCCCTTCCCAATTCCTTAATTCCCTTCCTTTAATCCCTTTCCTTTAAGGTCGGCAACGCACCCATCACTCTTTTGGTATTGTGGTCGTACATGGGCGGTGGAGATCACTTACCATCAGGTGACCCACTTGCCGGCCTATACCATAAAAAAAGACGTGCGTTACTATTCTTTCTGCGTGATGTTATGCCGGCTAAATGACAGGGTTCACCTTCCCATCATTATTTGACGGTGCATTTAGTATTATGTGGGGGCGACCCGCCGTCTGACCCCCACAACCCGCAACAGGAATTAAGTTTCGCCATTGCCTCGTCCGTTAATCAGCAAAGTGTACCACGTGCAGGTGATGTTAGCTTTGGGCCTATGTTGTGTGATGCCACTGAAATTACTGGGCATTATGAGATTTAACATCTCATGTCTTCGGGTGACGAGCTCAGTTCACTGCCATGTAGTGCTTTGTAATTCAAAAATATGAGTGGTAGAGCCACGCTGTAGACACTTTTGTCTACAGCATGTATGAGCCGGCTCGTCCGGGTCATTATCACTGTCTCACAGAAAACCGGCGTAAAGTAGCAGCTTGCTGCTGCGTTTTGTACGGTGAGTGAGATATCCGGAGGCTGAAACCCCATCCCCTCCCCTTCCCAATTCCTTAATTATCCCTTTCCTTTAAGGTCGGCAACGCACCCATCACTCTTTTGGTATTGTGGGTGTACATAGGCGGTGGACATCACTTACCATCTGGTGACCCACTAGCTAGTTTGCCGGCCTAAGCCATAAAAAAAAGTTCTGTGTGGTTTTGTTTATGGATAGGCGTTGCGCTTACCACCAGGTGACCCACTTGCTCGTTTACTGTCCAATGCTATAAAAACCTGACAATCTATTATTACATAACTACTTGGTAACAAGTCACGTAATGTTTATTTATACTAATTTTAATAATATCAATAGTCAACACTTACTTTGTTTGATCAAGTACTATTTAGTTCAAGTAAGTTATTTATAAAAATAAAAAGAAACTTGAATATCCTTATTTTTTTAAAGATATAGACCTAGTTCTACGTACTTAATATCACCATGGATTGTGGATTACCTGACAGTCTCCGTAGCGCAGTGAGCGAGTAGCCGGCTGTGAAGCGAAAGGCCGCGGGTTCAATTCCCCCACCAAGACAATTGATTGTGTGATCCACAAATATTTGTTTCTGGTCTAGGTGTTTTCTCCCCAGAAGGGTTGACTGCGGCCGGTGATAAAAACTATAAGCCAAATCTTTCTGTATCGTGTGTTAGCATGTTGCGCCGACCCCACTGTGAGTGGGATAAGGGCAGGTGGAAGAAGATTATGGGTTACCTGCCTACTAGATTAATTTAAGTAATTACTTTATATATTCATGTTATATCTATACTATATTAATACGTGAAGAGAAACGCACCGAGGATTGTGAGATATAGCATAATTAAAGTTTATATGGAGGAGGAGTGCAGAATTTATTCTTTTTTTTATAATTATTAGCTTGAATGACGAGACGAGCAGGTCGCTCGCCTGATGGTAAGCGCCACGCCTGCTTCTAAACAGAAGCAACGCCACACAGAACTTTAAATAACAAAGCACTGCATGGCACTGGACTGCGCTCGTCACCCCGAGACATAAGGTGTTAAGTCTCATAATGTCTAGTAATTTCACTGGCTTCAATGTCCTTCAAACCGGAACACAACACTGCTTACACACTGTCGCTTGGCGGCAGAAATAGACAAAGCGGTGGTACCAACCCAGCCGGCCTCTCGCAAACGAGGGACCTACCACCTTGTAAAATTCTATCTATACAAATAAATAAAATTGAAGTGTCTGTTTGTAATATTAAAATAACCGCTTTTTACTACATGCATAGGAATGTATATACGGTACATGTTAAAATTTTTGACTGTCTGTCTGTCTGTCTGTTTGTTCCGGCTAATCTCTGGCAAGGCTGGACCAATTTCCACGGGACTTTCACTGGCAGATAGCTGATGTAATAAGGAGTAACTTAGGTACTTTGTTATCCCGGAAAATGACATTCACGCGTGCGGAGCCGCTAGCAAAAGCTAGTTTAAATATAATATCATTAACAAATATTGATATTTAAATAAAATAAAACATTCATTATTTACGCTCACAGCACATAATCTGTGACGTCAGCTAACGTAATAGAAGAAAATTGCAAAAGTATAATATTTTCATTATACTCGTAGAGGTCTAATTTCAACCACTACGGGACCACTAGTATGTATTAATTCGTGTAAATAATCTAATAACGATTTAAGTACAAATCTTATCTATATATTTTATGTCAAAAATATTGGTGGCGCCATCTACGTTATAGATATGACATTATCTTTGATACAGTTTATTTCGTACAGGGCCGTGTCATCGAATAGATTTATAAGAAATGTGGGTTCTTCTGTCTACTAGATGGCGTTCTTACCGGGAGAAATTTTAAGTTTCTAATAAAATATCCATTAAGACTGAACCCCACGTTAATGTCCTTGAAGATTTGCGCCAAACAAAATCGACCAGAATGAAGATTAAGATTAATTAAAATATATCTAGTTTTGTTTTTACTCGCTGCCACGCGCCACCCGGCACTTGTCGTTTCATACTTGTCTGAAGCTGTTTTTCGCGCCGCGCCGCGGTGCTGTGCGGTAAATAGTAGGCATTGGATTAACGATTAACGGACTTCTGCATATTAACGGAAGTTAACGTGTCCGTTAACATTTTTAAAAGTTAACTTAAAAGTTAATCCGTTAATCAAAATGTTAACTTCGTTAATTAACGATTAACGGATTAACGAGTTAATACCCAGCTATGGTTTTTAGTTAATTCAACTTTTTATTTATAATATTATGTTCCAGTGAAATTACTAGGCATTATGAGACTTATCTTATGTGTCGGTATGATGAGCGCCGTTCAGTGCCATGCAGTGTTCTGTAATCCAGAGTTCTGTCTGACGTTGCTTCTGTTTAAGGACAGGCGTGATGTGTAACATCAGGCGATCTGCTCGTCTCGTCATTCAAGCAAATAAAAAAAATTAATGGTTCAAGTACGTACGTTACAAGACTTATTATGTATTTTTCACCGAGACACCTCTATTATAGGTATTTGAAGCGTACTCCTGAATTCATATTAAATTTTTTGTTAGGATATTTAATCATCTCAGATTCTAAGTGCCCTCCTATGGTTAAAAGTAGTAATTAGTAATACGTAAAACGACATCTGTGAAAATTATGCAATTTTATATGACCGGCAGCGACATAGACACCCACTCTAGAGACCTATAGAAATTGTTATTTTTGACTTTTCATTGTTTTTATTTTGAAGTCGGTTTCTAGGTTTTGCTAAAACTTACTTTATTTTTTAATTTTTAATGGTAGTTAAAGCAACAGTATGTAAATCCCAATAAAATAAGCAATCGCGACGAGTGTACTGTTGTTCGTTCAGGAGTTTTTTTTTTACTCCGTAGTCCGTCATCAGATCCTAACCAAATTTATATGAGACCACATCACAACTAAATCCTATCGAATGAATTTTTTTCTAACAAAATCGGTCCACATTTGCGGAGAAATCGATGTACATGCTTATGGGTGCTTAAGTTAAAATTATATTATCATTGGTTTATAAGTTTAATGACGTTTTAGCAAATAGTGAGTTTGTGGGTTTGATTCCGTCGTAAAATAGGTGCTTTTTGAAAAACATTTTACTGTGCCCGATTGTCACCCAATAATCTCTTGGTACAATGGCAAAATCCAATTGTCATTGAACTTTTAACTTATTAAAAAATATTATAAGATGCATTAATATTTCCACAAAACATTAATTTAGAGGACTAAGCCATATGCACAATAAATTACGAGTCTAAAATCAAAACAGATGTACAAAGCAAGCTGCAACGCAACTGGCAACTGACAATAGGCAATCAACACGTGCGTCGCTCATCCCTCAGGCAATTAGACCGAATTGTACCATACAAATGGTCATTTAGGGCAATTTTTACATAAAAATGGATTAAAATCGCATTCTATAATGCTTCGACTGGTTTATCGGCACGGGTTACATAAATAGTCATAATAAGGGGTAATACACAAAAGTTTTAGGTCAGATTATTACAATAGGACCATTGATTGAGTGATTTCTTATGTTTACGCGAATATTACACATTGAAATAAAACTAGTTAATACGGATTTTATCGCGGTTTAGATTTTATTTTAGTCCCGACGTTTCGAAAGCTTTTCAGCCTTCGTGTTCACGAGAGAGACTGAGATGTAGGTCGTCTCGAAAAGTTAATGTTACATTGCCTACCTTCATTTAAAAAATTATATGTATATTTATTTTTAATTTAAAAAAAGTTAGTAGACACTAGTCCGATTTACGCAGAAAGAGCTCACGGTATCTTGAGGTTTGGCAGTTGGTCTTTTGGGTTCCGATTTAATGTAAAATGGATCTCAGGTTTGTGCAAGCTTCCAACCATCTTCTCTATTGAAATTTGGGTGTTTTTTAATTTCAATAGCCTCGCGAATCATCCTAGGTAGGAATCGGTGTTCTTTGGCAAGGATTTGTGGTTTGTCAAATCTAAGGTAAAGTTTGGAGCCTTCCTCTGAATGTTCAGCAACTGCAGACTTCGTAGAGCGTCGATGTTTAGCATCAGCTATGTGTTATTTTACGCGGATCCTTATGCTTCTTTTAGTTTGCCCGATATAATAAAATAAAAAATAAACCGCGATAAAATCCGTATAAACTAGTTATATTTCAATAGTACCATTAGTTATCGCATTCACAAAATAGGTCAATACAGGGTTTACAATCCTATCGTATTACTATTATGAATGTTAAAGTTTGGATATTTGTGAATTTGGCACTCAGGTAGACCATGACCTGGATTAGGACATTGGCAACTTTTTATCCTGGAAAATACGATTCACGCGGGCGGAGCCGCGAGCAAAAGCTAGTGTATTAATATTTCAATAACAATTATAGTACATACATACATACTCACTCACGCCTGTACTCCTCGAAGGGGTATGAGAGGTAGAGTAACTAATACACCCACATTTCGCGGAGCTTATTTCCGTCCCATTATGTGATAGGGGGCGAGCCTGTCGCCATTACCGGACACAATTCCCGACTCCGGGCTGATAAGCATTAAGGGGATCAAACTCGAGACCTCAGCGTCAGCAGACGTAACGCGTACGCATTACAACTGCGCCACCGAGGCAGTCCCGGGTTAGTTCTACAGTCTCACGAAAATCATAAGGCAACCTGCTGTTACGTTTCGTACGGTAAGTGAGATTTTTGGAGGCCCAAACCAACCCCTTTATAAATGGGTAGCACCCGTGATTCATCTGTTATTGTGGGTGTTCATGGGCGTTGCGCATCACTTACATCAGGATATCCATTAGTTCCATTTCTGCTATAAAAAAATGCTAAATAAAATCTATCTCATATTTTCTAGAATTTAAATGATTAAAGTTATTTTATATAGCAAAAATGTATACTTCGATTGCCTTTACCTTTTCTTATTTGCCCCTAAAGATCTTTAAAAGCAATATTCGTCACTATACATTCACTTCAATTTCTAAGGCGCTCAACTCCTTAGCGCTAAGTCTATTCAGTGGAACTACGTTGTTGCCGATACCTTTTCTGAAGGCACTCCATATATTTCTTTTTGTTTGACGGTATCCCGACTTAGTTTCGGGTCTGCCTTTTTATTTGACGCTTCCATTTCATCCGATCTTAAGCATTTCATTAGTGAAACCATTAGCTCTGAATTCTTTCCCTAATTTACGTCAAGCGGGCAAGTCTCAGCTATTAATAAATATTTTCAATTTATGTTATAATGGTCCTTTTGGCATAAACTGAGCTGCTTTTGCTCAAATTAAATTGTATTAATATAGTAACAATATTGTAAAACAGTTTTGAAAAGAGCAACGTTAGAGTTTCTTATCCGTTCTTCTCTAGCGAAACAGCATTCGAAATTGACGGTAGAGTTCAAATTTGACTGAATCTAAATGATGTACGAGTACCTATATCTGATGGATTCAATAAATAATTTGAATTTAGAAGCTTACGCACACATAGATGTGCAGAGATGACTTGAAATATAATTAGTGCGTGACAGGTACTACATTCTAATTAATGTCTGTACTCTGTAGTAGATATATAATTTCTACGCAACATGTTCACAACCAAACACAACGCCTTGTACACGTTAAGATTTATGTCTTGTTTGCTAAGACAATTTTAAAGGCGCATGTTTTCTTGTTGGGAAAATCTTTTTAAAAATAAATCGTTTCATCAATATATATTGTGTAGTTTACTGTATAAAATAACTTTTCAATATTAATGTAAGTAATATTACCGAAGAAAGTTAGATATCTTCTTAAGATTATACTCCTTGGCAATAAAGTTTTTTGTGGATATGTTCAGCATTATTCTAAGCTCAACGTATTTTTAGCGTGGCTTTGTCACTCATTAGTTCTTTCAAATCATACTTAAAACAATTTACTTTCGCTATTTTTAACAGACTTCAAAAAAGGAGGAGATTCTCGATTCGGCGCGATTTTATTTTTAGAAACACAATTGGTCGAATTTAGAACACTGATGATCAGGTAGGTTATCTTTATCACAGGCCGAAGGTACTATGCATTCCCTACAGTCACGATGTTTAAACTAAGATACTTAGCTAATTGTTATTTATGTAATTACCTACAGTTTAATTAAACAGCGATAGCTCAATAAAGAGTCGTATGGACTGCCGAGACAAAAGTCGCAGGTTCGAAACCAGGCCCAAGAGCATCAGAGCTATAACGATGAAGGAAACTTCGTGAAGAAAGCTGCTTAACTGCGAATTCTACTTATGAATTTCGAAGGTGTGTGTGTAGTCTGACAACCCATGGCGCAGTGGTCGAGTAGCCACCTGTGAAACGATAGGCTGCGGGTTCGATTTCCAATCCGTTCGATTATCCACAAATATTTGTTTTTGGTCTGGGTGTTATGGGACCGCAAGCCCCTCGTAGTTCCTGATACCCACTTTACAGGTTAACCTAGTGTGGTGTCAGGACTATGTGTGTAACTGTTGGGTGTATTTATTTTTATTATTATTTATTAGGTCAGCGTGGTGGACTAAGGTCTAACCCCTCTCATTCAGTAAAGGAGGCCAGTATCCAGTGGCATAGTATAATACAGGGCTGATATTATTATATTACTACAGTGTAATAATTACACCAATAACAAGTATCTACCTTCATTTAAAAACTCCGCTATACACGATATTGTAACCTTCAAGCTTAGACCATCCAAACATGAAGCGAGAAAAAAATATATTATCTAAATATTTGACGTAACTTTTCCAACTTAACATGTAGAGGCAAGTCGCGACTCGCAATGGCCGATGACGATGAGTCACCGGAGTCATAAGTCGGAGTGCCTCGTGACGTGTCAATCTGATGACTCATGCACCCTCACCCTTTCTCGTACGGTTTTTGATTTACAGTTTTAGCGATCCGCTTCAAGTATTTATGACCACAATCATTTCCCTGGAAGTCTTGTTGGATTTTTGGGACACCGCATAGTCTGAGGCGACGATTTTAAATTGGATGAAGTAGAAAAAAAATAAGTTTCAAGAAATATAATAGTGCTATTTTACGAAGGCTCGCCCCCTATCACATCGTGGGACGGAGATACGCTCGGCGAAATGTGGGTGTACTGGTTACACCTCTGCCTACCCCTTCGGGGATTATAGGCGTGAGTGCGTATGTATGTATATATTTTACGAATCTATCTTGAAAATTAGTGTCAGTGTTATATTATTGATTTTGGGTGATCGGTGACTTTATGCTATTTACAATGGCGATTATCATAATAACAATTATTTACCTTTATTGTCATAAAACAAAACATTAAACAGTAATAAACAAAGTTTCAAGATGTCGTAAAATATTACTCGGTGTTCCGGAAGCCTTTTTTCTATACGGAACCATCGTTAATCAGTAGACCTCTTTTATTTTTTCCCGAAGTCGCGTGGGAGATGGACCGAATTCCTGGACACACGATTGCCCGGTCCAGGAAGTCATTATTTTTAGGGGATTTTTTGGGATGACTGTGTGAAACAAGCGTCTTTGTTTGCACATTTGAGTGTCCTGATTCTTTATAAATAGAAATATATAATGGTAAATTAATAGACCAATATCTATATTTTTATAAATAGCGAGTTTTATGTACTGCGACTGTTAGATAATTCTAGACATAATAAGTAATGATTTCTTAGGTTTACGCGAATATTACACATTGAAATAAAACTAGTTTATACGGATTTTATCGCGGTTTAATTTTTATTTTAGTCCCGACGTTTCGAAAGCTTTTCAGCCTTCGTGGTCACGGGAGAGACTGAGGTGTAGGTCGTCTCGAAAAGTTAATGTTACAATGGCTACCTTCATTTTAAAATAATACATATATTTCCAATTATTTAAAAAGTTAGTTGACACTAGTCCGATCTACGCAGAAAGAGCTCACGGTATCTTGAGGTCTGGCAGTTGGTCTTTTGGGTTCCGATTTAATTAAATGTATAATTGGATCCCAGGCTTGTGCAAGCTTCCAACCATCTTCTCTATTGAAATTTGGGTGTTTCTTAATTTCAATAGCCTCGCGAATCATCCTAGGTAGGAATCGGTGTTCTTTGGCAAGGATTTGTGGTTTGTCAAATCTAAGGTAATGTTTGGAGCCTTCATCTGAATGTTCAGCAACTGCAGACTTCGTAGAGCGTCGGTGTTTAACATCAGCTATGTGTTCTTTTACGCGGGTCCCTATGCTTCTTTTAGTTTGTCCGATATAGGAGAGTTCACAGTCACAATCTATTTTATATACACCCTGTTCTTGTAGAGGTATGTGACACTTGACAGATGGTAAAAATTGACTAATCTTCTTGGGCGGCTTGAAATAAGTTTTAATAGAAGCACGCTTCAGTATATAGCCAATCTTGTCTGTGACACCTCTAACATATGGTAATACAACAGGGGCACGTTCAACTGTGGCTGGTTTCACTCGGTTTCTGTGACGGCGGCGTGGAATTTGGAGCTTATTGTCTCGCAGTACTCGCTTGACATGCTGTAGCTCAGTAGCCAGATGTTCCTCGTCACAGATTCCTTGTGCTCTCTGAAACAAGGATTTACCCACGGTAGCTAACTGTTTTGGATTATGGTTAAAATAAAAATTAAACCGCGATAAAATCCGTATAAACTAGTTTTATTTCAATACATAATAAGTAATCCAATTAAGAATAGGCAAATAAGGCAATTAAAAGAAGTTCATAACTCAAGTGCCTTAACTCAGAAACCTATTAGACACATTTTTGTTTATCATTAATTTTCACGGAATATTAAATAATACTAAGTTTTTTATTCTAAATTCAAATTCAAGATATTTATTAAATCCATAAAATGTTATACATTATTTAGATTCCATCAATACTCCACCGCCAGTTCGGAAACTTTCGCTAGAGAATAAAGGGAAAGAAACTCCAAAAGTATTAAATATTAAGATTCTTATTAATTTTTTACATTGTGTTAAGTACCCTAGTCTTTATGTCGACTCCCTTTCACGCTTATATCATTGATATTTTTACTTTTATTTTGACCAACGAGTTTAGAGAATATGACCATTACATCATCACTAAAGTGCGGCAACTATATGTTGGCAAGATGGGTGGCGCTTACCTTAAAGGCTTATTGGTCCAATTTCGACAGATTATTTCATAAATTTACATTAGTTCCAACATTTGCCACCGTCAATTTATAATTGTCGCGCTGTACATTGAGTTTATAAGATTTCTTTACACTAACTTGTCCAAAGAAGAGATCGACTTCTAGACCCTAAAATTAAAGGACAAAAACAACATAGTAAAGTATTATTTTTTATTAATTTACACAACTTTTCACAAAACTCCTGTAGGTACACGTAAAATAATTTTAGTACATACATACTTCTTATATTTGTATATTGTAACTATCTCAACACGTATACGAAACTTTTCATTTCATTTATGATAGTTATTTTTTATAAATTGTAAAACGCTTTTGTATAATTTACCATTGGTAATTTGATCTTGTTTTACAATTTCCAGGCACCAAAACGCAGAGCCGTAGTTAGAATATGGCAAGGGATACACCAGGCAAAGAAACGTGATTGGCAGGAATGGTAGGTAAACATTTTAACATTTGAGAGATTTTTCCCAAAACATACCACTTTCCCATTATGGGGCTAAGGTATCCATCCTACTGGGAGAAGTTAACCCTTCGTTCATCACACTGTAGGATATGCCCGAAATAAATAAAAACGTTATGTGTTTTATTTCTCATGCCATGTTACAAAAGTTTACTACGGCTCTGCCATATAATATTTACAAAACTATACTAAATATTAGCACTTAATAAATTAAAACTAAAGGACAGATAATAGGAAGCCATCTCCACATGGAGACAAGAATAATTATTGCAGAGATCACAGACTAGATATAATAAATGTTTAAAATGAAAGTCTTGATGCGTTTAATAAAATGCTGCGAAATTTGTCATTCGGAATTGCTATTCTGGTATACAAATAATCAGAAAACATTTTCTCAATAGACGAATTTAAAAAAAAAATATGTTCAAAAGTCGATTTGCAATAAGGACTAAATGTTACGATTTAAATGTCAAACGATACGGTAGGTAACTTAAGTAAATAATATTAGAAACGTTTAGACATTGTATTAGTCTGCATATGGCTTTTTATAATTTTCTAATTCTACTAATATTTAGCAAATATTTGCAAAACACACGGGTTATTTTCAAAACTAATTTATCATGATATTAGAATAAATAAATATGAATATAAGTAGTTGATGCAAAGACATTCTATACTGAAATGTATTTCGTAACATTTGGCTGCTAGTTTGTGTACAATATGAAAGTCCTTAAATATAATTAAATTAACACGCGGCAATAAACATTTTTGGACGCAGGTCCGTTTAGTCTAACCTATGCCACTCCTTGGGAATCACACCCTTTTGTTAGAGCGCTGTTTTGAGATGTAATTTTTGACAATTCACATTCATACAAACAATGTCAAATACACACTGACAGATCTTCTAAAACTGATCATGTTAGGGCGAAAATACATACGCATTCACGCCCGTAATCCCCGAAGGGGTAGGCAGAGGTGTAACCAGTACACCCACATTTCGCCGAGCGTATCTCCATCCCACGATGTGATAGGGGGCGAGCCTATCGCCATACCGGGCACAAAATATCCTCCAAAATAAATTGGACGTGTTCGGGTGAACTAATTTCTGTGTATCTAAGTTAGATTCTCAGAATACTTTACTTAGTTAAGCCAGTTTAGGTTGAAACAGTCGCTTAGGTCTGCTGAAAATAAGTCACTTAGAACTTTGTTTGGCGATTGACATTAAATACCTAAAGTAAAGATCAATTTTGACCAGTTTTGTTGTCTATAGTCAGTTATACATGCATTTCAACTACGATTGTATAATTGTAAGTTAACAAGAAGTTTCATCGCATATAGCAAACTTAATAATCATTTTTGAATAAATTTTTGAATTAGCCTCTTTACTTGCCAAAAGAATGCCCGTACATAATTTTGTTAAAAGATCGCGAATATTTTAGTAGCTTTTCATTAATATCTACTTAAATACTATAAATACGTAATATATCTTTGTTAATAATTTAAATCGAACGATTTTATATACCAACATGTCGCGGTTTTACACTAAACTATAGCTAGAACTTTCGTTAATTTTCTTTGTCGCTTGACGACGAATCCGCGTGTTTCCGCAGTGTCCAATAATCTGTAACAAAAAAAATATCCATTATATTTTAACATTCTAAATACACTTCAAAATATTTTATTAAATACGTATACTTAGCGGTATACTGTTTTATTATTATATCATTTACTAGCTTTTGCTCGCGGCTTTGTCCCCCTGAGTTTTTCTGGGATAAAAAATAGTTAAAAATATTTCGAGTAGTTATAAATTATTATTAATCAACAATACTGCCTCGGTGGCGCAGTTGTAATGTGTACGCGTTACGATTGAGGTCAGCGCTGAGGTCACGGGTTCGATTCCCGGGTCGGGTAAAGTGGTATTGGGTTTTTCTATTACGAAAATGCTCAGTATCAGCCCGGAGTCTGGAATTTGTGCCCGGTATGGCGATAGGCTCGCCCCCTATCACATTAGGGACGGAAATACGCTCAGCGAAATGTGGGTGTACTGGTTACACCTCTGCCTACCCCTTCGGGGATTACAGGCGTGAGTGCGTATGTAATCAACAATAGTTCATATACTTAAAAGTATTTATTTTGAGTAGCAAATACACACAAAAATGTTTACTAAATGTTATTATAGTAACGCAAATATTTAAGTCAACTTAAAGTTAAAACTGGATAATTTATTTATTTGTACATAAATTATATGCATAAAATCTCTATTTATCTTTATTTTTCATTATGAGAAACTGCTGTCATTGAATAACGAAACAAGATGTGTCTTAAACGTAGGTCTTAAACCCTAAAAGCAGTATACGGCACTCACAAAAACAAAACAACCCCACATAAAACCTCGGTGTAAATTGTCCCAAAAAACTAAAAAGGTATCATGCGATTAAAAAAATATTAAAAGACACTACGAGAAACAAACAAGGTTTCCCACGGCAAATCGTTCGTGTTTTCGAAACCGAATCGGATATGCGATTGCAAATACCGGTGTGAAATCTGCGAATGTTACAAAACGTTCCCGAAATTCGTACGTTGTGTGGTTTTGTGGTGACGAAGTCACACAGTACGTACAAATTCTTCTTGTCTCGTTTATTTTCAATTATATGCAAGACAGTTTAAATCTCTTTTGGATATATGCTGAACTAGACCCCTTCTAGCGCATATATTGTAGTAAATTTATGCTTAAATATGTACATATTTTTGTTGTGTTATTCCTATGTATTGTGTAGAAATAATAAATTGTTTAAATGGTGAATACTATAAGTGTTAATTAATTTTACTTCAGTTCATCGACGATCAAAACTTATGGAGATTGATAGACAAAACATATTTTATTTTGCTTTTCTAATCTTAGAGCCTTTCATCTAATCCTCATTTGGCTTCTCCGCAAGTGGGCATCTTTATTTTTATAGCCTAATAATTCCTTATAGACAACAAGCTTTTATCATAATGAAATACTTAAATTTCAAAAACTATTTAATTAATTAATTTCCTGAGGTACCGCTGGAAATAATAGTTTTTTTTTATATTAGTGTAGATTTAGGTATAAAGGATCAGGATATGGTCATACTATTATCAATAATCATTTTGAATTAGAAGTAGCTTAAAACCCTGACAAGGAATGTAAGCGTATTTTCAGTTTTTCATATGTGATATTTATATTATGTCATACCCGTAGTTAGGTGGTAGATCCCTCGTATCACGTATGCGAGGCCGTCTGGGTAGGTACCAACGCTTTGTTTATTTCTGCCGTCCAGCAACAGTGTGTAAGCACGTGTGTGTTACGGTTAGAAGGACATTGAAGCCAGTGAAACTACTGGGCTTTGTGAGATTTAACATTTTATGTCTCGGGGTGACGAGCGCAGTCCACTGCCATGCAGTACTTCATAATTCGAAATTCTGATTAGTGTTGCTTCTGTTATTGGTAGACGTGAAGCTTATTATTAGGCAAGCGACCTGTCCATCTCGTCATTACCGCTAATAAATAGGAATAAAAGCCAAGAGAAATAACAAATTCTACGACCGACTTTTCAATGTGCAAATTTTATCCGATGTCGCGTTAAAATGCCAATTAAGGAAGTACAGTTGACATATCGTCGCTTAGCTAACAATACCGCGCAAGTTAAATTGGCTTAGTTTTCAGGAGAGACAATAAACTAAATATTTTTAATACACACATAACTTAGAAAAGTCAGAGGTGTATGCATTTGGGGCTGGTTTCGAACCTGAGACTTTCGTCTCGACAGTCCATACCACTCCCCGCTGAGCTATCAAAGCTTCAAACAGTTAGTATATTATCGGGTAATTAATCATGTCTACTTGGAGATTGAAAAATCAGTCCCAAGTAACATTACACATACTGTCGGCACATTAAAAGGGTATTAAAACAAAGTGATTGAATTACTGAGAAAGGCTACAAATGTAGATTTACGGTTGCTAAAGACTTCGGGTATTGGAATATCAACCTAATGACAAGGCAATAGAGCCTTTTTTCGTTTTTAAAATTGTTATTTTAAATTTGTTGATTAATTTTCATACTAGCATATATTATTTGTAATTAGAAACCTTAGTTTACGATATCTGGTACACATTGACAATAAGATTTCTAGCAGTGTTAAAATGCAATATAATTGCCTAGACTGCCTCGGTGGCGCAGTTGTAATGCGTGCGCGTTACGACTGCTGTGCTGAGGTCTCGGGTCCGATCTTAGGGTCGGGTAAAAGTGATATTAGGTTTTTATATCACGAAATGCTTAGTATCAGCCCGGAGTCTGGAATTGTGCCCGGTATGGCGATAGGCTCGCCCCCTATCACATTATGGGACTGAAACAAGCTCGGAGAAAATTTGGGTGTATTAGTTACACCTTTGCCTACACCTTCGGGGATTACAGGCGTGAGTGGGTATGTATGTATTGGGGCTCGATTGACCGTGAAAAGTTATCAAATCAATTAAATATACCTTTTTATATCACTATGTACCGTATACATGTATAATATAGATACATTTACATACAAAATTTATCCAAGGTACAACGTATGCTAATCCAAGACATAAATTGTCTGCTCATAGACAGACACATATTGCAATGTCACCATGCGGACTAAAGCAAAACGCATGATCATAAAACGGTAATTTTACGTTTTGTTTATAATCCAAGTGTTAAAACATCATGAATAAAACTCAATCTAAGCTCGGGAGAATACAAAAACCGGTCGAGTTCGACTCTTCGGCCAAGTGTGTCCAAAAAAAACAAGCGTATAGTTATTTATTGATACTTGCCTGCTACCTGGTTACGCGGGCTACATTGTACGCGGACATCAATTCTCATATGTCATTACTTTTTTACGTTTTTACAACGCGTGGGTTAGTAATTTTTTTATGTGAATTTTAGCTTGATAATTAATTATTGAATATGAAGTGCTTATTATGTCGGTTGCAAGTTATACGATGCCCTGGTCGGAGTAAAAAAAAAACCATTTGTTAAAATCTGCCGAAATTGATTACTGCTACAAAAGTATACTAATTTCGACATATTATTGGCTCGCGATTGCTAATGGCGGTTCGAACCGTCAACCTGACGTCAACCCCTCTGGGGAACTCTGCTCGCCCCCTATGACATCATGAGGCGGAAATAAGCTCGGCGAAATGTAGGTGTACTTGTTACATCTGTGCCTACCCATTCGGGGATTACAGGCGTGATTGCGTATGTATGTAATTAATTTTTAGATAAAACAACTTTACTTAAATGCTTTTTATTGTCATACATTATGTATTTATAAATACAACAGTCAAGTTGGGGATTTTCAAAATAATTAAATATAATGTATTAAAACGTTTTTAATTATAAACTAGTTATAACACACTTTTTTTCATAAAAAAAATTGCAATACAATGGTCGGGTTTCTTTTATTTTATTCAATGCCCTTGTGTCGAGTGGGTTGCTATATCGAAGACAATAATCATAAAATTAACAGTTTCTACAAGGCCAATTTAGTACATAACACATCTTAATTTAATGGTATATCAAATCTCTTGCCGTTAAGCAATAGGGTAGTATAAAAGCAAAAACTTCGTATTGTTTAAATTTATACTTGCTTTTCCAAAACGTTTAAACTTTATTATGTCCTCATTAGGATATAAATTGCACGTCGTTTAACAAAAATGATCCAATTCACACTGTTTCATTTTTGAGTAATAAATATTTAAAGTTTAAAAAAGTGCTATTTTTTATGGCTAGCTTGAAACTTCTCATTTGTAATAAAATATATTATGTTATTATATTAAATCAATGTGAAATTTAAAGCTAGTTATCAACAAAAAAACATTTATACAAAGCGGTAGGAACCAACCAAGACGCATATCGCATACGAGGGAAGTACCACCTAGTTAATTAATAATTATATTTTAACATTTGTATTTTTTTTAAAATATTTTTTGGGATACCTACCGTAATAACACATATTCTGCGTAAAAAATAGAGAAAATAAACACCCGGGGCTATCGATAAAAGACATAACCCGTTAAATGTAAACAGACAGACGGACAGTCAGCGCGGCGGACGTAAGCTTAGTAATTGGTTTCCATTAACACCTGTGGGTACGGTCCCTAAAAATTATAACCCTTTGGGTACGGACCCCTAAAAATGTATAAGTAGGTATTTATACACCTCCACATTTTAACCTTATTTTTACTCAACAAACAATAGAAAGAGACGTTTCAGCTCCAAAAGTTCAGTAATAAATATTATCCCATTTAAAATTACGCCCGGTGCGCATTCAAACCCGTGATACTTCGTTTCTCAATGATCTGCGTTTTTTTTAAAACACGAGCATAATGAATGCCGACATTGTTTACTTTGTTAATATATTTCATATCACGTTTTATTTTATGCAGGAATTTTAACAATTTACACTGGATTGTAACGGTATCGTACGCCCACAGTGGCCCACGTATTAGTGGAGTATGTGCTAAATCCTACTACTATTGTAAATGTAAAAGTTTGAATGTTTGTGAGTTTGTGAATTTGAACGTTTGTTAGTCAATCAAGCCTGAACGGCTGAATGGTTTTGGATGAAATTTGGCACACAGGTAGGCCATGACCCATTTATATCCCGGAAAAAGCCGCTCACGCGAGCGAAGCCTAAGCTGAATATATTCATATTTTAAAAGCATACGGATCCCAGGTTTGAAAAAAAAAAAACCTATATTGAGGATATCATCCTGCGAGTTCCGGTACGCAAAGGGTGCAAACGGAACTGTATTTTATTTATTTCCTTACAGTTTTTACAGCACAGAATTCTGACAGTGCGGTCGATTTCCTATTTAAATTAATTCCTAACTTCCTAACTAGTTTAAAGTTGTGTTTGTTGTATAAAAGTGGTATGAATTTGTGCAGTAATCATTTACGGTGATGAACAGTGTATGGAAACATTGAAATTGGTGAATTTTGATGATTTTTTACCAAGTCTTTTGATTTGGTCGTTCAATCCGCTTGGAGTAAAACCACAAGTATGTTTTCGATCTGGGTGTTTTCTCCCCAGAGGAGTTGACGTCAGGCAGGCGGCCGGTCGTAAAATCTACAAGCCAAATCTTTCTGTAACATGTGTTAAAAGCACACGCCGACCCCACTGCGAGTGGGATAAGGTCAGGTGGTAGATGTGGTTGAAAACTATTCCAACAAATACAAAGGAACAGAACATCCTCTCTCAACAACGGTCATTATTTAATTATGATATTTAAGAAAAATCACTAAGTGTAACTAGGGCGTTGTGTTAATTGGTACATTTCTGTTTCCGTTAACATTAGCAGTTAACAAGTTTTTATGAGCAGAGTATGACCATTGGCCACCTAGCATGATAACACCGAAATGTATCAAATAAATGTAAATACTCATTGGGGGGTTGCCCCCTTAGTAACATAAGAAAGACAAACTGTGTATTTGACATACAGTGATTTTTGATAAATCAAACATCGATTGACGGATCGATTCTTGAAACTCCAATATCTCTACTTCTCCTGTAAATTATTAAAAATATTTTGAGATGTGAAGAATGTGGAGAAAAACGTGTTCTAGTTTAAAGCTCTTTTCCCGAACTTGTATTGTTCTTAATTATTGACATGACAATTTAAAAAAAAGTTGGGCAACTGATTTTTTAACATTAAACTATGGTTTATTACATAAACACAAATCGTATTCACAAACGTATGTATTGTAAAAAAGATATACACGGATATAGGTTCTGTGCCAATACATTCCAAGAATCGAACACGAGTATTCGAATTATCATTTGGTAATTCGTTTGGTTCAGAGAAGTGTGACCCCGATCAAATGTCCCCATAATTATATCAGAATAAAGTATTGGCCTTCGTTTAGGACTTAATTTATACTTGGAGTATTAAGAATGAAATAACACTGCTTTTTGTAATACTTTTTTGGTTCGTTGTCCTGAGAAACAGTCATTATATCGAGTGAAGAAAAATAATAGCCTTATATCGAAACTTAATTGCTAATCATTGTTTTTCGTAGTTCTTATATTGTATAATTAATACTGTATTTTTTATTAATTCCGTATATACCACTCATTGAAACAAAATGGTAGTTTTATACTAATTAGTGGTCGCGAAGTTGTCGAAACTCGACTGATTTTTGAATTTGATTCTATTACATCAGCTGCGAGATTTGACATTCAAACATTGTCAGTGTAAGCGTTAACAATGTTTTATTTAATTAAATTAAATGTTTGATATCCAAGTACTTACTCTTTACTTTTATCGGGATAAATAATTTAATTGTAATATCTATGTATAGATATTTTATGTAACTACCTACTTTTAGTTATCTGAACTCTTGGCGTCCTAGTCTGGTAGGGTGCTATATGTTTTTAAATAGTTAAACTAATTTAAAAAAAGTTCATTAAAGTTAATTGACATCTTTCAGGGCAGCAGTAAGTTGTTAGTCAAATATGCTAGAAGATAACATCATTATGTATCAGACGTGGTAGTCAGCCTATTAGTATCATTATACTAATAGGCTGACTACCACGTCTGCATTTTGTACTCTAATGTAACCTGATACAAATCTTATAAACAACAATAAAATTTACGATTGTAAATTTTATTTGTGATTACATCACGGATATCGATTGGTGGTGTGGCCAGCGGTAAAATAAAAAATATATAAATAAAAGGGTGTGACCAAGCCATCGCAGAGACAGCTTACTTTATTACCCACGTTACGTCGAATACAGAATGTTGTTTTAAATGCAATTAATTCTGCATTCCATGAACCTTGGTGAAATGTTCTTATTTTTTCATTGTGCGTCATATCTCAGGTATGAGGAACTATAATTCAAGTTTTTGTTTTTTTAATCGGCCAAATATTGACGAAACTTTAAGTTCAGAGACCATAAACGAAAGTGTGACTCACTAGGGCCGTATTACCCATGTCGTTTTACAATGTAACTGTATCCATATCCCAAAACACGACTCAAAGGAATGAGTCACGACAAGTATTTAATCATGATGTGTAAGGTAAGGTATGTGCTACCCAGGAGGCCAATTCTCGTAATTTTAAATGTTCAAAATATCATTCCGATCTAGTCTCAGCTTCAAGAAAGTTGCAAATGGCATTCTCTTAAACCAATAATCAACGTCAAATGCACCTACCTAGCATTAGCAGTAGCATTGTACCGTTTTGGCTTCGGTCAACTTTTATTCTACATTAAATCTCATTACGATCTATGTTCTCATTTGACGTTGGTTATTGGTTTAAGAGAATGCCATTTGCAACTTTCTTGACGCTGAGACTAGATCGGAATGATATTTTGAACATTTAAAATTACGAGAATTGGCCTCCTGATTGATGCAAGTATGTACATACATGATCGCTTGAAATCTCTTGAGGCAAATAAAATCATAATAATTCCTTTTTAGTTTAAAAATGAAAATTTTCAGGAATTAAATTAATTGGAATGTAACATATTTTGCTACTGCGATTACATACCATGACGCATAGACCAAATTATTTGGAAACTACTATGACGGTATCGAAGCTTTACATATTTGAATTTGCGTAACAGGAAAATATAAGGAAAAAAAGTGCACAAATAGAACTCAATAATCACAATATAGCTGAGTCGCAGGCTGAAAAATTAAAGATCAACGGAGAAATTCCACATCAGATGAAATGCTTGAAGAGCAAATTCTTTGAAATACGGGTGTTGATAGATACATAGTTTCTTTACATAGTGAAGTCAAAAAAAGCTACGTGCGTGACCGCTTGCTGTACTTATTTACACCGACTTAAAACACGAGGCAAATTCTAACATTCTGCCATAATCAAGCGAATTAAATTTACATAAAACTATACATTTCCGGAATGTATCGCGTGTCTGAACCAATCTCGGATAGCCCATTATACGTCCCTCTAATTACGGGAAGATACAACTTACAAGGTATTGGAATCCGTGTTGTACAAGCCTCTCATACAATTTTGTTTAAAACCGTTGTATATACAAAGAAGACTAAACACTACTTAAACATTGCGTTTTATAATTTAAATTTTTTGCATTCATAATGTAGGACTACTTGTAAATCCGGACTTTTTAAATTCTAAACTCGTTGTTCTTAAGTGTGTGATATACTTATATAGCTTTCTCTTATGTAGATATTGTCCTACTGCTAGGCATCATGTAATAATGATCGGGGTTAAGTCTTTCGAGTGTGCTATATGATGTAGATTTATCTAAATAATTATTTAAAAGAAATCGGAATGTTAATCTCAGAATATTTTATCTTCTATGTATGTTATTTTTTATTAGATTGAGTGACGAGAGGAGCGGGTCGTAAGCCTACGTCACACCTGCCCATATACAGAAGCAACACAGCAATACTTTGAATTACTAAGCAACACATGACACTGGATTACGCTCGTCACTCCGAGACATAATATGTTAAGTCTCATAATGCCCAGACTCCTATCGCTACACGACTGCATCTGATGCAGTATCCAACTCTGACATTTTAATGCCATTTCGCTGTGCTTTATATCTTAGCATGTTAAATAAGAACTCCGCATATAGCCTCTATCTAATATAGTATCTCAAATCCAAAACATCTAGTATTGCCGCACCCTGTATATACTATTATTGTAATGTACGCACAGTTCCCGTTAAGTTCGGGTCAACACCCTACGATCCGCTGTATCTGTGAATTTTAAACCACATAAATAAAACAAGACTGGATTTGAGAAGCTTTGCGATCGTAGATTAGTGCGTAGAAAAAAGGTAATTTGAGTTTTTTTGTGTTGACAACACTGAATTTATTCATGTTAAGCTTTCAATTTATGTCTTTTGTCCTTTTGTCTGATGATTGTAGTGTGCTACTTAACTTTGTTTCTTATATAAAATACTTGACTATTTAGAACTTAATCTTAGGTTGTATGTATAAAGTTATGGGTTTAAGCTATTCCCGGCAACTCCCCTCCCCTCAAATCCCCTCCCGTACCTACTAGAGCTACCAGGAAGAATCACGTGACTAGCAAATCATATTAAACATATAACACGTTCTGCAAATGAAACTTTAAAAAATCTTTTTTGCTTTTACCTTTATCTTTTTACCTTTTGTCTACAGCATGAATGGGTCGGCTCGACCAGGTCGTTACCACTGTCTCACAGAAAACCGGCGCAAAGTAGCGGCTTGCTGCTGCGTTTCGTACAGTGAGTGAGATATCTGGAGACCCAAATCCCCCTCCCAATCCCTTAATCATTCCTATCCTTTAAGGTCGACATCACGCTCATTATTCTTCTGGTATTGTGGGTGTACATGGGCGGTGGAGATCACTTACCATCAGATGGCCTACTTGCTCGCTTATGCCATAAAAAAAGGTTAGTACTTATATAACTTTTAAAGTATAAACCTTCTGTAATTCCTTCACGCAGAAGTATCGTTAACCATTTTCAAATCTTCATCTTCACGGTCATGAAGGGTTCTTTAGTGCCTAGTTATGAGATACCACATTCGTTTTGGATACGCCCCGATCGATTTCTCGCGTCATTTAGACCAATAGATCATGCGTGTCCAATGAAAAGAATGTTTAAGTAAGTTAGTGTAATGAAGTCTTTAGTTTTTTTGAAAAGGGTTTTGTTATGATTTTACGCATCGGCTAAATGCATTTATTGTGGGTTAATTGATTATGAACTTGAGGAACACCTGGTCGAAAAATAAAAGATAAAAAATTGTAAATAGATGCATAGTCATGCATAGTCTTCAAATTAACATAAATATTGGTTGATCCCTGATACTTGATAAGTTCTCTATAAGAATTTCGGAGGTATGTGAAGTCTGCCAACTCGCATTTGGTCAGCATGGTAGGCTAAGGCCTAACCCCTCTCCTTCAGTGGAGGAGGCCCGTGTCCAGCAGTAGGACGTGTGTAATATTATCTATTACGAGACACTTCAGTCAAATATACGTGATATTCAAAAGAAAACGCCTTTAAAAACAATGGACATCGATTAAAGGTCTGTGATTTCCGATTTTTATTAAACATACTTACACACACAAACAAACTTAAACGCAATGTTACCATGACGCAAACAAATATACAAAGGCTTCAACTTATAACATCCCCCTTTTCGTGTCGGAGGTTAAGAAACCAGTCAAAATACAATAATAAGTAAATTTACTTAGCGAAATTTCTTCAAAGAGCAACCTATGAAATTTAAAAATAAGGAAATGTACACAATTCTGATTTCTGCACGAACGTGTCATACAAAGCGTTATTAGCACACACATGTAATTTTTCATGTAAACCTCTGCAAGTACGAGTGATTGTGCATTATCCGATAAGCTTTGAAACAAGGAAACCGACAGTTATCAGGGCAACAGCGGCTATTGAACTTGCCTTTACCTTTCACTACGTGCAGGGGCCCAGGGCCCCCTGAAAATGACAAATGTTTAATTGCCGCGGTAGTTTTTCTAAGGAATGATTCAGCACTGGCCACTGCTTTTTTAATAGAAAAGTCTACAGAGATTGCTCGTAATCTTAGCCAGAACTCATAGTTTACAGCTGATGTAAATCCTCAAGTCAATGCACTGAATTCATCAACATCTAAGAATCTATACGATGTGGTATCTTGGGGTCATCAACTTATGTGTGATCATGCTATTTGAAGTGAGGCTTTAACAACCCTTTCTTCCTTCCACCTAGCCATATCCCACTCGCAGTGGGGTCGGCTCAACATACTTTTAACACATATTACAGAAAGATTTGGCCTATAGTTTTTACGACCGACCGCCTACTTGACGTAACCCCTCTGGGCAGAAAACACCCAGACCCGAAGCAAATATTTGGGGATCAAATAAACATTTTAGTCTCGGCGCGAAATTCGAACTCGCGGCCTCTCGCTTCACAGGCGGCTTCGCTGACTGCACCACCATGAGCTACAATGTAAAGGGTAGAATTGGCTTCAAAACCTTTGATTACGCTGTTCCATTGCATTTAAGTAAAAACATGGTAATGAGGTCGTCTCGATAAGACCATAACATTGCTGGGAAACTTTGCTATAGGACTAAGCTAGTAACCAAAGAACTAATATTTGCTAAGATTTCAGGAGAACAAAAACTTAAAATAAAAATAAAACTGACTCACAAAAAATTTAAAGCTAAAAATAAAATAAATATATTTGAGTCAATTATTGAAAGCACCGACTTTTGAATATATCACGAAATTCTCTTACATGTACAATATAAAATAAAGACCCTCCCAAAATTTCAAACTATACATAAGGATTTGGGCTGGGAGATGATGAAGTCTTTAATTTTTTTAGCTTGATTGACGAAACGAGTGCGTTGCTTGCCTGATGGTAAACACCATACCTGCCGAAACCTGCATAAACAGACACAATACCACAAAGAACTTTGAATAAAAAAAAAGCACTGCAAGGCTCTCAACTGTGTGCGTCACCCATAGGCATAAGTTGCTAAGTGTTATAATGCCCAGTAATTTCACTGACTTCAATGTCCTTCGAAGTGAACATCACAGTGTACACTACTGTTTGGCGGTAGAAATAGACAAACCGGTGGTACCTATCTAGACGGCCTCTCGCATACGAGGGACCTACCTTGAACCACTTCTTCTTTCACAGAAACCTTTATGGCAAGGCAAGCTTTCAATAAAGTTAAAATATATATGTAAACCATCCACCCAATAGCCAATAGACAAAAACGTATTACCAACCATGACATGCTAAAAGTCAATAAAATTACAAGCAACAACATAAAACAATTTAAAATCGCATTTCAAAGTACATTACGCGTTTCTGATTGATTTGTGCGGGGCCGTAGCGTTCCCGGCACGCAACCGACAACTTTATTGCCTGTTAAAATGTGAGAACATAATCTGAGTACCTTAGTTGTGCGGTAATTTCAAAGGAATGCAGCCTGTTGCAGACTGATATTATTAGTTTGATTAGTGTTAGGTATAGCTGAAGTCTAGGCAACTGAACTGATATTTTGACCCGTTTTTATTTTACGACTGCTTAATGCTGCTGCGAATGATTAAATAGAAATAAATAAATACTCCCAACAACCAAACACATACTCCTGACCCACACTATGTTTAACCTGTATCGTGGGTATCAGGAACTACAAGCAAGGGACTTGTGATCCCACAACACTGCCCACCCCAAAAGCATTTGAGTCCACTGACATATCTCAAATTAACCTTGATATTAAATCAAATCTCAAATCCTTGAAAGTAGGATTACTTTCTTAGTACTATCTAAAATATAATTTTTATCGCTTATCCCTACTTATTCTATTTTAAGTAGGTATAGTATATTCTCAATATTTTTAATTCTAATTTTGGGTCAAGCCCCCCCCCCCAAACCAAAATCCTAGATTCGCAACTGTTAACTTAACATCTACACCTGACACCAAGCGTTAGAAGAATAGGGTAGTTTCCTATATTGAATTTTATACATTATTTTATAAGCAACAGAAAATGATACGCAAAATAATCCCTTTTATTAAAACACAATCAAAATTAGTTCAGAAATGTGCCCGCAGTTATGACTTTAAATGTTGGTATGAGGAAAAGTGGGTGCGTAGTAGGGATATCTCACTATCTCGCTTGCACGCGTGCACCATAATGAACATTTTACACAATGACGTCAAAGTTTGCGTCGTCTGTCATTTGACATTTACCCCTTCTACAAGATTTGAAGGGCTTCTAACTTATTTATTTTTGGTCCGATTTACAAAATTCTTTCTGCAATAGATTTTGAGTAACGTAAATTATTGATTTAAATAATTAAAAAAATCTAGTCAACTACCCTATTGTTAGATGCCCTGATTAATTAGCTGTAATATATTTTGATCCTCAACATTATTTAGATTAGAGAAGAAACTAGTTCAGATTTTTTAAATTTTTTTTTTTGTTTGATTGTTAAAATGTTTTTATTGAAAGCCTAGCTTTTACCCGCGGCTCTGCTCGCGTAAATGTCTTTCCCTAGATAAAAAGTAGCCTATATATGGAATTTTACATAAACGTGAAACAGGTGTCTTATTATATTTAATAGGAAATATTTGTATACAATTTCACAACCTTACTCTATTTCATAAAAAGATTTCATACAAAGTTTAAATTTTTTGGTGTTTGAATAGGACTAACATTAAAATATTATTCCTTTTTTAATTTCCAATGACGTCGGAAGCTTTTCAAAATCTAAAGTGGAGTCTTATTTAACAATCGGTCTATATCTTTCGGGTTTAAAATAGTTTCTATTTTTAGTTAAAGTAACGTTCTCATAGTGCATTGAACTCAAAGCACATCCAATCCCAGTGCAGCGAGCGCTATCTCATAGGGCACGGTGGCTGATTCCGTGGGGTGCGTCACGGTCCCGGGTTCGGTTCCGGTTGAAATAACACAGGAGTTTTATTTTTATTACAACGTGCTCTGGGAACGTTGCTAACTTATTTTTGAATTTCAACGGTTTTTTGTTGTCGTGAGAAATTTTGGGTTAGGTAGTGATTCTGATCGGTATTGTGATAAAATTATCCATTTTATTTTATTTAAAAAAATATTAGCATGTATCAGAGGTAGACGTCACGCACCTGTCTGGCCGTTCGTAAAAACTACAAGCCAAATCTTTCTGCGCCGTTGCGCCGACCCCACTGCGAGTGGGATAAGAGCAGGTGAAAAAAGAGAGAAGATAAGCATGTATCGCCTCATTGGTCTAATAGCAACATACTTAGGTTGAGGAAAGACTGAGGTTCTAGGTACAAATCCTAGGTCGGGCAATCACAACATGGGAAGGAAATAAATCCAGCGATACGATACACTAGTTACCACTCTGCCTACCCCTTCATGTATACAGGCGTAAGCTTATGTTATATTATTTTATTTTATTTTCTTAGGAAAACAAAGTGGTAATACATGATAAAGTAACTTATAATATTTAACTAAAGCTACACATATGGCAGCATAAATTCATGACGACCATTGATTAACACGTGGCAACACTCGACGCACATCGCAAAACTATCAATCCACTTTGAACCAAGGATATTCAGCGGAACACACCAATAGACTGAATATCTAGTCTATATCTATCCATAGACAACTTCCTCGTATTGTTCCATTGTTTATGGGCTGCCCACACGAAATAATTCCACGAGCTAGTCATTTAATATACTATAAACGCGACGTGACCTTATTAAGGTACTAAAACTATAGCATTATGAATAATATATTGATTTTTAATATAGATAAACATCGATAGCCAAAACGTTACGAAATAACGTAAAATTGAGGCCATGCTACAAATCAAGGTTCGAAACTATCAAAATAAACATGTCTTGTGATAATTATTAAGTAAATGTAAATCTCAACATAGCAATTAGGTCATTTCTTAGAATTCGATTATATCCACACTAAGAGCCAGTTAATACTTTATATTCCGTTGCCGAATACGGAAAATGCTTTAATATGCTCCATTACTGTGTATAAAAATAATCTTAATAGACGGCTCTGGGATATAATCTAAATGACTTAATGGCAATTAAAGTTTCGTGACATCTCTGAGTGCGGCAATAACTGTCAGAAACGACCCTTAAATATGACTACACCTTTTTGTAATACGTTTTAATGACGGAGTACAAGGGAAAATTGGAAACTTTCGTGACCGCGATTAGGGTTTGAAAGTAGACTTTAAAGTCTTTTATCTTTAATCGTCAAATGAAGTCGATGTTTATAATTATTCGGTTTATCCAAAGTACCGGAACACATTACTTTCTGACTTATCGATACAGCTGAACCATCAATACATACTTACAGTTAAAATTTAAATTTAAAATGCTTGTAACGAGTATGTTAATAAAGATGACACAATTGGTCGAAACTTGCAATACTTTTATGGTCAACAGTGAGTCACTATAGCCCTGGGACCAGGGGCCTCTGATGTAAGACGCGTATTGCGGTTACAGGCATATTATGGTCAGAAATCGGTTTAAATGGGTAATGGTCATTTTAAAATATGAATATAAATGTTGGAAATTATAGCATTAATTATTACAAAATACATACGTACACAGTCACGTCTGTAATCCTTCAAGGAGTAGGCAAAGCACCCACACTATGCTGAGCCATCTCCGTCCCATAATATGACAGGGAACAAGCCCATCGCCATACCGGGCACAGTTCCAGACTCCAGGCCGATACCAAGCTCTTTGTGATAGAAAAATCCCAATACCACTTACCCGGAGGTCGAACCTCAGCACGGCAGCCGTACCGCACACGCACCACAACCGCGCCACCGAGGTATATTTAAATAAAATATTTTTATACCTACTCCTTATCTCTGCATTGCATCGTTTTATGACAATCAGTGCAATCCACGGACAAGCAAATATCAAACACGTAGTTTCGTAAACACGTACCTAAATTTTGAAAAGATAATTGAGGCCGAACAAGCCACACCCGAATACTTGAAATAATCCAAGCTGATTTATCTAAAAGCAAATAACTCTATCGTATAGTAAACTGTGGATTATGGATCGTAGCGTCCAGTTACCTAGTTTTAGTTTGTATGAAAATGTGTTATCGCTAAAAGTAGGCCTTACAAGTTTAACTAAGATTGTGTAATGTCAATATTTGAGATTTTTACAAAAAATATATGTTTTTATTACCTATGCCACTTGTTTTGCGAATTGCATTTAAATACAGAATTATAATATACAATAATAATAAAATTTAATAAATACGCCACATATAGGCCTGACCCCACACTAGGTGAACCTGTATTGTGGGTATGAGAAACTACGAGGGAATTGCGGTCCGACAACACCCAGACTCGAAGCAGGTATCTATCTTATGGATTACACAAACTTTGGTCTCGTCTCGGTGTGGGAATCGAACCCACGACCTCTCGCTTCGCAGCCGGCTACTAACCCTCTGCGCCACCGTTATATAATGCTTAGATACAAGTTACCCAATCCACCTCCCCTTCCCAAACCCTTATTTATGCCTTTCATTTAAGGCCGGCAACACGCCCATGATTCTTCTCGTATTGTGGGCGTATATGGGCGGTGGAGATCACTTACCATCAAGTGACTGACTTGCTCGTTTGCCGGCCTATGCTATAATAATATAAACAAAGACAAAATAGGATATTGTGTTAAGTATCGAATGAGTAACGTAACTGTTTGCCTGTGCACACCACATTAGGCTTAACCTGTCTTGTGTCTACTCGTGAAGACAACCTAGAGGTTATGCCAGTTTAGATTTACACAAACCAATTAATTCATGTTAGTTGAATATTGCCCATTTGCCCATAAAAAGAAACACCGTACGAACTTTGAATTACAAAGCACTGCATGACAGTGAACTGCGTTTGTCACCCCGAGACGTAAGTTGTTTTCTCATAATGCCCAGTAATTTCACTGCTTTTTAATGTCCTTTAAACAGTAACACTACAGTGGTTACACGCTTGGAGGCCTAAATAGACGGCAGTACCAATTAAGACGGCGTTTCGCATATGAGGGACCTAGGCGACATGTGCGTGCAGCAATACTTGCACCTCTGCTTACGCCTTGGGGGATACATGCGTGAGCTTATGTATGTATATATATGTTTCTTTAATCGGGACAAGTAGCAGCTAATGTCTCTAGTTGCATCATTAATCTACTTACACAAGTTGCCTAACTTGAATGTTAACTTTTTAAACACCTTTACCGTAACATGTACACATGTTGTATTTATTCAGCTTGTTTTAAACAGTATCTTGTAATTCATTGCTGGGTCATTGACTTCCGTAGATATATTTGGAAACGATTTCTGTCGGCTTCCCGTATAAAAAACTATTTTCAACTATGGCTTGGACACGAGCGTTTGAGAACGCTTGGTGTTTTTATTAAGAAACCTAAAAAGTATATTGAAGGCGGCTTTCTGTGTAAAGAAAGATTTACGTAAGGTAAACTGAATTTTTATAATAGATCCAAAAGTGACTCAGCACTTGATGGGTGGTTTAGAAAAAATCAAAATAAAATGAGAGCGTGAGCATCTCTCCACGGTCGCCTTATTTATGTCAGCATGGTTAATCGCTTCTTCACGCTTCGATTAAAGAATCTAAGGCAGGAGGGAATACGCGTACCGACAAGGTAGAACAATTCAGTAAGATAGATTAATTTAATATGGATATGTATAAATTAACGAACACATTGAAGATAAGTAATTGAACAAAAAAAAAATTGTGAACTTGAAGATATGGATTTAATCAAAACATGCAATAACCTATTCCTATAGAATAATATGGTTCAAATTGCTTAACTACCCTGAACACAAAATAAGAGATCGAAATAAGTTTATTAATAATGTGTCAGCTACAGCTACAGCTAACCTGGGATGATGCCAAAGAGAAAGCGGAAACCATTTCGAATATAAAAATGTGTTGTAATAGCGTTTATAAAACGCTAGTGAGTCTTAAAACCAGATGTATAAGATACAAATCACTCAGCTTACCACGGGATATAATTTGCAACAATGTATAATACATAAAGCTGTAAGCTGGTAGCAGTGATTCATAGTGTTTGATTTTTTCCAAGATAATTATTCTCCTCATGACGACGCCAAAAAGGGCCAACGCATTTCCGACTCAAATATAACTCATCAAGGTTCAAAATTAGAAATGGTTGAACCAAATGAATTTCGTTAAGGTACTTTAGTGAGGAGGAACAAAAAATGTAATGGTGTTGGACCATAGTTGACGTAACCGGCCGATGACCCCGAAACCCATGGGCCATCCTATCGATTTGGCATGACTTGAATATGTTATATAGGAAGTTTCTCTAAACAGGCCGGAGGTTGTAGACCTTAGATCTTAAAAAAAGGTAAGAGTTTAGAGTCGATGATGTCATTGTTATATGGCCGGTCAAATCTTGATGTACGATCGTTTTGAACATATTTATTGTTTGAAATAATTACTATGTTTTTGTTTATCGGTCTGTATTTAGATGCATTTTATTTATATTCTCCTTTGAATTACGACGTTTTTTTAGCACACAAGATACTTTTAGCATCAGCGATCGGCAATTTAATTGCTTTTCGGAAGCTCGATACCGCGTCCAATCCGCACAGATACAAACGCCAGTCGCGGCGATCAAGTCGCTTTTTGGAAGCGCGAGTACGGAGTGCAGCGACTGACCACTACACTCCGCACAGATTCGGATGCCAGTCGCAGCAATTTAGTGAGGCTTCGGCATCTGTGGAACACGGCTCAGTGTTGTAACGAAAGATGTATGCGCAAGTGAACAGTCAGCGCGGGCGCGTCCTACTAATGTTCCCATTCTCCCCGTAACTTCACCACTCTACCAGCTGATATCTATAGATCGCTAAAAACCCGACTACACGATCAAACGTTGCAAGTCGACAAAACGTAATGCAGAGTATCAAAGCAATTGCTCAATCGCGCGATTTCGATACAGCAATCGAAGACAGAGTCGCTAAAACACGATAAGTACAGCATCAATGTAATTGCAAAATCGCCTATTGCTGATGCTATAATTATTATGTTGGCTCTGGGCCTTAGACGTCATCAATTTTTTGTTGGGTTCAGTTGCGTAACTATGTTCGTCAGTGATCCTTTATAAATCATGCATCTTTTTGAAACAATAGTTTTTTTGGTTATCTAAAATATTCAGTACCTATCTTACATATTCCACTAAAACGTTGCTATGATTTAAAATTGTAGTATTACAATTTTGTCATCTGGCACCCAGTGGTAAATTCCGAGCGAGAGAACTATAATTATTAAAGAAAAGCAGTTTCTCATCAAAAGCTATTGCTACACCGGAGGCGGAGATTATCGGACTCGGAGATCCAAAATAACTCTTCACAATTCCGATCTCCATTACTTTCCCTTAAAACCCGTTCATGATTCCTGTGTTATGGTGGGTGTTTAAATGCGGGTTTGTTCACTTACTTTCAGGCGACCCATTAGCTCGTTTGCTGATTCAGTCATAAAAAAACTTTAATAAAGAACTAAACTCTAGAACGCATCGGGTTTAATCTTTTTTGTCTGGGATTCAAGTCCGGATTAGTTGTAGTAATAACCAGCTAACTTAATTGGGGCTTTGTTTAATTTTTTACGTTATTAAATTGAATTTTATGCTGATAAGTTAGTCACGAGCTAATTACAAAAACTTAAATGCCTAGCTTTAAGAACCCTCACAAGCTAATTATCTGGCACAAAAAGCATGTAAATGCGTGTACTGCCTTATAAGGTACAGGAATGGTGAAAGTAAACCGTCCACTTTTCAGAACACACTTTCGTTTGACATAATTTTGGCCTTGCTTCGGGCATATACTATATTGCCCAGTTTTGAAGAAATTTTATATTGTTAGAATAGAGTTTAGCTTTGTCTATATTTTTTATCAAGTGATGTTTTTTTTATAGCACAGAACAGGCAAACGAACATGTGGCTCACCCGACGGTAAGTGATCTCCACCGCTCAAAAACGCCCACCATACCAAAAGAATCATTATGAACGCGGAGGGGATTTCGACCTCCGGATATCTCACTCGCCGTAGACAGTCAAAGGGTTCAAACTTATAACACACTTCATTTTTGTCGGTGGTTAAAAATGATTGAAACCAAATTGAGAATATTATACCACATATCCTTTTTGATGCAGTTAAAAATTAGAAAGTTTTAACAGCTTCTGAAGTGCTACCTACACTTACTAAACAGGCCGGATGTGTTTAGTCACATTAAATAGTTACCCGCCACTTAGAACTAAAACCAGAGGGAAATGGTGTAACAGAATACAGAGAAAGGTAACCATAATGTTCACGGAAATTAGATCACGTCTCAGCTAAGTACGAACGGGAACGCGGACGCGGTTTATAGACTCGATAACATTCTTACTACACCTTTACTTGCGCTAGATTATCTAGTGTAAAATATTTTAATGGTGTCCAACCAAGGAACAATAATATCAAAGTCATCGCTGACATAATGGAAATATAATGGCTTCTGTGTCCAACCGAAGGCGTCTTGAAGTTATGCGAGAAGAAATAATGGATAGAATATAGCAAGTTTATAGCTGTCAAGAGAAATATGATTACTTAGATATTTTTGTGAGTAAAGTGAGCTGTTGGATATTATTCAAAAACGTCCTAGTCTATGTGTCAGAAAGGGATCTTTCCAAATGTCATGTTTTAAGGCTGCAAATACCCAAGTTTTGGTTCCGTGTTGGAAAGTCAACGAGTTTCTTTTGTACGTATAATATTTTTAGATACCGAAGTTTATGATACATAAACTTCGGTATCTAAAAATATTAGATACCGAATTCGTACAATAGTACGAATAATAAGTAGATATTTGTTAGCTAATATTATTTTATCCACACATTTTCCTGCTTTGTGACGTCACAGTTTAACAAGCAGCAAAGCCAACGAACCATCTATTTGTGTAAGAGAAGAAGCATAAACAAACACTTTAATAGTGTTTAAAGAACTTGCCGATATCTGGCTCAATTTTTTACAATCCTACGAGCTCGCCTATCAGTATTCTCAAGGGATGTACGGATGATGTTTGCATACAAAATGAACAACAAGATTCACTGAGTCGGGTAAAGGATTACCAATGAAGTTCTCATGGTTTTAAATATTCTCTCTTTGAAATTGATTTTCTAATGAATGTGTCGTGTAATGTGTTGTCTGTCAAGTGTTAAATTATGGTGTGATTTGTGAATGGACCGTAGATTTAGAATTGACTGACGTCTTGACTAGGATGTAGTTTGTGACCGTAATTTAAATACACTTTTGATCTGGATAGCAACTGTGGATTTTTAATAGATTTACGAATATAATCAATCGTGGTATAACAGAAAAAGATCATAACGACGATCATACGACAAAGCCGAATAAGTATATAACATTATAGATATTTACCAGTATTGTAAAACTTTTTCACTATGTTATTCCAACAAAGCGAATAGTAGGAACCATATTAATCTTCAATCAAAAATACATAAACGTCGCATCTTTCAAAATAACTTATTTGAGTCATTAAAGTCTTTGTTGTAAAAGAAAAGGTCATGGGGGAACCCGCATGCCTTTTGATTTTTTAAAACAAATTGGTAATTGCCTCTTGTCATGAACGGCTCCAATCAGTGTAAATAACAAATTAAAAGGCCAACAATTATGCTAGATAATAGTAAATTATATTTTTGTAGATCTGTGATTTCCTCACACATGAAGTCTACGACCAAAGAGTGCCAAAGATAAAGATAAACAGTTAATGAATGTTTCCCGCCTTTCGTTCAACAAAGTTGTTTTATCTTTTTTTTTTATTACTTGGAGCAGAGTTTGCAAAGTTGATATCTTAATAAATATCAAATTTATAAAAGCAAATAAAAATTACGTATACCTAATTCATAATAATTTAGCTATGTAAGCTAAATTATTTATCTAGAAGCATACAACAACTTTGATTTATAAATATTTTGTGTGGTAACGTTAACCGCAAAATGTCCGGAAATATACCCATAGCCGACCTACAAACACATCGGACCACGGTATAACTAGTTATTCTGATCTGTTAGGTGGCAGCAAAAACTTAGATCATTATGTCCTGAGCGCCTCAAGCCACCTGCCAGGTAACAGTTATTTGAGGTGGTCTATAATATAGGTTGTAAAATTGGTACAAATATATGAGTTATAAAACAATTTACCTGTCATTTGCAACTGCCTCCTTGAGGCGGGCGTACGCGGCGTGCGAGGCGTGCGTGAGGCACGCGGTGTCCTCGGCGTCCTCGGAGTCCTAGGAGAGCTATGATTGCTAGCTGGCCGCCGCGATGGTGACCCCAGCACCCGCAGATCCGTGTTCTCTACACACGCTAGCGCCTCCGCCGCCGTCCGCACTGGGCTTTCAGAATTTTCCTTGTCCTCATCACAAAACTTTACAGGTGAATCCATTTTCGCAGTCTTGTAACATTCAGAATCGATGTCGAAGTTGAACCGCCTTATGAACCGCTTCCGATCGCGCGCGTACTGCTCCGCCATCAGTCGCCTCGTCTCGTCCCTGTCCGGTGCTCCGAACAAACACTTGCAACTTCCGCGACGTCTCCTCGGTGTATTCGATAAGTTCCTCAGCGTCGCCATGCCTGCAGACATCTCAAATCTCCTCTGTTTCGGTGTGCGTCCTCCCGCTGCCATGTCTAGAGCGCGTCAGGTGAGTTCTGACTGGTCGCCGAGAAACATCTGACTAATCTCCCGAGAGAAAACAGCTGTTGTCCGCAGGTAGGGCGCGCGAGACCGCCTATACACTGCGCAGTGCGTTAGAGCGGGGGAGTGAATGACACCTGGCGGCTCCGACGCGCCAGTCCTAACCTAAAAGCTTACAGCGTGGTTGCGACCGCGCGCGCGCTCTTTCTGCGATCGACTGACGCTAGGTTTTCCCGCGCATCGCCTCGTGCGCCGATTTTAGCCACTTGGCGCGCAAACTTTAACAATGGACTCAATGGAAGCAAGGACGCTTTTTGTCACGGGATACAGGTGAAGTCTTGAAAGGGGAGAAATTTTATAATACGTACAAAACATTTTTTGTAATTATGTAGGTACATACAGTGGTATTGTCACCCGGGCTCCGCATTCATGTTTCAAATGTTTATTTTTAGCTGTGACGTCGTTATCTATCGTTTAGATAAGTGGACATTGAACAATTTCTTACTAAAGTTAAACATTAAGTAATTTTGTGACTCACTTACACATTAGTATGCTGAACTTTAAACTATGAATTCATTTTCTGTTAACGTTGAACGTTTCAAATGTTTTACCTGCATGCCTAATTTATTTTTTGCCCGATCGACATAAAATCGGTGCTTGCCAATACAAATTTTACCCATAACAACCTACTTCATTTTGTTGATATCAAAAATATGAACTTGAAGATGCGCGAGTTCGTCATTTTGAAAACTAACTTTTGAACTGTGTATATGCATACATGAACTTAATATACATATAATAATACTAGCCCTGTATTATATACGTCCCACTGCTGGCCACGGGCCTCCTTTACTAAATGAGAGAAGTTAGTCCACCACGCTGGCCTAATGCGGATTGGCAGACTTCACATATCTTTAAAATTCAAGCAGTGATCGCTCAGCGAGAAGTGGTATGGACTGTCGAGACGAAAGTAGCTGGTTCGAAACCAGCTCCAAGAGCATACACCACTGACTTTTTTAATTTATTGTTAATTATCACTTGCATTAATGGTGAAGGTGAAATCGTGAGGAAACCTGCACACATAAGAAGTGCTACACTACAAATATACTTTTTTTAAATTAAGTACCTAGTTCGACCAACAAGATTTATCACAATGGGTTGATTAAAAGCAGTTAAAGCTTATTAAGTGGCTTATCGCAACACTTCCTTGTCTGATACCATACTCCATAGACTACAAATTAAGAAATTTTATTTTGACGGTCTTAAGTCCACTTCATTTATATGAAAACATAGCATTGTAAATGTATTATAAACTTATCAATTTATTGCTTCGCGACAAAGTTCAGGACGTAATTTTTATTTAGTACTCATTGTACTGACTTACCCGAAGAAAGATCATAAATTTTGAAGTATCTCAAATGACACCTTCCACGTAACACAGGTATCGATTTAGGAGCAGAAATATTTTGCGGCTTAAACCTTTAACAAGGAGAATAACTATGTAGCTATAGCGGGAGGGTCGCCAGTATCCCAATAGCAGGGACCCCTCCAGTTAATTATTATGGTTAAAAAAAACTACGTATAGCGAAAGACAAGTACCTAATTATCTAAAAAATTATACATACTGCCTCGGTGGCGCAGTTGTAATGCGTACGCGTTAAGATTAAGCTAACGCTGAGGTCTCAGGTTCGATCCCCGAGTCGGGTAAAGTGGTATTGGGTTTTTCTCTTACGAAATGCTCAGTATCAGCCCAGAGTCTGGAATTGTGCCCGGTATGGCGATAGGCTCGCCCCCTATCACATCATGGGACGGAGATACGCTCGGCGAAATGTAGGTGTACTGGTTACCTACACCTCTGCATACCCCTTCGGGAATTACAGGCATGAGTGCATATGTAAATATTACATTATATTTTTGTAATAATGAAGGTTATGTATGCTACTTTGGTTCTAGTGACCTCAAATATTAACAAGTTAGTTAATTCGCAATTCTATAACTAGACACTTGGTTTTTTCGTACGCCTTATCGGTCTTGTGAGAAATCGTGAGGGTCTGGGTTCAAATCTCGGGTCGGGTAATGACCCTGTTTGTTCGATTTTTTAATTGGAATAACCACATAGTAGTAGCCCAGGATTGGAATTTGTCTGGTATATATTGTGGCAATAAGCTCGCCCCTATCACATCACGGGACGGAAATAATCTCATGCATGCTGCAGCGCTAATTACATCTCTGTCAACGCCTTTGGGAACATAAATGTAAACTTACGTATGTAGACACTAGGCTTACAATTTCCAACTGCGTCTGATTGCCCAAGGTCAGCATAATATATACATTCATAAATAAAGTAGGAGGCGATTCATATCTTGTAAATGAACAGGCAATTTTATATTGTTGAATATTTTTTTCGCGATTAAATATATGTCCGGGGAGGAGGGATGGTTATAGTACTTTTTTTATTAGCTTGAGTGACGAAACGAGCAGGTCGCTCGCCTGATGGTAAGCGACACACCTGCCCATAAACAAAAGCAACACCTCACGGAACTTTAATTTACAAAACACTACATGTAATAGGACTGCGCTCGTCACCCCGAGAGACAACATGTTAAGTCATAATGCCCAGTAATTTCACTGGCTTCAATGTCCTTCAAACCCGAACACAACAGTGCATACACAGTGCTGTTTGGCGGCAGAAATAAATAAAGCGGTGGTACCAACTTCATACGAGGGACCTTTCACCGTGTAAAATGATTATATAGTATACTGGACTCACTGGTCTTCTGACCTTGTCACTCCAACGACCAACGTTAGGCCTCTAAACTAAGCAACAGCTGCTTACCGACTGAATACTTAACGAATAACAACAAATGTAAGTCAAGTAAGTCAATGTAAGTCAAGTAAGTCAATGTAAGTCAAGTAAGTCAATGTAAGTCAAGTAAGTCAAGCAAGTCAATGTAAGTCAAGTAAGTTAATGTAAGTCAAATAAGTTAATGTAAGTCAAGTAAGTTAATGTAAGTCAAGTAAGTTAATGCAAGTCAAGTAAGCCAATGTAAGTCAACAACAAAAGTCTAAATATAATTTGTGCGCTGGCACTGGCTGGCATCCTGCCCTCGGACCGTGGCTCGGGGTTACCCGTGTATGCGACGATCGCCAATTTGGTCTAGTGGCAGCATACTAAGGATGAGAAACGTGAGATCGAACATTCAATTGCCAGGTCACAATTTATTTTTCATTTTAGATTCAATAAATACACATAAATTGCCCGGCGTTAGAATTTGTGTCTGGAATGGCGATAGGCCCGCCCCTGTCACATCATGGCACGAAATAAGCTCGGAGAAACGTAGGTGCTGCAATAGTGCATCTCTGTATACCCCTTCAGAGATAAAGACGTGAGGTTATGTATGTATGGCAATGATATCCCATAGTTCCTTAGTGTGTATCCCACTTCAATATTTCTTTCTGCCTGGCGTTGTCCCGGCTTAATTACAGGGTGCGCCTTCTTCCATCATGATATGATGGGGGATTTGATATTATCTGGGGCGAACCGCCGTCTGACCCATACCTCCCGCAACGGGAATCAAGTTTCGCCATTGCCTCGTATTGTGAGCGTAATAAGAGCGGTAGAGTTCACTTACCATCAGGTGACCCACTTGCGCGTTTGCCGGCATATGCTATAAAAATGGTCACTCATATGAATCATATGTGTAGACTTTATTATCAAATATATTTATTGCCCGTCTCAGTAGTTACATCATCGTTTACTCAAACTATTAGAGGTCATTCGATATGCTTACTTTGTTATTTTGAAGTACATCAACCTCTTGGGGTTAGCCATATTTCCAGAGGTGGCGAATTGGATTAAATGGCAGAAATAAGATTGTGTAACAAAAATAATAGTAAACAATATAAATGTCAGGCGATAACCGAGAATGTTATTGAAATAAGTCGAGATAATGGTCCAACTTATATAAAAAGAGCGCTAGTCTGCAGCTTCGCTTGCATGATGGGTTTATCCGTACTCCTAAGGGATTATGTCCTACACCAAATTTATTATTCAAAAGAGCCAACAATCAATAGATTATTTATTTTTCTATTAGGAAAGCTTACAGACTAATAGAACAATGTATAAATTTAAATTTTAGGATACAATATTGCTTATCACAAGCTTCCGCAAATTAGGAACGGTTCAACGGTTGAGTTATTTTATTTTTGATTCTGATAGACATTTTTTTGCTTAGTCTGTCATTTTCGACTTATTAGTTACTAGCTTTTGCTCTCGGCTCCGCCTGTGTGAATGGCCTTTTCCAGGAAAACGTAGCCTATGATCTAATCCAGGTGATGGTCGACTTGTGTGCCAAATTTCATCGAAAACTGTTCCGTCTTGATTAACAGACATCGATATTCACAAACTTTTTTTTTATTTATAGTATGGGCCGGCAAACGAGCAAGTGTGTCACCTGATGGTAAGTGATCTCCACCCCCCATGTACGCCCACAATACTAAAATAATCATGGGCGCGTTGCCGACAATAAAGGAAAGGGATCTCACTCACCATACGAAATGCAGCAGAAGCAAACTGCTACATTACGCCGGTTTTCTGTGAGACAGTGGTAACGACCCGAACGAGCCGGCCCATTCATGCTATAGACAGAACTGTCTACAGCGTGGCTCTACCACATCACATTTATAATAATACATTTATTGTTATAAATGTGAAAGATTGGATGTTTGTGAGTACGTAGTAGGATCAGGTGTTTGTCCACAATAATATATCCACAGTCGGAGCAAATACCGACAATATCAAATGCCTAATTTTAGCCCGAAATAAATTTAAATAACCATATACCGACATGTAGCAACATGTTTAAAATAAACAGTATGGAATAGCGTCGACGTAACGTCATCTTCAATAAATAAATTATCCGTTTTGGATATTACATTCGTGCTGTGCCTCCACAGAATTTAACCTTGCACGTGATGAATAAGTAGTACTAGAGGTTTTGAGTTGATATGATTCAGTAACTTCAGGCCGGCATAATTTTTCTCCTCTCGCGCTCTCTGTCTGTGAGCTGTCAAAACCCCGCGTTATGTGACGCAATTTTACTTCTAAATATCCCGTCTAGTAGTATACATTAAAGTCTCTGCTTTTTCCTAAAAGATTTCATAAAACTTCAGAACGTCTGCATCACTTAGAATTTACCGTGCCTTGTATAAAGTCAAAAAAATGCGGGGTTTTAGGGTAAATTTATTCGATAATAATTATTTTAATATCTGCGTAGGCACTGACCCTGAGAGGTCAAATATTCAATGTCGTTGAAGGACGTTCGAACAATCGTGTTGTATTTTTATTGTCAATCATAATGACCGTTTGAGATGACGACACGTCACGACACGTGCCATGGATGCTGATTACAAATTACATGACATGACTAGGATGATTTAAAATACTACTTGAATCAACAGATGTTTCTAATTTTCTGTTTCAAAAACATAATATTATCAGCTCTGTATTATATACTCCACAACTGGGCACGGATCTCCTCTACTTATAATATAGTTTTATATATGTACAGTATGTAACAAAACCCCTGTTGGCCCTTTTAGGGTCGTAAAGATAGAACATATAGACAGCTTAATAAAAATAGTTAAATTAAAAAATATATAAACAGAAGCTAGATATTATCCTTACATAGGTAGCTTAGAAAAATGGACATAGGTATTATGTAAAAAATGTTATTTATATCTGAATTTCTGTGTGTATTGACGACGCGACGCGAAGCGCGCGCGTCATTGCTCTTGCAGACGTAATCAATCGAAATACGGTTTACAAACAATAAATTAATTAAACTTTAAAAAATAAATTTGATTATTTTTAGTCCAATTTTCGTACATACATACGCACTCACGCCTGTAATCCCCGAAGGGGTAGGCAGAGGTGTAATTAGTACACCCACATTTCGCCAAGCATATCTCCGTCCCACTGTGTGATAGGTGGCGAGCCTATCGCCATACCGGGCACAAATTCCAGACTCCGAGCTGATACTGAGAATCTCGTAATAGAAAAACCCAATACCACTTTACCCGACCCGGGGATCGAACCCGAGACCTCAGCGTTAGCCTCAATTGTAACGCTCCAATTTTCGTATGCGAGTTATTTCATTATGTTTGAATACCGATTCTGATATCACAGTTAAAACGCCCAATAGGGTTTTTGATACATATTGTAATAGTTCATCATGAGGGGAAGCCGGACCCTGGGATTAAGCTGGGATAACACCACGTAGAAAGAAAGTAGGTGTAGGACAATATGAGATACATACGTACGTAGTAAATACTACGTACGTACGTACAACTCAGATTAAATAATCTGACGCCCGAATAGGTATTGAAACGCTACTCAACTGTCTGACAGCTAACGGCTACTTATTTTGATACAATTTTAACAGTTAAGAGGGCCTCAACATGATTTTTGATTTTTTTATGACGAGACGAGCAGGTCGCTGGCATGATGATAAGCGCCACACCTGCCCATAAACAGTAGCAAAACAACATACACTTTAAATTCCAAGCACTGCATGTCATTGGATTGCGCTCGGCACCCCGAGACGTGATGTGAAGTCTCATAATGCCCAGTAATTAAGCTGGCTTCAATGTCCTTCAAACCGGAACACAACAGTGCTTACATAGTGTTGTTTGGCGGCAAAAATTGACAAAGCGGTAATAGGTACTAACTCAGACGGCCTCTCGCATACGAGGGACCTACCATCTTGTAAAACCATCTTAAATGCTTGAATAGCATCTATCCCGAATACTAGATACCTAAACATACGTCTCATATTAATATTACATTAAATTACATCCAATAAAATTGTAAAATAAAGCTTATCGGTCCTTAATAGAAGTACAATAGAGGTCACGAGCGGAGGTCGAAACAGAATTCCATTATAGATAATATGGACTGGTGACACGTTCTCTGAGGAGAAATACTTCGATATTTTTTAAGAATGCTCTTACTTAAAAAGATTCTGTTGGCCGGTGGATGAGGTAAGCTACATGCACGTCGTGTGGTAATTATATTTACCGACCGTCACCACCTCTGAGTAAATGTTACTAAATAAAATATACATACATACGCAGTCACGCATGTACGCCTCGAAGGGGTAGGCAAAGGTGTAATTAGTACACCCATATTTCCCCGAGCTTATTGCCGCCCCATGATGTGATATAAGGCGAGCCAATCGCCATACCGGGCACAATTACGCACTTCGAGCTGATACTAAGCATTCCATGATAGAAAAACCCAATAAGTGTACTCGATCCGGGGATCGAACCCGAGACCTCTGCACAGCAGACGTACCTCGTACTCATTACAACTGCGCCAAAATATGACATGTTCATGAAAAAGTCCCATACCTAAAGGAATATGTCTACCTGGTACTTGCTTTGAAAAATGGGTTTCTTCTGCGTCAATTGGTGATTATTTTTTACTAGAGTCTCACTCTACGAGTGGTAGAGCCACGCTGTAGGCAATTTTGTCTACAGCATGAATGGGCCGGCTCGTCCGGGTCGTTACCACTGTCTCACAGAAAACCGGCGTAAAGTAGCAGCTTGCTGCTGCGTTTCGTACGGTGAGTGAGATATCCGGAGGCCCAAATCTCCCTCTCCTTCCCAATCCCTTATTATCCCTTTCCTTAGGTCGGCAACGCGCCCATAATTCTTTTGTATTGTGGGCGTACATGGGCGGTGGAGATCGCTTACCATCAGGTGACCCATTTGCTCGTTTGCCGGCCTACACTATAAAAAAAAAACTAGAACATTATGAAAGAGGGCCTTAATGGCTTAAATCATACGAATAATAAATAATTACTCGTATTACTTTGAGTTATCAGGTAGTACAAGCGGTGTGCTCATTACCGTAAGATAGACGATACTTCATGTTGAAATAATTAGTCGTAGAATGTCATTAAAGCCTTCAAATAATAATAATTGGACCTAGTGAGATATCCAAAAATCCAAAAGTTGTCTCAAACATCAAGCAAGTATGTATCTAGAAAATAAATAAACGACAAAGCTCATCCTTAGGTGTTGTATGCATAACTTGTAACCTACACATACTACATAAAATTAAATCAAATAACAATTGGACCTAGCAAAATATCCAAGATCAAGAGTAGTCTCAAATATCGAGCAAGTATGTATCTAGAAAATAAATATACACATATTACTTAAAATTAAAACATCGATTGCTTTTCCAAAAACACACGTCAAAACATAATCATAAAACAATAAGAAAGTGCACCCAAAACAGGATGTGTAGCTAATTACTGACAACATATAATTACCATGCCATATTGTACCGATTGTAAATGGCAACACCAATTTCACGGTGCGCGCGCCAAAATATTGGTTTGCGTTTTCAATTAATATTTTATGCGTTGTAATGATTTCCGATATTGTATTAAATTAATAACTTGTTTGTGACACGCGTGTGTTATTAAATATTGATTTCATGTTTTAGGGTTCAGGGGAAATTAGATTTAATTTCGTTGAAATAATTGATTTCTGGTTCAATGCCAAACAATAATGGTGATATAATAACAGCAGATGCCGAACGTCGAACAACTGTCATATATAATTGAAATTGCATTTCTTAATAGCTACAATGCACTTCAGGATAAATCGTGTCACTATCTTTGTAACGTCTGACTTACTTTGTTGCTTTTTCAAGTCTCGAGTAAAACACTCGATATTCAAACATAACGTACTTATAAACGAACAAAACTGTATTTTTGGGCAAAAATTTAAGAACTAACAAGGGAAATATCTAAATTCGCTAAAACTTTATATGTTCAATTATAAAATTCTACAAAAGTACTTACATACTGCTTCAAAGCAAATGTAAAATGTCACTTGGAACCTCCTCGTAAGATCTGCAAAGAACGTTTATAACCACTGGATAAGGCAAGAATACACAGATACTTGGTACATAATTCTCTATATGCAATACTAGATTTAAGACGGCTGATAGAAGAGACTTTGTACGGAATGTAGATTATGATAATAATAATCAAAAATATGTTAAAGATTACTATTATTAAATGAACAACTTAGCATGCGCCCTTTTAGCTTAGTTTATTATGTCAGTATATAACCCCCATGGCTAAATAAAAAAATATGGCAGCTGATGCTATCTTTTGCGCTAATTTTAAGTATATATTTATTTAAGTTTAGCAAGTAATTATTTTTTTTGTTGCAGAGGCCGAAGAACTAGCAACTGGGTCATTTGATGTTAAGCGATCTCCACTGTCTATGAACATCGACAATGCCAGAAGAATTATGAGTGTGTAGGCAAAGAATGAGGATTGTTGGGAAGAACGAGGGATTTGTGCCTGCAGATATCTCACTCACCGTATGAAGCGCACCAGCAAGCTTTTACTTCACGTCGGTTATGTAAGATACTAAACTCGATCGACCCCAGTGTCCTTTTTTCTTATGGCAGAAACAGAATAGATAAAGCCTAAAGCCCACAACCCTCTCTACTTTTCTTAAATCCACAATTCATACAACATTACCAGTGTTTCTGGGTGGTGTTCATCACTTACCACCAGGTGACTCACCCGCTCGGTTTGTCAGCCTTCTGCTTTTAGTACTCGTATTACCTAATGCACTAGATGTCATAAGACAGGAAAAGGTGTCCTTACAACTCAAAATATCTCAGCAACAATAATTTACAAAAATAGGTCGGTTTCCATTTGAAGTATGGTAAACAAAAAATAATGTTGGCAACATTATCATAAGTTTCGAGTGCAAAATTGATTTCCATTCATCTGGCGAGGAGGGTCGTCGTAAAATTATAATGGCGGAAACGGACACAATGAGTGCTTACACAGCGCTGGGTTCCGGTACTATCTCGCATGAAAGTGTTGCCAGACACCTGTCATAGGATTAAATGTAGCACACTTTGAAGTTACTTGTTTTAATTGGACATAGGGCAGTTATATCACCTGATGGCAAGTGATAACATGAACACACGAAGAACCAAAAGAATCTTGCGATTCCTACTAGGGAAGAAAAGTAAGAATGGGAGGATGGGTTTGAGACCCAAGAGAAGCATATTGTAATCACATAAGGATCACTCACTATATTAGTGAGGTCACTACACTATATGAGGTTTATTAAATGACTAGACTATGACTTGAATTACGACATAAGATACTTTTTATTCTGAAAAAACATTCACATGGGCGGAGCCGCGACCGAAAGCCAGATAAATGCCAACGCTTTTCAGCCCACCTGTACAGTTTACCTGCAAAACTGTCTCGGAAGTGGTGGTGTATTGTCTCACGCCCCCGCGCTGTGAACTGCGCACTACGCATTAATAAAACACTTTTTGCGGACATTGTAAAATGATCATTTACAGCGAATTCAAACAAGCGCAATAAGTGTTCGGACGATTTGACAACGAAATGTATTGACGTTTTATAACGTGGTGTTTAATGTGAGTTTTAAATGGTAGAGCCACACTGTAGTTTTTTTTACAGCATGAATGGGCTGCCTGTCCACTGTTACACATAAAACCAATGTGTGGTGACAGCTTGCTGTTGTATAATATGGTAAGGTGAGAGTTTTTTTCTAGATGCTCTAACCCACCATCGCTCTCCCAATTCTTTTTCCTAAAGGTCGACACGTTTATCATTCTTCTGGTATTATGGGTTTCATAGGCGATCAAGATCACTTAAAATCAGGTGACCTCGTTCGTTTGCTGGCCTCTGCTATAAAACACCGTAATAAGGGAATGGACAATCTACTTCTTCCACCTGTCCTTAGCCCACTCGCAGTGGGGTCGGCGCAACATGCTTTGAACACATGTTACAGAAAGATTTGGCTTGTAGTTTTTACGACGATTTTTGTTGCGTGTATGAGTGTTGCGTGTGATTTTACCTTTGCATGTGTAAGTGGAGCCGTATTTTTTGGCAGATTCATATGACAGTTATCGTTCTAGTTAACTTATTTCGATATTCATAATATATTATGGTAGCCTGCCTACCTAAAAACATTGCGTGGCTTTATAAAAAACCTGATCCCGGTGTATTTAATATTCATGTTATATCGAACTGCATTATCCATCCTGTTCTTACTTACAAAGTATGACTTATTGATTTTTTTGCAGATTGTGAAGAGACAGGCGTCAGGATATTGGATACCATCTACGTCCGATCTAGAGTTTATTGTCTTAACGCTTATAGGACGAAAATAATCTCGGCCAAATGTTGGTGTACTGGTTACACCTCTGCCTACTCCATCGGAGATTACAGGCGTGAGTGCGTATGTATGTATCATTTGTATGATAAAACTAGTCTCGGATAAGTATTAATTAAGGAAACTATCGGATTCAAGGTGTCCTTCAATGGAACAAGAAGGTTTTATAAGGAAAAAAAAAAACAAAATACCAGCTCTGTATACGTTCTATTGTTGCGCATGGGAGTCCTCTACAAATGAGAGAGCCTTACACCTTAGTAGCTCTCAGTTGGTCTTACCCAACGCTGGCCTATCGAAAGAATCGAAGGTTCTTAAAGAATTATATTTTTATCGTATAGGCCGGTAAGCGAACAAGTGGGTCACTTGATGGTAAGTAATCTCCATTGCCCATGTACGCCATGTATCTATATCAGAAGAATCATGGGCGCGTTGCCGACCTTAAAGGAAAAGGATAATTATGGAATTGGGCAGGGGAGGGGGATATCTCTGAGACAGTGATAATAGCCCGGTCGAGCTTTTTCATGCTGTAGACAAAACTGTTTGCAGCGTGGCTCTACCACTTAAAATCATATCAAACTATTTTTTTTTTTATTAGCTTGAATGATGAGACAGCAGGTCACTCGCCTGATGGTAAGCACTACGCCTGCCTATAAGCAGAAAGAACGCCACACAAAACTATGAATCACAAATCACCGGCATGCCAGCACCGCGTGGCACTGGACTGCGCTGGTCTCCCCGAGATATAGGTTGCTAAGTCTCAGAATGCCTAGTCATTTCACTGGCTTCAATGTCCTTCGAAGGGAACACAACAGTGCTAACACACTGTTGCTTGGCGGCAGAAAGAGACAAAGTGGTGGTACCTACCCAGACGGTCTCTCGCATACGAGACCTACCACCTTTTTTTCATTCAACATTTAACACATAATTTACGATTATTCTGTCCGATAGCAACGACACGTGCCTTTATTTGTGCAAAACTACTTAAAGCATATATTATTCATTTCCAAATTACAGCAAACTCAATTCTTCTGAACCCACTTCCGAGTGCACATCTGGCCTAAGCCCGTAAAATCTTTTTCAACCGTAAAATATGGTGCATATTACGAATGTTAATATATTACCTACTTAACTGAAGTTCAAAGGATTATTTACAGATGGCGGTGAACACCTTTTGGATATAAAGGTGTTCCGAAATGTCCGTTGAACGTTATGGATTGTGGATGAGCAAAAAAGATAGAACCGCCTAATTTGTGTTTGAACATTATTCATTGAATGATTGATCAAGTCGACTGTCGGTGGTATTTGATATAGTGTTCACACGGTTCAGTTTTAGTTGATAAACTGCTGAATCGCAGGCGATTTAAACAGACTTCCAATGAAATCAATCAACAAAAACCATACAGCTTTAGATTCACGTTAGTTGATCAACTAAAATTGAAGCGTGTGAACCCGCTATGAGTGCGACTGCCAGTTTGGAAAAGTAGACACGCAGCCCCACGGAGGCTGTAAATGCCGCTATTTATCAAAGCAAAACACGTAAGTATACAAAATAAATGCATTTTGACATCTCAATGGGGGGTCAGGTTTTTGAGCCGCAGTGTGCTCTCCTCCTACCTTATTTGTAAGCTAGCCTAATTGACATTCAGAATGGTATATCCTGCTTTCATTACCAAATATGGCGCAATTAATAATGCCCATCGTGTAAAAATAATTTATGTGCGACAGAGCTTTGATTGTTTTTGGAGGAAGTGTCACGTCACGAGGTGCCGACGATGTAAGTGTGTATGATTTTTAAGTTGGGAAAACGGAAGTGGAGTTCTTTAACCCGTTATGGATCGAGTAATCGAAAATTATTGTCCTTTATTGGGTTGGGTTAGCTCAATATCAGCCCGGAGTCTGGAATTTGTGCCCGGTATGGCGATAGGCTCGCCTTCTATCACATCATGGGACGGAGATATGCTCGGCGAAATGTGGGTGTACTGGTTACACCTCTGCCTACCCTTTCGGGGATTACAGGCGTGAGTGCGTATGTATGTCTATTTCGGCCACCAAGTAATAGTTGGAAAGGACTGCTGCATTCTGGTTTGAAGAACACTGAAGCCATATAAATTACTGGGCGTTTATTTTATAATTCAAATTTCTCAGTACACTCGCTCGTGGTTAATGACAGGCGTGGTGCTTACCATCAGGCAAGCAGCCTGACCGTCTTGTCATTCAAACAAATAAAAATGACCGTCGAAACGACCGCAAATGTCGTAGAAATTTGAAAGTTAAAGGTATATTAGTAATTTGTGCGAATATTAAGGATTCGAACAACCCTTGCCTGAGCGGCAGATGTGAGGCAGCGGGCACGCAACGAATATTCCCCGAACAAGTTTTGAGAACAATTTGATGTCCATACATGTGGACATGACCTATTTTTTATTTCTTTGTATTTTATACGTACTTTTGTATTAAAAAATAATACAAATGTAATGTTTATAGTAAGTAGAAATACGTTGTCTCTGCTTAACTCCATGTGAAACAGGCGGGAGTCTATGTATACGAGTATATGTACAAATGTACCTACAATATATAATAACACAAAAGTACCTACTGAAAGTACATACCTACATACGTGTTTTAAACACGTATGTAGGTATGTATGTACTTTACAGGTCAGGACTTCACCGATTTAGCTTGAAAGGACGCAATGGTATCCTTTATTCAATGTAATTTTTCCCATAGTAATTACAAAATGAAAATGAACTATTGTGTAAATGGACCTTGTAATTCTTCGAGATAATGTTAGGAAGAAATAAAAAAAGAAATTAAAGAAAACGGTACTTATTTCAAATATATCATACTAGCTTTTCCTCACGACTTCACCCGCGTGAATGGCCTTTTCCGGGGTCAAAAGTAGTCAAAAGTATGCCCTAATCCAGGTCATGGTTTACCTGTGTGCCAAATTTCATCCAAAACCATTTAGCCGTTACGGCGTGATGGACTAACAAACATCCAAATTCACAAACATCCAAACTTTCACATTTATAATAGTAGTAGGATTATATAAAACAAAATTGTTACAAAAAAAATATAAGGTTACAAGAAAAAAAAGTTGTATCCACACTAATCCTTACTATTGAAAGCGACAACAGGTGATCTGACAATGGCCGATATTCGCACATCATCTACTACATTGTGCACGTTTACCTCATCACACGACTGCCGAGTGCCAGAGCAGTGTCGACAAAAAAATATATTCCTTTTGTATCCATCCCTGTAATATTAGAATAACGGTAGAGAGTATTATATTAATTGCTTTTTTTCTTACTTTTACGTTGGGAATACATAAATAGATTGTAGGAAGCATGTAATTTAATAACAACACAATGTACTCAAACGTTATTTTTAAACATTTTTTGCTTTTTAGTTTTTTTACCCATTTTAATTTTTGTTAATAAGTGTTTATTTTACTATTTTTAGTGAAATAATCATTACAATCGGTGCACAGATTATACACCTGTGTGATTATACACCGGAGTTATACACCTGGTTTCTCAAAGGCTGGTCAAATCAACATAACTTTGATTTTTGATTTGATTTATAGGTAACATCAAATTTTGATTTTCTGAAACGTTATTTAGTGAAAATTTAATAATCTCTGATATCACTCTGTAATATTAATTTGAAAGCTATGTTAACTAACAGGTGTGTCAAAGGTATCGACCACGCTTCTATCAACTCAATTTTGATTTGACATTAGATTAGAAAATTGATTACTTAATTTTTACAGTGATTAGTCTTTCTAAAATCGGGCGTTAATCTGTTACCCCCGATATCATCCCTTTATTGGCAAAATTTCTTCTTGTACTTTATATGGGACTAACTTTGGACTAAGCCCTTTTAATTGAAATCATCAAAATTGGACCACTATTTCAATAAATGTGTGAATTTCCATATAAACAATTTATTTTTTATATATTTTTTTATTTTTTTATAGCATAGTTTAGCAAACGAGCAAGTGGGTCATTTGATGGTAAGTGACCTCCACCGTCCATGTACGCCTAAAATACCCTAACAAAAATGAGCGCGTTGCCTACCTTAAGGGAAAGGGATTGGGGAGGATATTTGGGCCTCTGGATCTCTCACTCACCGTACGAAACACAGCAGCAAGTTGCTACTTTACGTCGGTTTTCTGTGAGACAGTGGTAACAACCTGGTCCAGCCGGCCCATCCGTGCTGTAGACAAAATTGGATACAGCGTGGCTCTACCACTCAAATGAAGTGTACTCAAGTAAGATATGAAACCAAACATTGATTTTATAAAAATTATATTTATTTACATCAATTATTTTGAACATTTTTAAACTTTCGTATTGTAGTTAACAATTAGATACATATTTTTAACATAATATTAATATGAAATACGTCCTTGTTTCGAGAAAATATAATTGATTAGCGTTGCGAATATCCAATACAATATTTATGAAATTGGTGAGTTGTGTACAACAATATACATACATACATACGCATTCACGCCTGTAATCCCCGAAGGGGTAGGCAGAGGTGTAACCAGTACACCCACATTTCGCCGAGCGTACCTCCGTCCCACTATGTGATAGGGGGCGAGCCTATCGCCATATTGGGCACAAATTCCAGACTCCGGGCTAATACTGAGCAGTTCATAATAGAAAAACCCAATACTACTTTACCCGAACCGGGGATCGAACCCGAGACCTCAGCGTTAGCCTCAATCGTAACGCCGTACGCGTTACAACTGCGCCACCGAGGCAGACAACAATATACACACGTGTAAATAAGGAAGTCCTCGGAATCTACGATTTGAAATAATAATAATAATACACCCAACCGTCACACATAGTCCCGACCCAACACTAGGTTAACCTGTATCGTGGGTATGGAGAACTATGAGGGACTTGCGGTCCCACAACACCCACACTCGAAACAATTTTTTATGGATCACGCAAATATTTATCTCGGTGCGGGAAATGAACCCACACCCTCTCGCTTCGCATCCGGCTACTCACCCACTGCATAGATTTTTTTATAGTGGGGTTGGCAAAACAAGCAAGTGTGTCATCTGATGGTAAGTGATGACCACTGTCCATGAACATACACAGTACTAGAGGAGTCGTGGATGCGATATCGAAGTACCGAAAAGGAAGTAGGGCTGAACTGCCGATATTTCATTAAATTTAGCATCTCTTTCACCATATCTTAGTAAATGCTACTTCCCTAATAAAATGCAATACATTCAAATACAAAAATCACACTTGACATAATATATATATATATATATATACCGGATGAAAGATGAATATAACAGTAGGCCAATTCTCGTAATTTTAAATGCTCAAAATATCATTCCGATCTAGTCTCAGCGTCAAGAAAGTTGCAAATGGCATTCTCTTAAACCAATAATCAACGTCAAATGTGAACATAGGTCGGACAGCCTCCGTGGCGCAGCGGGCGAGTATCCGGTTACGAAGCGAGAGGCCGTGGGGTTCGATTCCCGCACCGAGGCAAATGTTTGTGTGATCGCAAATATTTGTTTCGGGTCTGGGTGTTGTGGGACCGCAAGTCCTTCGTAGTTCCTGATATCCACAATACAGGTTAACCTAGTGTGGGTGGGGTCAGGACTATGTGTGTGACTGTTGGGTGTATTTATTTTATTATTTATTTATTTAATAAGATTGAATATAGAATAAAGGTGGACTGAAGCCAAAACGGTATAATGCTACTGCTAATGCTAGGTGCATTTGACGTTGATTATTGGTTTAAGAGAATGCCATTTGCAACTTTCTTGACGCTGAGATTAGATCAGAATGATATTTTGAACATTTAAAATTACGAGAATTGGCCTTCAGGTATTTACCTATGAAATTTCCGTTCTGTACTAAAAAAGATAAAGTATTTTTTCCATCTTTCCAACTTTTAGGCTGGAAAAAATTAATACCCGAGAGGCAGTACAAAATGCCTTTGAAAAGGGCATCGATAAATTGCCACTGCGCTGGCAGATGCATCGATAGCATGGGTGGTTACTTTCGTTAGTAGAAATAAATGGATGGAATACTTTTTTTTGTACAGAACGGCAATTTCATACCTATTAGATACCTACTTTCAAAAAAATAGCTGTCTTGTACGTTCATTCTAAAACCTTAATCCAATATTGTGAAACATGCTCTTAGTCATAATTTGGACAGCTTAATGGCGCCGTGGGATAGTAAGGCTGATAGCTATACACAGTTTGAATCACAATGCAGTACAAATTTGCCTCATACTTTTTGAGTTCCTATACTTCCTTGTTTGTTGAGATAATCAAATGATATTGAGACTTTCCCTCAGACTCTGAGATTAATCCCGAAACTAGAAACCCTTTTTAAGACAACCCTGAAGCTTTAGAATCTTTAGAAGCTTTAGAAAAAATTCAGAACAACTTGGAAGAACATCCTTCCAAAGAAAATATCGATATTTTTACTCGATACTAGTCGATGCCGTATCCCTATTTTCTTTTCCTTTTCGATATATAATAGTTATAATATGATATTTCCTTTTTGCTTAAAAATATTCGAATACCGAAGAGTCGTTGAGATGGCTTCTAAACTGCTCCAATTTGAACTATAGGCAATGCTAGCTGGAATGCATTTTCTAAATATGTCGAGCTGTTACCCGCCTGAAAAATTAAATATATTATGCAATTATTTTTCTTATATAGGTAATTATACTTTTCATAGTGTCGCAAAGAGACAGAATTCAATTAGTGTTTATAGTCACTTTTAATTAACGAGGGTGACGGTTTCGAAAAGTAACATTACCTAATAACTCAGTCTAAAATATTTATTTTTTACTGCAGAGGACAGCAAACAAGCACTTGATGGTAAGTAATCTCCATCGCCCATGAACACCTACACTATCAGAAGAATCATGGATGCCGACCTTAAAGAAACAAATGAGGATTGGAAAGAGGAGAGGGGATTTGAGCCTATGTTAAGCCGGTGATGTCATTTCATGTAGGATTTCTGGGAGACAGAGGTAATAATCCTGTCGAGCCAGTCCATTTATGTTGCAGGCAGGTGTTTATACCATAACTGTACCACTCATAAAAATCTTATTATACATGATACATACATGCATACATCATTTATGGTTTATGTCATTGACGTAAAGAACGCCAAATCGACAGACACCTTTTTCACTTCTTCCACTGCTATCAATCTCATGCACGTTCGTTTTTTTTTTATTGCATAGACCGACAAACGAGCAAGTGGGTCACCTGATGGTAAGTGATCACCACCGCCCATGTACGCTCACAATACCAAAATAATTATGGGCGCGTTGCCGACCTTAAAAGAAAGGGATAATTAAGGGATTGGGAAGGGGAGGGGGATTCGGGCCTTCGGATATCTCGCTCACCGTACGAAACGCAGCAAAAAGCTGCTACTTTACGCCAGTTTTCTGTGAGACAGTGGTAACAACCACGAGCCGGCCCATTCATGCTGTAGGCAAAAGTGTCTACAGCGGGGCCCTACCACTCAAAAGTGCAGTTGAACATACAAAACCAAAAAAAGGTATCAACCTATGCATGCAATTAAGAACCTCGATTATCTTACTTAAAAGAGTCTATACTGTGGCTTATACTTACATACACCATTTATTGTACTTATCTCATTGGCGTAAAGAACGCCAAATCAACACACACCTCTTTCACTTCTTCCACTGCCATCAATTTCATGCACGTTCCTTCATTACTCCTTACTTGGGCATTTTGTAAAACATCTTTAATTTGGTCCGTAAAAGTAAGTCTTACCACAAGACATCGAGATTTGTCGACTCGTTTTCTCATGCTATGCCACGAGAAAATGTCGACTCCTTTTTTGATGATATCCCTATTACTCTGAGTGAGGTGCACGTTACAGCACACTAATCGATATCGATAAAATTATCTTACTCGCGTGCGAGATATCTCGTGGGCTCATGCTATGCTGCTAGGCATCTTCTGTCGACACAACCAATTACTTTCACAATATAAATATTTTTATTCAGAAAGTTCATCTTAGTAATGCTGCCACACCATTCTTCGGAAGCGTTCCATTTTTTTCACTACATCCTCTTTCAATCCATATTTTCTCGTCGTAAACTATTTCACTCAATTTTAGATTTTAAAGAATACTAATAAACGTAACTATATTTATAGGTAATTTAGCATACATAGTAAATATCTGAATACCCGGCTTGAATGATGTTGGCATTCTCGTCAACAGCAAACGCATTGTCTGATGTTGATGAATTTTTGTACTGTACTTATTTTTTTTATATTGCGTGATTTACATCAAACAAAGCAACATATCACAGGTCAGAGAGTGATTTGTGATGCGTCAAGTTGTATTTTCCGAAAATTTCAATGATCATTGACTTACCTCTAAAAATATATTGGTTATGTACTCATTAACCTGCTGCTTATTGTCTGCAGTTATTGAATTTAATTTTTCAGCGAACTGCGCCGCCAACTCGCTAATGTGTTTCCTCAAAACTACAGTTAATCTGAAATTAATTGAATATTTTTTTTATTTTATTTTACTGCACAGCTGATGGGACCAACTTTGGTTAATAGATCACCTAAATATTACAAAATGTATGGAAACCAAGCGTGCCAACTTCAACCAAGCGGTCTGATTGGTAGAACCCGCTGTAGAAAGTTATGGCTATAGCATGAATGGGTCGGTTCGACCGGGTCGATACCACTGTCTCTCAAAAAACTGACGTAAAGTAGCAGCTTGCTGTTGCATTTCGTATAGTGAGTGATATCCAGAAGCCTAAACCCCCTCCCCTTCTCAATCCTTCAATTGTCCTACCAACCAACCGTAAGTGATCTTCACCGCCCATGTACGCCCATAATACCAAAAGAATTACGTCGGTTTTCTGTGAGACAGTGGTGAGGTTGTCCTAAGATGTTGGTGGCCCACTTACATTCCATAAATAAAACATTCTCTATTAAAAAAAATAGACATTAGAGTTTTAAACTTACTGTGATAACGCTGTAGACTCGTCAACAGTAGATCGTATTTTGCTAGCTAATATCAACTCGCTCGTCTTGTGGTACAAGTGCATGGACAGAGACGTAGCTTGCGCTAATGATGATATGGCGCGCTTGTATATAGATTCTACTGTCACATCGACTGGTGTGTTTGAAAGCCAGTCCAGTACCTCTGTGTATTGTCTGGAATGAGGAAATGTTAAATTAGCACCAATGGTATATGTACTGCAAGTCGTTCAAAAGTTACTAAATTAGAAACAGACGCACAAATGATTATAATATAAAGATATTACAAACATACATAGACAGCCTTCGTGGCGCAGGGGGCGAGTAGCCGGCTGCGAAGCGTGAGGCCGTGGGTTCGATTCCCATACCGAGACAAATGTTTGTCTAATCCACAAATATTTGTTTCGGGTCTGGGTGTTGTGAGACCGCAAGTCCCTCGTAGTTCCCGATACCCACGATACAGGTTAACCTAGTGTGGGGTCGGGACTAGGTGTGTGACTGTTGGGTGTATTTTTTTATTTATACATACGTACTGACGGCTGTAATCCCCGAAGGGGTAGGCAAAGGTGTAACTAGTACACCCACAATATACTGAGCTTATTACCGTATCACGATGTGATAGGGGGTGAGCCTATCGCCATATCGGGCACAATTCCACACTCCGGGTTGATACTAAGCATTTCATGATAGAAAAATCCGATATCACTTTACCCGACCAGGGGATCGAACCCTAGACATCAGCACAACAGTCTTAACGCGTACGCATTACAACTGCGCTTCCAAGGCAGCACAGTATAAAGATATTCTTTGTTTTTATAAGCTTGATGGTAAGCACGACGCCTGCCCATAACCACAAGTCAAATAATTAATATGTGTGTGTCAACTTTTTCCATACAAAACACTATAACTAATAAAATGAAACCATTTTGATTAGTCATGGTTGTATGAACCAAGATCCCTTTCCCTTCTATGCATGGGAAAATATTATATGCAAAAAAAATACTTATTCAAATAAATAAGTACATGGCGTTGTTTTTGTTTCAAATTCAATTTAAATTTAGAACTCTGGCAATATTAGTGATAGTGATTACTTGAGTAAAGGCTGGAAGTTCAGTTTGAGGCTGAGGTCCTGCGTGGCTCCCTGCAGTCGATCGTGAAACGCGTCTGCCTTCGGACCCTGAGACGGCTCATCATCATCATCCTCTTCCTTCTCGGGTAACTCGTAGATTTCTACAATATTTATATCCAAACGTCAAATCAATGAAAACTCGATATAACGGCTTGATCCGGGGTCGGAATTAAGTACCTACTAAGTTACAAATGTAATGTCTTTTCATCCAAAATCTATGCAATTCCGTTGCTTCTATGTTTATGGCCCGTATTAAAGAACTATACTCAAGTGAGCTCTTTGTTAAGTGTCAATTTCTGTACACGTGACTGGTCTATTTTTTGCGCCAAACAAAAACGGACCAATCACGTGTACAAATATCGAAACTATGCAAAGAACTCGCTTGAGCATCGTCTGTAATACGGGTCTATAAATGTGTGAGGGAAAAATGGAGAAAAATATCGATATTGCATAGGCACAACTCCAATTTAGGACAAAATGGTAACCTCTTTATAAAATTTCGCACAATGCTCCTATGTATGTAACTATAATTACAGAGAGATTGTATTATGCATCGATAACAGTGACTACACTACACCTGATAGTAAGGGCAGTGCAGTCCTGTTGAATTATATCTAAATATTGAAATAAAACTAGTTTATACGGATTTTATCGCGGTTTAATTTTTATTTTAGTCCCGACGTTTCGAAAGCTTTTCAGCCTTCGTGGTCACGGGAGAGACATCGGGACTAAAATAAAAATTAAACCGCGATAAAATCCGTATAAACTAGTTTTATTTCAATGTGTAATATTCGCGTAAACCTAAGAAATCATTATATCTAAATAATTAATATACAATACTTTCTTTTGTAACATCTACTGTACATAAGATGATTATTATATAAATAATCTATGGAAATCTAATAGTCTATGGAAAACACAGTTTTTGAATCGCAACGAGCTTGTTTTATTAGAAGTCCAAATATAATGTCGACTGTCGAGATTATGCGTTCTTTGAATTGTGCCGACCTAAGTAACTTTTTTTTTAGAGACACGCTGTAAGCAGTTAAGTCTACAGTGTTGACATATTTCTTCATCAAACTTTCGCCAAACTTCGAAACTATTCTGTACACTTTACGCGACAGCATGCTTAGTGCTTACCAACAACCATTTCTAACGTCTCCTCCATGGCTTGTCGGTTGGCGTGGTCCAACGTTCGTTTCTGTTCTTCAATTCGCATGTTAGTTTGTGATGATAACAGTTTCAATGCTTCTAAATACACAGGACCTGGAAATAATTATTAGTCAAAAAAGGAATTATTATGATTATCCAGATAGATCCCGGATATCAATCAATCCAACTAAAGACCTGTCCCAATATTCTGTCTTTCAACAGATTTGCTTACTATTTGGCAGTAAAATTTTGACACATTTTGTATGGAAGATCTGTCAAAACACTATTGATAGTAAGAAAATCTATCTTTAACCAATCTATTTAATATAGGGAACGGCCATAAGTAATTTGTACACATGCCCTTCAAACTGTATACTGATTGGCTCATTTGTGAGAACTATTCTGAGAATCAACTAAATATTTTCCGAGTCTGGCGTTCGAATGAAACACAACTCAAGGATTTAAGATCTTATTAAACATGCTCTGTCAAAACTGTATGAAAATAAGTAGCCCTTAGAGTCTAATGCTTAGACAGACGGTGGTTGAGTAGCGTTTCAGTATTTGGATCTAGGTATTTTGGAAATAATGTCATAATTAATGTCTGTTCACATAAAGCGGTTTGCACAGCTAAACAAATTTTGATAGTCTTTAAATTGAGTTTTTTTTATTTGCTTGAATGACGAGACGAGCAGGTCGCTCGCCTGATGTTAAGTCGAGCAGCTCCGAGCATATACTTCCGCCACCAAGACCTACAGTTTGTGTGATGGAAATAAGCACTCCCTGATGCTCTTAATATATGTGAACAGACACTTTGTATCACCAAAGATATGATAAAAAAATCAACATTTTACATGCATAAAGAAAAAAATTGCATGTTATGTATATGAAGTTTTAAATAAAATAAATAAACGGTAGGCAGCGGCTTACCTGCGCTCTGGCATTGCTGAGGTCCATGGGCGGCGGTAACCACTTACCATCAGGTGGGCCGTCTGCTCGTCTGCCTATCTAGGCAATAAAAAATAAAAAAACTAACTGAACTGAACATACTGTAACTGCACTCCTTTTCCCAATCTCTTAATTTATTATCCCATTCCTTTAAGGTCGGAAACGCGTCCGTGATTCATCTGGTATTGTGGGCGTATATGGGCAGTGGATATCACTTGCCATCAGGTTACCCACTTACCCGTTTTCTAACCTATAATATAAAAACTCACCATCAAAGTCATTAAACAAACTCTCATAATTAACAACTACAATATTTCTCTTTTCTTCTATCACTTCCTCTATTTTTCCTTCCTGTTCTGCTTTCTCTCTCGCCTCACGTAGCACTTGGGATAAGACTGGTTTATCTTCAGAACTGAGACCAAGCATGGCTCTCTTTTTGACTAGACCAGGGTCTCCATCTTGTAACATCTCCATTGTCTTCTTTCCTATTGTTTCTAATGTGTCTAGACCACCAGATATTACTTTGGGACCTGTAATGAGAATTGTTTAATTACTTAGAAAATTGAACTTCCAAATTGAGCATTTATTGTATAATGTTAATGTAATTTGATTTATATTTGACTGAAATGTAAAGTGTGCGACATTTAAATTGCTTATGTGAAGTCTGAATAAAGGGCTTCATTAATTCATTCATTTGTTAGTTTGTATATTCAATTTAAAAATAAAATTAATCAATAATAAATAAAATCCTTACTTGAAACCATATTGATAATCTATACATGTATAAAAGCGAAATACCACTCCTTCACTGACTGATTGACTAGTCAGTCAATTCAGCCAAAAGTAATTAGTCAATTAATCACGAAATCTCAAAAGCTACTAAAGCTAGGGTCGGTTATGAATTTTGATCAAATCCATAGTGTAATTAGTGTCTTAAAAAATAGGTTTTAGGAAAATTTACATTTTAAGTGTGAAAAGGAGGGGTTAAATTTTGTATATTATTAATACGAAAGTTTGAATGTTTGGATAAAATTTGGCACACAAGCAGACCTTGACATTAATTAGAACTTAGGCTACTATTACTTCTAGAAAAAGATATTGATAGAGAAAGATAAAAAACAAGTTTAAAAGGAGATAGAAACAAAAAAAAAATGTACTTATAAACTGAATTACATGTAATACCTATCAGGGTGACATTTTTGGTTAGGGTCTTGATAAAGTTTTTTAAGTAAGCTGACTTACCTGTGGTCTCCACAAACTTGGTGACACCTGATAGCAAGTTACCGAATGGCATGTAAGCACCATCATTGTCTTTAGACTGTCCAATTGCATTATCTGGCATTTGTTCTACTACCGGAGAGCTTGTTGAACTGCTTGGCTTACTTTCTTTGCTCTGGCTTACATTCCTAGCCAGTTCTTCTGGATCCGGAGCCCCTATACCTGTTTCTAATACTGTTGATATACCCTGTAATTAATATGAATAGAGTATAATTAAAAAAGATAAATGATTCAAAAGACTGCCTCGGTGGCGCAGTTGTAATGCGTACGCGTTACGATTAAGGTCAACGCTGAGGTCTCGGGTTCGATTCCCAGGTCGGGTAAAGTGGTATTGGGTTATTCTATTACGAAATGCTCAGTATCAGCCCGGAGTCTGGAATTTGTGCCTGGTATGGCGATAGGCTCGCCCCCTATAACATAAGGGACGGAAATACGCTCGGCGAAATGTGGGTGTACTGGTTACACTTCTGCCTACCCCTTCGGGGATTACAGGCGTGAGTGCGTATGTATAAATGATTCATGCGTTTTGAAGAGAAACCTGAATAGTATAGAAAGGATGGGCAAGGTTTGTTATGCTCTTATGTGGCTGTTACTTGTGGTACTCTTGATACTCTTTGGAGCAGACTGGAGCCGCCACACCTGCCCATAAACAGAAGCAACACCACACACAACTTTGAACTATAAAGTACTGCATGGCACTGAACTGCGCTCGTTATGCCGAGACATAAGATGTCAAGTCTCATAATGCTCAGTAATTTCACTGGCTTCAATGTCCTTCAAACCGGAACACAACAGTGCTTACACACAGCTGCTTGACGGCAGAAATAGACAAAACGGTGATACCAACCCAGATGGCCTCTCACATACGAGGTACCTACCCCCTTGTAAATTATTGTTGAATGTGTTGCCAACTTTATAGGAATAGGATAATAATAAATAAATAAATAACAATTAAGATAATTGGAATGGGAAGGAGCAATTCAGATTTTTTATGTCTTTGGACATTTTTACCTGTGACACCTGACTGGTCAACGTTGTAATGCCAGCTGTAGCAGTGTTAAGCAGTGAATGCATACTCCATCCCCATCCACCGCCACCAGTGGAAGCAGAGGCCATTTTATCTGTAACTGCCTTTATTTCTGTATCAAGCTCTTCTAGTTTAGGTTTTGGTGGTTGTCTCTGTAATGTTAAATACTTATTGTTATTTTTCTGATGATAAATGATGCCACAGTGGGACATTTATAATACAGGGCTAGTAAAAAAATATATTTTATATATGCTTTATAAAGAACACTTTCTTTTTATAAATAGCATAAAGTGAACACTCAACAGTCTACCTTGACATATTTTGTATACATAGATACATACGCACTCACGCCTGTAATTCCCGAAAGGGTAGGCAGAGGTGTAACTAATACACCCACATTTCGCCAAGCGTATGTCCGTCCCACGATGTGATTCGGGGCGAGCCTATCGTCATACCGGGCACACACTCCAGACTCCGGGCTGATACTGAGCATTTCGTAATAGAAAAACCCAATACCACTTTACCCGACCTGGGGATCGAACCCTAGACCTCAGCGTTAGCATGATCGTAGCGCGTATGCATTACAACTGCGCCACCGAGGCAGTCTTATTTTATTTTGTATAAAGTGTATTAAACAAATAAATAAGGTCAGTCAAAAACAGTCCAAAGATTATAATACACTTCACATACCAAGACGAAGTTTTTGAACTTGTGCGAGATGTTGCTAAACTGATTTTAACTGCCTCACCTGTACATTACTTAAACCATCATCCTGACCCCAGTCATCAAAGTCGTCCCATCCAGAATCATTACTCTTGTTTACTATTGGTTCTATGGTATTCTTAACATTATTGTCATTTTTGTTGGTACCAGCTGTTCTGAGATTAGTGTCATCATCTATGTCAAAATCATCCCATCCGTCTGCGTGTGTCTGAAAAAAAACATTATTTAAACGTGAAACGTAAAGCCAAATGAAATGTATAGGAGTTTAATTCAGATTAACTAATTTGTTTATAAAATGGTAATATTTTGATGGTTATAATTATATTGTACGCTATTTGTATATTAATAAAATGAAGACTGTTTTAGTCTAAAAAAACTGACGTCAGCAAAAAATGGTCTATTAGGGAGTGGGATGAATATTATTCATGACTACCCTGGTATTAATATCATTTACCTCTTTTTCCCCAGGTTTTCCAACATTGCTAGACTGCACTATTGTCTTTGCCACTTCTTGGTCAGTCTCTAAAGCATTATCGCTGTAATTTGACGAGGACAATCGCTTTTTACGGTCCTTTTTATCATAGCTTTGTCCCTCGTCCGCACTCTCAAAATCTTCACTATCACTCGACGGCATGTCACACTAATATAACTTGCAACGCACTTTATTATAACAATGTAAAAATATTTAATTATTACGTTAAAGATATATTATTTTAAAATATTTGTTGAATTTTACGACATTCTTGACAGTTGGCTCCTAAATTGAGTTGCCAGTAATTTATTTATAATTATACAGCCATAAAATAAATTCTTGAAATATGTTATTAGTTTAAATAGGCTAGTTGACACATTTTTAAATAGGCTTTATTTTGTTAATGAGGCTTTTCTAGACCGTTTTTTTTATTTTATCGTATTTTTATGAGACTTATAAAACAACAAAACTTTAATTCATTTTTTTTTTCATGAACATACGAAAACGCCGTCAGCCATGTTGGCCTATAGATTATCTGTGCAATGACGACACTTATAGTAAATAAACACGTGAAATAACCTGTGCGAGCTAGATATCGACTGAAACTGAAATTTATTTTTGCGAAGATCACTTCGATGTAAGTACTTACATAATACCTTATTATTTTTGCTACAAAAGACCACAACATGCGATTTGCGAATGGAATTTAGTTGTTTACATAGTGACTGACGTCACGATCATGGCGGTAGCGTTTTCGAAGATTTCAAATAAAGATAAAAAAATATATTTTGTAATTTGAATTTTAAAGACATCTTCTACTTTAATGTATTGAAATTGATATATTTGGGTTCCATAAACCAAATACTGTAGGAAATAAACAATTATTTATTAAATTTTGGTATAAGTCAACTAGCCTATTATTATGTGTGTAGTATACAATAAAGAGTTATAACCTAATAATCTACCTAATTAAATCACTACCTTTAATATAAGAATTAAAACCTTAGTAATAGATTTACGTAACGTTTCACATTCGCTGAAAATAATAGATTTATCAGCTACGAGTTGTGGTGTTCGGCGTTCGTAGTGTTTTATCTGGGCCATATATGTATTATCTATGATCTGGGATCCAATCCAACCCTACACCTAGGCCAATCCTCACATACAACGTGACCAACATTTATATATATATGAATAGCACTCAGATAGTTAATCGGTCGGCAGGGGGGCTATCCGTACTGATGAGTGTATTTTAAGGTGTTATTTGACGTAGACGTCATAAGCACTTATTATTACCTACCTCCACTATTCTTGATAGTATCGGTATGTAGTATGTTTGTACACCACACGATTTATAAATTCAAAATCATAAATCAGACAAACTAAGCCACAACAATCAACAGTTTTTATACTAATTTATAGAATCTGGCAGCCCTGTTTGCTAACGTTGACATTGCCAACAGCCCACTCCTGCTTGACACATCACTTCTGTCAAGTGTCAACGCGTAACTAGAAATAAAAATCGTTGACTGAGTATCTAATTTTTATTTCTATTTTTTTATACTCCCTCTACGAATAAAAATACTAAGTAATAAATTTTTTAAATGATGTATTGCAATCTTGTTTTTAATAAAATAAAAAAAAATTCCGACATATATTATTTTACAAAGCGCAATAAAGTTTTACTGGTGTTGTAATTGTAATAATATTTTTCCGTAACATAAAACTAATTCAGACAGGCGGGCGCGGCGCCGGGAAAATTAATATAAACATTTTATTCTTAAGTACCTACGCTTAATAATTAGTGCTAAATGCACGGTAAGCAGCAATGTCGGGTCGCTTCCTGTGGTCCATTGCTGAAGTCCATGGACAGGGTTGACCGCTTACCATCAGGCGGGCCGTATTCTCATCAACTCGTCAGTCTATCTGGTCAATAAAAAAAAATCTTTCGAACTTCCTAGAATTTTGGGGTTTTACCAATGATGGGAAAATAATAGGTAGGTATTCACATTATCCTGAATTCTGATAGCAAATAAATTAAGCTAATGCCCGTCAATTTTATGAGTTTTTGGGATATTTTAAGAAGTTTAGTGAGTAGAACTTCAGTGTGATCTGTGTTATTGTATATTTATACTTAATAATATTATTACTAGTCCTGTATTATACACGTCCCACTGCTGGGCACGGGCCTCCTCTACTGAATGAGGGCTGAGGCCTTAGTCCAGCACGCTGGCCTAATGCGGTTTGGTAGACTTCATGTACCTTCGAAATTCTTACGAAGAACTTCTTAGGCTATTCTCAGGTACCTATGCAGGTTTCCTTCTGTGTTATTGCTCTATGGTTAAAGCAAACGAATATTAACAATTATACACACGTAACTTAGAAAAGTCAGAGGTGTATGCTCTTAAAGCTGGTTTCGAACTTGCGACTTTTGTCTCGATAGTACGTATCACTCCCCGCTGAGCTATCGCTGCTGTATGGTATTTTAATTTGTTTTGAGTTAATACTTACTTACAAAATACACAATGCATATTAATGTACAGGTCAACTAATTCGCTAGGTCACGTTTCTGAAATCTGAATCTTTTTGGCTGAGGTCGGTTTTCTCGAAATTGCCAAAGGATTGTTTGATATGTTTCACAAATGGTATCACGTAAATAATAGTTTTACGTCCATTTTTACGTCACTAGTGGCGCTGCTAGTGTAATATTCTTTGATCTGTGAGTGGCGCTATCTCCGGCTATCTCTGCTTTGTTTGCGCGCTCACAAGATGGCTGCCAGTCACTTAAAATTTCGTATTTTCAAATTAGAATAGATTCAAATGTTGCCTATAATAAAATAAAAGTGTTTTTTATTGTAATTACCTTAGTGAGAAGCTTTACTGTAATGGTAATCAAATTAAATTGGAGCACGGTGTAAAAAAATAAGATTTTTAAACGTATAACGAGGTTAGTGTCGGTTACTGATTACCTACCACTGTGGGAAACAGGCGTGACTCCATCGTGACTCTATGTGACATTATCCATACCTACTTACGTATTTTATTTCGAAATACATTGTTTGGAATCGCGATAGATGCACTCTTTGGAAAATAGAAGTTAGGTTAGGGTACCTACTGGGTATAGGTTTACCATTGGTAAATGCGTGTACCCAACACGCCTTACACTTCGGTCTCATGTTTCGAGGATACAGGTGCAAAGAGCACAGATGACTCTTTTGGGACTTGGCTTGTCATCACTTAAGCAAGTATCTTGAGAGGGCTTTAAAAGGCGTCCTGGACAATCGATTTTTCATCTGCCTGAGTACATCATCGTCCGTAGGTACTCATAGTTAAAAAAAGTTTCGTTATATGTCTCGGGTATGCGAAAGTCCGTCTGGGTGGGTACCACAACTTTGTCTGTTGCTGGCGCCAAACATCGAGTGTATAACCACTTGTGTTCTGGTTTGAAGCCAGTGAAATCCTTTGGTTTAGGGGTTCAAGCAAAAATCTGGATCCACCCCTGAAAAATCGCACTTGATATTATCCTACTTTCTTAGAACTTAGCTATCTACTTGATTTAAAATTTCTATAAGAATCATTACCATTACCTACCCACTGATAGTTTATTTAGATAAAAATATTTTGTTCATTTTAATATCTGTATGTTTTTGATTAATAAATATTATTATTATTATTATATTATTATAGTACGCAGTTTTTTTTAGCTTTTTCGCGCGCCTGATTTTAAGCGCAACGCCTGCCCATAAACAGAAGCAACACTACACAAAGTACTCTGCTTGGTATTGGACTGCGTTCGTCACTCTGAGTCATAAGACGTTAAGTCTTATAATGTCCAGTAATTTCATTCTTCACTGTCGTTCAAACTGAAACACAACATTTAAAGAATATAATATAAGTAGGCACATAATCTGTAGGTACATAGGTACATAATGTTGTAAAAGAGACCTTTGTTGTAATATAGACATATTGAATCATCATTATCACGCGTTTATGTTTTCGAAATAGACGCAGATTGCCAAAGCGCATAACTTTAATCGCAGTTCTGTAAGTTACTTTGTCCAACCAGGAAAAAGTAGTAAATACCTATCTAGACATTGTCTTGCCGCTAATACTATTGATTAGCAATTTTTTAAATAACCTCTGTACGTTTTTATTCATCCTTCACCGTTACGGGGTGGTGAGAGTTATCTAAATAACTAATAGCAATCGTAAGATCATACGTCATGATGACATACGATAAATGCTGAATACAAGCTTTGCTCGTGATTGCGCTTATGTGCGGGTACTTACTGCAATAGCCGTACCGTGCGATATCGTTTGGGACAACTTACAATAGAATTGTAACACAGTGTAGTATTGATACTTTATCGCTCGATAGTTAGTTATTTTACTCGATAGTGCAAGTTACTATTGCGGTTCCCGCATCAAAGAATTACGGCATTTTTTTATTAACTTTAATGACGAGACGAGCAGGTTGCTCGCCGGATGGTTTTTTATTAGCTTGAGTGACGAAACGAGCAGGTCGCTCGCCTAATGGTTAGCGCGACGCCTTCTCATAAATAGAAGCAACATCACACAAAACTTTGAATTACAAAGCACTGCATGGCATTGGACTGCGCTCTTCAACCCAAGACATAAACGAATTCTTCTTGTTCTGCCTGGCGTTCTCACGGCCGGTCCATCTTCTTGCATAAACGCTTCCATTTCGGCCGGTCTTGAGTGTCTCTCATATCTCCCTGTAATCCGCGGCATCGTACCACTGTACTGGTACAATCTGGCACAGACATTTTATACCGATGTACTTGTGTGCTTTCCGCAAAACATTTTTACAAGATTAGGTATGTTGGTTTAATAATTTAATTAAATATTTAATACATTATAATGAGTGTGGTGTGGTGACGTTGTGTTATCGTAAGGAATATTGTGGCGATAGTTAAAAGAGTAGAGTAAAAGAGGGGTTGACGTCAAGCAGGCTTAGGTGGCCAGTCGTAAAAGCGAAATCATTATGTAACATGTGTTAAAAAGCATATTGCGCCTACCCCACTGCGAGTGGGATAAAGACAGGTGGAAGAAGAAGAAGAGATTGTAGAGTGAAAGAAGATGTAGTAAAGAGAAATGAGAAAGTTATGTTAAGATGGTTTGAACATATTTAAGAAGATGATAGGAGAACGGAGACTGATGAAATTGATGCCCATGACGATTTTGGATGGAAGATTCGATAGAGGTCGACCCCACCGGAACTATATCAGTTAAATTGGCGACATCTAAAATAAAATACAGGTCAGGAGAGCCTACTCTAAACTGACAAGAATTCATGAAGAGATTAATGAAAGTAGTAGATGAAGCGGAAGTGGTATGCCAGGACATGGTATGTATGTAGGTATGTAGTCTCTGCCTACGCCTTTAGGATATGACGTGATATTACGTAGACAACTAAATAATTCGCAAGATTCAACTTCATCTCCATATGAACTAAGATATCCGCCGTACGTCCATTAAAATCATAAATATCCTGTTAAAAATTTACAACTATACTGCGTCGACAAGAATTGTTAAAAAATCAGAAATAGATGATCTTTGAAGATATCATTCATTTTACATACGTGTCTTTACCTTTTACAATGGAACGTAAAGCCAGATCTCGGTTTCAATCGCAATATGAAAGCACAACAAAATATGAACCGTGTAGGCATGGATAAGACAGATGTAGGTAAGTGTAAACGTCTGTACATTGAGCGTATCTGTAATTTGTATATGCGTTACATATATACACACGCTGTGGAATGCGCGCTGTAGGTATAGGTACAGCGCGGCCGTCTCTACATATTTATACAGGAGAATCGTAAATAGACTGAATGGGTATGTATGTATGTAACGTTGTTTTTGCTCGCATCGGCAGTACGTTTCGCAGTGGCTGCGGTGCAAAGACTGCACTGCACATAGCAAAGCAGTGAGCACACACTGACGTCGGCTCGGCCGTCTGTCACTAGTAGACCATGTAATGTAAACATTAGACGATGGAGGAATGCATTTAGACAGTAGGTGCTGACTGCTGGTAGTGAATATTATCATGTGCGGTGATAACGTGGCGGCGCGGCAGCGGGGATCAGTCAGAGCCGCGGGGTCGCGTGGTGCGGTCGCTTGTGCACTCTGTAGCCGCAGTGACGTGCGCCTCAGCTCTGTGTGTTCGCGCTCGCGTACGCGCCGCATTCCATCGTGGGGGCCCTTCGCCGCCATTGGCCGATCCCGCGTGACGTCACACCTCGTAATGAGGTATTCAACATGGCCGTATAGCTAGTTCGCGAGTGTGCTTCGTTACACGTTTGAATGGATTTAATCAGTGAAATATGCCAAGGAGACGAAACGGTGAGATACCCTTGCCCGACGGATGGGATTACGCGAGGGACTTTGACGGGAAACTCTATTTCATCGACCACAATAGCAGAAAAACGACGTGGATCGACCCGCGAGACAGGTAAGTTTTCCAAAGAGAAGTGTTAACCCGTAAGAGCCCCATGTCAAAACTTTACATTCCAATGCGATTTGTAACGTTTTCTGATTGAATTCGAGGGCTTTTGACCTATGTGTGAAAAGTGTCCGTGATGCGGTTTGCGCAAATAAAGTTGCAAGTGTTAAATGTAGTTCTAAAATAGATTAAATCGTGAAAAACAAACTGTTCGTTCGCCGCGCCGCCGCCGCCCTCTAGTGGCTGGAATGCGCGATAACCTCGATTTCACACGACATTCCACAATTTAGTGACAACAAATGAGCTAAACACAAATTATGGTTATCGTTTGTTATCCTTCGGAATGCGCATTGCCGTCTCGTTTTCGTGTAGGATCGTGTACGGTGAGCGGTGTTTCGAACGCAACTAATGAGGCCACCGAACTGGTTCATAGCAATGTTACTGACTGAACTGGCGCACAAATTATTTGATCAAGCGTTTGTACGAGAATTGCGATGGAGTGAAGGAGTGGTGGTTGGCGGTGTGGCGTGGGCCGTGGTGCACGTGTGTGCAGGCCCGATGCGTGGACACGGCGACGGGAGATGGAATGCAATGCATAGGCAAGTTGCGCGGTGTGAATGACAGGCCGTAGAACGCGGCCCGGGCCTGCGGCGATGGTCGCGCCTTTCTAAAGCGGCGCACCTCCCCGCGCCCGCAAGCCGCACCGCCACCCCGCTCCGCGCGCGCACCCCCTTCACCATCGAGCTACAGGTGCTGCACAACACATCCCTATTAAATACCGATCATGTCTCTCGCCGTATCTATTTACAATAGTTTATGCTGCACCTGCACCATTGTCTCGAAAAATTGGCCTTAAAAACTTTACAGTTGCAGCTGTCAGGGAACGGAACCTCTTAACTGTTTAATTATCTTCAATAGATGGAAGACTACGAGTCGTTGCAAAGCATAAACATAAGCAAATGGTTGACCAATCGCTGTATTTCTATCCAAAACACATTAGAATGTATCTTGTTGTCAAAGAAGTTTTTACAAAACGGTTCACTTAAATGGATTTGTAACATCAGTAATGAGAAGAAGTTTTGTTTGCTAATGGAGTTTCGTTGCTTGTAGGAAAGTTATGTAAGCATATCATGCATGTAACTGAAATAAGTATAATTTCACTGAACGTCAACGAAGCACGATTGAGAGAGCAAGAAAATGTCATTCTGATCAGATTTCAGAACAGGAAAGATAAGGTTGTCAGTTCCGTACGAGTACTACAAATACAAGAATACATTATAAACACAATTTAAGTCTGACTCCACTAACCCAAGCACTAACCATAGAGTCAACACCCTACTTCAACACTAACTAGAATAATTTGTATTCAGTTCTTGCGTTGTGTGTTGTGACAATATTGCCATATCCGTACAAGTGGAATTGCATATTGTACGGCATAAAATGTGGATTAAATTGCATCAAATCGAGAGATTCTGGAGCCGGTACATTGACACCACAATAAAATTAAGCGCTGACACAGGAAACATAAAGTGGTATTTTTATTGAACGGTTTTGCGAACTGCATTCCACGCGCTCCTTACTGTATGGATATTTGAGACTCGCTCACCAACTTAGCACATCGCATTTTTTTTCGTCTGCATCTTATCAGATGGCTGTGGATGCTGATTGGTGGATTTTGGTGTTTAATTTAGATTTTGGAGTTCATTCACTGTTTAAGGGTATGTCTCAGTGAGCAGTTTATGTTTTGAATGGATGTTCATTTTATAAAGTACACAAGATTCTAAGCAATTATTGTTAATAATTATTATTACTTAAAAAATTGGTAGCTGAAACCATCAACTCATCTTGACTTATTGTAAACTAGTTTATACGGATTTTATCGCGGTTTAAATTTTTATTTTAGTCCCGACGTTTCAATGACGTTTCAACTAGTTTTATTTCAATGTGTAATATTCGCGTAAACCTAAGAAATCATTATTGTAAACTGTAATAAAGAATGTCCAGTAAACTATTATGCCATATGACATGGATATTTTACCCATATAAAAGATTTTCAATTTGAAAATGCTATGTTTGAAAACAATGTATGAAAAGGACACGTCAAAACTGACCTAGTACGGAATGCCAGTGATATTCACATCTAACTTGTGCGAAACAATAAACTGAGCAGTAAGACAATTTATTAATGCTAAAAATAAACCGGCTGCGTCTCGGGCACACGCTGTTAACCTTATACGTGGGGTCTAAATCTATATGTGTCATAAAAATGGTAAAAACTTCTTGTCTGCGTCTTTATTATTCGACTGATTGCTGGGCACTTAACAGGGTCAAGAATTTAAGCCAGTGTCTGCGTACGAAATAAGAGCTTTATGGATTAAACACGACAAAGTATAATTTATAAAAATATTTTTTGCGTGCTGGCTGAACTAAGAAGTGTTTTTGAATCATCTTTGATCTCAATACAATTGCTATGCATCATAAGTGATTGTTCTTATACAAAATACATTACATTTTCGTCTAGAAGTTTCCACAACAAACGACTATGAAAAATGTGAGCTCACGTCAGCCGTTGCTAGCCGGCGTGCTTCTGTCCGAACTCCGAATGCAATTATTTACCTTGGTAAGGAATGTTGTCGGTTCACCAGACCTGGCATTTTGACAGGCAGATGTAATCGTCTCATTTTAGATCTATGTACACCGTACTAATGATCTTCTTTGCCTTTATTATATTGAAATAAACTTATATATATGTAATTTACCGTTATCGTGAAATATTGCTGCCAATTAAGAATACTGGTATTAGTTTTTTGGTCCATTCATTTGCATATTATTGAGGTTGTTTTATATTTCTACCATTATGTTTCTTTTTGATTTTTATGTTGTAGGTGTTTTTGAAATGATTACATAGATTTTGCTTTATGTCATGAAACACCCATCAGAAATTTTCTTTTAGTATTTTTATTATTGTAAATAGACCATCACACTGTGTATAATGTAAGAAAGGTTGTAGAGAAAAGCTAGCAGGAAGTAAAGTTAGACGCGACGAAAGATGAAGTCTTTTTTCATACCGTATAAATGCCCTCAAATTTCGATTCCTGATCGTGGTTACAGTGAAAGCAATTTTATGGTGTCGTTGGTACAGAGCCTACATGCTTGAGGCTATAAAAGCTTCGAATACAACACGTTGCGTGCGAATGGGAGTTTTGCGGTTTTCGCAGATCAAACGTGATAAGTAATCAGGTGTGGATTTAGTAGGAGACATCAGGGTATAAACCCACTTAAGTAAAGATAAAAAAAAAAATACAATTTATAGCGGCAACCCATATTTTAATTTTGGAAGTTATTATAGGTAGGAATAAAAAGAATAAGTACTATCTCATATAATAACTATTAGTGTTTTTATAGTACCTATTTCTAACAGTGTGCCTAAGGAATAATCTCCTAAATACGAACAGTTTCGTAGAAGAAGATTGGATGTAGGAAAACAAGTGGATTTCCCGAAGACTTTGTCACTTGTACTTTTAACATAAAATTAAAAGACTACATTAAAGAACTCACAAGCAACACCTCACTCCGTCCTCTCAATACGTAACAAGACGTGAAAAAAGTGCAAAAACATAATAACGTGCGTTCGACAGCTAACCATTGTGTGGGGGAAAAACTGTGCCATCGAGGAAGCGTCGAGACAATGATAGCTTCAATTAATGGGAACTCACAATACCTGTGTTCGTCGTTTATTGCTTTAATTGTATCGGCTGTACACGGTTTCACTGCGTGGGTCATTGTTCTGTATGCGTTCCAGGGTGGCCATCTTGAAAACGATTGGGGAAGGTCGGGAAATGTCAACGAGGGGAATTTGTTGGAATTTAACTCAAGGTGAATTTACACGTGTTTGGAAAACACAAATTGGAGGCACGATGTCCAGGCTTTTATCGAATATAAGTTTCATCAAATTTATTATGTTGGATTCCGGAAAAGTTAGTCTAGAATGTGACTATGAATCGTTTAGCGTACAGGGTGAAAGCCAATGAAATCATGATGATAACTTGGACACGTCAATGCATAATTGTATGTTTGAGTGAAATCCACACGATGGCGCGACTCGGGGCAGGCCGCTGTGGGAAAAACGGGTGACACGCTGCGCATCGCTGCGGTCGCTCCGTGACTAATAACATATTATTCAATATCATACAGCTATTATTTTATTTTTGCAAGTACATAGGATATTCGTTGAAGGGAATATGAGAACGAAGGTTTAGTGGCCCTATGTTAGAAAAGCAAACTCGAGGAGATTGGGAAATGAAGAAAATTTTAAATAATAAAGCAATTTTTGGATTCAGGTACCCTATATTAATGACAGTTTGCTTTAAGGCAAATCAAAAGAAACAATTTCTGTATATAAAGAGAAATGCATGTTAGAATCCACATAAAAGAGAAAAATGTAAGGGCTAGCTTGCATCAAGCTAGACGTGGCACTAACTAATACATATTGGAGACAGAAAGTGGACGAGTCAGTATACGTCGTCGTTCCACCTGATAACGTTGAAATCATACCTCAGGATTATCACTTTATCGTTTATTCATTATTTTAATCTACCACTTTGAGAATACGATCAATTGATAAATAGTGTAATGTCAAGTTAACAAAATGATTGACGGTGCTAACAGTTTTAAAAGAAATCTCGCCATTTGCCAACTCAGTGTCCGTATTCTCTCTCTGACATATATACTTATAATTAATTTTCGACAGTGGTCACTTTACCACACATAATAACTAATGGTATCTGTTGATTAGATACAAATTTAACGTATCGAATATGATCTAAACCCTGCCCAAAATAACTATAGGACAGTGTAAAACAAGGCCATATTCTTAATATTCCTTCGAGAAGGTAAATAGTCAAGTCAAATGCTGTTAAAGAGTGGTGTGCACTGTGCGTGCGCAACGTAACTATCCTCACAAGATTGTGTAACCCAAGTATGTGCTTCCCACGTAGGAAACGAGCCGGGGCACCGCCGCGGTCGCGCCGCCGACCGTAACGCAAAAAGGGCTGGGCATTTTACCGAGTTTCTTGACTTACACTGTTCATTCTATTCATTTAGTTATTTTAACTTTACGCTCGAATAAAGTGATGGAAAACGCGACATTGATCAATCACTAAAACTTCAAGTTTTCTGTTGTTGTCTGCGATCAAAACCACGCCTTGAATATGTTACTGGGCAAAATATTCCTGTTGTCCAATACGAAGAAAGAGATATTAAAGTAGGTATTTAAACTGACACCGCAAAAATGTTTTAACAAAAATAAGACCGACTCAACAAAACTAGAATGCTAAAAGTATAATTAAACAATTTTGAGTCGATAATATTTCTACCTAGGTACGTATAACTTTTACTCTACCTACTATCAGTCTAGCGAATGCAGTGTTAATACATAACATTATATGCGTCATATAAAATCGAATACGTCAAATAACGTCACACGGCAGTATTTAATTGTACAAAATAATCAATTCGTCGCATTAAGTTCAGTATTTACGTCGATCAAATCGTATGACTGTAATCTTATAACCATACCTATGCATGTATAGATCAAACACGTAATTGTGACGTAATATACAGTCATTAATAACACCATTTAGGTTACATATTGACTAAAGCCAAAAACGGTCAACTAAAGAGCGCCTAACCTAACCTAACCTCAAAGCAACGGAATTTTTTCAAACATCCGAACATTGTAGGCTAGCGTACGGATTTGTAAAATGCTTCGTGGAAACTGTTAGGGCGCGCCGGCGAGTGTACACTACACCACGCAGTTGTTTATTCAGCGCATACCGCGCGGATAAATGTCCTTGGGTTTACCGCCAGACGCGCGTCCGCACGATACAATCTACGTTTTTGATTATTAACAAAGAGTTTTGTTAATTTTGTATGGAAATTGAGTAGTTTTTGTTGTTTGGTAGAGAATTTTGTCACGGCTATACTGTTGCGTCGTATCCGTTACGTTTGATAGAATTATGTTTTGACAGTATACCTACATACACAAGGCAGAATAATCTAACTAAATTCAAATATCTCTACAGCCATGAGTATAATACCCGGTTCTAACGTACATTCTAAGCATGATCAAAGGCGCATACAAAAACTGAATTTATAACACCACTCGAATAAAACTGCGCTATCTGCAATAATGTAAATTAATATAAAATCACGCGTGTTTGTGAGTTATCTATATGAGTATACGATAAATGTTGCTGCTCTCATTCCTAATCAGAATTGGCATTCCGTTCTTATCTTATGTTTCGTCATAAAGCTGTTGTTTACCTACTTACTATATGCATATTCTTTTGGGTTATTTATCTTTTGTATTTTAATGAATACATATTGAATCCATTATATGCAAAATGCATTCTACATTTTTTAAGAACCTAACTTTGTCGGGCCAGAGCAAGGATCTATAGATACCTACGTAGCTATTTTATTCCCCGATGTTACGCGATGGATGTGAAAGTTTAAGAGCAAATTTGTAGGGTCCGCCATACTATGACGGCAACGAAGCTAATCGGCTGTCACCGTATTTTTTTCAAATTGTGTCGGAAAATAAATTGAAAAATACAATGGAGCATCGGTGACGTCTACATGATACGCTTCAGTTCCGCCGCAGTATAATTACCGACATTACGAGTAGTCCTAGTACTTGATATTGTGATATTTTTATGTTCAAGCAAGAATTATATTCATGGACTCCTAGAAACATATAAATTCATCTAGTAGTAGTGCAGTATCATATCTGTTTTGGTATTTAAACTTTTAGCTTTGTAGACATGACGTAATGTGTATTACGCATGCCTTAAAAATGTTATTGACAGGTGTGTTTTCTGACGCCGTGTTTATTTTGTTACGCTGTTATTAATAAGCTTGAAATAATAAGGATTTATAATTCAAATACCAGTGCCAACCTTGATGATCGAAAAGGTATTCAGACGTTTTGGAATTTGAATTTAGAATTGCTTCGTTTTCCAGAGATGCCAGGAATAATTCTGTGAATTCTAAATCCTCGGAATCTTGTATCTGATGTAAATTCTCTACAAAGTAATCCGGCAGCCTATTTATTTTCTCGGTATAAGCTTAACGCCTAGCGTTAGCACCATGACATGTGAGAAGCGAGCGTGATAAACTTGCAAAATGTGGTGTCGACATAGCAGACTTCGGCAAGTTTAAATGGGCTGCCATACGACTACGAAATCGGGGAAAGTTTAGGAATTATTGCGAAAAATTGTCAAAATGGGAAAAATGTCCATGAATTTATTTCCATGGGAATATACGGTACTGTGTCAAAAAAGAATGGCTTCGGCAATTATCGGTTTCTACGGTATAGTACAAATATTCAAAGAATGTTCGGCTATCCAAGTTAGATCTGATGGTTAAAAATAAGAACATAATCCAATGATAAGACTGCTCTATACTGGGTCATCATCATCGCGCCTTCGTGTTCTCTGAGATTGCTGACGCGCATAACTCATAGTATTACATTTACATAATAATTGGAAATAATTTTTATGCCAAAATAACGTCATTAAATTTCGTTCCCGATATGTTCTAAAATCCCATACTTTCTGAGAATATTCCGTTAAAATACTTCCCGTTTATTTTATTATTAAGGCTGCAACCCCGTTTCATACGTCCACCCATACAGGGAGTGTTGATAAATTGCCGCTACGACAGTCAACGGTCATAAAATTGAATAACCACACGGCTGATTTGCATAAGACTATTTGATTAGCATCTGAGGACGGCTAGACTAAAGAATGCTGCCAGTTTAATGTTTCCTCCATTTGAGTGTTGGCAGTACGTTTGTGTTATAATATTGGTAGGTATGATTTTTATTAGCCTGAATGACGAAACAAGCAGGTCGCTCGCCTGATGGTAAGCGGCCTGCCTATAAACAGAAGCAACACCACACAGAACTTTGATCAACAAAGCACTGCATGGCATTGGACAGCGCTCGTCACCCCGAGACATAAAATTTTAAGGTCTCATAATAGTAATTTATTTGATTTCAATGTCGTTCAAACCGAAATAACAATGCTTAGACACTGCTGCTTGGCGGTAGTAAAAGACAGCGGTGGTACGAACCAAGGCGGCCTAGCATACGAGGGACCTAAATCTTAGTATATGGGTTTAAAATAAACTTACTTAGGTACCAGGTAGAAATGTACCAGGTACATGAATTGTGGACTAGAGCTGTTTAGGTTTATGGCACACTATGGCGTATTTATTACACAATGTTCCATTTTAAAAAAAATATAAAAGAAGAAAATAAGATGTATTGTAAAAGAAGAAAATAAAATAAAAAAGAACATCGTCGGTGTTTAAAACGTCGTTGGCTGGCGCAAGCATAAGTGTCATATGAGAGATGATAACTGAAAGAAGGGAACTTAAATAAGCTAAAATAGCAGGCAGAAATAGAAAAGGATAAAAAATATGAAATACTTCCAAAGACATGTGTCAAAATATATATTTTTGTAACCGGATAGCGATCGCCTTACACATCATGAAAAACCTGCCATATGGGCTTGTTCAGACGAGTCGCGTTTGGGGGTTATCAAAAATATTCAGTAACTTCAAAACGGCAGAATTCTGGCGACAGTCTACATTATATTTGGATAAAACTTTAATAACCAGGTTCAGCGCAATCACCTTGCCAAGATATAAGGGAGTAGGAGCATATAGAGACAAATTAATGCGCTCTTAAAACAAGCATTAAAATCGTCCAACATATAAAAGGATAAATTTTACATACAGTTAAGTTTGGAACGGCACAAATCCTTGATTTTTAATAAATAGCCGACGAGGTACTGTTGGGTGTAGGCGTAAATATGCAACAAGTCAGCATTTCATACACCTTCGAAACTCGACTTCGTTAATAGTTGTGAAGTGGTACAAATCGGTCTAGTTTTAATTATGTATTGATTTGTTTTAATTACATAGTTGTGCCGATTGGTCCTGGTTCTAGTTTTGTAATTATTTTCAGTATTGTAAATTTTATTGGTTGAGTGGTTGGGCGACATAATTCCGTTGAAGATTTATGATAGAAATATAAAATATGAGCCAAATGGCTTAATGAATTTTAGGTGCGATTCAAATTCACTATATTGTAATGTTCTAAGTGGTAGAGCCACATTATAGATAAAAATAAATGGACTGGCTCGACCGGGTTTTTAATACTGTCTCACAAAAACTCGTAAAGTAACAGCTTGTTGTTGCGTTTAGTACGGTGATGAAGATATCCGGAGACCCAAATCGACCCAAATTTTGCTGAGGATACGTCAGCGGAAATATTGTTTTTTAAAATTAAAAGCAAATTTATTGAATGTTGGTATCAATGGAGCTGTTTTGAAACAGTATTTCATTGAAGAAATGTTGTGGAATGTTGAACAATCTGCGGAAGCGACAGGTATGATAGTGTTTGGATGTTAGTTTCCGGTATTGATCCAACATGGCGTGTGAACGGCGCCGAATGGTAAAGGTTGTACACACTGAAACAAACTACATCGCAAGGTATAGCATAGCCGTGAGACGTGTCGGTGCGATCAATTTATGAATATTTACAGTGCCTTAATTTTTTAGAAGAGGCAGATATATTATTGTACAGTTATCATTGTCTAATTACCCGCGGTATAATATTTATTTAAACGGATCTTAATCGCGTAGTGTTTGAAGATACCTATTTATTTATTTATTTAGCAGTGTTGCGTTCCCGTTTAAAGGACACTGAAATTACCGGGCATTATGAGACTCTTAATATTTGCTGTCTCGGTATGGCAAGCGCAATACAGTGCCATGCAGTGCTTTATAATTCAATGTTCTGGGTGGTGTTGCTATTGTTTATGGATTGCTTTGACTCTTACTATCGGATGATCCATCTGCTCGGCTTGTCGTTTAGTTGCATAAAAGTATTTGGCAATCTATCGAGTGTAGTTTCGAAGTTTCAATACGCTCACCAACTTTTCGACCAAAAAGAAAGTTTCCGAAATCATTGAAATCTGTGTAGATTTTCTAGTCAAGTTATAAACTAACGTATACTCTATCAGATAGAGTCTATCTGAATTAGAGTATAATTTTGGGCCGATGTGGATGCATTGCGATGCTACCGGCTTACTGTGTGCTAGACTTATTATTTTACTTTCTACCGTACCATCGCTGGGAAAGTCATGGCTTTCAAGGTGAACGATAGGACTTTGCTTTGATAGCGTGTTTGATATCACGCTGTGTATTTTATGGGAGAGGCAGAAATAATCTTGCGTTAATTGTTATCTATCTTATGTACACTATCTTATTACTATTAGTTAGTTAATTATTGTCGTAGAAATCGCCTAATTTACGAGCACAACACTTTGCAACGTTTAACTAAGAGTAAATACAAAGTCATCAGGACTGTTAATTAAAACTTTGGTGTTGTTTATGATTTCCCTAAAACTTAGAAAAATATTTAGAGTTGGCAGCCCTATCTAACAACATTCTGTGCTACTGAGGGCGGTATTCATTGTCGCAACTCGCAACACAGCCAATTGATTGCTTTTCCACATTCTGGCACATAAACATTCCATATTTGCATAATGATTTTTGAATGCCAAAGATATCATTAACATATCTGTGTTACTGTTTGGGTGGATTTATTTATTGAGATAGTAATCTAGTGTGAAATAGGTTTCCTATAAATAGTGTTTTACTAAGATTTGATTTTATTAGGCAATTTTTTTCGTAAAATCTTACTTCTCGGACCATAAACCTCTGGAATAGCTTGCCGGCGCACGTGTTTCCTCCTTCCTATAACATGGGATCCTTTAAACGGAGTGTGAAGAAGCAACTAAGCAGGCCGGCATAATTCTGCCGATCTGCGATAGATTCAGTGTCTATGGTTGGTCGACGGTATTCATGGATTGCGCTACACTTACCATCAGGTGTAGCGTAGTCACTTTGCCGAGCCAGGATAAAAAAAATGCTTTTGTCTTTTTAACCGACTCCCAAAAAATTATTTATTTTTGTACAATTGAATGAGAAGACGAGCTGGTCGTTTGCCTAATAGTAAGCGTCACCCCTCAGGATAGGTCCTTAAAGAACGTGAATATGCCACCTCGACCGGGGTAGTAACACTGTCTCTCAGAAAACCAACGTGAAGTGGCAGTTGCAGTGTCTCGTACGGCGAGTGAGATTTTTGGAGGACCAAACCTAACCTCTCTTCCTAATCATTCTCTCCTTTATCCGCTCGTATATCAGTGGGCAGTAGAGATCACTTACCATCAGGAGGCCCATTTACTTCGTTGCCGGACTTTGTAATAACATAATTCCTTGTTACCATTAACTCTATATTCGAGATATGTATAATTACTTTTATCCTTGGACTGTTTTAGCTCCATTATTAACAGAAAAGCATTTCTGATTTTGAATTACCTACCGTTTGTTATTTGTATTGGTGTAATTTGTACTTTTCGACTACACAATTCAATCTCAACGTCGCGAAGTCTTATAATAAAAAAATGTAGAATCTTCAATTTTCAGTTTTTGCGTTCTGTTTTATATCGTCTTCTCATGCATGATCTAAAACGTAGTAGTTAGAGAAAGTAAAAACGTATTTATAAAATTATTTTCAAATTGTAGTTTAATTTTCAAGGCAATAAAATCAAAACCGGTTGCAATAAGCGATGGTCGAATGACCGCTTTATAAACAGATGTCTAAGACTACAGTGTTCGCAATGCTTTAAATATCTATTAAATATAAAAATGAATGTTTCTATAGTTTGTTTCTTATACGTTCCTATACCATTCGATCGATTGCGATGAAACTTTGATGAGATGTGTGTAGGTACGCTCGTTAAGATTTCTATCATAAAACAAATTATTCTGCTTTATTTATTTATGTTGCTCAGAAAAAAAAGAAAAAATCCAATGCATACCGGACACAGCCAGTTTAATATATTATGTATATTATAGTCACATAACTGACCGCCTCGGTGGCGCAGTTGTAATGCGTACGCGGTACGATTCCTGTGCTGAGGTCTCGGGTTTGATCCCCGGATCGGGTAAAAGTGATATTGAGGTTTTATATGCCGAAAATGCTCAGTAACAATAAAAAAAAATATCAACCCGGAGTCTGCAATTGTGTCCGGTATGGCGATAGGCTCGCCCTCTATCACATCATTGGACGGAAATAAGCTAGGCTTAATATGGTATACTGGTTACTCCTCGACCCATCCCTTGATACAGGTGTGAGTGCCTATGTATGTATAGATACAAGTATGCATTTTAGAATTTTCATCGTATGTAAATTTGCAAACTGGTTGGGCTATGAATGAGTGTTTTTAATATAATTGAATACGTTCAAAACAAAGATATAACTATAAATTAAAATGGCCGTAAAGCTTTTGTTTTAATCGAATTAGTGTATTTAGATTTACAGCGACATTTTATACGAGCCCTGCGGTGATTTATCTTTCGAGTGGGTAAATATTTTATGTACGTCTTTTGCTCGGGGCTTGGTCCGCGTAACGTAGTTTATCGGTTGCCCTTAGGATAAAACCTTATAAAAAAAGACTATAACTTAAACATTCCGTCCATTTCCGTTCAGCCGCGTTAAGTGGGTAGCACACATTTATATCTCGATGTTTTTAATAATGGCATACACATGCACTCACGCTTGTACTCCTCGAAGGGGTAAGCAGATGTGTAACTGGTACACCCACATTTCGCTGAACTTATTTCCGTCCCATGACAATAGGGGGTGAGCCTATCGCCATATCGGGCACAATTCCAGACACCGGGCTGATACTAAGCATTTCATGATTGTAACACCCAATATCACTTTACCCGACCCGGGGATCGAGCCCGAGACCTCAGCACAGCAGTCGTACCGCGTACACATTACAACTGCTTCACTGAGGCAGTTTAAATAATTAGGTAGGTACTTTCCATAAATATCGCCCTCGATCCATTAGTAGTTTTAAAACTTATTACTTATTTCGTGATGCCCATGATCCATATCGAAACCCCTTAAGAAGTATAACAATGTTGGAATTTTTCCTTATATAATAACAATGCTGTAAAATGTATAAAAATAAACTGATTCAGTGTAATTGACCAGTGTATTGTTGATCATGCCTATGTTATACATAAGTTGATATTTCTGGTAGGTACGTATATACGTTTCGTTTATTTTTTTACTGACTTGTCAGAAGCGCTGCTTTACTTTGCCGACATGATCAATAAACGATCCCTCTCATGTCATTAGTAGAGGATGCCTGTGTCAGACAGTGTGGGATAGTCCTACTATTTTAAATGTAAAAGTTTGCATGTTTGTTAGACAATCATGTCTTAACGGCTTGAACGGTATTGGATGAAATTTGGAAATTGGCTAATAATACTTTTTAACTCGGAAAAGGCCAGTTACGCGGGCGGAGCCGTGAGCAAAAAAAATATGAAAATATCAGCCGATTACCTATTACGGTTTGAAAGATAGAGCCCTAGGACAGATAAACAGACAGCCGGAGCGGCTTCGTAGTACGGGGTTCGCTGGCACCTTATGGGTGCTGAACCCTAAAAAATACAGAAGTTATTTTTGGTCTGCAATACATGTCATAATGTTTCGTTGTGGTATTTTTTTTATACAACTCTATGACGAGACGAACAATGCGTTCGTCTGTTACTAAGCGCCACGCCTGTCCATAAACAAAAACAACACCACACAGAACTTAGAATTACAAAGCATTGCATAGTACTGCACTGCATCCATCATTCTGAAAAATAGGATGTTAAGTCTCATACTGCCCGGTAATTGCATTGACTTCAATGTCCTTCAAACCAATACACAATGCTTACATGCTGCTGTTTGGCAGCAGAAATTGACAAAGCGGTGATACCTACCCAGACAGCCTCTTGCATACGAGAGGTAGCTCACCTAGTGAACGTTTACCGAAAAATAAAAACGTCACAAGAATTGCTTACGTCCTTAAACAGGTGGCTATCATGTCAGGCGATTTACGCACCATACAAAATATTTGAATAATGTGCGTATTTCCCCGTGTTTTTATACCGTTAAAGATTGATTTATTACAGGTAATTAAATCGCAAAAATATGTCGAAAACACGGTGACGGAGAATTTGTTGACGATGTAGGTGGGTTCAGAGCATAAATTATACGAAATAAGACTGATCAATAATATCATATCTAGAGGTGTTCGGGAGTCCGTGCCGACTCCGAAACGACGTCTTACTCTACCTCTACCTCTTGGAAATTATTGTTATTTTTTATTTTTCAGTGATATCTTTTAAATTAATAAAGCCACTCCTTGTTTAAGTCTGTTGAAAAGATAATTATTATTCGCATAAAAAGATTTGCATAATTTATTCTTTAACAGATTTCCATTTTCCGTCGTAGGTACCTCATCATTGCACTTAGGTTAAATTTATATGGGCCGGCCCGTCCGGGTTGTTACCACTGTCTCATAGAAAACCGACGTGAATTAAAAGCTAGCGTTTCGTACGGTGAGGAAAATTTTCAGAGACCCAAATCCCTCTCCCTTTCCCATCCCTTTAATTATCCCTTTCCTCTAATTAAGGTTGACAACGCATCCATGATTTATCAGGTATTGTGGTTGCTCATGGGAGGTAGAGCTCACTTACCCTCAAGTGACCCGCTTGCTCGATTGCCGGCCTCCGCTATAAAAACCCTTAGGGACTAGGAAAATAAACCCTATCAAATACAAAAATAATCATAATTCTTCTTCTTCTACCTGTCCTTATCCCAATCGCAGTGGGGTCGGCACAACATGATTTTTATCACATGTTACAGAAATATTTGGCTTGTAGCTTATACGACCGGCCCACCTGACGTCAACCCCTTTGGGAAAAAATAATCATAATTGAGGAATATAAAGATTAAATTATAAACAATTTTCTTGAAACATACCAAGAACCATCTCGATTATATCAGCTTTGTAACACGAAAACCGCATTAAAATCCATTTAAGCGTTATCATCCCAAATACAGATGATAAACATACAGAGAATCTCCCTCCTTTTTTGTCAGATCAAAGTCTTGAACTGACGCAAACCCTGCAGAACAAGACTTGGACTTGTACAGGACATTAAATACCAATAAAACAATTTAGCATCACCTGAATACATCTTTACTCCAAGCGGTCGTCGTATCGTAATGGCAAAGGGTACATGATCATTCAGCCACGGATGCAAGACACTACAGGCAGTAGAGTCCGTCGGGGGCTTGTCAGCACAGTACGATAATGCGGTATTATCGAATATTGAACGAAGTCGTGATCGTCAGTGTTATTGTGTCGCACGCGCCGTGACGAAGCCGGTTGGTATGCCGCGTGATTCAAGCGGAAACCTTATACATAGTGTTTATGCAACGTTGTCCGTCCGTCCGTCACTCGCGTGCAACATTATAAGTGAGTTTCGATTGCACTCGATTTGTCGATTTTATTTGTATTATTGATATGAGAGGGGACGAGTCAACAAGTTCAATATACGCTGTTAAAATCTAGTAGATTACATATTGGGCCACTGTTTTGAGAGCTTATTTTCTGATTGTTTTTACAATAATAGAATTTTCTTAGATAATATGAAATGAGAGTCCTAATTATAAACTGGTATTAATTATAATAATAAAACAGATAATAACTGGGTTTGTGTTGTAAATGAAGTTGAAAAACCAAGTAAAAAATAGATTGCCACAAAAATATCTGAACAGTATAATATAGAATATGAGTAAACTGAGTAAATTGTTCTAGTAATGACGGTTTACGACTAAGTTTTGTTTAGTGTACAGGTAATACAACCTATAGACAATGTATACTGCTAGACAAGCTGCGTGGTACATAGAAATTGCACCACTAAGTTGCGGTCAATTGACCGTAACTCAATATTACCAACTCGCTTACTCTCAACTAGAACCCTATCGTGCTCCCTGTCTGTGACTTGTGAGCCTACAAACTCCCGCGTTATGTGACTCAATTTTACTTCTAAACAGCCCGTCTAGTTGTATTTAGTAGTATAATATAATAATAGCGTAAGAAATATCGATTGGTACTGTACCACGTGACATCAATTACTAATTATTATTCTCATAATATTATTACAGTTTGGATAATTTTTTGTTCATAATTTCCGTAAGGATTCTGAATTCAAATCGTCGAAATGACAGTCCAACGACGTCCTATCTTAATAAAACACATAAGTACATATGAGTACATATATCGACATCTTTAAGTCAAGACGAGCTCGGGGCCTTGGAGCTGGCGTGATCTGAGTCTCAATCGTGGAATGTCGTTTGTCAATCGAACACATGACGTCACTTCATCGTCTACCATCACCCAATTACCACTTTCTGGAGATCAATTTGGTGATCGACGCAAATTCGGTGACGCAATGCAATAAGTATGGTGCCGGTTTTATTACTAGGAAATTTTATAATGCCCGGTTTGTATCGATTTTAGATTATAAGAAACCAGTATGATCGATAAATAGAACGACGGCGAAACAATTTAGTCTAAATGTTTTAGGACCATCGAAGTTTGAGGAATCGATTATAACGTGACAAAAACTTGCAACTGATATATGAGACATCCTTCTAGGATGTCTAAGGCCGACTTTCTCAACGACCATTAATCTTATTTACCTACTAAATATGTTAAACAGACATCAAATTTTATGAAAATTTGATATTAGTAATCATGTTCAGCGGCTTAATATAATTAAGAATCGTTGAGAAAGACGGTCTCAGTCTTTCTGCAATAGGTCAGTCTTATTCTGAATATCCTACAGTCCCAAAACGGTTTAAACAGAATGAGATAAAAACAAAGATAGGTACCTATTGTATTATCCGGCAAAGTATGTATCGTCCGATACGTTGTAAGTGTTTAATTCGATTGTATCTGAGCTGTGTGTCAGCGTTGTGGTATGCGAGAGGAAATCACGTTGACCCTAACATCGCTCCTTTTTTGGACGTACACGGGACTAGTCTTCCTGCCTGTGTATGTTTATTTCGATTTGTATTCAATCGTGTATTTCGTGTATTAAAAAAATATTTATTGACTCATCTCTGCTTGTGTTTTGTTTGATTTCTTATGTTATTTATGATTGTAGATTTGAAAATAAATAAAGAAAACTTCGCTTAATTTGTCTGCGTTTGAAATAGACGACTGGATTTGCGCTCTATTCTCAATTTGATCCTCTATCCTAAAAGTACTGAACACTGGTTTTAGATGGTTAGAAAAAGAATTGTCCCAGATATTCACCATTATTTCAAAATTTTATAAATTTTCTATTTCGCGTGCTTTCAAACGGATCATCATTGTATATTTTTACAATATTTTTTATATAGGTAAATAAATATGTAAATAAAGTATTATATAAATAATATTTCTATTGAATCAAAATACAAAATAATTGAAAGCGATAACAATAATATTATTCGTTGTTTTTGCGTTTTTCGACTCGGTAAGTTTTGTTGAAACTAAAAACCCGTTTGATTTAGCTAGAAGTAATATCTTCAAGAGATTATTTAGGTCAAAGTCATGAGGTATGATAAGCACAAGTTATTTACATAATCAGTACCTATTGTTATTTTAGAGACGGATTTCCTTCTAATTTTTTCTTTCCGCATTCTTGCGTTTAGTTTATGTTCAACGATTTAAATAAGTTAAGTGTAGGCAGAAACAATTTCGAAATTGAAACTTGTGCTCAATAGATTATATTGTTTTATAAACTATACTCTTTCAAATATAGGACAAAGATCTCTTACATATAAAACGATCAACGTTTTTAGATAACCAACAACTAAATTAGAACAGTGAACATTAAAATAAATGACATCACGACCAAAGAATTCGTATAACAGGTTGTTCACCTAACACCTAGCCCTTATTCACGTGTATTGACACAGTTTCGTATGACGGATTACTTTACGTCGAAGTTAAAATGGCCGTTGGCCTCGCAGGAGTGAAAACACAATTCGATGCCGATGGAATGTGCATTAAACGGGCCATCCGGATTAAAATATTTCCCTGGCGGTATTTATAGATCATTTGTAGGTGTGTGTCCGTCTGTCGGTCGATATGTGAGACAGCGTGGCACCGACACAGTACGTTGCAAGTTTGTTCACAATTTTGGTAGAATTTATATTTTATTACATACATTTATGGAATAATAGTGATTTTGATAATAGGAGTATAACTATTTGAAGGCGAATAGTATAATGCTGTCATTGTAGAGCAATGATTTATTTGTAATCTAATTGATAACTTTACAAAAGATCTTTTTTAGTTCATCGAAGCTTTAATAAGCACTTGTCTTCAATGAGTGTAAAATTTAGACTTTACATTTCGCTCCACCGGTTTAGACTCCTCCCTAACTCATGTACCTACATCTTTAGGAACAGATATTTCAGCCAACGCTAATCCTTGACGACGGAATAAATTGTAAAGTTACTCTTATAGACCAATGTTCTGTTCGACGCACGTCACCCTGCTTCTTATTAGTTTATTATGGATCAGTAATTGGGCTATACGTATTGCGATTAGATTCACCATAGAGGGTTGCAGTCAGACAGGCAGCCGTTAGTAAAACTAAGCCAAACTCTTTCTGAAATTCGTATAAAATACAGGCTGCGCTATATTGGAGTACCATCTGGATCAGGAGATAATATGTATCGCCGAGGTATAAAGGATCCTGGAGTAAAAATCCATCCCAAGGCGTGAAATGAGCAGCGTATGGAGCAAATATTCCTAAGCGGGCGACCTGCGATGCTATTTGCGGATAGAGTGCGCCGGTACATTGGCCTTCTCTGTGCTATTTTCCAATGTGACGAGATGCACGGGCATAAAGCACCGTCGGATTTATTGACGTGATTTGCATTATTTGGTCAAATGCAAATGGAATTTGGCGGTAATTTTAAATGGTAGAGTGATATGTCTTCCTTGCGATCCCAAAAGAATCATGGGTGCGTTGCCAATCTTAATAGAAGGGAATAAGAATTAGGAAGGCGAGGTGGGATTTGGACCTCCGGAAATACCACTCATCAAACCAAACGCAACAGTAAGCTGTTACTTCACGCCAGTTTTCTGTGAGACAGTGGTATCGATCTGGTCGAGCTGGCACATTTATACTGTAGTAGACATAATTGTCTATATAGTGGCTCTACCACTCTATCAACATATTCTACTTTATTAAGGTTTTAAAAAAATATTCATCTCTTTTGTCTGATATTTTATAAAACTGAGACATTAAGGACCTATTTCACTATATTCGATTTAAATTGAACCACCATATAACGTATAAGACAATATTTTTGAAAGTTTAGACATATTTCTGTCGGTATATAATATACTAGACGTATGTATATTTGAACATGCCATATTTTATTTGGTAAGTAGCATTTACTCAGAGGCAGTGAAATATGTGCGAGGCGCTATGCGTTCTTAATCTACAAACTCTATTATGTTCATGCTCTATAAATAGATAAACTAAACATATATTCTGAAAATAAAATTAATTAAATTATGTAAGATATGTTATATCAACAAGTATTGGGTGGCTACCTATTAATAATAATTATTGTTATATTGAAATATGTGACAAGTTATTTACATACAGTTTATTTAGGTACATTAAAAATCTATTAATTTAATTGATCCTACATTACTAAATTGAATTTAAATACCAACATCATATCGAATGTTCCGACATTCAAAGCGGATTTGAGTCGTGTTTGTGAAGGGCACACCACTGGACCATTTAATTCTCACTCTAATCGGTAGATGGCGATATTCAACAAAAATCAACACATTAAGTTTTATGGCTAGTATTTTATACTTTTCTGATCACAAAAGAGAAGTTTGAGAAATGTTAAGAAGATTAAAATTATAAAGACTCAAAAACGACTCATTTGGTGCATTGACAAGACCGTCTACAGCGTGGCTCTACCTTTTGCTTATTCAGAAAGTTAATTATGAAAATACAAATTACCTTTTTCCATATCGTTATTTTTGCATCTCTCATATATAATACTCAAACTTAATAGGTTGTGCGCTTAAAAAAGCTTTACTATTTTATGGTAGAAATATTAAAGTATTAAAATGAATTTGAGTAATGTCGTATGTAATGTGAAGCATACGTTATCGATTTAGATAAATGTTGTATTTCTATCGACAAGTGTCGTTGCTATATCATAAGATATAAAAATTCTTTGCCAATATTATCTGAGGAATGCGACCTTACAATGTCGCTGTGATAACTTTGAAAATTTTCCTTCCTTCAAAGACTTCACTTGAAGGTAACATTAGCGTGATTAGAACGAGATTTACATTTTTGTTTTATTCAAAGACTTACAGTACTAGTAGTCTGTATAAAATAAGTGTTTTTAATAGCATAGGCCAGCAAACGAGCAAGTGGGTCACCTGATGGTAAGCGATCTCTACCGTCCATGTACGCTCATAATACCAAAAGAGTTATGGGCGCGTTGGCGACTTTAAAGGAAAGAGATTGGGAAGACGAGAGGGATTTGGGCCACCGGTTATCTCTCTCACCGTAGGAAACGTAGCAGGAAGCTATTACTTTACGTCAGATTTCTGTGAGACAGTGGTAACGACCCAGCCGAGCCGGCCCATTCATGCTGTAGACAAAAGTGTCTACAGCGTGACTCTACTACTCAAAAGTGTAGTTGAACATACAAAACCAAAAAATATATTTACCTATGCGTGCAGTTAAGAACCTCGGTTTCTTCATCGATTAAAGAGGGTTAATGCCTATGTCATCAAATATCGGTCATTGAGCAGTAGATAAAAACTCTTCGAAGTGATACTTATATACCTACTAGCTTGTGCTCGCGACTCCGTACGCGTGAACGGCCTTTTCCAGGATAACAAGTAGCTTATGTCCTAATCCAGATTAGGGTCTACCTGTGTACCAAATTTTATCCAAACCCAATCAGCCGTTACGGCGAGATGGACTAACAAACGTCCAAATTCACAAACTCACATACATCCAAACTTTTATATTTATAATATTAGTAGGACTATCCCACTGTTCGACACAGGGATAATGAGTTATGAGTTTTTTATTCAAACCTAACTAAGATCCATCTCGATTATACTAGCTTTCAAAGAAAAAACCCGCACTCAAATCGGTCTATTAGTTTAGGTCCTACGATGGCACAGACACACGCACCTACAGACAGATAAAGTGGTCAAACTTTAACACCAAACAGTATCCGAAACAAAATAAATTAACAGTTTAATACATACATACGCACTCACGCCTGTAATCCCCGAAGGGGTAGGCAAAGGTGTAACCAGTACACCCATATTTCGCCGAGCTTATTTCTGTCCCATGGTGTAATAGGGGAGAGCCTATCGCTATACCGTACACAATTCCAGAGTCCGGGCTGATACTAAGCATTTCGTGATAGCAAAACCCAATACCACTTTTACTCGACTCGGGGATCGAACCCGAGACAGCACCAACACAGCAACACAGCAGTCGTAACGCGTACGCATTATAACTACGCCACAGAGACAGTAACAGTTTAAGTACCCAATGAATTATCTCACAATCAAAATGCTATCCGAATTCGCTATAAAATTATCACAGATACCCGTATGATATCTGTGTACGTCGCTTGTATATGCACTAGGGATTCCGTGACACGGCTCACAGTTTCCAAGAACTTTGCTCGTCTTGACATCCCGCTGACAAGACTGGTTTGCCGTTACTATGTGGAGGCAACACTGTTTCTATATCTATCCCGCTCATACAACGAGGCTGTTGTATATGCCGTCTCAGTCACTCTTGGTTGCATTCTATGCGCGTACGCACGCGCCCTCCATCCCTGCCCGATATCGTGTTTTGAAGCCGCGTTCGGTAGCCGTGCGGAAGGAGTAACGAATTTCCATTGAAGCTCTCCATTAACTGATAGCTTACATAAAATTCTTTTGTTTGCTTGCATTTTACTTTGCTTTTGAATGGAGAAGAACGTTCTTGAGGCTGTTCTAGAAATTGATTTAAAAAATTCAAGAGTGGTCTTGATTATGTATTGAATGTCTCAAAGCCTTTATGTTAGCCATTATGTGTAAAAACTGTTATAATTAAATTGAGATTTGAATCAATTAAAGTTCAACAATAAGGATTTTAATACTATAAGTACATGTTATCCGATGATTAAAATGCAAAAAACATTCAACCAATTCATCCGACCGTTTAATCCAAATATGATTCAAAATTAAATAAATATTATTAACTCCGGTTAGTATATCTCACATACATCCTGGAGATTAAAACGTAAAAACCAATACAATAACACAGACTAGAACATGCAAAATACAGATGAAACACCGAACCAGTAAATATAGCACTCACGTATCGACATAAACGTGGGCAATTAACCGAGGAATCTTTATTTAATAACCGACTACCGTATAAAGTCCATATTAAAACTGGCGGGAACCGTTAAGCGAAATGCTGAGACGCCACTCGATTTCGTCATCGGAAACGAGATTGTACCGACTTGTTTCCACGTTGTGAATCATGTAACGTAAATTTACAAAATTAATTCTTAAATCCTTTCCACATTTCAAGCTTAATAATAATTTCTTGGTCCCAGACTAGATATTGTATTGTACTGAATAGGTACTCTTTGGCCTTGTTCCATTAGGTAGAACCAAAACGTCGGTGGATGTAATGATAGTTTAATGGCTGCTACATTTATCTGAGTAGTAGTTGGTATTCTCATTCTAATCGGTACGACTCGAACTAAATGACCCTGCATCGATTGCAGAACCTAACGGAAGCCCAATTCCATGTTCATCACGACCAGTCCCTTTTAGACCAGTGATCACGTCAGTATTATCAGAATCACCCAAAATAGTAAGAATGTACAATCCCCCACCCAGTCTCAAGTGGATCAGGTTTCAGGCGCCGTCTCACCACGCCCAGTGCGTCGCCCTAGCCCATCATTAATTATCCGGCAGCGACTTGCATATGCATATCTTCTATTTTTTGCTCACAAGTAATTACTGACTTTCGATTATGCCACTAACATTGTTGTTAATGTGATCGATTCGGTGAGATATTAAAATATTTCTTATGTTCGACATTAAACACGTTTACCGTTTTCGAAATATGCTCTTGCTTCTTTTTCTTTTTCTATAGTAGGTATAAAGTTTTGTTTAATCGAGATGTTCTAGTTCATTTTTGTTGAACGATTGCGGAATATTTGCCTAGGGATCTTGATAATGATGTTCTAATGAGTTAATCTTGATAGCACTACTTTCCTTAAATTTAAAGAATCTCTTCATTCTCAAGATTGAAGTAGCAGTCTCAGAACATATGTTTTCAGATATACCAATAAAAATCACGTTAATTTACATTCAGATGTATGGCATACCAATCATGCATGCCTCATGTTAACAAAATGAAAGGTAAAAAAACAATATGTTTACATATAAAAAAAACCATTCAAAACTCGACCAGACCATTACCAAACTTGCGCATTATCCGGTTGGAAGATTGAAAATAATCGCCGGGGACCTGTTTTATTTGTGCCTTAATGATAGTTGTAGGTTTCTAGACGAGTCCGTGGGAAATTGGATATTGAACGAGTTTTTACGGATTTTGAGTTCACTACCTCGTTTTTATGATTAATGTTAATCAAGAATGAAATGTAGTTTGATCGAAGATGGCCTTACATTGTGACAGTAGTTACTAAAGATAAAAAGTTTTTTTGTCCATGTTAAAGATAAAAGGAAGGATAATAATTGTATTAAAAAAAGTTGTATTTCGCAATAGGCATGAATTTCTTAGAAACAAAATGTATATTTCCAATATTTCCTCTTTTGATAAATTAATTATAACTAGGTCTTTCTTAGGGTGTTTCTATTTCTGGTACCATATTAAGATTGTCGAACGTATAAATAAATTTACTATAGCCACTATATTATTAGTTAGTAGATCCACTTTCACGAATGTAAAAGAGTTAAACCAATTAATCATTAACATCTATCGAAACAACATTCAGAAAATTCTGTCGCAGTCATTACTGTTTTATCTATCAATCTTAGCCACGCCTAGAAAAAGACAAAACGTTCAATAGGTTTTAAAAATGAATACTTCTAACTGATATTTACTATTGTTGCAGATACACAAAGCCGCAGACATTCGCGGACTGCATCGGCAATGAGTTGCCGCTGGGCTGGGAAGAGGCCTACGATCCTCAGATCGGGCCTTACTACATCAACCATGTCAATCGTAAGTGCTTTTGAAATATCAAGCTTTTATTTTTAGACAATTATCTCCCCAATACCCACATTTTTTTGAAAATATGAATATATGAGAATTTTTAGAATCAAGCCTTATCCAAAGGCTTCTTCTTAAGTATAGGTAGTCACTACGATTGGTTCTCGGAGAATATGCTTCATGAAAAGTTTTATTTTTTATTTGGGATTGAATTGTCACATTTAGTTGCTTAAGTTGTGATTCTAATAGGTTTAGAATCACAAAATATTCAAAAGACTGAAACAGTATGTAGTTCATACTTCAATAGAAAACTATTTTATGGAACTTCCAAACATCTTAAATATCTAATATTGTGGAATCTAGATTTAATACACATAACGACATCGAATTTAGAGAATAATAAGTCATTTTATCACAAAGAATTATTTGCTTATGTCGCTGTGGCCTATAGCTTCGATTGTCATTCAGGGCGGTTGAAAAATGCGCGGTCCGGGGGGCTCGCAGGGTCTGTCGTTTCTTTATTCCCCATGAATTATTGAACAGCCTGATTCAAGTCTACTCTATAGACTTAAAGTGCTAGAGAAATATATTGCCTGTGTTCGTATGTATTTTAACATTGCTGTTAATCTCCTCTGGTAGAGAGGTATTTTACATCATGCTATGTTATTAAAGTAAATGTTGAATTAAATTATAATAGCAGTTGTGTCTCAAAACAAAGCCACGGTGATTTTAAACTCATATACGTTGTTCCATATTGTACAAAAATGTTCGTAATCATACCAAAATTAAAACGTTTGAGTTTAGACAGGCAATTCATAAATATTATCGAATGTAATGTAAATTAAAAAAGCCACTGTTTCTTTTCAGCTTATTACACTGTTCAACAAAAATAAACGATATTGCAACATCCGCTTTGCAGTAGCCATCGTGAAAAGCGCATATAAATTTAAATTTCATATTTTTAAACAAAAACACTAACATTATGCGTTGAATGCATGATTTGATGCCTATATATGTTATGCGAAACGCCGTGCCATGTCGTGAGCCCCATAGATTCCCGAGCATATCGTATGGGGAATAACTAAATGAGTCGTGTTATGAACGGAATGCTTACTTATAGGTTGTTTACGCAAATGTAACCCAACCAAGTGTTGCATTCATTAGCCGCTGCATAGATATTGCAATTGCTAACTCTGGCTCATGATGCTATGTATTTTTTATATCAGTTTTACGTGGAAACCTGTTAAATTATGTTATATGGAATGCAATTTGTCTGCTTTTTGAAATATGTATCAATTTAATAGTGGATTAATTTTATAAAAACGTTTACGTTAATGTGTATTGTGGGATATAAGATTTTTGAGTCATGCTGATAGCTTCAATAAGTGATAAAATGGATTGTTTTAATATGCTTGTTGTAATTCATATTTTAGCGTACAGTAATGACTATACGTAACCTAATGCTAAGTTGACCGTCGCAAAAAAATCCGTCAAGTGCGAGACTGTGCGCGATTCCGACGTGGTACAATATGTAAAATATGTGTACAAACCGTACATATCGGGACGAGATTTCTCATAAAAGAAAGTTTCAATAGAATCCCGACGTTAGGGAGAGCTTGTGAGCAAGACAAAGCAAAAGTAATTACGAGAAAGCTCTTTCAGCAAGCAGCTTCCAGCTCACAGTGTTTTCCACCCGCCTAGTTTACAGAGGGGGCCGCCACGCCAGTACATTAATTGGAGATGTCCTAAATTCACTTCGCCAATTGCAAACATAATACCGCGGTAGTGAGCAAATATAAATGAGGATAATTCAAATTCATTTGTCTAGTTACACTTAATTTTGGGTAATTTTTATCCGGAGCTCAAACATCTACACCTTCTAAGTTTACTTTTTATATTTAGTTAGGATATGGACCATATTAACATATATTGTGTAAAAATTTCAGGCAGCCACCTGTTTCATTTCCTTTAAATGTAGGATAGACAGACAGACGGCGCGACACGGCACTGCGTAGGCTTTGTTTCAAGTCCCGTTGGCGAGTTTGCACTAATTCAAAGTTAGCAACATTTTTGCATACATTTATGGTTATGTTTTCATAATTAATTATATTCCGATTATATAAGTATATTTGCAACTACAAAGATATATATTATATAATCAAACACCTGTATCAACTCAATATTGTGTAAACCGTTTCAATAATTTATCTTCGCATTGGCGAGGCGTTCGGTTTCGCACACAAGTCACACGAATTCCATTGCATTATTCATAAGATCCATAGGGCTTTTCCGCCATTTTCATGTATGCTTTTTTTTCAAAAGACCACCCACTGATCTTTATCTTGTTAGTTTTTATGTTGACCAGTGTAAATTGTAGTTACATGACGGCAATGGTCTTTTTTATCGTGCAATGAGTTTTACCATGTCTGGTAAAGGTCAGAAGAAGTAGAATATAATAATATACCACAAAATAAATTAAAACTAGGTGACCCGTGCGAATACTTAGCACCGATAGTGGTTAGTTCCGTTTTTACGTATTATATTTAAAGGGTAGAAATTAAAAATGTGTAAAAATTACAAATTAGTTGATTATACTGTCAAAAGATGGCACTGTTCATTTTCATATTTTTTAGTCAAAACATTGTATTTTTAACATTTGTCTGTTTTTTGTCAATAGCAGCAAACATAAGTTTTAAAGTGGCGTTTGTATCATTAAATATGATGAAAAATTATGGATGATTGGCTTTCCGACAATGAACACATTGGAAATATTATATCTAGAGTTAGTGGTGCGTAATAAATTCAAACATAGAAGTTCTAACAATGTTTGTTTTACGTGTCGAACCTATATTTCTGCCTAATTATTACACAATACGTAAGTTGCTCACTGACCCACAAGTCCCTATACAATCCGTATGTATGCATATTAAAAATTAAATAAAATACACTACAGCAAAAAAATATAAATCACGAAATTAACCTGCCGTCTATTCTACAACGTTCATTTAACGCTTAGATTAAAATACCACAAGGAATGGTGTAATTTATTTGAACTTAGCATCTAAGCAAATGTCTTAAACGATGTTAAATTATTATTCAAATATGTGTAATTTTAAACGGTCGCATGTTTATTTATCAGCGTTGATAACATCGCAACGCACTTAAAATCTATTTGATTACTCGCAGAAAGGATTGCGGTATTCCTGTTTATCTTATTTGCAGTTTTTAAGTCTGGAAATTTCGGTGACTAGTGTTTTGGAATTTTTATGTAATGTAGTCTTAAGTGTAACGCTGGCCACTTTTTAGATTGCTGGTTCATAGGCCGCTATTCCACTATCATATAAAAATGATACTACTTCTATAGCTCATAGACATAGCATGCTGTGACATAGGACCATATATGAAATCATATATCTGTGATGCAAATATGATAGTGGAATATTGGCCATTCGAATTTTTCCTTGCGTGTATACGTGAATAATTATAGTTATGGAACATTATACTTTTTTGTCTCCGTGGTGTAGTAGGCAAGTAGCCGGCTGTGAAGTGAGAGGCCGCGGGTTCGATTCCCGCACCGAGACAAAATGTTGACTGAGAAGTTGACGACAGGCAGGTGGCCGGTCGTAAAAACTACAAGCCAAATCTTTCTGAAATATACATTCACGCCTGTAATCCCAGAAGGAGTAGGCAGAGGTGTAACCAGTACACCCACATTTCGCCAAGCATATCTCCGTCCCAATTATGTGATAGGGGGCGAGCCTATCGCCATACCGGGCACAATTCCAGACGCCGGGCTGATACAATTCGTAATAGAAAAACCCAATACCACTTTTACCCGACCCGGGGATCGAACCCGAGACCTCAGCGTCAGCCTCAGTCGTAACGCGTACGCATTACAACTGCGCCACCGAGGCAGTATTTCTGTAATATGTGTTAAAAAGGATGTTGTGCCGTTTTAGTTAAGTTTAAGTTTAAATAAATTATATATTTTTATTCAAATGTTAAACAAACAGCAACCACCAATTAAACCACAGAATACCTTATCAGAATTCTTCATATAATAAACAACGAACTTAGGATAATTAAGTGACGTCCTGTTATCTTTATACGTTCAATGTAATAATATGCAAATGGGGCTCATTTATGGTCACAAGTCCGTGGTACAGGAGATCGCACGATACCACACTAAGGGATGACAGTATCATTAACTGCAAGTGTTAATTGCACATTAAAATGATTAATTGTTGATAAGAATTTAGTATATGCCACTAGATACAATGTTGCAGGGAAATTGCGTGATGATGTTGAGCCGTTATACTGGCTATTTATGGGTAATTTTATTGTTGATGTCTTGATACATGAGACGTAAATTACTTTAGTATAATATATACAGACTGCCTCGGTGGCGTAGTTGTAATGCGTACGCGTTACGACTGAGGCTGACACTGAGGTCTCGGGTTCGATCCCCGGGTCGGGTAAATGTTATATTGGGTTTTTCTATTACGAAAAGCTCAGTATCAGCCCGGAGTCTGGAATTAGTGCCCGGTATGGTGATGGCTAGTGTCCTATCACATCATGGGACAGAGATACGCTCGGCGAAATGTGGGTGTACTGGTTACACCTCTGCCTACCCCTTCGGGGATTACAGGCGTGAGTGCGTATGTATATGTATGCCATGGTTTTGCTTTTTTTAAATAATTACATAGTATTAGATCGATAGCCTTCGGTGGCGCAGTGGGCGAGTATCACGCTGTAGCGAGGCTGCGGGTTCGATTCCCGCACCAAGACAAGATGTTTGTCATCTACAAATATTTATTTCGATTCTGAGTGTTTTCACCCCAGATGGTTTGACGTCAGGCGTGCGGCCGGTCGTAAAAACTACAAGTCAAATCTTTCTGGAACGGGTTAAAAAGCATGATACACTGACACAACTGCGAGTGGGATACGGGCAGGTGGAAGAAGAAAACTGTATTTAGTTTTTAGCTTCAGACTTTTAATTTAATTATAATTTAATGTATCGTTTACGCATAAGCTTGACGCAGTTGAGTGTCGACCGTTTAAAATTTAATTAAGCCAAAAATGCCTTACGGATGCCCCATTATTATATATTATACTAATGCGCTTAGTCGTTAGGGTTATTAGGAAATAAGGTCTAACACTACAATGTTTGGGGCATCCATGGCTAATATTCGGTAAAATCAATATTAATAATGTTAACGTGTTCATACCAACTACGGATTGTCTTTGATAACTAAAAGGGGCTTCATTAGGCTTTATGAGGCGAAAGCATTGATATTTCTACTTTTAGAATAAATATATTATATAGGTATATCTAATTAGGTACTTCCTACAGCGGTTACAATTAATGCCGTTGTTATTTATTTATTTATTTATTTATTATTAAGGAAAACAAACAGCACATATAATACATTTGGATACAATAACATGATTTGAACATAAGCCAAACACAGTTTTCACAAATAAAACATGCTATAGTTGAAGACAGTTAAATAGGTTTAACAGTACATTATGTATAGATCGGGATAGTACCAAACAAATACAATAACTATGCTTTCAAAGACTATAGAAATATTAACATGCATTAAAGGTTTTCAACTTTTTCGATTAGTTTTTTGTATCCCCTATATCCTATAATTTGTTCTACAAAATGGTATTGAGAAAACAGCATTAGAGCGGGCACATAATCTTGGACAGTTAAAAGAAATGCGACTTGAATCAACATAGTTATGGATAATTTTAAACTGAAGCAACTGGTCTCTGTGTTCACGTCGTAACTCCATCGATGTTGTGGTAATGGACACCTGAATCTATATTTTAACTTATTTACTAATTTATACTGAATCCTTTCTAGTTTCTTCTATTCAGTGGCTTAAGCCCCTTAGCCTCCCCCTGGATCCGCTACTGTTGTTATTCCATCTTTTATTTAACTTCATCGATTAGTATTGTGGGTCAAATCTTTCAACGGTATTTTAACCCATTTTTACCCAAGTGGTATGATTGAATTCTGAGCTGAAATTTTGCAGACTCTTGGTGCTGCTAATGATGATACAATCTAGTACACTCAGTGTATATTCAAAATGGCCGCCATTCTAAGATGGCGGATATTTCTTTATTCTTCATAAATATTTGCTTAAATCAATAATCATACATATTGTATGTAGTTGAAAATACCTTTAGGTCATTTGTGGATTGTTACAATGTTACAAAATGTATATAAGTAATCTTGTGCAAAGGTGTCCTACGTTAATAAATGAGAGTCGTTCCCAGCATCCGTTCGTATTCCGCATTCCCTATTGTTGTGGATTTACAATCTAACAACGCATTTATATCAGTCTTTTAGTATACAATACTATAATAAAATTGAACAAGGCTGCTCAAAAGACGTTCTGCCCAAATTCAGAAATAATGATTAGACTATAGACATTAATATAATATTTATTCGTTTATGTACAGAAATATCACTTGGTATAAAACACAGTACCTATTAATACAAAAAGATGCTTATTTACTTGAAATAGCATAAAAAATTCTTATTTAAGCATTTTATTGTAAGTGTACCACAAAGATATTCCGCCTCACGTACTTTATGTATTGAAAAATAAAAAGTAAAAATGTCATCATTCTGTACCGTATTTTCTTTTTTACCTTTTTACATTCTACAATCTACATATTTAGCGTGCATTTATTACTCAAAGCCAATATAATTAAGGTGGCATAATAAAATAAAAACACGCATCGAGGACACATCCAATTGATACATTCTTAAATTAAATCTGCTTGTTATCGATGAAATTATATTGATATTTTTTAAAACGGCCAGCTATTATCAAGTTATTGAGAACTTGTCGTATGTATATAATAACCTGTCCCCGAATACGGCAGTTGAATGTTCGCGTCGCAAACCCTTTCTATGTGAAAGATGTGATATCTCGTTATGCCAAATATACGATAGTAAGTATGACGCTTAATTCCGTCGCGTCGCATTTTTGCGCGAGAGATTGATAAGTTGTTTTTATATGGATGTAGTACCGTACATAAAGGATTGCCGCCTCCATTTTACATATAGGGACTACGGTCGGTTTTTATCGAGGAATGCAATCTTCCATCTACCTTTACCTATAAAATACATACGCGATGCAATATTTAAACATGCCGTAGCGACTCAGCTTTTATATTTAACGTTACTCTGGATACATTGTGGAAATTAAATTCTGTTAAGAATTAATAATAGAAAACCTTCTGCGTGTATTTACATACTAATGTTGGATGGTATGCAATATCAATTTTTGTTATAGCTCCCTGAATGTTTGTTTTTGTGAGGCCTGCTTGTGGATTTTACTGCTAGTATTTGCATAATATAAAAATGTATTTATGTCAGAAGTTTATGACATGACTTAATTCTACATTATTTTCGATCTCTTTGGATTGTTTCAAAATGTACTTTTAATGAAATTATTCGAAGAATCTTAGATGTTTAATGGTTATAAAACATTGTAAGTCAGCGTAGATAACAAATTTATACTTTATACTGCGTTTGGTTAAATTTGTTATACATAAAATACCTACAATGCATGTTTTACAAAGTAGCTGTGTAGAAGAAATTACTCTGATCTATTATATGTCGGTGATTTTTTATGCCGAATCGTAAATCTGAATCTTGATTGATAAAACCTGGTCAGGGGTATGCATTGTTTGTTTTTGGTCATATTTGATATTATCTTATATTTCATGTGTAGGTACGGGAGAAATTACATTAAATCTCGATTATACAATTTTACTGCAATAGAGTGTGTGTGGTCAATTTTATGATTACATATCACATCACGCGCGTTTTTTACGACTTCGTGCCCGTCTTGTGGACTTTTTGTCGTTTGTTTATTGCAGTTTGATCGACACTATGAATATTTACCACACCTTTTTCTATTGCCTATTTGTTTATAGTATTTCTATTACACGTGACTTCCACTTTATGTGTGTGAGAGCAAATTTTTATAGAATCATTTCTTCATAAACTTGGTTTATTGTGTGATTATATCATTTTACGTCGAATTGATGGATGTCATCATGTGGTTTCTATGGTTATTTTTTCATTCATATTTAGAATTTGGATATGTCTCACGTCACATATGGTACACAGATAAATCTTAACCTGAAGACCTCGCCGTAATCAGTTGCACAACGGGGCAATGTATTTCAAATCTGTTTTACATTCTTTCGATAGTAGATACGTACTAAAACGAAGTAAAGCAAGCATCAATAACCAATACTGAACAAACCGTTAATCCAAATGGCCATACAGTTCGGCAATCCAGTTGTTTCTAATCTGCTACTAGTGGTGATCATTGTACGGAATGATTCCGGCCTTGTCTGTCCCAGAATTGAGAATAATAATTGAAAGATCGCTCGCGCACTTTGGATGTCACGCGCGCGACGAGTGCCCGTGGAATGCAGCCCGTATGATTGGTTCCCGTTTGCCCGATGGTTTTTTAACCCCACTCAACTGACAACTAAAATAGTATCGTTTTAATTGGAAAATTGAATCGTGCTACTGTTCGTTGTTTGAATATATGCTGCGTGTGTGGTGTTGCTATAGGTGGATACTAGATGGCGGGTAGAGTTTCTTGATGTGCTTTCTCGTTTCTGTACGACGGTATTTGAGTTGTAAGCGATTTCGTTTCTTTTTTTTTATGTCAGGCTCATAAGCCTGACTGACGAAACGATCAAGCCGCTTGTCTGATGGTTAGCGCCACGCCTGCCCATAAACAGAAGCAACGACACATAGATATCTGAATTACAAAGCACTGTATGGCACTCGACTGCGCTCGTCACCCCGAAGTCTAAGATGCCAGGACTCATGCCCAATAATTTCACTGATTACATACGCACTCCCGCCTGTAATCCCTGAAGGGGTAGGCAGATGTGTAACCAGTTCACCCACATTTCGCCGAGCGTATCTCCTATGATAGGGGGCGAGCCTACCGTCATACCGGGCACAAATTCCTGACTCCGGGCTGATACTGAGCATTTCGTAATAGAAAAAACCCAATATCACTTTGACCCGACCCAGGGATCGAACGCGAGACCTCAGCGTCAGCTTCAGTCGTAACTTAATCGTAATTTATGTCAGTTTTCTGTAAGACAGTGGCAACAATCAGGTCGAACCGGCCTCTTCATGCTGTTGACAGAATCGTGGCTCCACTCAAATAATGTTTATGCTTTTATATGTATTAATAATGTCTGATCAGTCGATTTAGATTTCAGTTATGTCTACTATAGATATCGATATACGATCAAGTTGTTTTTATCTGGCATTTCTGTTTCCTGTGGCGCCATACATTTCTCACTAATCGACAGATAATCGCTTTCCACAATTAATTTAATTGATAGCATTTTATTTAAATGTTAGATTCAGATAAGGCGTTTTACGAGGTAAACTTTTTGTTGTTAAGGGAAAAAAACGCACCGAATTGTGAACCTCCTCCTTTTTAGAAGTCGGTTAATAATGTCACCTCATTGGTGATATTTACTTATTATTCACACCATGTGCCTTGAATAACCTCAGCGAACCGTAGTGTAGATAAAAGTTATGACAGTAATTTTTTTGAGTGGAAGAGCCACGCTGTAGACAATTTTGTCAACAGGTTGAATGCGCCGACTCCGGATTGTTACCACTGTCTCACAGAAAACTGGCGTAAAGTAGCATCGTTTGGTGAGTGGGATATCCGGAGGCCCAAATCCCTTTTCTTTATGCTCATGATTCTTTTGGTATTGAGGGCGTATAGGGGTGGTGGAGATCACTTACCATAAGGTGACCCACTGGTTCGTTTGCTATATGCTTTAAAAAAACTCCGTTTACTCTTTCGCGGAAATAGGTGTGAGCTTATGCATTGTATGTAAATATTCTTGGCTAAAATGTTTGATAGCCATCTCAGTCACCCTGATTGTCACGACACCTATAAAAATAGTAGAATAGTAGTTTAACCGCCGTAATAAAAAATATACATATATACTAAAAAGGAATCATGAAACCGGACTAATACAGGTTCCTTTACTTACCACTATTCTTCTTGCCAGAAATAGCGTTGGTTCAAATCGAGGTGTATCATTTGTAACTGACCATAAGGTGTCGGCTGCAATGTCACCGCCCATTATTCTACCACCTAGATAGATTGGGAAATGTGGGCGATCTGATGCAGACTGGATTTGATAGTAGAAACTGTTAATTAATTTTAACCAAAATGGTGAAGCAAAATATATGGACAAATATATAAATCTGAATGATGAGAATAAAATGAATTTGATGAAGCCGTGTGATTTGTTTTTCAAGATTGTTTTTTGTCTACAGAGGTGACGCAACTAGAAGACCCGAGGCTAGAATGGCTGAGCGTTCAGGAGGCCATGCTGAGGGACTACCTCCACACAGCGCAGGAGGCGCTCGAGGTAAGCACTTCTATATTAATAGACTACGCTGAAAGAGAGACAAGTTTGTATTTCTAAGACACATTATGAAAGCAGCTTTCATATGTGATATTTCGTAATGAAAGTTTCTTCAAAAAGAGAGCCTAATATTTCCTGAAAATCTGGCAATGCAGCAATCATTTCTATAGTACCTACTATAGATGTAATCTGCAGCGATGTTTGTTGCAGTTTCCAGTTTCAATAATCAGTTTCCTAGTTTATTCTTTCTTTTATACATTTATCTTAAAAATAAAACTGAATACATAACTCATTGTAACAACAGTTGCTGTGTAAATTGATAAATCCAAAAGATAAAATAGTTTTGTGTATGTATCACAGTAGGTACATGCAATAACTCTGCGCATATTTGCACGTAGCCGGCGTGCGATTTTAAACTTTATGTCTAGGAGTTGCAAATGTTGACGTCGTGTTTGAGAATAATCGTCGAAATGACCGGTGAAGGCCTGAGGTCAGCTACTGGCAATTCTTGAAAGTAGTCTAACGTGATGTCATGTCAACGAGATTCTGCGGTTATGTTAAATCACGTGCTATTCTATGAGTTATTTAGATATAAAAATACTATTACTTTAATTATATAATTATCGAACTGATCTTATATTACATTTGATTTATGTTTCGTATTTAACATTTTTCACTTTCGTGCTCCGCACAAGCGAATAAATTCTTAATAATTTTAAGAAACTTGAAGGTTTTTAAAACTTTAAGGTTTCTTTTGTAGTTTATTGTTATGCCAAACAACAAATTGCTGTTATATTATAGATTGTCATCAACATTTCTATAATACCACAGTATCAGCGTGAATAGACAGCATTATTGCATAAGTAATGAATTTCATAACATTCTCATCTCTTCGACCACAAAGATAACCGTGGTTGATTTTTCTACGCCCCCGGCATACGGACATAGACGTTTGTACATCGGATGCATATGCGTTTCATATCAGTCAGATATAATGTTAGCTCGTTCAGTGACTCCGGTCGATTTGTTGCTATCTGACTGCGATTTAGCATTCTGTTCGGTGTTTTATTGTTTCGGTTATCAGTTGTCAGTGTTAGCAATACTCTGTTCTGTGTAGGGAATTTTGTTATTAATTCTGGGTTTGCTGCGTTGATTATGAACTTTTACAGTATTTAAACTAAACTTTCCGTAAGTATCCAAATATAAACACCAATCATGTGTCTTGACCTTTTCGTTTTTAGCGGTTAGCTATATCATTAATTTGCTTTATGTTCAATCGGTTTTGTCTAGATTATAAATTAGTATTCTTTTGCACTTTTACATTCACAACCTTTACCGCGTCTACAGACAGCATGCAAGCATTTTTTAATCATCATAAAATTAGGTCATTTTGTTATTCATTCAAGAACATTCAGTTTAATTTTGTATAAGACTTGTATTTAATATCAGAACAGAAATAGATGTATCAAAATCGACGCCGTCAGACAGTGCGTCTATTCGAGAATATATTGCTTAGAATTGAACTATCAAGGGTTTGACTCATGCGATGTCTGTAATCAATATCATTTACGGTCTTGAATTGATGATTTAGACTGACGGTCTATGTATTTTTAGTTTGTAATTTGTTACATGTCTTTCGATAGACGGAACATTGCGTTTCTACTTTCCACTTAGGTACGCATGAAATTGGGTCATACTTAATGTATTTACTCGGTGTGTGTATCTAACACTATAAAATACTTTATCCCAAATAAACAATTCCAGAACAATGTTCTGTTAGTAATGTTAGTAATAAATTTACTTACTCAATTTCATCGAAACACGCCGAAAGCCAAATAGTTCCCAATAACCCAAATCAAGTAAAGCGCGGAATTTACCGTCACGTTTGTAGCTCCTGATGTCACAACTCCGGATGAAACTGATGATTCATGTTATTTAAATGTCAATAATCGTAATCCTGTTTAATAATATAATAATAAACTTGGTATGCATAGCTTTTCCGGTCCCACCGCGTAAGGCAGCAGAGATGTTTACACATTTTAACGAAATCTCCATGTTGACGACGCAAGTCCTCCGAGATATTTGAATGATGTAGAATGTGGTAATTATTGGTATCATGACTAACGCTATATTGGGTTGTAGGCATATAAAATGCCATATAAAGTGTTTCGTAGACAATAACACAAGTATCAGTGTCGCGGTGATAGTGTAACATTACATGAAATTATTAAAATTTAAAAGATAATAATCGCATTCGAATTATATTAAACATTTTACGCACCACATCGTATGTATTTTTTATTGTTGAATCTCTGCATCATTTAGATAGGGACAGTGGATGCGAAATGTCCAAAATTAAAACTAACTAAATTACATCTCATTCCGTTATCTACTTTTATTTAAAAATGTTTTTTATTCTATTGAAAAGTCGATGTGTGATACCATTGAAGAAAAATAAAATAATAATATTGTAGCGCTGTGAAAGCATTCCACATAGCCTGACCTCACTAATGATGATAGATGGCTTGTAATAGAAACGGAGCTACAGGCCGGGCCGCTTCGGTTGTGCACCTCGCGGGTGTAAGGTCCCGGTGGATCGTTGATCAATCTAATGTACTTTTTGTTTACTTGCCCCGTGGTTATCAGTCAGTTGACGTCAATTGGCAATTGCGAAGGCTATCGCTGATGGCTGCATACTGTCTATCGTCACTGCTGTAGGTCACACAATGTTTACAGATTACGTTTGCTTTAATAGTTTCAATTATTTAAAGTCTTGATTTCGTGGAAGGTATTTGATAGTGGAAATTTTGATTGAATTTAGAATAAGGATGTTGGAATTGGAACACATGGTGTTAAATCGAAGTTTGTTAGTGTTTGCGGTATTTGAAGCGATTAGGCTGCCATCTATCGTACTGCATGTCAAACTGTACGGCGCCTTAATATTATATTAGGAATTTTGATAATAAAGAAGTTAGTTCAGTGTAAAATGAAATAAATAGTGACTTGCATTGTTTTAAATGTAATGTTTAACAACATTTCTTTACAAATTAATACAGTTGTACAAAGGCACGTGGGTAATTGACAAAGTAACGAAATGTCTTGGACACACGTCAGCCTTTATTTTGATAAATACCAAACTAATTGGAGCTAAATATCAAGGTTGTTAATGAAAATTGCGTAAAGGTAATAACCGTTTCCTGTTGTAAAATTATAATGTTGACAACGTTATTTGATTATTGCTTGGCTATGATGTCGTGCAGTCTAATTCCTCTACTGGTCATGTAGTAGTAACAGTCAAAAAAAAAAATAGGTGAGAGTTGAAACAACACAATTTTGAATTGGTGTTGGTTGTGCTCTGGCATTACTGAATTATATGGGTGGCGGCGACCACTTACCATCAGGCAGGCTGCATGCTCATCTGTCTATTTGTACAATAAAAGAAATGCACAATATAGGTCCCTTAGACGGCTAAGAAACAGTCTTTGGACTCTACAATTCCCTGTACAAAGATTTGGTGAAACTTCGACTTACATCTTGAGAAGGGATTATCGTGATCGGGATCAAATGGCGGACGTAAAACAAAATTCCGAGCAGCAATCGGAGAAGTGGTACAAAATGGCAAATCACGTATTTTGGTGTGTAGCTGTTCAGATATGTGCGTGTAACGGGACCGCGGCGTGCGAATGCGCCGACGTGAGATGTTTGGCTAATCTTATCATAACCTACTATTTGCTAAGCAACATTATAGTCGCTTTCCTCCAAATGGCCATCGCTTTTTGGGCTATTTGTGTCTAGAAAATTAATGTCGCTTCGTTGGTCTAGTGGCATCGTGCTAAGGCTGAGAAACGGTTGAGACTCTTGGTTCAAATCGCAGGTTGGCAATCATAACCAGATTTGTACCCGATGTGACGATAGAATTGCCACCTATCATATCATGGAATTAAAATAAGCTGGTGATGTACCTTTTGCACCTCTGCCTACCACTGTGGGGATACAAGAGTGAGCTCATGTAAAATTAAAGTTGTATGAAGTATTTTGTCTGTGTTTCCTCAAATGTAGAGACATCATATTGTCTATTCCTCATATATAAAGGTAGTAATAATACATAATGCTTAAGACTTCAGTTTCAATCTATAGTGTTAAATTTGTGTGGGTCTATGATTTTATGGCAAAGAAATTCTCTACTTATATTCGTTTACAAAGTTAGGAATTATAGTAGAGCTCACATATAAAAAAAATTGTCTCAAACAAATTTTTATTATCTTAAGATATTGCTAAAGTTTAAATTGTATAAGGTGAAATGCTTTTTCAATACATTTTCTTCTCCACCTACCCACATACCACTCGCAGTAGAGTTGGCGCAACATACTTTTAACACATATTACAGACGTCAACCCCTCTGGGGAGGACTATTGTTGACACCGGAACAAATCCAATACTAATTTTTAATCAACTTCATTAAAGTTACTGTTAATCTTACATGACCTTTACGTGTAATGCCATCATTTGAACTTTATGGCGCTCAGCACAATTAACAGTTGCGTTTTCGTTGGTTTTAAGTCGATCAGCACGTTCTAACAATACGGCTGGCCACTTATCTCTTATCTTTGTATCATACCATCGCATACCATTGTTATCTGGCCCACAGCGTCCGCTTAATGCTCCTCACTACATTCATTATAGATAACACTGGTTCGTTTATCACTTTTTAATTATCACTAAGTTCGCGGTTTTTTTTCCATTGATGGTTATTTATTGAGTGGATTTTAGTGGGATAAAGGGGACTGTGAATGGTACATTGGTTGTAGAGATGATACAACATGTATACGCACTCACGCCTGTATTCCCCAAAGAGGTAAGCAGAGCCTATCGCCATACCGGCCACAATTCCAGACTCCGGACTGATACTAAGCATTACGTGATAGAAAAAACCAATATCACTTTTACCCGACCCGGGGATTGAAACCCCGACTTCAAAACATCAACAGTACGCATTACAACTGCGCCATAGACGGAGTGATATAATGAAATATTTCAAAAAGTATATTTTTTTAAATTTGATGATATTTATCGTTGCAATACTAATTTTGTATTTGTGTGCCTATTATATGAAGAGTATACGGATACAACTGTAAATAATTAAGGTCTCCAATGCCACAATATACTTTGTAGTGCTTAAGTGGTAAAAGTTTCGATAATGTAGAGTCATATTACTTAATATGAGTACTTTAGTACACGACGCGAGTGGAAACGGATCACCAATACTTTAGGCCCAACGCCAATCTCACCTTCACGTCGAGCTGATTAACGGTCGAGAAAATGGCGAAACTTGGTTCCCGTTGCGAGTTGTGGGGGTCAGATGGCGAGTCGCCCCATATTACACCAAATTTTAATCCACTGTCAAATCATGATGGGAAGGTGTACCAGGGTACACCTTCCCATCAGGACACTAGGTCAGGACACTAAACTGGGATAACACCAGGTAGAAAGAAAAGAATATAAATACTTCAGTACAAAGTCAATTATGGAGCTATTGCAGTTGTTTAACAACTATTAACTTTAATTTAGCGGATCACCCTTTCACTGCTTTAGAAAACTGCATTAAGCGTTGAATCACGTCCGTATTATCGAAGAATTGGTCCATTAATGATATAGTATCATCGTAACAATATGGAAGCATTAAAAATAGACTAGACTATACAGTAGTAGACGGTATCGGTCCCCACTTCAGATACGATTTCAAGTAATGGAAACCATTCGTACTCGACGGCAATACAATCAGTAAGCTTAATTCGATTGTGGTTCGAGTAAAATCGTTGAAAAGGTTTCGTTTATGTGATGTTTGCATTTTTATTATCTCTCTCTCTCTCTCTAATCGGTCCCTCGTGTCTGAGGGTCGTGATCACCATTAGTCCACACTTGGATCATACGATCGGCCTCCATCGGTTTCTGTCCATGGCGCTTCTGACCACCGAGCTGAACTTGGATGAAGATGTGTCCTTTACTTGACGGGTCTATTTGGTTGGGGACCGTCCTCGAGCTCTCTTACCCTCCGTTTTCCTAATTACGATCAACTTTTTGAGGTTCTCATGTCTCCGTACTACGCATTTTTATAATAAGACGTAAAAAAAAGTATATATTTAAAAATTACAAATTTTTACACCATTACACATTATTAGGTACTCCTACCCTAAACATTATAAAATTTGTAATTTCACAGTTTGTACAGTGTATTCAAACGCGGTCCCCTCACTAGGCAAGCCTGTATCGAGGGGTAAATTATAAATTTTATATTTATATGTTTTTGTAATTGGTTTGTTTGGATGGAAATAGGCACGCATATTTCGTCCCATGATGAGATAAGGAGCGAGCCAATCGTCATCAATTCCGGGCTATTCATGTGCGATTTTACGAATTTAAAACTCAAACAGAAATAATGATGACCTGACCTAGGATTTCAGCCTCAGTACACTCAGTTGAGCCGCCTCACTTGACCGATAAGAATATGATATTTTGCTTACTGAAGAATTGTGTAATAGTAGATACTCAGTATTCTCTTAAGTGGTGTATTGATAGCTAATACAAAAATACTTTCCTCAATATTATAATGTTGGAATGTGTTGTCCGTAAACACTTGCTGCTATTTCTGCGCGAAGGTTCGCAGAAGTTTACATTTTTGCAATCTTTCTCAGAATATTTTCCTCTATTCAGAAATGAAGTGTATCGATTTATTCGGCTAACTTCATCATAAAAATGTTATGTTTAAACATTACCGTGGAATGTTTAACAACATTTCGAGTTATTTAACAATCTTTTGTGATTTGTGATAATATGAGTTTTATTTATTTGGTTCGTTAACAGCATGAATCTAAACTGTTTGAAAATTCCTATTTACCGACTAATCTTTAATTTATTTGAATTAGTGGGTTCACAATTAACATTAATTAAAAAATGTAGAGCATTCGCCAAACGTCAACTCCAGAGGGGTTGACGTCAGGCAGGCGGCCGGTCGTAAAAACGACAAGCCAAATATTTCAGTTTTGTCTACACTAGGCTACACTACGTATGGGTCGGCTCGATCGGATTGTTACAGGTGTTTCACAGAAAACTAACGTGCGTTAGCAGCTTACGGTTGCGTTTCGTACGGTCAGTGAGATATCCGGAGGCCCAGATGCCCTTCTGATGTATTGTGAATTTTTATAGTCGGTGGATGTCACTTACCATAAGGTGACACACTTACTAGTTTTCCGCCCTCTGCAATTAACAAAAAAAAACTGTTTATACGAGTCTTTTATGCTTTTATAATTCATTATTTACATGGATCATTATGATGATAGTCTGTACAAGAAAACAATCCAAAAACCGTCAAAAATGTTCACCTACTTTCATAAAAAACAATTAAAATAACTTACCAAGCACATATATTCATACTTCCCGTTCAAACGCATTGTTCGGTGGGAAAATGGATGGGAAAGTAAAGAATCAAATTAATTATATTCTTCCATTATTTTATCGTGCACTGTCATACGCAATCATTTCATTTTATAACGAACGCGAAAAAAGTAATTTAATTGCATTAATGTATGGGTTTTTAGAATGCGCTAATTGTGCTCGATATAAGTAATAAGTTCTTCGTTTATAGTAATCCGATTTTCATTAAGTGGATTTTATTTGTTAAATCTAGTTGGTTTTCAAATTCCATTTTTGTTGACATTTAGGTACTTATCAACAAGTGAATAGTTCATGGGAGGTTTTTTTGCAGTTTAAAAACTGATTTGAAATCATTGGCAGTGAAACATTATGTTAGATGTTCTATCATAACTCAGAAGGAATTTTAAGGTCCCTTAGTAATTTTAAGGTCGCTTACACGTAGGGCTTATCGAGCTTTTGACAAAACTTTAATACTATATTTTCTTCTATATTAGATCGATCATAAGTCAACAACTCTATATATATATATTAGTAGACCAATTATTTGATAACATATGCGAAGATTTCTGTGAAACGCTAATCCCTATTTAGGTTGTCTGAGTTATATTGCAAACAATGGGATTAAAATGCTTTACCTGTAATTTTATTTTAATTGGATTTTTAAATGCTCTTTATATCTTTGCTTTGGAGGGATAGGTATCGATCGACTACTTAACGTCAATTTCCCTTATATTCTTAATCAAATACCACGTTGTTCTACGCAACCTATAACCCTTCAGTTTCCCATGAAGTAAGAAATTCTCTCATCACGATTCCCCGGTAGTACCTAATAGGTAGCAGGGTCAAAAATGTTTCGCGGAAGGGCCTACAAGACCCGTGGTTCCGCGAATTGAGCGCTCGCGCGGTATCGCATGCCACCGGGCTATCGGGTTTCGTAGCGCCGGGTTTTGTTGGACAAAATAAATGATTTTTAAAATATCAGAGTGTAAGCGTCCCATATGCTCTACTAGACCATATGCTTCCATTTATAGTTAACTAGCTTTTGCTCCCTTCTCCACCTGCGTAAATTTCTTTTTCCGGGACAATAAGTACGCCTTACCAAATTTCGTTAAAATCCGTTCAGCCGCTAAACCGTAACCTTCAGACAGAGTTACATTCGCATTTATAATATTAATAAGGATTTTGTGCATATGTAGAATAAATAGATACTTTATAATTGGATACTATATTTTTAAGATTCGATATTTGTTATATGTGAACATATTTTCACTAAAACTATTTCTGAGCTGTTAATAATGTTACTGTAATTACAATGTCATTCATCTGATCATCATTCAGATTATGATGTCACCCTTGTTTTGTGTCAGTGTAACAATGCCTATATTTACTTTTATCTTTCGACTTTGTACATTGTAGTGCGTCATTATTTTCGAAGCCTTAATTAAGCAAAATAGACATGCTATCTTTATAATAGTCTGAGATCATACTGCGTGATTTCAATATCCATGCAGTTTTTATAAATAATAATTAATAAAGAAATACCGTACTGCCGGGTTGCCTATCAAAATATGGCTGCAATTCAACATTTGAATGTTGAAGTCATGTATTGCTATTTCACATTATAACAAGATTTAGTATTAGAAGTAAAAAGACGTTCATAAAGAGTGTTGCTCGCGCTTTGTTCGAGTCAATTACTGTTTTACCTTTTACTGTGTTGCTTAGTATCTCTATTCTCTATATTCTAAAAAAAGTAACTGGTGCCGCCGCCGGCGCTGCCAAAAGCTTGTCACGCTATCTCCTCGGAAACCGCTGGGGGTATGGGGTCGAGACCGATACCAATCGATGCAGAATAATGTGGGGAAGAAAGTAAGATATGTCTCATATTCGTCGGACTTTAAGATGGTCATGGACATGGACTTTTCATTTTATATTTTGTGGAAAAACATGGACAAAGCCCCTAGTGTTTAAAAATTAAACCTTTAAATACCATTTTGTTAGGCTACACGAGTTATATTCGGTAGTCGTATGCATACTAAAATAAGAATATTTACTGACCCCTGAGAATAAAAGATTCAATTGTGTGTTTAAAATCTAATCAAATATTCTGAACTGTTCGTATCTTCTCATATTATTTCTCAATATACAGTTACACACTAAAATGAGTTAAAAATATTTCATGGACATTTCCACGCTGTCCATCTCAAAAACTCACCGATCTTACAATACGCAAATTGCCTAGAAATGTCCACTAACTAGATCCAATTTATTAGTCCTTAAGAATTTTTATATAATTTTTCTCCCACATAATTTCGTTAGCATTATAAATACATGTTTAAAATTCGCATTTGCAAGTCGACAGGCGTAAATTCCATTTAGAATTGCATTTATTCAAATCAGTATGTAAGAGGTTATACATATTAATTGTCCACATATTTAGCATTACATTATAGAGGTAAAACATGTGGACGGCTGGGTAATTTTGAAGTCAAATGTTTTTGAAATGACTCGCTTTCATTGGTAGGTGTTGGGTTCTGTAGACATTAAATTTTTTAAATATGCGGTCAAAATTATGCGGTAATTTTGTATAAAAATGATGACGTGTTTATTTCATGTTATTATAAGAATTCCTGTTACATTTTATTCATTTGTTGTTTTTGTTTAAATGAAAGTCATGGTGATAACATTTGTGTTGCTGTTGACTAACACAAAAATATGATTTGTTCATTAATAATATCGATGGTTTTGTGATGAAATGTTATGTGTCGTTCGGAAAATTTATATTTGTCTAAATGCGTTCACACTGTTTGTATTTACAAATAATATTTAACTATAAGTCTAATGTGGAAGCTTAGATTTAAAATACCCAATGATTCACTGAAAATAAAATCACGTACGCACACTCGAATTCCCCGAAGTGCGGTACCCTAAAAAGGGTTTCGTATAATTTGTATTATTTTGATTGCGATGGTAGAAAATTGATGGTTGCGAGCGATTATTATTTCTGACCCGGTATTCATGTTCCCGGAATGAAGGTCGACCAGAACAGGCCTTGGGCGGCACAGATGAGGGGGAGAGGCGGCCCGCGGCTTCCAGGATTATTTTTTTAAGGAACTAAGACATTTTGTTCGTGAAGGAAAATTTGTTGTGAATTTTTCTTGCAAGCTTACATTTTATAAATTTAAAACAAAAATTCTAATTATATTACTTGGGATTGAATAAATACATATAATTATAATGTTTGATTTATATACCAGTTTAATTACTGCCGTGGAATGAAGTTTATATACCACTCGCGGAATGTTAATTACAACTTTTTTTTTGTTTATTCGTAAATGCTATGAGTTTTATTTCATAACCGTTCAATTGGGACAGTTCCTTTTTAAAGTGTTGAGTGTTTTGTCGCTACAGTTCTATGGGAATGACCTTAAGGTATTAAAATGTAAGAAACAAATATTAATCGTGTGAATATGAAATAAAGTACCTAATTAAAATGAAAATGACTATAAGGTCGGTTTTGATCAAAATATACTCTACATACTAATATAATAATATAAGTGCATTATTAGGATTTATTTTATACGCTTTAGTAATCTTTCTTTTGATTTCAAAAACTACGAAGTGTGACAATTGTGATCAATATAGAACAGTTATAACATCAGATTAAGTACTTAATTTTAAGTGCCTTATGAGATGGGGAAAGCCGGACATTGTTATTCATACTAAATCATAAAAAAAACATTGTCAATGCGCATTTTAATCATATTAATGTATTTAAGTTAAATCTTAACCAAAGGCATATTCAACGCGCTACTCGTATTGGCGCAAGTCGGCATGTTTTTTATAATTAATTTCTTTATCTGCAGGCTATTTTATTTAACAGCCCATATACCCGAGCAAACTGTTAAGTGTGAATGATCATTATCTCCATTGTTACTGTTTTTCAACTTCCGTACAGCGCATTACATTCTCGGAAATTGATTGCCATCATTTTGACTGGCAGGCGTTGTTTTTGGGGCCGAAACCTTGAATTCTGTCCTCATTTTTCGACGTTTGACTTTGACGGTTACCCTTTCATACTTTGATAAATAATGTTCATAATTTTTGTATTCCATGATACTCTTAAGTTAGTTTTTAAAGCTGTTTTGTTATATTTTATTGATAATAATCAGAGGTGATCGACAACAGGCAGGAGACAGGTATTAAAAACTGAGTCAAATCCTTTCTGTGAGGACTGTTAAATGAGTGTGACTCTAGCTTGGAGTTGTGTAAGGACAGGAGGTCTAGGAGACTTATTATCATTACAAGCGTTTATATTTAACTAGAGGAATGAGCTGAATTTATTAGTAAAAAAATATTCAGCCAATATTGTAGACATAGCTTTAGCACAGGTTTTAGTTCAAAGTTTGCGTAAGCACAACATATTTTCTTTCACGCATGTTTGCTTTGGAGGCTTTGTGTTGCTACACAAATATTCAATTACGGATCATAAAAGTTAATTTAACATGTCATCTCCATTGTTGGTTTAAGTAAAATATTCATTTTAACAACGCAAATTCTTGCAATTACTTAAATTAAATCGTAAAATGTTTAGAAAGGTGTGAGACGGCAAATGTGTTGACAAAAGTTACAATGTAACTTGATGACCGACTCCAGAGTACTCGATTCTATTGCTACAAAGACTGCTGTCATTACATTAAATTTCAAAGGAAACAAACTGTTCATAAATAGTGGTGTTGCCACCGGGTTACGCGTACAAAAAATCATGGTAAAAAGTCGAATGGAAGACGGCGCCGAGCAGCCCGACGACGCGGCGGCGACGCGACTTGGCGGATGTAAGATGTACATCTAACGAGTTTGCTTCATCAATGTTTTGATGTATTAACATTTGTAATGCACCGAAACTTAACAACCAAAGGTGTGTTTTGTATGGGAAAAATTTATACTTCGGTTTGTTTCACACTGTGTTTAATTAACAGATAAATTAAAGATGTTGAAATACAAAATAATGACTGTCAATACGCGCGGTGAAGCGTATGGCAAATTCATAATTCCTAAATTGACTGTTAGATGTATTAATTCATGAATTATATTGAAAAAAACATTGTGGAACAAACCCATTTTGTGATTCTGGTAACATTTTGATTAAAGTGTAAAGTCGACTCAGTACAAACAGCCCAGTCTGGATAGGGTATTCAAAGTTTGTAATAAAAAAGAACTATGACCTAAATAATATATTAGACAGCCTCCGTGGCGCAGTGGCGAGTAGCCGGTTGCGAAGCGTGAGGCCGTTGGTTCGATTCCCGCACCTAGACAAATGTTTGTCTGATTCACAAATATTTGTCTCGGGTCTGGGTGCTGTGGGACCGCAAGTGCCTCGTAGTTCCTGATACCTACGATACAGTTTTACCTCGTGTGGGGTCAGGACTATGTGTGTGTCTGTTGGGTGTATATATCTAAGTAAAGAAGAATTTTCAATTCAAAGACAATATATACAGTAACGCGTATCTAAATGTGATATTCCGGAATCGAAACAGTGAATTCACTCTAAAACATATTTATGGCAATAAGAAGTGAGCACTTAAATCCGTACTTAAGCATCCACAAACTCAGAGCCGTCGAAATGGAGGTGGAAATATATGATCCCTGTCAACCTTCAGGATAATAAGCGTGAAGACGCGGGCTGTGCGATACATATCGGAGACTGGCAACAGATGTTACAATGTTGCATGATAACTTGAATATGTACCTACGTCAGATTCGCTGTCATGCGTGCCATGTCTTCACACGAAAATACTTTTAATTATTTTTAAGTGTTATGAGAAGTAATTAAGATTGTGACAGTTTTTTGTCTTCATACATACATATGTATATGCAATAACGTGTGTAATGCCCGAAGGGGTAGGTAGAGGTGTAACTACACTTACATTTAGCTTAGCTTATTTCCGTCCCATAACGTGATAGGGAGCGAGCCTATTACCATACCGGGCATAATTCCAGACTCCGGGCTGATACTAAGAATTTCTATAGAACCAATATAACTTTTACCCGACCCGGGGATCGAACCTGAGGCCACAGCGTACGCATTACAACTGCGCCACCAAGGCAGTTTTTGTCTTCAGCTATAGATATACATATACTTATCTGTTAGATAATCCGTAACCTGTGGCTGGACACGTGACGTGGCAATTTAAATAAAGTCATAAATTTTCATGTAAAAAAATCTAAATTCAACAGTTTAACTACATCGTGCACATTTTAAAATGACTAATGACAATGATTCTCTGTTTTTCCATTTATCGCAGTTTGTTTAAGTTGACGCAAGTGACACGTACCTACCTAACCGACGCGACTGGGCCAGTGTTTATTAAGAATTATACTCCTATGACAAATTTTTTGCTAATACAAGGTCCCGACTCCAACCGATATTTTAGACCAGTTTCGTCTATCCTTGTATGAAAGGATTGACTCGGATTGAATCAGAGCGGCCTATTTTCCTGCAGAGAAAATCCCGATTACGGATACCTTCCCAGCCCTGGTGGATGGGGGGATGGTTATGTCGGACTCACCAGCCTTCCGAATCAGTTGTCTGAACGACCGATGGGTCGGGACCAAAAATCCCTATGTTATACCAACTCAAAACCCCGCGGTGACTTTCTTCAGCGCAAGTGGGACGATCTCGGGGGATCCTTAGTGTGTTCTGGATTGCTGTCAGTACCGCTCCTGCGCTCTTCTATTTCGCTTTCGCACCTCCACAGCGTTTTAGTTTAGACGAACTGTACCATTTGGCTTCACGCTACTAAAGACGATAAATACACATTTACTCTATCAATGATTTTGAGTTGTGAGTTTTCAAAACAACACTCTTAGATTTCCATCAGGGGTGACGTACCATGCATGCTGATAAGGCGGTTTTAGCATACGCCAATCCCGCGAAATGTCGCGCAATCATATTATGTAATAAAGTAACACACGAGTGAATTCGCGTCAGCGATAGCTTATGTTTTGCTCAAATTTGTAGTACTTTTATTGGATAATAATTTTAACACATTTTCAGTCGATTAATTATTTAATTGTATAACAGAACTAGAAATCTATATAAATTAAAATGAATGGCTAAATTTTTTGCTTAGCGCAAAACTCGAGAACAGCTGGACCGATTTTGATGTATTTTTGGGTATGTTTAAGTGGGTCCCTGGATGGTTTATATTCACAATTGGACCCGGTGGCGCTGCAATCGGGTTCTAACTATCAATAATTATATGTTGCGGGTGAAACCGCGTGGGATTTTATCCGATTTTAGGCATATGAACTTTACGAACGGCAACCCTGTGGGCCTATTTCACAATGTTCGAGTAAAATTTAACCACCAATTAACGTATAAGACAGCTATTTTTTAAAGTGCCTAGTGGACATCCTTTCTCCGGTATTATGTCACAGTGTAACTTTTGTATTTGGACATGTCATATTTTATTTGGTAGGTAAGTAGCATTTACTCAGAGGTCGTTAAACAGGCGCTAAAATATAAAATAAAGCGTAATGTTACGCGTATATCCGGCATCAACTAAACTAGAATCAATAAAACTTCATACCATTCAAATTAATTAGGACCGACATAGTAATTTGTAATTAATTGAGTAACGAATGAACGGACATTACACTATAACGAGATATTAGATAAGCGTTCTGTAACCTATTATGAGCAGTAGCTATTAAAATAATAATGATGATATTCCTATAAAGAAATTTGCCAGAGTAACTGATGGAAATGCTATTAAAATAAAGTTTTTTTTGTTAATTCTTGCGTATACTGTATTCCTAACGAACATTGTAAAAGTGTTGTAACATTGTTCTATTATACTGTTAATTTTATTATAATTACAAATTACGTTTAATTTCATGATTGAGTAATATACATTTAAGTTTAAATTCTGGATTACACATTCTGAAGTAAAAGGATAAAAATTTATTATTCATATTTTTAACTGCCGCTTATAGGTTTTAAAATTATGCTTAGTCCTATTAAAAATCATAAAAACAGGAGCATCTGAAAGAGAAATTCAAGTTCGCAGATCTCAAAAGGGTAATTCTCGTATGCAACAGATTTTTTACCGAACTGAGATTGGATTGTGATTTGACAAAAAAAAAACTATTCTACTCCCCTTTTAGTTCGGTCCGGTTTCAATATGATCTCATCTCGATCTCATTACAATCTCAATTCAGCCACAATTTTAACGTTTATATAAGGACATGTGTCATTTAAAAATGTTAGCAGAATGCCATTTACGATCTCATTTCGATCTCTGTTCACATTTGATGTTGATTATCGGTTTATGAGAATACCATTTGCAACTTTCTAGACACTGAGACTAGATCGCAATGATATTTTGATCATTTTCAATTACGAGAATTGACCATCTGATAAATTGAAGAAATAAAAAAATATGTCCATGTTGAGAATCAAGGAAAATCTGGTTAGAATGATATTGAAATTAATATCCTAAGTTTAATAGTAGAGAGAATAGTTGTCCATGCTAATTGGCCCTACAACGATGCACTATCGGAAACTATAAAGTAGCAGATCGCATTAAAAATGTCGTAAAATTTCCAACCGTCACGTCCTTTTTCTATAAAATTAAATGCTAAATAACAATTTGGTTTACTGATATGTTGTGTGGTCATAAAAGACGATGTTGGACGATTTTTATGTTTTGTTCTTTAAGATTAGACTGTTAAATCGGAGCAGTGTGTTAATTTTTAATTGTTATTGATTGTAATTGTACGATCCATTTTTACTAGGAACTACTTTCTATTACTATATTATTATTTAGTGATTTCTTAGGTTTACGCGAATATTACACATTGAAATAAAACTAGTTTATACGAACTAGTAAAATAAAAATTAAACCGCGATAAAATCCGTATAAACTAGTTTTATTTCAATATATTATTATTGTTATTGAATTAAGGTTTTACATGTGATTCTAGAATCTTATTTATTTTTCTTGATTCGCATTTACTGTAATAGTATAGTATTTTCTTTCATTCTGCATGGCGTTATCTCAACTAATGCCAGGATTCAGCTTCTCGTATCATAGATTTGATGGTATTTGGTATGCGGCGACCCGCCGCGCCGTCGGACCCCCAAAACCCGCAACGGGAACCAAGTTTTGCCATTGCCTCATCCGTTAATCAGCAGGATGGGGTCTGTCATTCTAGATTAGATCATCTTTAAAGAGACACGAATTTCACACTTAATAATTATCACGTTTTGCCTAAATTGATTTGATTTTTTATTACGTTCACTGACGGACGAGCATGTCGCCTGATGGAAAGCGGCAGTGCCAACCGGATACAGAAGCAACATCGTCCAGAACTTTGTATTACAATGTACTGCGTAGCAATGCACTGTGCTCGTTACAGTGTTAAATATGACACTTTAATACACAAGTCCTAGTCTTGTACATAAATTTATTGGTGTTTAAATCAATATTGTAAAATAGGCTCTAAGCAACGCCCAGTATTTTCATTCGCGTTAATATCCTTCAAACCGATATACCTACAATATGTAACAAAAACCCTGAAGTTCCTTTTAACCACGTTATCAGAATCGTTATTCAAATTTAAAGCAATATCTCAATTAAGAAAATTCTACCATAAAAATTACGATTGGCGATCACCCGGTGGTTTATCATAGGTGGTGTGGTAAGGTTACTCGGTACGGCACCTTTTTACTATTAGAGCAAGTCGCCGCTTTACTAATACGCACCTAAAACACATTAAAATTATAGTTTTTAGTAGTATTTCATTTAAAATACACTTTCATTGAGCGGCTGGCCCACCATCTGTCCCATTCTTATGTTATATTTTTCTCATTAGAGATATTTCCTTGTGTTTAAGTATCGACTCTCACTACACCGCTAAAAGGACCGACAGGGTTTTTATTACATGTTGTATAGGGAAGCTTACACACTGGTAACATGGCAACAAAAAAATCGGTGATACCTCGTGTACGAGAGACCTACCATCTAGTATTATTTTGATTGAACCAACCATCTTTATATTCAATTCTATGCAATAGATTAATCCAAAGCCGATGCAGGAGTGGTAGTTATGAAAGAAGTGCAAACGCTACTGTATAAACAGGAACGCAATGATCTACCGCGGTCGTGTCTTCGTATGATATATCTGCCGGCGGTGTTATTCGCAACGCCCCGGGCAGGACTCAGTGGAATAGATTCTTTGGAATCATTTAATGTAACTACTACTACATTACTACCATTAAAGTTATATTGATATGCAGCTATCTGTTTGGGGTCTGGGTGCTGACGTCAGGCAGGCGGCCGGATGTAAAAACTACAAGTCAAATCTTTCTTTAACATGTGTTAAAAAACATGTTGCACCGACCCCGTTGCGAGTGCGTGGGATAAGGGCAGGTGCAAGAAAGGAAGGAAAAGAAATACAAGCAATATTGGACTTTCGGGCCTCGTCAGACACTTAAAAATTATATAATTTCTGTTGTTATTAATCTATATTGGAGCGTCATCGTCCTTCGAGATTGTCGAATCACATAACTAAAATTATAGTATCTAACGTGGCTGTATTTTTTATAGCATATGGCAAACGAGCAAGTAGGTCACCTGATGGTAAGCTATGCCCACGACCCATCTACGCTAATACCAGAAGAATCATGGACGTGTTGCCAACCTGTGTTTAATATTTCGTAATGGCATGACAACTGGAGTTCTTGCTATGATTTTTGATCCTTGTTTTCTGAGAGCACAGAGATCATTTCATAAAAGAAAAATACGACTATACTTTCAGGTTCTAAAAGAATAAAAATTCAACATTCAATTTCCTTCTGTATAAGCTTTGTTTAAAGTTTGGCGTTACTAATCATAGAATTTTAAATGTTCTAATATTTATCAAAATGGGACGTAGTTGAAAAAACGTCACTAAAACTATTTTATATTCTTTCAAGCTTGAATATGAAATGTCAATCCACCACATAACTTACGAGAGACACTTTAACAGATAACATAGACATTTTAATGTACATTTCGATACATATAATGATAAATGGTTACTAGTTACAGTTGGTGGCGATGCATCTAGATAATATGCAAAGCGTTTCTTGCATTTTTCACCGTGAACGCATACTCTGGAATTGATTAAACCCATTAATGCAACGTCGTCATAAATCGTACGTGAATGCGCATTTATCATAAGCAACTGAAGATACATATTTTGATCTCAAAACAGTCGCGGATCGAGGAGACTGCCTGAGGGCAAATATGTTAGATCAAGAATCGTCGCTTTTAAGTAGAGCCACGCTGTAGACAGTTTTGTCTATAAAATGAATGTTGTTACCACTGTCTTACAGAAAACCGACGTAAAGTAGGGGCTTGCTGCTGCATTTCGTACGTTGAGTGAGATATCCGTAGGCTCAAATCTATTCCCCTTCCAATTTCTTAATTATCCCTTTCCTTTACTTGGCAACGCGTCCATGATCCTCAGGTATTGTGGATGTTCATAGACAGTGGACATTACTTACCATCAGGTGACCCACTTTCTCGTTTGCCAGCCTCGGCTATACAACTACCTCTATTTGAGTGATCAGTGAACAGTATAAATAAATAACTCAACCCAATACTGGACAGCCTCCGCGGCGCAGTAGCCAGCTCCGAAGCGAGAGGCCGTGGGTTCGATTCCAACACCGAGACATGTTTGTCTAATCCAAAAATATTTGTTTCGGGTCTGAGTGTTGTGGGACTATTAAATACACCCACCCAACAGTCACACACATAATCCTGACCCCCACTAGGTTAACCTGTATCGTGGGCATCGGGAACTACGAGGGACTTGCGGTCCCACAGCACTCAGACTCGAAACAGGTATTTGTGGATCACACAAATATTTATCTCAGTGTGAGACTCGAACTCACAGCTTTTCGCTTCGCATCCGGTTACTCGTCCACTGCGCCACGAAGGTTGTCAAAATGGATAGAATAATATAATGGGCGGAAGGGTGCGCATTTCTATTAAATTTGAAACACAATTGTAAATTTTCGGTTCAATAGATTTATGATTTGATATTAATATGGATGCCATTAGTATTGTTTATGTACTCTACTTTTTTTATTACCGTTAATGACGAGACGAGCAGGTCACTCGCCTTATGGTAAGACTTACCTACCCATAAAGAAGCAACACCAATCAAAACTTAGAATTATGATGTATCTCATGACACTGGACTGCGTTCGTCACTACGAGATGTAAGATTTTAAGTCTCATAATTTCACTAGCTACAATGCCCACCAAACCTAAACAGAACATTGCTTGCACACTATTGCTTGGCGTCAGAAATACACCGGTGGTACCTACCTAGACGCATACAAGGGACCTACCACCTAGTAAATTACTGGTGCCTCGTATGAGAAGGTTAGAAAGAAGAAAGGAAGGAGAAGAAGAAGAAGGAGAAGGTACGCGCAAACATTATTGTGTTTCGGTTTGAAGGTTATCGAAGCCTATGAAATTACTGGGCCTATGACTAACATAAAAATAATATTTGATCAATACTCACTAGCAACCGGGGGCATTTCACCCCCCTGACCCCTCCTGGTTCCGACCACACGCAATAAACACGATAAGCAAATTTAAATATTTGATTATAATCTATGCAATGTTAAACGTTTAATCCGATTTCCTACAAATGCGTTTGATGACGTTATTTATTTATAAAATTCGTTTGGTATGTGTCGACGCGGATTAATTCTAATATGATATTTATTTTTGATTTTCCACGCTATGAGTGGCGCCAGTTATTACGAAAGAGTATTAATTGAATGGAATTATGCCAGAATAATCCGAGAGGCGGTGCGTTCGGTTTCCGTATGGACACTATCTTCAATCACATCGGGTTTTGGGTTCCAAAGTTGTGCAAGTTCGGTTTTGATTTGTTTGTTAATTTTTGGATTGAGTCTATTCTTTAGTATTTTTTTTTGTTACAATCCATATAAATTGAGATTATTATCTATGCTAGTGTACATAATTCAACTCATTCTTGCACGTCTTGTTGTGTATGTCTGATTTTATTGTATAGATACAATACAATGACTTTGTGTGCCTACTTCTTCTTCCACCTGCCCTTAGCCCACTCGCAGTGGTGGCTTGTAGTTTTTATGAATGGTCACTTGCCTGACGTCAACCCCTCTGGGGATAAAACACCCAGATCCGAAATAAATGTTTGTGGATCACACAAACATTTGTCGCGGTGCGGGGATCGAACCCGCAGCCTCTCTTTTCTCAGCTGGAGGCTTTGTGCCTATTGATATCGCTGACGCGTCACTGGCACACGAATCAAAACTACATGTTTTTAAGCTCACGCATATTGGCGTTCACAAAGCTAGATATGCAATAATGAACCGATTTAACTATACACTTGCAACTAGCCATCGTAATGCAGATCAGCACAAAAGCTTCATGTATCAAAATATTAGTTATAATAATACAAATAATTCTACAAATAACAAATAATACTTTCAACGTCTTTGTTTTGCTTGTTACGCTTTATCTTTGAATTACGTTTCAGGTTTCTTGCAAATGAACACATAGGAATATTACACAGCTACTTCGTATAAAACCACGTATTAAAGAGATATTTTTAAGTAAATATTATTCTTTAAAGTATACTTTTCTTTTTCTTTCTATACTTACTTAGTACTTTATTATCGAATGAGGTACGTAGGCATCATTAAGGGTGAACCGTTCCTCTTGATATTTAAATTCCATTTGAATCGTTTGCGTGTAGTCATTAAAACACGTGCCTCCACAGTCATACATTCGGAATGCGTAGAATGAGGATCAGTGCACAAAGAAGACGAAAAAAATGAGCTTAACGCATCATGCGCGGGTTCAGTTCAAATTTAATTTATAATTAATGCTATGCAGGAGAAAATAGGATAAATAAACATAAGTCTACCACGTAGTGCATAATAATACTATGTGATGAGAAATATTAAATTTACGAGTATATTGATGAATCATCTAATGTGTATCCGCAGCCAATAAATGAATATAATAAATTCATCCAACAGTCACACACATAGTCCTGACACCCCCCACACTAGGTTAACCTGTTTCGTGGGTACCAGGAACTACAAAGGGCTTGTGGTTCCATAACACCCAGACCTGAAACAAATATTTGTGCATCACATAAATATTTTTCTCGGTGCGGGAATTGAACCCACGATCTCTCGCTTCGACTACGCCATGGAGGCTGTCAAATATATCTTAATTTTACTGGATGTATACATTTTTGTAATAAAGTTAAAAATGTTACTTAAGGTATTTTGGCAGTCTTGATACAAATATGACACACGCTTCTTATTTTAACTATCGATTGTATTGTGAAATTCTGACCTTTTATGTGCTTTTTATTTTCTTGTTTTCGATATCACGTGTATAATCTTTATCTGTTTTCATTTCCGGTTTTTCACGCGGAGGTTTTGTTAATACTTGATAGACCATATTACATAGAGAGATACAATAAAATTATCGTTTTTTTAGACCGAATCGACGTAACTAAGAAAAAAATCTGTTATTTATTTAGAAGGAACTTTGAATTTCAAAATTCTTATTGCAATGAACCAAGAAGAGTCATGAATTTTTCACTATACCGCCGCGCGCTCTAAGTGTTTTTTCTTGACATTTTGTCCTTTTGATCCCTAAAGCCTGCTCACGTGATGCCAGCGAAAGACCAGCATTCATACATATTTTTATTTGGCCATTCAGCTCTCAATGGTAAAGTATCTATTGAATTGAGATTTCTTACTTAGTACGCTTTGACAGGAAGTTGTTGTGTTCTAGCCTTTATATTCACTTAAAGCGTTTTATGTTTGCTTGTATGAAAGCCATTCATGTTTTATTTTACTGTATAAAAGATATGAAGTATGATAAAAGGTTTATAGTTAAATGTTTCTATGGCGATTGTTTATGTGGGCAGTGAATGCGGCGAAGAATTTTTTCATACAACCTATACAGTTGGTCATAATTTTATTACAAATGGCTGTAGATAAACAATTTCGTGAGAGATGTTTAGCCACAGTATTTTGCTGGCAATACCAGTTGGCATTGGACTATTTCTAACTTATAAAAATATTAAAAAATACTGCAATGTGTGGAATAGTGCAACAATTACAATCGGGTGAGATAACTCTTAATTGTTGCACCATTAAGCCTCATGTAATAGAGAGAGAGTTCCTCGTACGACATAGTCAAGAATATAACAGGAAACTGGCATTTACAAGGCGTCGTCATTTGGTTATTTTTTTGGGACTATCATAAACAAGAGTTCTCTGTTATTTTCTCGTCTTTGCCATGTGATAAACTCGCTCCATCTAAATGGAGCTTTAATGACAGTAATATAACAAAATCACATAAGCAATGACAATTTAAGATACTGTCATTGTACTTTACCATTTTCAACTTTAAATTCCAGTTCCATACATTACAACACTTAGACGTATCACAATATATTTCATAAATATTTTACATTAATGTTGATGAATGCGTGTACCAGATAAAGTACACCGAGGCGTGTATGACAAATGTGTATGGAATGTCACCTTTTCATGTCCACGTCGTGATGATATTTGATATGGAATTTTTACGGACCAATAAAGCAGAGGTTAATGTATACCTCATAACTGGCGCCCTTTGTTCGATGTTACCTTTGGGAAATAACTTAGTTTCGTTTGGTGAGAATTGACGTCATTGTAGAGTAGATTACTTATATTGTCTTTGGGAGAGCCTCACAATCAGAAATGCTACATTATTAACGTGGACGGGTACATGAATACACAGTACTATGATTTAAATTGTACGCTTCGGAAATCATTGTTCATTTTGGAAAACACGATAGACGATGATGACTATCTCATGTGGAATATATAACATTCGTTTATTTATTTATTTCACATATTTTATAACATATGTACAAGCGGATTTAATACCTGAGGAATTAATTGATTATGCACTTATTTTTCTCTTAAGTCCCTGGAGAGACCTGAAAATGCGGCAGCAGTATATTCGTACTAAAACGTGTTAAACCCAAGATTGACAAAGCGCATTAATTTACAAGTAGTACTAAAGTACTACTACTATAGCACAATTTACATTAGCGATTATTTGATTTTATATTAGTTTATATCTACGAGTTCCAAATACTTGAAAGCTCACAAATAGCAGTGGACATTGAAGATATAAACTAATATAAAGTCAAAGAATCGCTAATGTAAATTGTGCTATATATAATAAATAAATATCTTTAAACACCTCTTGTAGTACTAAATTTCATCATATTTTAAAATAGTAGTATATTTTATTGGCTTACATAGACAATAAAGCTTATGGCCCACTTGATAAATGGATATTAGTAATGTCCATTATCATACAATTGCGCTATTGTCACTGTTTCTATTTAAGATTTTTGTAGATCTTTATAATCATAGCTTTTAAATTAAGTTTGCTACTTCAGCCGTAGTTCTTTCGAAACAAGATAAAAGTTACACTTTGTCTCACCTATTTTAACGCCATAAAATTGTTACTAATAAATAGAGATCAATAAAAGTTTTTAGATTAAGTTTAACGCAGTTCGAATGGTAACTTATCTAATGAATAAACAATACACGAAAACGATGACATCGTAAAACTACCGGAGTAAGAATGTGGAATATCGAGCTCACAATGCATTCCTGCATCACAGATTATAAAACATATATACATATACACCCAACAGTCACACACATAGTCCTGACTCCACACTAGGTTAACCTGTATTGTGGGTATCAGGAACTACGAGGGACTTGCGGCCCCACAACACCCAGACTCGAAACAAATATTAGTGGATCACACAAACATTTGTGTCGGTGCGGGAATCGAACCCACGGCCTCTCGCTTCACAGCCGCCTACTACGGCTACTCGCCCGCTGCGCCACGGAGGCTGTCATTATTATCTCACAATAATATTTTTTATACGATGTGTGGCCAATTATATTTTATATTAATATCGATCGCTATAGCTTGCAACGACTGTTTTTTATAGTAAATATCTGTATCTGGTACAATCCTTAGGCCTGTATTCACAAACAACAACAAACAACCTTATGTAAGCTCTTTGCCAAGTGTCCAATTCTGTGTACATGATTGGTCTGTTTTGATTTAGCGCCAAAACTAACCAATGGCGTTTAGAGAAATCGTTACTATTCGTTCGCGCTCACTATGAGCTCTCATAGTAACGTAACTATCAGTGCTTGGCTGCAATGGTCTCATGAGCATCCATGATATTTAAATGTCTTATTTTTGTAAATTTAATCTCCCTTCGAATTGCAATCCAGAGCTTAGTGTCTTGATTTTTAGGGCTTCGCACCCTAAGGGTGCCAATCGAACCCTGCTAGTACCTAAACCTCGCGGTCTCTATCTATCTGTTTGTCCTACGTTTAATGGTTTCTATCTTTCGAACTATAATAGATAGTCGGTTTCACAAAATAACTGATGATAATAATAAAAAACTATAAGTAAATATTTTAAGGTGGCCAAGAAACCTTGGTGCATCAGTCCGACTTGCACCTGTTTTTGGATAGCCTAAGATCTTTAAATTAGTATATTAAATCCACCAGACATGAGACCTTGTAAGTCTAAAAAACTGGCCTATATCATTGTTCCATTTGAATATCGACAGCCCGAAGCGATCAATATTTTATGCCAACAGTAGGTACATATTAACATTTGTAATGGGATTCACGATATATGTCTTGTATTTCAACGGGTGCTTTTTAAATAATTTAAATAATTATAACATACGTGCGTGCTACATCGGCTACTGATAAATTGCCGGCTCTGCGGTTGTGACTAATTGTATGGTAAAATGTGGACGAAATTGTTATAATTGCAACGTTGTTGAACATCTGTTCCATTGCTACTCCGGTTCGCGAATGAAGTATCGTAGATATTTTGAGATTTTTCAGTTGTGTTTATTGGATTGTTATTCGAAAGCACTCTACCTATATGGTATCAAAAAGCGTCGCTAATTATATTAAATTGTGATTTAATTAACAAGAATTTATGGGTAGTGATAAACACATGTAACCTTTCAAGGCCGCTGCTCTACCTTTTTAGGTAAGTGCTAAAACATGTAGAGAGTAGGAGTAGTAGTAGAAAGTAGAGAAACATATGCCGAAGTGAGTTAATGCTTTCATTTTACCCTATCTTACTGCCCATTAATCTAAACCCAAAAATAATGTTTATTTTCCCATCAAATCATACCAATCATGTTCCGTATCTCAGTGAGCGATGAATACGCGCATTAGCCAAATTTATATGCTAAACATTCTACATTACCCTGTGTATTGGAACGTAAACTTTGGAATTCCGTATAAACATTCCATACGTCTTATTTTAAGCTAGTGACATTACCACACTCTTTTGACCCGGTGCGTTCACGGCACATTATAATTATGGACGCGTTCGAAATTTAAAAATGTTTTTTTTTCTTTCTACGTGATGTTTTGTTAATAGCGCCATCTATTATCCGTATGAGTTTGTTGTGTTATTAGACGGACCGAATTAATGGACTCTTGTAGAGCAGGGTACTTAAAAATATTCAACTTGTCTTTACGTCAAAATTTAAACTGTGGTATTTAACATCGAAAGTATTAAGAACAAAATTCCACGAACAGATAACAACAAAAGATATAACAAACGTATACATAAAAATTGATTAACATCAATAACGTACATTTTCTAAAGATATTAAACAAGAATTCCAACAACAAAGCAATTCGATCTCAAATAAGATTAGGCCAGAGAGCGCATTGAATGCGTACTCTAATGTGACACGTTACGACAATAAAAAATCAAATTTAAAAGGCTGGTAGTTTACACAAACTCATTTAACACTATCTAATCTGGCCGTACGTAAGTCGGTAGCAGCATTGTCCTTAAATCTCAACCATAAAAATAAAACGAGTTTGGTATGCCGGGGATTCTTTAGTTCATTAAATATGTCTGTTGTGTTATGGGCGGTGACGAATTGAGGGAAAGTAGCGGGGGTGTTGGATCTCCCGCTGTTGTTATTAATATTTGGTAGGATATTAAAGTTGTTACGTAGGATATATAGTTTGGCATTTAAATATTGTGGTAAGAATATGAAATATTTAATTATAGTAAATATAATTAATTGTCATTAATAAATATAAGCTAGGTAATAAAAGTTAATTTGATTTGATTCAGTGTTGGATATATTATTTAGGAATAGCGATTGCCTGGAAGTCGTCATGTTATAATAACTCACTTCCCTGGTTTACGTTTCAGGAATCAAGTTATATAACACGCCTATCTTTTCTTCTTTCTGCTTGGCGCTGTGCCGGTTTGATGCCAGGGTCCTCCTTCTCATCACGTGGTCGTAATGGTTGATTTGGTATTATGTGGGGCGCCCCGGCGTCTAACCCCCACAATAGCCATAATCATCAAAGTATTATCCTATCAAAGTTATAAGGCCCCGGGATCCTGAATTACTTATTTTCAAATATCTTTTTATTTATCTTCTTCGATACGGTAATTTCATCGAGTCACAATAAAAAAGGACCCACCATGATTTTCGAGTACGCGCCGCTCACGAATGGAATGTAACTTTCCTTGCTTCAATCATGAGAGGATGACGGCTCAGACGGGGGCATTGTCGCATTTTTACACCGAGATATTTTTCAACGTCTGCCACACGTTGGATTTCGCCGTGCTTTATGCTGTGTGTTAGCTTTTTTCATGTCCTTTTGTAATGTTTCTTGGTACGGGCTTAGGTTGTGAGGAAAATTAACTAATGCCATGGCATAGATAAATGTCTAGATATCGCTTAACAGTCCTAATTGGTGTCGTGTTTAGATTACTTATGACGGCGGACGACGACTATTGACGTGTTGCTAGTTTTTATAAAAAAAAAAATTGTTGACATACAAAAAGTCTCAGTTAGTGTAATGTCTTACGCTAGTGGGAAATGACTACATATGAATGTTTTTATAATATATAAATATCAAAATAAAAATCAAGAATTCTGATTGCATGTATTGAATGCATAAACAAATCGATGTACTATTTCTGTTAATAGTTACGAGATAACATTAATGAGTACAATATGGTTTTAATAATAGTTTTTATGGAAGCATCTATCCATAGTGACTTAGAACTCTAAGGGCGCGTGAGCCGAATTTCGTCTAAATTCTAGTTTAACCGAGAGATAGATACTTTAAATAATAATTTAGCCTAAACAGTTTTGTTCTAAGTAAAATCTACTAAAATGTAACACAAATAAATCGCCAGTTGTGGCACGTAACGAAGGCCGGGCGGGCGGGAAGGCTTCGGCGCGTCCTCGACCCGGCGCGGCGACCTCAGCGCGTGCGCCATTGTTGCGACCGGCTAATGTTACACTTAGTCGTAAACCGAACGCGACACAATACTTTCTGTCTCACTCGGACAACATTTAAAAAATATGGTACTATTATTGCCGCCCCCCGTACTAAGCAATGAATTCGTCCCTGTTTTTTTACTGATTAAGACTGCATCTGTGAAATAAATGTTCAGTTTTGTTTGCGTTTGATATAATAGAAATGACCAGAATTCGATATACTCGTACTTTACATCTCTTACAAAAAAATCTCTTATAAACACAATAAAAATATATTCTGTGATATTAAGTCTCTCAAAAACCTGCATTCTACGCACCCGAACACTCACCGCGCCTGTGCGCTGTAACAGGAGATTGTTTTCACGACGCGTGCGCCGTCGGGCGACCTCCGTCAGACCTTGGGGTCCCTCGCACCCGACTCACCATACATGTGTATATGTAGGCTGTAGTCCTATAGAGTTTCACAAGAGACGCCAAGCGAAAGCTCAATATTTTTTCTCTGCACATGTTTTAGCTTAAAAAATATTATACCCGATTTTGAGCTTATGAAATATTATGATATTTTGAACCTTACGTTATGAAAGTATACTTCATCTTTGGATTTGTGACTTCTGATATAATGTAGACATTAAATATAATATTATGTAGAGTATAAAAAAGTATATAATGTATAAAATTTAAAAGGTGGTAGCTCCCTCGTATGCGAGAGGTCGTCTGGGTTGGTACCACCGCTTTGTCTATTTCTGCCGCCAAGCAGCAGTGTGTAAGCACTGTTATGTTTCGGTATGAATGACATTGACACCAGTGAAATTACTGGGCATTGTAAGACTTAACATCTTATGTCTCGGCATGAAGAGCGCAGTTCAGTGCCATGCAGTGTTCTGTAATCCAGAGTTCTGTGACGTTGCTTCTGTTTATGGGCAGGCGTGATGCTTAACATCAGGCGAGCGACCTGGTAGTCTCATCATTCAAGCAAATAAAAAGAAAATATATATAATGTACAATAATGTAGGAGTAAAACAAAGCATTGAAGTTTTTAAGGTTAGGTATATGCGACTAGCTCTGCACTGTTCCTATACACAACTATTAATTTGCAGTAGATGTTAAAAAGCTCGCTTAACGATATGTGGGATTTAATTGTTATGCTTCTAACACTCCTGTTTTAATTAGCAATCGACTCACGAATTCTTACAACAGATTAATAGGATTCTAAGCGCATGATTCCGAGGGTTACAGCACGCATTGGGTTGGCAAATTTTCTTGAGCACAATGCAAGTTTAAAAATAAAGTGAATTGAATTATTACGACGACAATTAGTAAAACATCTGTAACTTTTAAATTACTGAATAGATTTCTTTAAACATATGTATCATCTCGATTATACCAGCTTTCAAATAAAAAGCACTACCTTCAAATTTGTGCACTCGTTTAGGCGCTATGATGCCAGACAGATACAAAAATGGTTTAATTTATAACCCCCTCTTTTTTGTCAGAGGTTCAAAATTAGAGAAAACTAGGTTAGTTACAAGTGATGAATAGATAGAATTTGGCAAAGGCCGAATTATCTACAATTTTCGCATTTCATATTTGGTGTGACAGTATTCCATGTTTATTCCTGCATTACTGCGATGTCACGTTTAAATTGTCATTGCAGTTCTAAATACTCAATGTAATGTATATTTTACGGTTACAATAGTACAAAACAACAATTAAGGTACTGTTTGCAGCTAAAAGCGACATTATTGTGACTTAATGAAGAAAAAATAGTAGAGCTGTATTTTAATCAAAGTCTTGATATTTCTAAAAAAAGTATATGTAGCAGCGGATACATTAAAGATTTAAAATAACTCCTTAAGCCATACCATACCATACTCCATACCTTGACGAAGTCCAAATTAAATTTCTCCTTAAAATATTTCTGATCATTAAAAATACCAGCCAGCCAGAATACCGCATAGTCTATGCTACAAGCTACCGTATAGAATAATCATTATTGTAGACCAGTTTTTCAAGTGAAATAATCTAAAAAGCGCATAAAAACTAAATCAAGATCGCGTAGTACTACGTTCGCAGCTAATTATAATATGAATGGGGTTTTTTAAGTTCGCCGATCCTAGCAACGAATCTTGGCACACAATAGACTTTTTACAAAAGAAAAAAAAACAAACATGTAGTGAGGACGGCACGCGAATTCCTGGAACCCACGATTCCCATCCACGACAAAGTCCCTGTTTTTTTCCATTTCTCACGAGGGTGTTCGCTCGCTTATTTTTTTCTCGCATTCCACAAATGTTTATCGTTGGAAGGTCGTAAATGGGCCTTGCGTTCAAAAATTTGGTATTTCAGATGTTATGGAGTTATTCAGAATAAGTGGAAAATAAAGAATTTCTTATCTGGGCAAGGAGAAAGGGGTTGAATAGCCATTCAGTAAAATTAACTTTAAAATATAAGGTAGGTTTATCAATGTCATATTTTTTTCGTAGTGATTACTTTTGTCTCAGAATACTTATTATTTAAAATAATTCTACCCTCTCCAACTCCAGAGTCGCCAAGTAAAGAAGCCTCTATTTCAACTCTCCATTTCAATGCTCTTTTCGTCTCAAAAACCTAACTGTACCGTTTTGACATGACGAAATTATTATGAAAACATGGTGTTAAATGTCAAACAGTGCCATATAGAGTTATTTATTTGCTTTTAAAAATTTATTTAGGTTTTTTTTGATAGTTAAAATGTCGCGCGCGGTCCCCGTGAGGTGATGGATGACATTTCATAAAGTTTAGAGCGCACGGTTGCCGGTAATAGCTACTTTGCCGGCCCGAGCGTTCCAAACTGATAGGTTGATTGCTATAAATATATTTATGGAATTGATAATAGGCGCATACTATGAAATGAACTTGTAATGGGGTCCAGTGAACCGTCTCCTATCATTACTGTGATGTGAACGGTATCTTGAAATTACATTTTTTTTTGTTGATAGGTACGTTGTTTTAGACAGGCAAAGAATTACGAGATTAAATACTCTGATATTTTATGTAGAGTTAGGCTTTCCCGGTTCTTTATATATAAACAGCTTATTTTCATATAAATAAAAGCTTTTGTGAGAATAAAACTATTTTAGATTTCATGACCTAATAAAATTTAGATTCGGAGGAAGAATGTATTTCATTTTAATCTTTTGAATGTCTCTACTTCTTAATGAAATAGCTCCATGTTCCTGACTTTTAGTGTAAGCACTAAAACAATTAAAAAAGAGATTTCTAATATAATTTTCTACCACCAAATTAAAAACGTATGCCCAACTTTTGTACGACACATTTTCAATGTATAAAACCAGCTTGGCACATCTGCGCATGCATCGCTCTGTGGCGCATTCCTCCGCCGTAACACCAGGAGCGGTTGGGCCCAATAATAAGTATATGAGCGTAAAAAACGAATACGTCAGACGCAGCGTTTCGAACGGCCCAGGCTCGCCCGCCCGCCTCCACCGCCGCCGATAGGGTTATCGACTCTATGTAAAATATATTTTGGTTATGACTTTATATTTTTTTTAAGTATCCATAAAAGCAGTTCTGCAATTGAGTACAAGTTCAATACTCAATTATCTATGTAACCGCACTTGACAATTGAAGCTCTACATTTAGTAAAAGTGTTAATAGGGTAGTCCAACTGATAATTTCAAGAATAATTATAGACCTCACAAAATATTACACGGAGGTGACACTATAGCATCACATGGTTATTATGAAAACGATATAAAATTTAATTTACAGATTAGTTTGCTAGAAATTTCTTCTAGAGGTGATAATAGTTTTGCTCTTCCTTCAAACTTTTTGGTTTCTTCGCTCTTTATTGACCGTTCATTTTTGTTTCTATCATTGTATCTTAAAATCATATTACATGCATAACCGCACGATTTTATCCCCGAAGGGGTCGGCAACTAGTGCTGCATCCACGTTTCATTAAGCTTATTTCGGCCCCATGATGTGATAGGTAGCGAGTCTATTGAAACATTGTGAATAAATTTCAATCCCAGGTAACTAATGTGTGATTTTTTGTATCGAGAACTTAATCACAAATTGTAACCTAGGAACTCACAGTTTCTCAACTAAGTATGATGATTAGACAAATGAGGTGATTAATATATAAAAAATATAAGTCAGATATTTATAAATACTTACATCTTTGTTTATACATAACTATGTATTTCTTGAATATTTGCCGTGCGTATTTCGGTAGCGTCGAGCAACCCTGCATCTTCAAATATTTTTTACACGTTTTTCTTCTTCTCCTAGAAGGATAATCGTGTGTAACGCTAGACATCATTCGTGTACAGTTTATTAATATGAATATTCGGTGAATTGTTTTCTTTGTATGAAGACTTGACAGATGATCTTACAAGTTTGTTTGAGTGTTTCAACTTTTTAAAGATGAATTTTAACTATACACATGTGCAATTCGTGTAAATTCATCCTTATAAAGTTAAATACATTCGCCCATATTTCGCCGAGCGTATAATGTGATCGTAGCGTAGATCGTGAGCGTATCACGTCCTATGATGTGATAGGGGGCAAGCCTATCGCCATACAAGGCACAAATTCAAGACTCCGGGCTGATACTGAGCATTTCGTAATAGCACTTTACCACCCAATACCACTTTTACCCGGCCCGGGGGTCGAACAGCGCGTTAGCTTCATTCATATGTATTTAAAATATTTTAACTCATAATACCATGTGGTATAGTGTGTTAAAATATTGGATGTTATTTTTTATATGAATATTAAGTATATCTGCAAATGCTATTCATAAATACGAATGAGCAAACACAGAGATATAAACAAAATTTAAAAAAAAAACTCAAGAAACGTTTAATCTTTTCCTTGTTAATAAATATAAATAAATAATGATGTTCTTCATATTACACGCTTTAGTCAGATTTAGATACAATTCACAATATTTTGTTAAATATTTGTTCAAATAAAATGTTATTGTAAAATATGAATGAACCTGACCTGCAATTTTATCACTCACCTACCGACGCTTGATAGCGCATTTTCCGCAGCCTACACTCAGCCCGCGAGGTCGTAGGATCGAATCCAACACGCATGGTTCCACAGACCGCGCGCTAACATAGCCGCTGTCTTCTAAGAACATGCGATATTAATAATTGTGTTCTCTTCTGAAGTTGTTTCTTCTATAGTAATAACGGCCGAAGAATATGAATTACATTTTTTCTAAAATTGTTCAAAAACAGTTTTTATAAAGGGATCAAATTAAATCAAGGTTGAAAATAATTTTATTATTTTCATTTTTATTTCATCATTAGTGACATTAATTTTGCTTGATTATTTTATATATTTAATTATTTTTTATTTGATTTTTAGGTTATTTTTTATACGAATCTTTCATTTTTATAAAATAAGTTAAGACTTATTTTGACATTATTAAGTGCCACTCTCAATTAATGTAATTTTAAAGTACTTGCAAATATTTGTACAGACTTTAGGCAATTATGGGATCAAGAGTTTGCGACAGCCGTGTTTATTTATTTGTGACAAAACAAAGTAATAATCTGCTTGGAATGTTCTCCACATTAACCTTGGGATCGAAATAATTTGTCTCGAAATTAGTCGATGACATGCGCTTGCCTTTGTAAAGCGCTTACGAGATTAAAGGATTATCGTCAATAAATTAGTATACATAAGTATTCTCAATTAAAAGGGTCGTTTATGAATAAGATTCGAGAATAAAGATTTAAAAAATATTTATATGCATAATATGCCTGTTGAGTTTGACACCTCTTGTGTTATATTGATTTAGAATTTTATTTAAAATCCATGTTTATGTCGGTAAGTTATTAATCATGTTGATAAAGAATGCAGATTTTCGCAGTTCATTTAATTTATTCTAACATAAAATGTCAGTTAGTGTTAAATATTATTACTAATAAAAAAAAATACACCCAACAGTCACACACATAGTCCTGACCCCACACTAGGTAAACCTGTATCGTGGGTATCAAGAACTACGATTATGTATGTCGACATGCGACTATTTCCACAAATTTCATACAAAGCAGACATGTCGTGGTAACAAGCTGATACGTTCCCCATATGCCAGAGGCCGTCTGGCTTGGTAACACCCCTTTGTCCATTTCTGCCGTCAAGCAGCAGTCTGTAAGTACTGCCGTGTTTAGGTTTAAAGGACATTGAAGCCAGTGAAATTACTGGGCACTGTGACTTAAAATCTTAGGTCTCGGGGTGACGAACGCAGTCCAATGTCATGGAGCAACCTTTGTTTTTTGGAAGAGGTTGCGCTTAGCTTCAGGCGAGCGACATGAACGTTTTATCATTCAAGCTAATAAAAAAAGTGAACGTACGTGAACTGTCACAGTGAAGGATTCCGTAGTATAAAATATCCCATATCTCAAAAACTATACATCTTTACTTATTGATACCAATTTTTATTGGAATTACCTATTATGTACCCCTCAGTTACATGTATGAAGAACCACCCCAAAAATATTAATTTCATTACACTTTTGTGTGGCGATTCATAGAGTACACCTACCATCCAAACTTCATCCTTAAAGCGCTCATAGTCTGAGTAAAATGGCTGTAACATACAGACGGACATAATGGAGTTATAAGGGTTCCGTTTTTGCCTTTGGCTACTGCAGCTGTATTCTGTAGGCCTAGTGCAAGTTTTTATAGTCTTCTAAAACGAAGTAAGTTTTCGTTTTCTCTCCATACGTCGAATATCAGTAACCACTAGTGGGAACTACGATGAATTAAAATTAATAAATGGTTAATTTTATTTAAAAATAGATATGAAATTAGTTTTCAAGACATTATTTCCTTTATTACCGTATGAATTACTAGTTTGACATTTCAACGGTAGTAATTTTGTTCGAATTCGAAAACTGTGAACGTATTTGTAACTCGTACTAGGCCTACTGTATTCATAGTACAGCTTCTAGATAATGTCGATATAAGTACCAACATAAACGTCGTTTAAGGGTGCTACAACTTCGTCGCCAATGTTACTGTCCGTGTTGAAGGTTTTACGTAATAATAGTAATGATTTTAGTAACATGTTTGTCGATTGGTGCCCGCGGGCCCGCTGCTGATCGCGCTGCGGCCCGTACTAGGTGTGCAGACCTTGTCATTACTAGACACGGCGTTTATAGAATTATAACGTTTATGAGTGGCAGAGCCACGCTGTAGACACTTTTGTCTACAACATGAATGGGTCGGCTCGTCCGGGTCGTTACCATTGTCTCACAGAAAACTGACGGAAAGTGGCAGCTTGCAGCTGCGTTACCTACGGTGAGTGAGTTATCCGGAGGCGCAATTCTGCCTCCCCTTAATTATCCCTTTCCTTTAACTTCGGCAACGCGCCTATATTTTATTTATATTGAGGGCGTACATGGGCGGTGTAGATACCATCAGGTGACCCACTTGCTCGTGCCCGCCTATGCTATAAAAACCAGTGGCATAATAATTTCTGCCTGGCATTAATTCCGCTTAATTCCAGGATCCATTATTTGACGGTGGATTTGGTATTATGTAAGGCAACCCGCAGTGAACCCCTACGACCCACAACGGGATCCAAGTTTCGCCATTGCCTCGTTCGTTAACCAGCAGATTCTACCACGTACAGGTGGTAGCTTTGGGTCTAATATGTTGGCTCACAATAAGCTAATTATTGTAAGGATGATTAGTACATAATATAAATATAGTTTGACTAGTAGATTAAACTTAGACTGAGACATGCGATTCTGGGTTCAAATACCAGATCAGGCAATCGTAACTTGTATTTGTGTATTGATTGGTAAATTGGTTACCTTTGATTAGGATTTTTGCCTGATATTACGATAGGATCGCTTCCTATAATATAATGGGACGGAAGTAAGCTCGGCGAACTGTGATTGCACTACCTTCTCTCTACCTCTTCGAGAATATAGGCGAAGCTCATGTTATATACCTACTCGAACACTTAACAAATTGATCACCTTATTAATACTTTTTCCGTGAAACACTTCCAAAGTGTTATTATATTAGTAAAGCTATGAAAACTATAAAAGACAGAACGAAATTTTCAAGTCCTACCAAAATGTCTATAAAAATATTATATAAACTGTAAGTCGATTCTAGGGTCTGTGGGGGCCGCGCCCGCGCCGTAGGGACGGTAGGCGTGAGGCGGAGGAATGCAAGGAATTTTAATCGCGTCCAGACCCCGGCCGCCGCCGTCCAAACGTAATAAAAACAAACTGCCAACACCGGCCACGTTTTGGGCACGGACAAGCATTATCTGCCCGGGACTCCCGGCTTTTGTTTTAGATGTGGCTTCGTTTGCTGCTGTTTAGGGATTTGGATGAAATTGAGGAAATTAAGATGGGACGTTGGTTGATTTATTTTTCGACGAACATTGTTTCAAAACATAGAGTACTTAAGGTATTATGAGAATAGTTTATTAACTCAAGTGAGAAATGACGCAACAATGTAGTACCTATTTAATTTACAAAACATTTTTATAACATTATATTTAGCCGTGTTAAATGTACGGGCCATACAAATTTTATAACAGCACACATTTATTATTGCGGTAATAAACGTAATGTTGGCGTTGCGTAATTGATTAGAACATAAAAGTACCAAGTATAAGTTTTTAAGAGGCTTATAGTAAGAGGCTAAGAAAACTTCAATGTGACGGCCGTTTACAGAATATAGGCAATGGGAAGAAAAAAGACGTAAAATTAGTTCCGTAGACCTGCGGGTGGGAGCGGGACTGGTGTACGTGCAAGATCCCGTGGGGGAGAGAGAGATAACCGAACGGCAGAGTGAGTCGAAACGCAACCGGTCCAGGGGAAGCAGATGCTCTCACTAGAAACCCCCGCGGCAAACTCAGATTCCAACAATAAGAAAATGATTATTATAAACAACTTTTATACCGATTTTGACTCGCTTATCTGTGGTTTTACCGTCATTTAAAAAACTATATCCCTAATGCGAGACTTCTCTACGTTTTTCGAATTTTACAATAGCAAAATGAGTTTCGAGTTTTTTGAGTTAGATACTTTTTGTCGAGTCCGCTTACCTTGGTAATGACACTAATTTGATGCCGAGAAACGCTTACCGACATGAAGTTTTCTTCTTCGAAATTGTTAAAAATACCAGTTTCGCTCGTATAAATAATGGTAACTGTCCGCTACATTTTTTACTTCTCTTCTCACTTAACGTTTGACAAATTATTCCGTAAGTTGTGCTGTGTAAGATCGGAATTCATCCGTGCTTAGACGAAAACATAGTTATTGTGGATACGTTATGCGTGTTATTTTCGTCATTACCTGAAATTTTACCGGTGTAAGCAAAAAACACATGGTCCCATTAGTGGTACATACCGCACGGAGGAATGTGGGCATCATGCCAAATTACCTGTACGTACACCATCAGCTCGTTAACTCTGAGTTTTATGAATTGAATTACCTATTTGGAATTTCTTAGTTACAAACTACCATTATTATTCACGGGTGTACAACCTATTGCCTTAGTGGCGCAATTGTAATGCATACGCGGTACGACTGCTGTGCTGAGGTCTCGGATTCGATCCCCGGGTCAGGTAAAGTATTAGGTTTTTCCATCAAGAAATTCTTAGTATCAATTAGTCTAGAATTGTGCCCGATATGGCGATAGGCTCGCCCCCTATCACATCATGGAACGTAAATAAGTTCGGCAAAATATTGGTGTACTAGCTACACCTGTGCTTATCCCTTCGGAAAGTACAAGCTTGAGTGCGTATGAATGTACATGTAAGAAATTCTAAATCAAACAAACTTCTTCGCTTGGATTGCATATTTTTAATTAATTTTATTTAGTAACGCATAAGAATAATATACTATTTCTCATGCCTGTCTATAGGTATGATCGCATATCTTGGATTCTTAAACATATTTCCATTGTTTAACAGTTCATGAAATATTTAATATAACATCACATTGCAAACAACGTGCCCGTCGACCTCGTGTCTATTGAAAAATCAAACAACCATGCATGTGCGGCTTTAAAATTATGCGGTTAGTAATCTAGAAAAAATACAAGGAATTCCAAACCGTCTAGTGTCAGACTAGATATAATCTGAACCAGACCGCGTTTAAACGATTCAATGCAGGATTTCGGTATGTAGCTGGATATATATTTTACCCTGTACGATTTATGCAGTAAGTGCGCGGGCATAAGACTTACAAACTCGGCCAGGACGGGATTGCAAATGCGTGTAAAGGAATTCCGGAACAAAAATGTGCGCGTCTACCTGCACAGTCGCACCCGCCAGATGCGCTGTGCTGCAACCCCCCGCGCCACACCATCGCACCCCTCGCATTCCGCCATTAAGCCGCGTAAATTGATTACGTGGAAAATCTAAGAAAATCGCGCGTTAAGTACGTTACGTATATATGTGTGAGCGCGCCGCTGATGCCGCTGCCGCCGCTCACGTGAGATTGCACAGCTTTTCTGCATTCTCCGCCGCCGCCGTCGGCTTCATCACTCGGATTACAGAAGTTACGGCGCTTGTTTATAGTCGCTTAGTTAACAGGCGGCGCGCGACGTTCACCACCATTACACCTAGAGCCGGTCGCGCCTCTTGTCTGCCTATGCGGACGCGGAATTTTCCATCGCCATTGTGTGAATACAGCACTGTAAAAAATAATAATGGATGAATGATTTCGCGTGGTGCAGACGAATGGTGGCGCGGGTCGCACCGGGTCCGTTACAGCGTCGCCGTGCGCCAACACCTCGGCGGGCCGCGCGTTTCGTTTCGACGAACTTATTACGACAGATGGCCGCGGCCCGGGAGGCGGGAGCGCCCGCGGACGCGCGCGGACCCCGGCCCTTCGGAGAGATCGACCTCCGAAATGCGCCCGAGATTGCATTCTTTCGGCGGTGCGGGCGCATTCCACCGCGCGCCATCCGAGCTCGAGCGGTCGCGCCAGTCGACGCGCGCCCTTTTGGGGGTTAAGATGTGTCCGTTGCGGCGGGCGCTCACGATGTGGTCGCAGCCTCCCCGCGCGCCTGGCTCGCCCGACGTATCCGCCGCCGCCGCCGCCGCCGCCACCGCCGCATGCTGCCAACTCGCACGTATGGAGCGCCGCCCGCCCGAGTACGGCGTGCGCGTAGAGCCGTCTTCCGTACGCCCGCCCGGGCTGCGCGTGCTCGACGATCCTCAGTACCAGAACATCGCTGAACTGCGCAAGCGGCCCGAGTACGCGAACCTCGATGAGATCAGTCGCGAGTTCGGTTACCGCCTGTGCCCCGAAGGACAGAATCTCGAGGACGAGGCTATCTATGAGAACATACTGTCGGTGCGTCAGATCCGCTCGGCGGAAGTGCGTCTGGTGCCGGTGTCTGAGGTGGCGTACTACGAGGGTCAGGGATACGTAGCGACGCAGGTGCTGAGCAGGAATGGCACGTTCCCGCAGTGCGCACATGCCTGGGGCCGGCTGCACGCGCAAGCCAGGCCCACCGGCTCGCTGCGACTCTTCACAGTAAATGTCACCGGTTTATCTAGTCTAGTGTTAATTGATTCGTAGCAAAACTTGTCAGTCCTCACAATACTAGCACACTATACAATGGCATAGAGATGTGCTCCTACCGAGGAGGATGTTGCTGTTAATGATTTATGTCACTTTTTACACGGATTCCGAGACAAAAACTCATTATTCAACGTATATATTTATAATGTACGTCGCAAAAAACTAAGCTTTGGAATTTTGTACTAATGACTTGTAAATTTTGGGAGTGACTTGATGAATTTCATACGGACGTGTGAAGTACGGTGACCCGCCGTTGAATGTGACTCTTCTTGTTGACCGAGAAGCACGATTTACTTTTTAGGGGTACTTTTTGTCAAATATTTATCACTGATCAATAAGCGTTCGCGATGTGGGTCACTCGTTACTTATTTAAATGATTAACGATGTTTGTGGAATTTTCGGTGGCTACTGTCGGCTTATTGATTTGGAATTATACACGGTGATTCAATAAAAAAATGGCAAATGTGATATTAAATACGGCAAGATGTATTGTTGAGGATTTTTCCACACTCTACGGATAATGAATCTTTTTGATTAAACTTTTTTGCTGTTACCCGTTGGCGTGTGCTAAGTGTAATTATGCTGTAGTTATAAATCGAATATAATATTTTTCGAGAAATACTTATTTACTCGATAAATCAAGACAGCAACTTATATTTTGAACTGTGGTTATTCGCTTCAGTAATATTTTGAGTTCCAGTAATCTTTTTAGGTATTTTTTTTATTATTAATATTCATTCTAGACTAAGTTTCCCACGCTATGTTATTTTATTTTAAAAATAAAATTATTCAGTGCTGTTTCAAAAAAGTTTCTTATCAGACTTTGATTTGAATAAATTGATTTATTTTTTCATCGTTTTAAATAAGGTTGTAGTAGTTAGTACCAATATCATTTTTGTTTTACTCTCCATAAGTTCATAACTAAAAGCCATTTTTTATTCGAGGCATATTTTTTTATATTATAACTTTGATATTTAAACCTTAAATAAACATAAGCCATATTGTAAACATAAAAACTCAGAAATATGTACACAAATCTTACCATTGTACGCTTCAACATGCTATTTGCATTGATGTTAAATAAAAACTATAAACTAACATAATATTATGTTTGTCCGCAGGCCAAAAAGGAGATGTACGATGTGAAGAAGCAGAGGTTATGTTTAGCCCAGGACGAATATAAGCACTTGAACAATGCCCTGTCCACCCTCGCAGCCTCCAGGACTAGTCGTGAGTATATATTAGCATCTAAAGAGAATATAAGTAGAGAAACCAGAGTTCTCGGGTTTGATTCTCGTAATAGAGTAAAGTTAGTTACCTTAGTTGTTACAACTCTTGTGACTTGTATTTATACATACTAATATTATAAATGCGGAAGTAACTGCCTGTGTGTCTGTTACGTTTTCACGGCTATACAACTGAACTATTTTGATGATTTTGGTACGAAGAAAGCTTGAACCCTAGGACATAGGCTATATTTTATCTTATAAAATGCGCAGTTACTGCTGGGAACCCGAAATCCACGCGGGTGGACTCTCGAGCAAAAGCTGGTTTACTATAAAAAAATACGAGTACACGTTATGTGGAGCCAGCGATACCCTAACGGAGTGTGGAACTGACTACGTACAGAGACAGAGGTCGAGGGTTCGATCCCGATCCCTATGGCCTACATCTCTTATTTACTCGAACATTAATGGTGAACGAAAATGTCGAATGTATACTTGAGAATTCTCCATAAGAATTTCGGAAGTACGTAAGCCTACTAACCCGCATTAGTCCAGCGTGATGAAGGATTTATACTTATACTTACATACATACGAACTCACGCCTGAAATCCCCGAAGGGGTAGGCAGAGGTGTAACCAGTACACCCATATTTTGCCGAGCGTATCGCCATCCCACGATGTGATAGCAGGCGAGCTTACCGCCATACCTGGCACAATTTCTAGACTCCGGGCTGATACTGAACATTACATTTACTTATACTCGTACTATAAACCTCTCATAATTAGTAAAAAAAGTGCATGGTCAGCAGTGGAAAGTATATTTTATCAATAAAATTGCGTACATTTTTGTAACATAAACTCTGATAAAATATTAAGATACGCAAGTTATCTTCATAAATATTTTATGTTCTATACAATACTAATTTTATTTTTCAATAATCAAAATCGAAACAACAAAGAGTAGATTTTATAGCTATTTCTGTTCAATGAAAGGGGATTTTATATAATCTACCTGCGTTTATATATCTGTGGTCAAATCGTAAATATTGCTAGTAATTATAAATAAAACTTCTAAAGCGGAGATCAAAGAGCATTTTTCGTTTGTTAAAAGTACATCCATATGCTTGAATGTTACCAGAGCTACATTGTTTATGTGTTGCCATATTTATTCAAAATTCCTACATTGTTTGTTTTTTGTGTTCTCATTGAATATAAACTGATGCGTTTTATTACACAAATAATATATGTGCTTTATGCGCAATTGTGATACAGCAACGTGGCATACACGCACGATCTTAAAATGTAAGTACTTTTGTTTCCAGGCAACGACTGAACTGCCTTGCAATTTTGTATTACTAACTATAGTAATACTATTGGTCAAATAATATGACGTTACCACTGACTTGCTATATTTTGTAATGCCGTTCAACTGTTGAATGGCATTAAAAAATATTTTAAACTCTGATGACTGTACGAAAAGAAAATATTTAACGAATACATCCACAGTTTATCGGTTTTTTACTTCGATGATGATGATGATGATTTATTAGTCTGAATGGCGAAACGAGCAGATCGCTCGCTTGATGGTAAGCGCCACACCTGGCCATAAATAAAAGTAACTCCACACAGAACTTTGAATTACAAGGCACTGCATGGCATCGGACTGCGCTCGTCAACCCGAGACATAGGATATCAAGCCTCATAATGCCCAGTAATTTCACACTGCTGCTTGGCGACAGAAATAGACAAAGCGATGGTTCCAACCCAGACGGGCTCTCGCATACGATGGACCACCTAGTAGTGGCTAGTAGAACCATTAACAATGAACATACACGTATGTTACTTTGAAGAGTTAGAGTTGGGGCTGGTTTTGACTCGCGACTTCTGTTTCGGTATAAATAAAATTTCACAAATCATATCTGATTCAAGTATACTCTATATCCATACATTATAGATAGTGGCACGTACTCGTTGTATAGCAAGCGTTGAACATTTGTCACAACCCGGGAACATTCCGTAGAACTAGATTATAAATTGTAATCACCAAGGTATGATTTATGTGTTGTAGGCGGGTATGGCACTCGGGTATCCTCTAAAATGTCGACTATACATTTATAAATATACTTTATCTTGTTTGCAATCGTTCGGGATACAGTCCGTTTATTCATGATTATATAGTTCGCAGAATCATTTTGAATATACTAATATAATTGCCTCGGTGATGCAGTTGTAATGCGTACTACGTGTTGTGCAGAAGTCTCGGGCTCGATCCCCGAGTCGGGGAAAGTAATATTGAGTTATTCTATTACGAAATGCTCAGTATCAGCCCGGCCCGTCTGGATTTGTGCCCAGTTTGGCTATATAGGTATGTATGGGTTAACACCCTATCACATCATGGCACGGAAGTATGTTCGGCGAAATGTGGGTGTACTGGTTACATTTCTGCCTACCTCTTTAGGGATTATAGGTGTCAGTGCATATGCATGTATTTTGAAAATTTTTAACGGAAATATTGATCAAATATTTGTACCAAAATATAGTAAATTCTCTAAACTATCTCTAGGGTAACTTACGGGTATCTAATGATGTATAACCTAAATGTGTATAAATGTTGAAAAGTAATTAAACAGGACCGCAGATGGTTAAAGTCTCTCGTTGATGGTCATTTTCTTTGGAATGTACTTAAACTAATGTAGTTTGTCGTGTACACTTAATTTGATGCTATATAAAGCACATATACTTATCTAGGCATTTTATTAAACGGCTAATTTTATAGTTTGCGTGTGACATATACATAATGTTTGCAAATTGCCGATATGGTATGTTGACGACGACGAATAATAATTTTCGAAGTATTTTTATACACCTATTGTGGTATCGGATACCTGTGTTTTTTAATTGAATCGTTTTCTGGAATTTATAAATTGCGAGTGATATATTTTTAATGGTAGTGTTGAATGGAATTTTTTGAAATGGTTGCTTTTTATATTAACGGTGATTTTTTATGGTAACGGATTCTAGAAACTTTACGACTACGGCCTTATGTACCATTATTAAATATATTAGTTTCTTTTAAATCACCTAGTTATGAAACTTATTCCGAAGATACACTATCAATATTTTAGACCCAATGTTAGATGTTTATTAGGTACAGTCAGTATAACTTTTTTTAAACTGGTAAGAGCTTAATTTATCAATATATAAAAGACATTTCCGCCCAAATACTGAAACGCTTCTCACTGACAGATCGTCTATGTTTAACACTATCTTAAATAACATTCTGATAAATCATACTGACCATCTTATTTTGCAAATTATTTTAATTTTAATTCTCTAATTTTCTAATTTTATTTTAATTGAACTAAGTACTTATATAAGATTGTATTTATTTATGCATGCTGTGCTTGCCTGTAATCTGAGTTGCAATAGGTTCAATTGTTATTAGTGTTAATATTTAATGTACGTATGTATTATTGTGAACTTTGTTGGCAATCCTTAAATAATAAAATAAAATAAATGGTTGAGTTGCGATTCAATATTCGGGCGTAGTGCCGAAACAATTATTATTTCAAAAAATACTCCCATAGCAATGATCATTAATCAACTTAGAGATTCAACCCAGAAACTCGGACCACAACGAACGCATTTTCTTAGTCATCTTCCTGAGCTTCAAATCTTGAAATTTCTTTTGTTCCTAGTGTGTTCTTCAACGACGTCAATGACAACAACGTCGACGACGTCTCGACATGATCCAGAGTTACTACGAACGGAGGTGACGCAGGCGAGGGGTAGGGTAGCGCAGCTTCGTAAGGAGCTACGTCAAGCGAGGGCTGAGGTCGCCTGCGCGAGGCGGGGCGTGGATACCCTTGCCGAGTGAGTAAATTAATTTTGAATTAAGGCTGAATGATTAGGGATTACTTTGCCTTTAACGAATACCTTCTATAAAAAATATATTTTATAAGTTCAATAATGTTTTTAAGACATAGCAAGATGAAATTTGATGGTTTTCTCAACGTCAAGTAGCTGCAGGTATCGGGGCTGTATTGAAAATTTTTATTTATATTATATTATATTTTTCATTTCAGAGTGGAACAGAAGTTAAGTGCTCAACAAGGATGTTACAACATCACTGAAGCTCAGGCAATTATGACTGAGCTGAAGAATATCCAGAAATCTCTAACCTCCGGCGAGAAGGAGAGAGCTGACCTTATGCAGTCGCTAGCTAAGCTTAAGGACGATCTGACGAGACTGCAGCTGGGTGAGGCCTCTCCAGACCTCTCGACCCTCAGCCTCCCCCAGGAGAAGCTCAGCACGGCCTCCCAGACCGATCTATGCGCGGATTTAGTACCTATAGGTACAAGATTAGCAGAAATGGCGCGGGTACGCCTACAATACGACGAAGCTAGGAAAAGGATACAGCAAATCCAGCAGCAACTCGCCGATTTGGAAGACAAGGTTCAACCTGGACAAGCGGAGTCTGATAAAGATCGCTTACTACTCTTCCAGGAGAAGGAACAGCTGTTAAGGGAACTGAGGAGTATAACTCCACGCACCAGGTCTAAGCAGGAGATGAGCGAAATACAAACCGAATGCAAGAGGCTCGAGCAAGACTTGAAGAATGCCTTTGAGATGTCGAATAAGTGTATAGCGGACAGACTAAAGCTCCATGAGGAAAAGCAGCTCTTGCTACAGCAGTTGAAGGATGCTTTAACCTCAATGACGACTTTGGAAGGTCAACTGAAGACGTTGTCAGCAAGCACGCTGTCTGTGTCCAGCAGTTCGAGCTTAGGGTCCCTGTCGACTGCTAGCAGTAAGGGGTCTTTGAGCTCTGGAATCAGCTTCACGGATATATATGGAGGCCCGCAAATAGCGTCAGCTTTCCATGCTGACAAACCTATTGATATGGTGGATCTTCACAGGAGAGTTGAAAGGTAAGTCTTTGATTTCGCCAAATGCTTGTCTGACTTTCTTAGATTCTATGCCCGGCAAATATTTTTGTTATATTAAAATACATATTGGTAAATATTTTATGTTACCTTAAGACAACAACTCGAAACAAGTAAATATTTTTAGTAAATTAGATAAAAAAAACATTATGAATGTGGTACATTTTTGCTTGAAAAAGAAATTGCATATATTAATTTGTCAAGTGGTAAAAAAATTGAGACATTATTTTGCAAATGTAATTAAATTGTCATTCGTAAAATTCATTTTTACAGCCAGATGACAGATTGATTATTATTGGATGACCGCATTCGCAGTCATATTGTACATGTGTTGTTTTTTTGCGAAATAATCTTTTCATATAAGAAAATTATTAGGCCAGTCATTATGACGATTTACTTTTGCTTCGTATCATAATTTAAATTCGTTTATCAGAAAAAATTGCTTAGAAGCCTATCTTCTATATCAGATAACGATCAGAGTGCGGTGCTATGCAGTACTTTGTAATTTTAAAATTTTGTTTTTGCTTATGGGCAGTCGTGGCGCCCGCCAATAGGCGAGCAATCTGCTGGTCTAGTCATCTAGGCGTCTAAATAAAAAATCTTATAAAATTAGAATAAGGACGACATTTATTATTAGGCAAATACAGGTTGATCTTAAATGTACTTACTCACGAGTGGTAGAGCCACGCTGTAGTCAATTTTGTCTACAGCATGAATGGGCCGGCTCGTCCGTGTCGTTACCACTGTCTCACAGAAAACCGACGTAAAGTAGCAGCTTGCTGCTGCGTTTCGTACGGTGAGTGGGATATCCGGAGGCCTAAATCCCCTCCCCTTCCCAATCCCTTAATTACCCCTTTCCTTTAAGGTCAGCAACGCGCCCATGATTCTTTTGGTATTGTGGGCGTACATGGGCGGTGGTGTTCACTTACCATCAGGTGACCCACTTGCTCGTTTGTCGGCCTATACAATAAAATAAATAAAACACTTTTATATATGTTTTCTATTCCAGGTTATTACGAGGTTCTACGTACCCAACGGATAGCGTGACGCCTGGCGCCAGTAGTTCTCCGTCCCAACCCTCGTTATCACCACGGAGTAGTCTCTCTTCAGCAAGCCCGCCACCACCGCCGCCTTCTTATAATCAAGTGAGGATTTGGATAGTAAATTAGTAGATTTATATTGACATTTGAATTTTACAACCTAGAATGGAGACATGTCATATTTGCAATCCTTTTTTCGGGTCCATTTTTATGGTGTTACATACCTAATATTTTAATTGAAACTTACATCCAACTCACGTTCACCAGATTTATCTCTTCCATCAGATTTCTATCGCTGACAATATGTCCAACATAACTATTGACTTACCTATACATTGCCAGACTGAATTCCTAAGTCCGGTTGTGAACCTTGGACATTTCTCTTGTACCACACAGCGATGTTATCGAAACAATTCTGTCAATTTAACTGATTGTTATCAAGATATTTTATGCAAAATCACACGAGTGCCCGTGGCGCTGTCCGTCAAGCCGTGCTTTCACTTTCACACCCGTAGGTCAACTGATGGATGGATAGCATTAGATTATATACATACATATATACGCACTCACGCCTGTAATCCCCGACGGGGTAGGCAGAGGTGTAACCAGTACACTTACATTTCGCCAAGCGTATCTCCGTCCCACGATGTATAGGGGGCGAGCCTATCGCCATACCGGTCATAGATAGTGGATATTACTTACCATCAGCTGCTACTATGCATTATTTACTCTTTTGCCTTTTGTATAGTGTGTTTATATATATACCGTATTGATAATTGATAAAAAATTGAGCTTTAGTTCAACACAATAATCTACGTGAACTACAATATTATATACAATTATTATGATTTATTACTATACAAATTAGCCCTAACCATTGTATTATTTTTAGGTGGAAAGGCAGAGGCGGCAACAGCGGGATCTCGAAGAGAAGTTGGCAGAAATGAGGATAGGTGTCGCTACTGGTATGAATGAAGTCACCGGATTGGCTACAAGTAAGTTAATATTTATTTTATCGATAAATATTCTATTGTGGAAATTAAAAATAATTTTAATACCAATTTTAATAACACCATGTGTTACAATGTCACAATATAACACCATGTGTTACAATGCCACAATATAACACCATTTGTTACAATGTAACCCGTGTCTTACAATGTAACGTGATATGTTACAATGTAACCTCATACATCACAATGTAACTTCATATGTCACAATGTAAACCGATGTGTTACAATGTAACTCCTATGCGTCACAATGTAACCCCCACTTAGTTGTAGATGTAAATGAATGTGTTTGTTGACAGTTCCAGTGCAGTTGCAAGGCCCCGGTCGGCCGTGTGAGCCGCTCTCACCGATATCGGAGACGCCCCCGCCGCCGCTCTCACCACGGACTCCCTCTTCTAGTGGTCAGATAAATTACCATTCAACTCACATGCATTCAGCCCGACCGGGGTAGTACCACTGTCTTACAGAACACAGACGTGAAGTTGCAGTTTTGTAATCTCAATCACGATGGGGGAAAACAGATAGTCTTACGCATAGGCAGTGGTAACTTTCCAGGTCAAGTCAGATCATGCTATAAAAAGTAAAAAAAAAAAACAAAAGCAAGCCGACGCTAGTTGGCTACAGACGATAGTGCTAAATTATTATCATTTTTGTAACTAATTGCTATCAGTCTTATTTATTAAAATAATACTTTTTCGTTTTAATATGTGTAATAAATATAGATTAATAGAGATTCATAATACTCACTTTTAGTATAAAATGAAAGCCGGAAGGTATTGTGTTGTGGGAAAGCTTCGACACTGCAATGTCGATATTTACTGCGATTATTATGATGATGAATACAATGACTGCCTCGGTGGCGCAGTTGTAATGCGCACGCGTTACGATTGAGGCTAACGCTGAGGTCTCGGGTTCGATCCCCGGGTCGGGTAAAGTGGTATTGGGTTTTTCTATTACGAAATGCTCAGTATCAGCCCTGAGTCTGGAATTTGTGCCCGGTATGGCGATAGCCTCGCCCTCTATCACATTGTGGGACGGAGATACGCTCGGCGAAATGTGGGTGTACTGGTAACACCTCTGCTTACCCCTTCGAGGAGTACAGGCGTGAGCGCGTATGTATGTATATATGAATACAATGATGTGAATTGTGATACAGGTACGAACACTAGATCAGTGTCGGCGGCAGTGAGCGACGAGTCGGTGGCGGGAGACTCGGGCGTGTTCGAGGCAGCTCAGGCGGCCAGTGATCCATCCAACGCGGGTAAATCTTTCTTTCTGTCTGGCGTAATTGCAGCTTAATACCAGAGTCTGCGTTCTCGTGCCATAGATATGACAGTATTTGGTATTATACTTTAACGCTGGTAAATAATATTAGCTATTTCGTAATATAGTCCACCGCGGTTAGATATTATTAGCATTGAATTTTGGACTTTATGTGGCAAGATAGAAGGTTATTATTCCTATTTTATAACATTTTGCTATCAACGCGCATATCAATGATTTAGATTTTTATCGATGTTTTAAATATCGATATTAAAGAGGGGTAGAGGGTTACGGTTTGAATTATTACATGGAGAAAAGTGTACTGTAATGTACTAATATTTTATAGGGATGTACTGAGATCATAAAATCCACTGGACCGTGTTTTATGATGCTTTTAGCATACAATTTCAATTTCTTATCGACTATGTTATTTATGTTTTAAGTGTGTTTTTATTTATTTCATGATGTTTGTTACAGTGAACAGTGCCCAAATTGAGATCAAATTGCGCTACTGTCCTGAAGAAGGCGAGTTGGAGATCAGTATCCTGCGCGCTCGTAACTTGCACGCGCTTTTCATCGACATTGGCACCGAAGTGTAAGTATCGACTCTTTACTTTAGTTGTAATTTAAGTAATATATTGAATTATAGGTCTATAGATTACAATGTATCAAATTAAATAATAATAATAAGCTATTATCGGCTGCATTTGAATATGTATTAGAGAATTTGTAAGAAAATATAATTATCTTAAAATGTATTATTATAAGTATTTGTATTTTGTTTTAAGTAATATTGTAACAATCTAAGGTAGAGTTAAGTAATAAAGTAAAATAAATGTATCCATATAAAGGGCTGTAAAGAAAAAGGCATACCCGTTTCCTTACAGCGGAGGTCATTTTGAACAATTTTCATCTATATTAATGTTATTATAATATCGTTTATCATCGACAATGACTCTATCAAGTGGTGTAAATAGATTAACAATGAACATCATCCCCCTTTAGGTCAGTGGTAGGTGGGCTGTTGGTAGGCGGTGGCGGCGCGGCGTGGCGCGGCCCCGCTCGAGCCTGGCGCGGCGGCACTCTCGCGCTCAGACATCTGCACCTCGTGCCTCTCACACACAAGGCACTGAGAGCCGCCACGCTGCAGGTCAACCTCACTGCTGGTGCTGACTGCCTGGTAACTATAATCCTCTGTTGTCTATTGTCTCGAAAAGCAGTGGCTTCACGTATCAGAGGATGATATGAGAGCCATATGTCTCGCTACAGAAGGTGCTCTCTTATTCTAGACTTCATAAAAAAGTATAGCAGAAGCTAAGCACAAAAGAGCATATCACCTCATAGTAAGTTTTAGAAAAAGAATGGGGAATGTTACTGACCATATAAAACAGCAAAGCTTTCACTTCAGGGTGGTTTTGGTGAATCAGTGGTAATGGTAGTCGATAAAACCGTCTAAAACGTGGCTTTCTAAAAACACAAAAATTATGGAGTTAAATCTAATCTCTTCACACCTTATTATAGAAATTGTGGAGATTTCATAGTCTATGAGGACTTTCTTCCCTACAAACTAGAAAACTAACATGATGACAACTAGCCAAATTCGAGTATTCGGCTTTAAGCCTCGAGTGCCATGTGGACTACCAAGGCGAGAGCGATTAACCACTGATAAAAACCACGCTCAATAAGCAATCCTATTGTCCTAACAGTAGAGTCTAATGACCGATATTTTCAGGGATGTGTGCAAGTCAGCCTGGCTGACTTCGACCCAGAGTCGGTATCGCAGAAGTGGTACAATGTGCTGAGTTTCCGGTCTATGAGGAGAGACGAGAGTTCGGACGAATCTACAGTTATATCGTCGCAGACATCCACGCTTACTAGGAACAGGGGTATGTGACAATTTTCTATTACAAAAATAAAATTGCATAATATTAAACTTTATATTATTTTGACTTTTTAAATGTGCTTTATGCGATGTAAATTAAGGAGGCAGTTTATTAATAATGTAATGTTGAGTGTTTATATTAATAGTATTTAAAAGAAGACTTAAAATTAAGTGAATTACTGTCGGGAAATTAATTCTCCTTTACAAATTCTCCTTTACAAATTCTCCTTTTAAAATATTTCGATACCTACATACACCTACTGCTATAAAATATTAATATATTGCCTTACTTACTGTCGTTTAGTTATTTTTACTATTTTGTGTAAAAATATTAAAATGTGTCATATTTATAGGTCCTGAAAGTATGACTGGGGCGGAATGCAACGTTGACTGTGGAGACAATTCAGCTTCAGAAGATGAGGAGTCTAGAGAACCACTCAATCAGGTAAATATTTTTATTTTACTTAAATAAATACAATACAATACTCTTTGTTGTATAACCAATAATAACATAAAATCAATAAACATATTATTAATTAAAAACTGTTTGGTTTTACAATGAGCGGTCTTATCGCTAAAAGCGATCTCTGCCAGTCAACTTTTAAATATACATCTAGATTTTTTTAAACATCTCGTAATTAAAATATGTGTGTGATATAGAGAATAGAAGTCTAAATATATCAATCTATATAAAGCTAAGATTTGATTTATGTCTGTGATACAAAGCCGTTAGTCTAAGTTTTCGCAAGATTTTCGATATTTGTCGTGTTATCCGGACTTACGAATCGATATCAGTCTTTATGGGATTGTATGGAATCGTATTATCTTCAAACATATATATTTACATACATTTATATTCATATTTATTTATATTATATATATTTATTCATACATCATGCGCTTCTAGAGCCGATTCTATATTGTTCAAAAATTATTTAACTATAATTAATTAATAAATTTTAGATAGTGGAAGAGGATTCGTTTGAAGACTACATTCCGGAGGATATAGTACTAGAGGAGGAATACTTGCATCCGACTACAGCAGAGAAAGAAACGAACACCGAATGCAACTTCTGTCCGGAGGGAGCGAGACAGCTACATAGGAGGTGCGTATCAATGTTATATCGATTGTCGATATTATTCTTATAGATTATTGAATTGTACTACAGGTTATTGAAATGGTGGTGGATTTTAAATAGGTTTTTATTGTCGGTAATAATATTATGCTTTAATATTTTTTTATCGAGTTGCCCGGATAATGAGAGGGTAATGTTTTTTTATCGATAGCGCATAAAATTACTGTTTTATTATAATATAGGCGCGAGAAGAATTTGAGAGAGTTTTGAATTACAATGATTTATGGTCAATATTTATTTACGGTTAATAATGTTTTTTGTCATGCAATTGATTTTTTATCGATATTGAATCGAATTATAATTAATCTACAACAAGAAATCTGAATCAATATTTGTATTATGATAGATAAAAATGCATTCTAACGTATGCTAGTAATCGTTGGTGAATAGCTGTAAATAGCTTCAGTTTGTATTGGTGATGGTTGAAATATCTAAAAATGTTAACAAAATTATTTTAACGTATTATGTCGGCCAAATATTATTCCGAACCAAGTTGTAACCTTATTTGTCTTGGGTCACATTAGAAGTTATGGGTGTACTCGGTAGAAGATGAATATGTTAAGAAAGAATATTGATTAAAATTAAATGCTATAAACTGTAATTTTGTTATAAACTTACCAATACCTAATATTGCTACTAAATAAAATGTTGGTTACACCCATGCTATCAAAATAATGTGGGTGTATACGCTAATCTACAGGGTGATGGGTACTTTAGTAAGTTTTTGCTTCCGCCAGATATATGAAGTGCTTTCGGAGAGTGGAGGCCGACGGACGGCCTCACGTGGACATGCCGTTAGAGAAATAAACTCCGTCCACACATACATACACTGTACATATTATTTGTATATAGGTATGTTTACATTGTGTCGGGTGTGATCAGTGTTCACGCTTTACTACCGTCTCACTTTCATACAGGGTGTTCACTTTATACAGGCTGTTCACTTTTATACAGGCTGTTCACTTTTTAAAATATCATAAAATCTTCTTTAAAGGTTTTTTGCTTTATGTACCATTCCATAGTAAAATAATTATTAATCAAAAAATATCTGCCTTAATATTAAATTAAAAAAATATTTTAAATATACTTTCACAGATACTATTGCTTCTAATGTAGCTTTTCCTGTCATAATTTTCTATGAAATATTGTCTACCACTAGCACTTTCCAATTATAATAAGACTCCATTTGAAACAATCGTTTCAATACAATATTTTAATTCAAGGAACTTCGATAAAATATACAAAGATACACAGTTTACAGGGGTAAATGTAATTTAAATTTTATAGATAAGAAAATAAAGAATAAGATCACAAGTTCTGATTAAATAAACATGAATTTATCCTTATGCACGCGTCATAAGGTTGCATTTATAAATGAAATCATGAAAAGTTCGGCGATTTTTTAAATTAGACGCTCTCGAAAGCAATTCAATTTTATATAGCAAACCAGTGCTTACATTATTAGCACTGTTTTCTCTGCTGCTTTCTAAGCATTCATGCTGTATCTAGTGTATATTTTATCGAAGAATTACTTAATTAAAATAATCATTGCAAACACAAACTTTCCTTATCTACTGTGAACACCTTGTTATTGGGCTCCATACTATACTATTGCATGAAAATCTTTTAACGTATGTGCATGTTTGACCAGCATGAAGCTTGGCACAATGTGAATGTATCTTTAATTATTATATAGGTTGGCGGATTAAATGCTAAGTACTATAAACTATAGAAGTGTTTTGTGTGACGTAATGTAGGATTTTAATTATTAGGATATTTTAATTAATTACACACGATATTTAGCATGGCATTCGACTTGAATTTGTAATTTAAAATATACATTCAAAATTCAGGCAATTCAGACTGCCTTGGTGGTGCAGTTGTAAAGCGTACGCGGCACGACTGCTGTGCTGAGGTCTCGGGTTCGAAACCCGGTTCGGGTAAAAGTGATGTTGGGGTTTTCTATCACGAAACGCTTAGTATAGTATCAACCCGGAGTCAGATATTGTGCCCGGTGTGGTGATAGGCTCGCCCCCTATTACATAATGGAACGGAAATAAACTCTGCGAAACTAGGTGTACTGATTACACCTCTGCCTACCCCTCGGGGCTTACAGGCGTGAGTGCGTATGTAGGCACATTTAAAATTACTTATAAATTTCAAATGAAAGACATGTTTCTTTAAAAATCGATTAGCGTATTGAAGAACAACTTTCGACTGACCTCTTTGCTTAGTGTAGATTTCTATTTACATGATTAATCCATTTTTGTTTAGCACCAAAAACGGCCTAAGCACGTCCACAGAAGTCGCCACTAAGCATTCGCACTATGAGACCTCATAATATTTATGAATACAGGTGTTAGTTACCAGAATTTTGTATTAAATATGCCTATTTGTCTATTTAGGAAAAGTCAACAAGTAAATGCGAACCCGGAGGAACCGCTGGCGACAATAAAGAGGTCTAAAACATTTTCACCGCAACCGCAGAGCTTTAGCAAAGCACAGTACATTTGCAGGTATGTTTCGCTATGAGTGAATGGTAAAGCTAATGTAGACAATTTCGTGTATAGTATAAATTGGCTGGCTCGACCGGGTCGTTACCTCTGTCTCACAGAAAACCGACGTAAAGTAGCGGTTTGCTGCTGCGTTTCGTACGGTGAGATATCCTGTGGCCCAAATCCCCCTCCCCTTCTCAATCCCTTAATGACTCCTTTTCTTTAAAAAAAATATGTGCGTTCCTTCCTTCATTAGTCTAATGTGGATTGGCAGTCTTCACATACCTTTGAAATTCTTAATCAGAATTCTCAGGTATGCAGGTTTCCTCACAATGATTCCTTGATCGTTAAAGCAAGCTATAATTAACAATAAAAATTTAGAGGTAAGACTGTTCTTAAGACTGGTTTCGATCATGCGACTTTCGTGTCGACAGATGTTTTATATGTAGAATTGAGAAAGACATATAGTTCGATTTTTTGAGGAGAGAAAGACAGCAGTTTGTAAAGAGAAAGAAAGAAAGAGAGGGAGTAACATTGCGGAGTGTTGATATAGTGTGTTTTGTTGCAGACTAAATCGATCGGAGTCTGACTCGTCGATGTCGTTGTACCGCCGCCCCACAGCGCCGCCAGGACCTGGAATACCATTCGACCGCAGCGTCAGGGAACGACGATCACTCAGGTATTCATTGATTTTATATGTTTTTTAAATATAGCATAGGCCGGCAAACGGGCAAGTAGTTCACCTGATCTCCACCGCCGATGTACGCCCACAATACCAAAAGAATCATGAACGCGTTGTCGACCTTAAAGGAAAGGGATAATTAAGGGATTCGGAAGGGGAGGGGGATTTGGGCCTCCGGATAATTCACTCACCGTACGATACGCGGCAGCAAGCTGCTACTTTACATCGGTTTTCTGTGAAACACTGGTAACAACCTGGTAGAGCCGGCCTATTCATACCGTAGACAAAATTGTCTACATTGGCTCTACCATTCACTCACAGTGAAAATTACCTGCAAATGTACTGCCCTTTGCTAAGGATAAATCTCTCTGGCTGTGCCACTCCTTGGTTTTTAAACTCTACATGTGTTTGTCTACAGCGTGGTTATACAACTAGTGGGTTTTTAAAACTGTATATATTTAAAATATATAATGTGTTGTTGTGTTGTGTTGTTGTGTAGATGGGGCCGCGTGTGTCCGGGCGGCGCGTCCCGCGGGCGCGCGCGTGCGCCGCGCACGTCGCTGGACCTCACGCTCGACCTGCGCGCGCAGCACACGCGCCTCGCCGACCTGCGCGCCGACATACACAACCTCACGCAACTCAAGAAGAGGTACACTTTAATGCTTCTTTATATCTCTTACTGTACTGAGGGCTGAGGGGCTAGCAAGAATAACTTGCGAGAACGTATTCCTATATCGAAATGTCAAAAAATTGTTTCAACCTTCATACAAATGCTATGGTTCTCGATTCGAATACTTATTCGTAAGTTGATCGTGTTTTGATCTGTTTAAATAGTTTTTGTATCTTTGTTAGGTTAGTTATAAATCGATAGTTTTGTATCGATAGTTCCAAAAAAGTTAAAAAAATGTGATAACATTTCAGTCTAATTTCTCTCAATCAATCGATATACATCGTCCCCAGAGAGGTTGACTTCAGGCAGGCGGCCAGTCGTAAAACTACAAGCCAAATCTTTCTGTAACATGTGTTAAAAACATATTGCACCTACCCTACTGGGAGTGAGTTATGGGCAGGTGGAAGAAGAAATATCGATATACAACGTGTTACAGAAACATTTAAAATCAAATTTAGGCAACGTATAGTTTACGATATAAGTACCTATTCCACCCATCACAGTACCAAATCAGATTACATTCCTAGGACATAAATAAAGCATTTTATTTTTCTATGAATAGTGATGTGACCGATGTTATCGATCGTATTAAAGAATGTTTAAAATTAGCGTAAAGTTTTAAAATACCTAGATTTTAATAAAATATTTTAGTTTTAGATGACAAGCCGAACAAATCGCTTCACTGATTAGGTATAAGCATCAGGCCTACCCATACACAGAACCCACACCAAAACATAACTTCAGCTTATGATCGTCAGCCCGAGAAAAGGAGTTGAGTCTTATATGCCCAGCAATTTCACTGGCTTCAATGCCCAAACCGGAACACAACAATGATTTCACTACTGCTTGTCGAAAGAAATGGACAAAACGGTGATACCTACTCAGACGGTCTCTCGCATGCCAAGAATCTAGTATATATAACAACTTTTATATTTGACCACACGTTTCTGTAACACGTTGTATATTTACTAAAATATATTGTAGGTTGGAAGAAGCATGCGTTCGTGGCGACGCTCGTGTAGCGGCGTGGGTGGCGGAGGACGACTCGCTGCGGCGACTGACGCGAGCCACGGCCGACACCGCGCCCGGCGCCGCCGCCGCCGCCAGGAGACTCGCGCGAGCCGCGAGAGACGTGTCGCGACTCCGACGCTCCAGGCAGGGCGGACGCAAACCGGACCTGCTCACCTTCAAGTTAGTATACTGCATACTAAATACATACATACACACGCACTCACGCCTGTAATCCCCGAAGGGGTAGGCAGAGGTGTAACCAGTACACCCACATTTCGCCGAGCGTATCTCCGTCCCATGATGTGATAAGGGGCGAGCCTATCGCCGTTTCGGGCACAATTTCCAGACTCCGGGCTGATACTGAGCTTTTCGTAATAAAAAAAACCCAATATCACTTTTACACGACCCGGGGTTCGAACCCGAGACCTCAGCGTCAAGCCTCAGGCGTAATGCGTACGCATTACAACTGCGCCACCGAGGCAGTCGTACTGCATACTCAAGCGGTGTGCAGAACATATGCTGACGCTTTTATTCCCAAAGAGGTACGCAGAAATGCAACGTGTGCTGCACCCACAGTTCACAATAGGGAACAAAACACAAATTGTGATTGGTTGAATTCTGTTCCTAGAAACCTTACGTTTCTCAGCCTTAGTACGGTGCCATTAGACCAATGAGGCGATAATATAGTTAGTCACGAGTTGGTCGCGGCTAAAAGGTGACGGGAGGCGTAAAGTAGAGGCGAAATGTCCAACTTTAGTCCGACCAGTTTATTCTGCACGTATTGTAGGTCCATATCGCGCCTACTGGACCGATGTCCTGATGAACGTTGCAAAAAGGGGCTGATTGAAGAAGGCGAAGGACCGTATACGGCAGGGATGATCGATGTAAAAACATCGATATAAACTTTGATAACTTAGTGTCGATGTTCGATGTTTATTGTAAACAAAATATCGATATTAGCAAAAGTCCATGTTTTATTGTACCTACACATCATTATACCTAAATAAATGCGTTCAGAATATCAATACTAATATAACATCATAATTTTCCTATTATTATAGGGAGAAAATGGCATTCTTCACTCGCACCAAACCAACGATCCCCGTGCTGCCCGGAGAGGAAGGCGATGATATCTCAGAGGACGATTGGGAAGAAGATCTCGAAGAAAGGCGGACTCCAGACGGCAGGTCCTCGAAAACCTCGTACGAACGCAGAGAGAACCAGCCGCAAAACGATAGCAAGGAGAGCGTAGTAGTCGAGTGCAAGAACCCCTGTCTACCCCCGCAGTACGATAGCGCGATACGGGCCGACGAAGCCAAGGACTCGGAAACTAAGACTGATGTGAGGTATGAGTTTGTTGTGGATAGGGTGTTGGGTGTACAGGTCTGAATGGGTTTTGAATGGATTTGGATCGATATGTTGTGAACGGTTGTCGTGTTCGATTCTGGTATCGATTTAATTTTCGTGCTTACAATAATCTTTTTAAGAATCTATTGTTATCAATCTATTTTTAAGAATTGATTGCTAAAATCTTATCGACTGTAACTTATTTGACATAAATATAATTTATTGGATTACAATAATAAAAACGATACCAAATTATGCGCATGACAATCGTTCACCATAGATCGATTCAGAATTATGGCCTTTTGCAAAATGTGGCACCATAAAAAAAATTACAACTAACATTTTACTGTGATTACTATTGCCTATTGAGATTTCTGGATCGAAGACTGAAGAAAAATATTATCATTATGTTTATTGGTAAAATATTAACAGTGTTTACAGATTGTTGCAAAAGTAACAACTATTTATTAATTATTTTTTAACGTAATAAAAAATACATCAGTATATTTGTATTATTTACAACAGGTATTGACTATCATCAAGAGATTACAATATAAAAAATATAGAACATCTTAATACATTTTGTAACAATCTGTACGCATCCAACACAGTACGTATATGTGCAAATGTAGTGCCATAAGATTTCATTAAGAATCTTAATATGTATACCTTTTTATACCATTCATGTTTTGTACAAAAACAAATTGTGCTTTAAAGTTGGTGCCTGAGAGCCTGCGATTGTGCCATACGAAGGCATGTAGTACGGGGAGAAATATAGGTACAAAATAGTGTATACGGGGAGTCACAAAATGTATGCCAAACGATTTATTTTTTATATGTGTATAATTAACATAAAGTGGGAACGTTGTTGTATATAAATCGCGATAAAGGTTGCCCACCGACTAAGTTCTGCTGTAGATAAATAAAGGACTATGGCCGCGATGACCAGTCAAATTTGGATTTAAACATTCACGGTTCGGTTATTCCATACTAATAAAATTTTATTTGAGCAAAAAAGTCGATATATATTGTTTTATCGATATTATTTATGCCAAATATTATGTTGAGGCTTCAACATGTGCCTTTAACTTTTGCTTCTTTAATGTTGATATTGTTCAGAGACCATATTAGAATAATAATGAATATGGGTTCTGATAAAATTTTGGACTTTCGTCGTGTTCATAATGTCTGCTCTTTTAGGGTTTTCTCCACCGAATACGTAGGACTTGAAAGGCCAAAAAAGCTTTGTACATATCGGCTTTTAAAGAGTCGTTGATTTGTCTATGAATAAAGTACTCGCCCTAGATCAATATATTTTAATGTTTTGACGACGTTTTATTAAATACTGTAATAACTACACAAAAAATATAAGGAAAATCTAACACGAAGATAAAATTCTGAGCAGTTTTCAATATTATTAAGAAAAATCCTATTTCACATCCGGGCACATTATTAATTTCAAACGTGCAATATTGAATGTAATTCTCTTTGTAGTCTTAAAAATATCACTTTATTGAGATCTGAAATTCTTCTGGTGGTCTTATGTGTCACTTACGCCATTCTAAGAGTAACGAAGTGTCTTCGTTTGCCAACGCCGTGATATCTCCCTTTCTTTCTACACAATTTGAATATCAAATCATTAGAAAAGGACGGAACGCATCACTTAGTGTTTGTGAATTAAGATTTTTTATAATTGCGCTTTTACGTTCTGAAGACAGAGGTTTTGAAAAATAGGCCTTAGATTTATCCATTGAAGTAACTCTAAGAGATGTTTCATTAAAACTATCGACTTTGTGATCAATTATATATTGTATGAAAATTACTACGATTGTATAATGAATTATGGTTTATTGACAATGAATTTTATGATTTTATCGACTGTGCAAGCGCATAAAGTTGCCGATAGTGACGAAAATGTAAAAAACACCTTTGATATCATTTTGAATCTCGATTTTCAGTTCGTAATAGCCTTAATATAGGGTATGTAAGTATACAAAATAAATAAATTTGTTCTATGAGAACGTTTTGAAAATATATTTTTCAATTGAAAAATATCGTTTTCAAATATGTTTTCATAGGACGCACGTCGTATTTTTATACCGTGGGTATTGTAAACATTCTTTTGTAAATGTTGTATCATAAATTAATTTTATTCTTGAATATTCTGTAAATAATATGGACATAAAGTATAAATGAGTTTGCATATATGTAATCTGATCTTTTATCGTCTTAATTATTTGTTTATTGTTAGAAATAAAAATCGATTAATTATTTTTGTAACAATCTGTAGTCTCATAATATTAGTTGCTTAGTGTTACATTTTTTCATTGTATAAATTGTATATTTTTTATTATATTATTATGACGATTATGAATGTGAAGTTTTATACATTATAATTGTTATGGGTGAATTGTCAATTTGCCAAATTAATATAAGCATTGTTTTAATACTTCCATTAAAAAAGGATTATTATATTTTGTAAAAATGCCAACTGATAGCTGGTTGATATAAATAAAAATTGAAAATAAAAATTATAAATTCGTATTCATTTTGTTTGATTTTATACATCTTCACTGAATTTACTGCTCACGTGGTCCAAAAAATCGAATAAGGCGGGAACTATTACGACATGCCAGGAAAAGATTCCCATACACACATACTCGATCCTACTCTATGGTACCTCATATTTTTTTATTAGTAAAGGCCGGCAAACGAGCAAGTAGGTCATCTGATGGTAAGTGATCTCTACCGCCCATGTACATCAACATTACCTGAAGAAGCATGGATGGGATGCCGACCTTGCATAGATAAGCTCACGTCTTTACACACGAAGGGGTATGCGGAGGTGCAACTAGTTCTGCAACCTCGTTTCGCTGAACTGATATGACGTGATAGAGGGCGAGCAACCCAGGAAAGGAATTATGAGAATCGGTAAGGAGAGGGGGATTTGGACCTCCGAAATCTCACCCACTGCACTGTGTGAAACGCAACAGCAAGCTGCTACTTTACGACGGTTTTATGTGAGACAGAGGTAACGACTCGGACGAGCCGGCCCATTCATGCCATTGCTATAGACAAGTATCTAGAATCTGTCATTGCAGCATGCACAATTCGTGCTCCGACCGCGCAACGAACTTGAAACACACCAGTAACCGCACTAAGTACTGTCACACAAAATTTAGTAGAGTAGGGGGAATTTGCTATGTGTCTTTTTTATAGCATATACCGGCAAACGAGTAAGTAGGTCACCTGATAAGTGATCTCAACCCATGTACGCCCACAATACCATAAAAATCATGGGCGCGTGGTCGACCTTAAAGGAAAATGATAGTTAAGGGGTTGAAAAGGGGATTTGGGCCTTCGAATATTTCATTCACCCTTACGAAACGCAGCAGTAAGCTGCTACTTTGCGTCGGTTTTCTGTGAGACAGTGGTAACGACTCGGACGAGCCGGCCCATTCATGCTGTAGACAAAACTTTCTACAGCGCGACTCTACCACTCAATAAAAACAATACGTAAACCCCTTTTTTACGTCGGTTAAAAAGACCGTTAATCATAACAAATACTAGCTATATCTCGTTAATTGTTAAAGACATTTAAAAAGAAATCATTACCATAAAACAAATGGTACAATAAATACAATGGTACCATACATATTCTAACAATAAAAGAATAATGATATTATGGCGATGATAAAGATTAATAGTGGCGTATCTAGCGCTAATGGTTGGTGGTACGTGGTGGAATGGTGGTGGTATAGTGGTTGTATTGTGGTGGTGAGCGTGCACACGCAAACGGTCAATCCCATAATCTACACTTACCATCGCTTTGATTACACCTTCTACTGGCTTTATAGGAAGGGCGACAGGTTACTGTGCGATATTCTTTTTTTAATCTTTTTATTAGCTTGAGGATAGATATATCAGCTTTTCTATTTGTCTATGGCTTGAGGGACCAGACGAGCAGATCGCTCGGCTAATGGTAAGAGTCACGCCTGCCTAGAAACAGTAGCAACATAACAAATAACTTTGAATTACAAAGCTGCACTTTGACCTACTTTGGACTACGCTCGTCACCCAGTGTCCAGTAATTTTACTGGCTTTAATGTTCTTCAAACACACAACGATGCTTACATACTGCTGTTTGGCGGCAGAAATAGACAAAGCAGTAGTACCAACCCAGACGGTCTCCCGCATATGATGGAACTACCACTTAGATTTAATATGATATAGACGATAGCCTCCGTGGGCCAGTTGGGTTCGATTCCCACACCGAAATAAATGTTTGTGTGATCCACAGATAATTATAATACGGATCTAGGTGTTTTCTCCTGGCCGGTTGTAAAAACTACAAGCAAAATCTTTCTGTAACATGTGTTAAAACATGTTGCTCCGACCCCACTGCGAGTGGGATAAGGGCAGGTGGAAGTATATATAATATAGTCCTTCTCATCGATTTTGTTGCGAGCGGTAGTATTTAGTACTTCAAATACACAAAATCTCGCATAATAAATGGTCGCATGGTTAAAATCCGTGAAGTGGCAGCACGCACACGTCCGGCCACAGGATACGCTTAAATATAACCCAGATTATCGCGAGCTGCGGAATTTTACTTTTTTCGAAGTTGTAGACGAGAAATTTAATTATCGAGGGGTCGGATTGTCATTAATCACTGACGAAGCAAATTGGTGGTACGTAGGCAGCAAGTAGGGATGGTTCGAGTGAAACTATGCTGTGTCCGAGGTATTTATTTTTGGAAATAAGTCAGTGAGTTAATTTGGTGTCAAAACTAAAAAAATCTGCCCAAGTACCTGTTATATGGTTTTGCAAAATCAATTATAAAGTTCTATTTATTTGAGTAGATGCATCGAGTATATGTGAATAATTTGAAGCTGTATTTTTTGACTATGCTGAAGGAGCTAAAAATGTGATTTTGCAATTTTTAAGGTATTACATTAAATTTCTGTTTGGTTTTAAATTTCAGCATTATTTTGAGACTCAATCTGTACTTTCATAAAACCTTCACATCCTGTTTTTTTTTATGTGTCCAAATTTCCTAAAACTCCAAACACAGGCTTTGATGTCCTCTGAAATGTCTGGGATTAACCAGGTAAAATTAAGAGAGCTATGCGGTTATCTAGCGCAGTCGAGCATAGTCCAGTGCCATGCAGTGGTTTTTAATTCAAAGTTCTATATGGTGTTTCTGTATTAAAGTTCAGGAAAGTCTGTTCTGAAAGCAAGGTCACAAGGTTTCTGAGGAAACCACAGGAGTACGTTGGTCGCAAGTGTCTGTGCCAGAACGTACCAGGAGTACGATCCGGCGGACGGCCCAAAAAACGCTGGCTTTACGTGTTAAAGGGAGACCCAATGGTCTTACTACAGAGGATGTTCAATATCAGGCGAAGTGGAGGCGTCTTAGTAGGAAGGCGGACCCTGGCACTAGCCGGGATAACCCAGGTAGAAAGAAAGAAGTTCTATTATTTCTTCTCCCGCTTTGCCACGGAGGGAAATGAACCAATATATAGGTGTTTCCAACTCCTCCATATCTTTCTATTTGATTTCGTTGCGGGACATACAGCTTCGTACTCGACAGCCTCCGTGCAGGCGCAGTGGGCGAGTAGCCGACTGTGAAACGTGAGGCCGCGGGTTCGAACCCCACAGCGAGACAAATATTTGTCTGGTCCACAAATATTTGTTTCGGGTCTGTGTGTTGTGAGACCGAAAGTCTCTCGTAATTCCTGATACGCATGACACAAAACTCGTATCTTACTGTGGGGTCAGGGCTATGTGTGTGATTTTTAGGTGGTATATATGTATATATAATAAATAATAAATAAATAATAAATACACCCAACAGTCACACAGAGTCCTGACCCCACACTAGGTAAACCTGTATCGTGGGTATCAAGAACTACGAGAGACTTGCGGTCTCACAACACCCAGACCCGAGACAAATATTTGTGAATTAGACAAACATTTGTCCAGGTGCGGGAATCGAACCCACGGCCTCATGCTTCGCAACCGGCTACTCGCCCGCTGCGCCACGGAGACAGTCATAATATATAGACTGCCTCGGTGGCGCAGTTGTAATGCGTACGCGTTACGATTGAGGCTGGCGCTGAGGTCTCGGGTTCGATCCCCGGGTCGGGTAAAGTGGTGTTGGGTTTTTCTATTATGAAATGCTCAATATCAGCCCGGAGTCTGGAATTTGTGCCCGGTATGGCGATAGGCTCGCCCCCTATCACATCATGGGACAGAGATACGCTCGGCGAAATATGGGTGTACTGGTTACACCTCTGCCTACCCCTGCGAGGATTACGGGCGTGAGGGCGTATGTATGTATATGTATAATATATATATAGACTCGCCGAATTTAAGTCGGTGTCGAAATATGTGTGCGATTGTCGATCCTGGCTTACAGGAGTTACAATGTTGAGTGTGCTATTCTCGTATATCTTCTACATAGAAACACCATGGAATAGGTGGGCGCCAGGTGCCTTTATCCCACTCGCAGTGGGGTCGGCGCAACATGCTTTCGAATACATGTTACAGAAAGATTTGGCTTGTAGTTTTTACAACCGGCCGCCTGCCTGACGTCAACCCCTCTGAGGAGGTTCCTGTTCACGTACCTCTTCATCGATGATGCGAAATTTTACGTCATCTATGTCACTGCCATAATGCTACTTCATCAATTAAATCAAATTACTTTACTGAGAAATGTGAAATAAGTATTGTATTTAGTGCTGAACATCCGAATCTTATTCACATTTTTTTATTGTTTTATTACACGGTGAAATTGTTTAAAACTAGCCGTCCATACTCCATAAAAAAACTGATTATAAATGTGAAAATTTGAAGGTTTGTGAGAGTCCGATCATAAAAGTCACGTCTGCCTATAGGTAACGGTAGGCAGCGGCCTGGCTATGCTCTGGCATTGCTGAGGTCCATGGGTGCTGTTTACCACTTAACATCAGGTGGGCCGCCCGCTCGTCTGTCTATCTAGGGCAATAAAAAAAAGAAGCAACGCTAAGCAGATCTTCGAATCACAAAGCACTGCATGGCACTGGACTGCGTTCATCACCCCGAGATTTAACTTGACTGTTAATGCGAGCGATAAACGTCAAACTGATATAAGTTATAAAAGTCAGAGGTATATGCTCTTTTTTTTCTCCCTGTGTTTCTCTGAAATGAGGTGTAGTGGATCGCTGTCAAGTGTGGTGTTTAAATGTGGTGAAGGCCGGCGAAAGGGCAGATATATTCGCTATTTGATACGGCACTCACCCTTCCGTCGGTACGTACAGTGTTAGGGTCTCGTGAAGTGTGAGTAAATGCGGTGGGTAAAAATGTGTGTGTGTGTGTGTGTGTGGACTTATACCATAGTATAAGTAGCATAGTACTCAAGGAGTTTTTTTTTATTCAGGTAGGAAATGGTATATGCTCTTAGGGTTGCTTTCGAACCTGCGACTTTCGTCGACAGTCCGTACCACTTTTGCTGATCTCTCGCCGCTTAGGATAGGATAGGATTAGGGGCATATGAGACATTTTCTCCCGAAAGACATTCACGCGGACGGAGCCACGAGCAAAAGCTTGTACTCCATAAAACTCATGATGTATTTAGTGCGACCAATTTGACATTTACGCTCAATATTTTATCAGTTGGCGCCAAGTTTTACGCGCCAAATAAATTATTTCTAATGTTAAACCACAGACAAGGTACAGCTGTATAGTTGAGATTAGCCTATATTATTTATAGGCGCATAAATGTGTTAGGTTTTACATAATGTAGTATTATTAGGGATAATTATTGATTTTTACGACTTGTTACTGTATTATATATCAGTTTTGAGGTAGAGCAAAGTTATGTCTCTCACTTTTATTGAGATGTACGGATAAGCTATTTTTTATCTTGGATAAAGTATGTGTATATTTCGTATAAATAAGATTGCGTTTTATTATTTCGCGAAGATGCAAGAAGTTTCATGAAACTTTGGAATAACTTGTAATAATTTTATTAAGTAGTATAGCTACCTCTCGCTCTTTCTTCTTCTATATCGTTTTCCATCCTAAGGTTGGCTGGAAGAAATTTTCGAAGAAATTCGCAGTTAGCGATAAGACCGCTATTTGTACTTCGCTATAATTTTTAAGGTTATTTTGGTATTAATTTTCTTTTATTTTTTGAAGATGTACAATAAAGTGTTTATAAATAAATAAATATAGATACACACGAGACCCAAAGTGTCTCACTATAGAGTATGCTCAAGATCAGGCGAAGTGGGGGCGTCTTAGTAGATAAGCGGACCTGGCACTAGGCCGGGATAATGCCAGGCAGAAAGAAAAGTAGAGCCACGGTGCAGACAGTTTGATCTACGGCATGAATGGGCCGGCTCGACCGAGTTGTTACCACTGTCTCACAGAAAACCGAAAAGTAGCAGCTAGCTAACGTTTCGTATCATGAGTGAGATATCTGGAGGCCTAAATACACCTCTCCTTCAGAAAACCTTATTTAAGCCTTTCCTTTAAAGTCCACGATACGTCCATGATTATTTTGGTATTGTGGCCTTTCATGGGCGGTGAAGATCACTTACCATCTGGTGACTTACTTGCTCGTTTGTCGTTTAATGCTACAAAAAAACTTTTTCGGGCGTTTGCTTTTGGTATAGCTATGTTTATATATGTATATGTTTAAATACCATATTGATAATTGATAAAAAATTACCTAATCTTTGTGTGGTTTGTGTACACATTAGACGTATTTACTTTATAATTGGCGACCAACATTTTTTTTACAGTTTACACTATTGGGATATTGTACAATACTTTTTATTTCAAAAGTATTTTGTTACGTTTATAAATATATGATCATAAAATACACTGGAAAATATAAAAAACGACACCTTCCGATGGCGAGACAGACCTAAGACCCAAGCCACCGGTGCTAAGGGCCCTCCAGCGTGAGGAGAGAGAGAGTCTCTGGAGATGTTGGTCGAGACTCTTCGGTATCAACCCATGGGCGGAAACGACTATCGGAACAATGATTATCGAGTCCACATCCCACATGTTAGTAACCTCGTGTACCAGATATAGATATTTGGATTTTCGACTTTTTCGATATTGTATTATTAAAACTGCATAAGTGTAAGAATAAAATTAATATTTTAACAGTCCTGTGAACCCACACGACTGCTCGTGTGAATCAATCAAAAATGCTTATTGCTTAGATGCAATGGCGTGCTAACAATGGCTTAGTGTGACACAATGAACACGGCGCGGCGCGGCACGGCGGGTGACGGTGGGTGTCGGTGGCACGGCAGGCGAACGGTATGTCATGTAGCAGGCAACCTGCGTTGCATGTAGATCGCTGTCGGCGAGGATTGTCGGCGCCGTTGGGTGGGGGGACTGTAGTAGCGGGGATCGGAAGGATAGGATTATTAAAACAAAAAATCTGTATTAGCAGATTATACAACGTGTTACAGAAAGATGTGGTCATATATATGGGTTGTTATATACACATGACATTGAGTGTTTACGTAGCGGATCTTATTAAAATATAGGCATCTTAAAATTTCAAGCTAATTTTAATTACTCGTTATTTTATTTCAATTTAAGTAATTAGCGACTACTAACGACTAGAGTAACGACTGATTAGATCGATCACATCACTATTTAAAGAAAATGCTTTATTTATGTCCTAGCAATGCAATCGGATTTGGCACTGCAGGGGGTTAAACGCTGACAGCCTCCGTGAGGCAGTGGGCGAGTAACCGGTTGCGAAGCGAGAGGGCATAGGTTCGATTCCCGTACCGAGACAAATATTTGTGTGATGCACAAAAGTTTGTTTCGGGTCTGGGTGTTGTGGGACCGCAAGTCCCTCGTAGTTCCTGATACCTACGATACAGGTTTACCTAGTGTGGGATCAGAACTATGTATGTGACTGTTGGGTATATTTATTTAATAATTTACGCGTATACCATCAGACCGATTTCCTGCTTACTCATTTTAAACCGACATAATGTATTTAGTTTTACATGAATTACCCGCTCTTACTGACACCTCACAATATGAAAACGCTTAGTCGGAAACGTCGGGCGAACGTAATTTTCATGCGTGGCGCTGCGCCTGGGCACGGATGAACTGTTATCAATGATGCCTCACTCAATTGTATGCTTATGAACATTATTTTTAGACGCGTGGATTATAAGGATTTAGTACACCACGTTATTATACTGGTCAACTTATATTTGTTATTTTGGTGGAAGATTTTGAAGTCGAAATTATGTTAGTTCTATATCTATATCTATACTGTATTATATATGAATGAATATATAAACATAAATTTATACCGGAAACATTGTCAAAATTAAATATAAGAAAAAAAATATAAAAATTACATATTTATTTGTAACATAAGAAACTGTGCAACTTTTTCTTGGGCCTAACTTTCCATACTCGTCAGTAGCAACTGGGAAAGTTAGTTCTGTTTCTGTTCTGTTAATAACTTTAAATAAAAAAAACTCACTTCTTCAAAACTGGTTGAACAAAAAAGCCATTTCCATCTAGTACAATTTTATTACATACATACATACACACTCACGCCTGTAATCCCCAAAGGGGTAGGCAGAGGTGTAACCAGTACGCCCAGATTTCGCCGAGCGTATCTCCGTCCCTTATGAGCCTTTCGTCATTCCAGGCACAAAATCCAGTCTCCGAGCTGATACTGAGAATTTCGTAATAGAAAAACCCAATATCACTTTACCCGACCCGGGGATCGAACCCGAGACCTCAGCGTTGGCCTCAATCGTAACGCGTACGCATTACAACCGCGCCACCGAGGCAATTTTATTGTTATTAAAATATCGTAAAACGTTTTAGCAAGAGTCAAAATAAAGGTTTATGCAAGTCATTGTGAATTTCCTCGTCGTGAATGGAAGTATTTTAGTTCCAGTCGGTTCAATGGGCCGTTCTTGATTGTACCAATTTGAATTAGACATGATAAAGTGGAAATAACAAAAGGTGCGTTTGCCTTTACTCATATTTTGAAAGTCATTCCGTGCGGCTTAATGATCTGCTAAAGAAAGGTTCGTTAATTAGGTATTAGTTGTGAAATAAGGTTTAGGAAGAAAGCAAGACATAAAACCTAGAATAATCTTCTTCTACCTGCCCTTATCCCACTCGCAGTGGGGTCAGCTCAACATGCTTTTTAATTAACACATGTTACAGAAAGCTTTGGCTTGTAGTTTAATTAGCCGCCTGCCTGACGTCAACTCCTCTGGGTAGAAATATTTCACTCAAAAATTTTCTCGGTGCGGAAATCGAACCCGTGGTCTGTCGAATCCAGCCGGTTACTAGCTAGAATGCGACAGAGGCTGTTAAAACCTAAAATATGATACAAATTGCCTAAATGTATTGTCAAATCTTTGCTACAGTCTGGCAATTTTTAGACGGAGGTGTAACTAGCAATCACTGATCGTCGAGCTTATTTCCATCCCATAATATGATGGGGGCGACCCTGATGCCGGGAACAAATTTCAATCCCGGGAAATATAATCATACTTATTCAAGTATGATTTTTCGAATCGAAAAATCAGACTCGAATTATCAAAATTGTACAATTTGGTGTATGAACCCAGGACCACAAATACGGTTTCTCAGCCTGAGTATGCTCTAGACTTTTTTTTTTTTTATTAGCATAAGTGACGTAACGTGCAGGTCGCTTGCCTGATGGTAAGTGCTACGCCTGCCCATAAACAGAAACAACACCACACAGAACTTTGAATTACAAAGCACTGCATGATTTTGGACAGCGCTCGTTACCCCGAGACTTAAGATGTTAAGTCTCATAATGGCCAGTAATTTCACTGGCTTCAATACCCTTAAAAACGAAATACAACAGTGCTTACACACTACTGCTTGAAGACAGTAATAGACAAAGTGGTGGTACCAACCCAGACGGCCTCTCGCATACGAGGGACCTACCACCTTGTAGACTGATGGGGATAAGTAAACTTAATGTCAATATTTTTGATACGAGTATCACACTTCAACTTAATGTCGGTATTTTTCTCATTAAATATTGAATTAGGCCACAACAATATCAACCAAATGTCAGACCGAAATGAAAATTGCAATCGTCCTAATCTACAATCTAGTTAACGTTAAAATTAAAATACGACTCTATCGTAAAAAATGTCATACAGCGCGCGTTTGTTGGCCAACATCCGGTAGTTCACGCTCCGCTACAGTCAGACGGACAGTGTATAATGAGCCATGATTGCGTGCCAACTGGAATTTGTGTAATGCACGTAACTTCAAGCTATGCGGCGGGGTAAGCAGAGTTATGGATCTGAATTACGGACCGAATAAACAAAAGGACACGAATAAGTCTGGTTATTTATTAATATTTTAAACTACGAATAAAGGTTTTCTTATAATACTTATTTTGGAGTGTCAGGAAGACAATGCACAAGACATTTGGTGGTTACTAAGTTGATAAGCACCACCGACCAACTCCTTTAATGTTTAAGCAAAAAAAGGAACCGTAAGCGCCTTGCTGACCTTTAAGAAGAGAAATAGATTTGGCTTTAGCAGTCTAAGCATGATTCTGATGTAAGAACAGCTTATAGGTACATGGGTTTTATTGAATTTTATTAGTATCTTCACTTGCTGGGGGGTGAGCACGAACAACTTACGTATAAGTATTCGAATCGAGAACGCAAATTTGTATGGAGGTTCAAATTATTTTTTGACATTTCGATACGAAATCTTTCTCGCAAGTTATTCGTGCTAGCTCCTCTGATCTTGAGTATACACTTTGTATAAAAAACAATTCATCTTTGTATTGAATTGTGTATTAAAAATACAATAATTGTGCATTTAACTAAAAATAATTTACACATATAGTATCAATATCCATTTTTGGTACTAATTAATGACATCTTGAGAAATGTATTTTTTGTATCTGTTCCCCAAGCTCCCCTAATGATCTATGGAAGGATCTACGGTCTAGCACGCGCGGTGACAGGTGCGCGCGCAGCTGCTACCGCGGCCTCTAAACTACGCACACTGTAGTGCTCAGTCTGAGGTTAAGTTTGTTCATTTTTATAAAATAAGTGTAAGTATATCAAGTGAAAACGTATGACGGCATCGCGAGGTCGTAGGTTAAGTTACCGATGCCTTGCAATATTTTAAGTGAGTTTATCGAATCAAAATATATGTATCGGATATTGGATGACGAACAACATCCAGACCCAAAACAAATATTTGTGGACAAAAATTTGTCTCGGTGCGGGAATTGAACCCGCGGCCTCACATTTCACGTTCGGCTACTCGCCCCCGGCGCCTTGGAGGCTGTCATTGACGCTTGACGCGACAAATGGAAGTCTACCTTTAGAGAATATAGAATTTCCATTATTTTCCTATCTGAAAATTAAACCCGGTCACTATCGATACACGCTGTCACTGGACCACAGAGGCAATTTACGAATGTATGTTTATACTTTCTTTCTGCCTGGCATATGTCAAGGTCCACCTTCCTCCACCACGATTTGATGGCGAGTTTGGTATTGTGTGGGGCAAACCACCGTCTAACCCCTACAACCCACAACGGGAACCAAGTTTCGCCATTGCCTCGTCCGTTAACCAGCAGAGCATGAATGTGCCGGCTCGTCCGTGTCGTTACCACTGTCTCACAGAAAACCAACGTAAAGTAACAGCTTGCTGCTGCGTTTCGTACGGTGAGTGAGATTCCGGAGGCCCAAATCCCCATCCCCTTCCCAATCCCTTAATTATCCCTTTTCTTTCAGGTCGGCAACGCGGCGATTTTCTTTTGGTATTGTGGTCGTACATGGGCGGTGGAGATCAGGAGCTTTCAGGTGACTTACTTGCACGTTTGCTGAGCTATGCAATAAAAAATATATACTATTACTATACTAAATATATATTTTAGCGCTTAATCTTATATGTAGAGTTCGGCGGAGACGCAGTCTATCGTTAGTTTGTGGCGTATGTTGATTTATCAAACTAGTTTATTAAGTGGGGCTGCTTGTTTTATATTCTTTGCTTTGAAATGAACTACTGTATAATTATTTGTTTATTTAGTTACAAATATAGACGGTGAATTTTTTAGAAGACTAGTTATGTATGTATATATGTTAGAAAAAAACCATTTTTTGAGACGGGTATCGCGAAGCATTGGCATATTTGTCGTAACTGAGTACAAGTTTTAGGAGTGGTAGACACACTGTAGACAGTTTTGTCTACAGCATGAATGAGCCGGTTCGACTGGGTCGTTATCACTGTCTCATAGAAAACTGACTTAAAGTAAGTTTCATACGATGAGTGAGGTACCCGGAGGCTCAAATCCCCTCAATCCCTTAACTATCCCTTTTATTTAAAGTCGACAACATGCCCATGATTGTTTTAGTATTGTGGGCGTATATAGACGGCGGAGATTACTTACCGTCAAGAGACCCACTTGCTAGTTGCCAATCTATGCTATGATGTATATATATTAATTATTTCAAAAATCTATATCAAAAACGGAACCACGGCGTGTTTACTGTTTTCCGCTGGAGAGTTTCCCAGTTCCCAGTTTCCAAGCATGACAATCTTGTGTTTTTTTTTATTTCTTCTTAGTCGGCCACTCGGTGATAGAGTGATCGTGGTTGTCAAGATAATACACGGAGGGTCGTCAAATTTTGTCAGTCTTCTTGGCGGCGATCGCAGATCTTGCAATGCTTCTCCATTATTGCCGGTTGGTAGCGTTGGTAGCGGTTGCGCGTGCACTTTATTATGGAAGACTGTGTTGCCGTTTTAATCATATTAGTCCAGCGATATGGGGGTCTGTCACTTACTCTTTTTCCAGCAGGAAAAGAGCTAGAGGTAAGGTCCGGTAGCAACCTGACCTTGGACTACTAGTCTTTCAATTGAGTCTTCATTATTGGATATGTGATGTGATTTTTTAAATTTAAGCTCATATTGTTAGGTCACCAACATCTTAGATCCAACTTCACCTGCACGTGGTATACTCTACTGATTAACGGACGAGGCAATGGCGAACTTGCTTCCTGTTGCGGGTTGTGGGGTTCAGACGGAAAGTCGCTCTACCTTATACCATATCCACCACAAATCATGTTGGGAAGGCGGACCCTGGCATTAAGCCACGATAACACCAGGCAGAAAGATTACTTAGTGAAACTCACAGCACGATCGTTTGGATTTACCTTACTACTAGCAATAACTCAAATCATCACATTGTTTGTAAACCATAATTTAATGTTATTATCAATTTTCATAGTTAATAATACTGATTATTTTCGCATTAGCCCGCTTTATTAAATTGTTTGATATAGACAACGGTTTTCTATATAGATACTGGTTCTACTAATAAAGACAGGGTTTACGTTTGTGTGTTGAAGCCAAATGACATTGACTTGGGCGTTCGTGAGGTTCTGGGTTCAGTTCCCTGGTGGGGCAGTCACAACTTGTGTTTGAATTTTCGCTTCAAAAAATCAGACATGAGTTGCCCGGGATTGAAATTTGTGCCCGATATGGCGATAGGCTCGTACCCTATTATATCATGGGACGGAAATAACCTTGGCGAAACATGGGTGCAGCATTAGTTGCACCTCTGCCTACCTCTTCGGGGATAAAGGCATATGCTTAAGTTATGTTATGCTTGGAAATAACTAGGCTATAACGGACTCGCTTAATGATAGTGGCAATTATGCGATTCGGCAAACTCCGTTTTTTTATCGACTTTGAACAAATATGCAACCAATGAAAACCAAGAAAAGTCAACCAGACAAAAGGGACTCATAGTGTTCGGTTATATAGGAACGATTCGCTTGTAAAGTAAATTTGTATTTGTGATTAAATCTGATGTTACCCATGGAATATCAGATTCCATCCACCCTGATAGAATTGTTAGCCTGTTATTTACCCCTATATATGATACGTCATTTCTGATTAGCCTAAGAGTACATAATCTAATGTAACGAAAATTTAATAGATTGCATTTTTTTTCCAAAATAAACGAAGGTTACCCAAATGCTTATCTTTAAACCTAATATCTAGAATTGGAAATCATAAAATTCTTTGAAAGTCTTTTAAATTGAAAGTTACAAATAAAGATGCAAACATTTCCTATAAGCCTTACTCCCATAACATAAAACTACTAATTATGGATAAGTGAATCAACCAATACTAAGTAATGTATGATAATTGACTCACATTGCGAAACAAGTTAATCTTAAAATTTCACAATGAGAGACCACACACAGTCTGCGAGTTGCAATGAACACGGTAAGATCTATAATTTTATAATTTGCATTGCAATCGTAACCAGTGTGTATGTATACGGTGATAGATTCCTCGTATGCGAGAGGCCACCTGGGTTGGTACCACCGCTTTGTCTGTTTCTGCCGCCAAACAGCAATGTGTAACTCCTGTTGTGAAGGGACATTGAAGCCAGTGAAATTACTGGATATTATGAGACTTAACATCTTATGTTCGAGGGTGACGAATGCAGTCCAATGCCATGCAGTGCTTTGTAATTCAAAGTTCTGTTTATTGTTGCTTTTGTTTATGGACACGCAGCTAATCATCAGACGAGCGACCTGCGTGTATCGTCATTCAAGTTAATAAAACATATCTACAACCTATACTCGACTCTCCTCTAATCTGAGGATGCCTAAAGCCTGACAAAATACGTAAGACTTGACTGTGAATATATATCTTATTTTTTTTAGTAATCATTACAAAAATACCAATCCTTCGCATATTATTATTAATTGACTAATGAAGAATGTGTCTACATATAGAAAACTGGTAGGCGTTCTAGATTTATTAATTTACGAATTAATTAAATACAAATTTTAAACACATTTTAATTATAAATTAAGTTATTGTACACTATAAATTTGAATAGCACTATGCAAACACCGTTTTAGTGTTAAATTATTGAAATTTTATGCGTTTTTCATAACATGATTTCGTTTTCATTTGCTTATTAGCATTTATATAAAGATATTATGTGCTTTTAGATATATGTTGGCTATTTATAAAATAAACAGTCTGGAAAGGAGTCCATTAAATTTAGTTTTTTCTAGTTCGCTTATTTAGTGGTTATTGCTGTTAGATTTAAGACTTAAATATGCCTCGGATTTTTGTATTTAAGGTGACAGTTATTAGATATATATTTTTAAAGAAACAGTAATGTCTACGTTGCGGTATTGTAAATCACGCATTAATTAAATTGTGACTTGCATAAGTCAATAAATGTAGGAGACATACTGTAAATCAGATTTATAGGATCCAAATTACGAAAATGTTGACAGCCTCGTGGCGCAGTCGGCGAGTAGTCGGCTGCGAAGCGAGAGGCCGTGGGTTAGATCCCACACCGAGACAAATTGTTGTGTGATCCACAAATATTTGTTTCGGGTCTGGGTGTTATGGGACCGCTGGTCCCTCGTAGTTGCTGATACAGGTTAACCTGGTATGGGGTCAGGAATATGTGTGTGACTGTTGGGTGTATTTAAAATATATTGAATACAAATTGCAATAACTATTTCTGATTATGAAATGATTTTAATTTCTAATGCTTACACACATATTACTCTGATGTTGAGACTACAGAGTCTTCCGACTTCAATTACTTAGTTGCAAATCTGTAAACTTAGAATAACTACTTATAGAAACTAAGTACACACACAAAACTTTAGCCGTTCAATTGGAGCCATATATGGCTCCAAACTAACTCGAAACATTTGCGCTTGTTATGGAATAAGCAAATACTATGTTTATGATCCTGACTTATAAATCAATGTATGAAACACATTTGGCCATCTACAATTTATCACATTTTTAAGAAAAAAAAACATTTTAGCTGACATCTTTTTCTAGTAAACACAAAAGACTTAGCGAATTTTCAGCTTACGATTGTGAGTTTGCGTTGTTTGGGCATCTACCTTTTGTTAGTAGTTATTCTAAGCCTGTAAAGCTAAATTCAATCAGCGTTTTATTCAAACGTATTTTTTTATTTATCAAACAAACAAATAATACTCAAGTGTCACACAAATAGTCTTAACCAACATTAAGATTTGTAGCCGATTGCAGTGTAGTGAAATTATTTGTAGTGAAATTAGAAACTACGTGATCTTTGTAGTTTTGTATAATTCGACAACGACTATAAAAATAATACAGACAAAAGGCATATACCGGCAAAAATAACAGTTAAATCAAATAAAGAACACTGTGATATAAATTCAAAAAATAAAAACATTTTTAAACCACATGCTTCAATTTATAGAAATAGTTTTTTACAAGCTCGGCGAAATGTGCTTGTACTGGTTACTCCTCTACCTACCCCTTCAGGGATTACAGGCGAGAGTGTGTATGCTAGTTTTACTCTAACAAGATTGTCTATCAGGCACTACAAGAGACTATCTATTTTTGACGCCAAACAAAAACGGACCAATCCCGTGTACAGAAATCGACATTTAGCAAAGAGCTCACTTGAGTATCGTTCTGTAATACGGGCCTCAGAGAGAGAGAGGAGGAGGTTTACGGATTACACAAACGTTTATTTTCAGTGCGGCCTTTCGTTTTGCAGACGGTTACTCACTCACTGTGTTACGAATGTTGTCAAATGATATTATGATCGTTGATCTCCGCTGTGAATGTTCCTGCGCTTTGATATTTTGCCCGATATAGCTAGGTAGTTAACTGTGATCGTTGGTTGTAGTTGGTGCAACTCTGTCTACCTCTTCATGAGTACAAGCGTGAATAAACGTCATGATAGTAAGATAGACACAAAAGTAATCTAAATTTATATTATGAAATATGTGCCATTTTCGAATACGGATTTATGAGGTTAATCTCGATTAGATATTCGACACGATCAATATCGTACGCAGGTCATTGACCTTGATATTGTATGCCTCCAAATCGCACATAACATTATATGTTATAGTTTCAATAAATTGCCGGCTTCCGCAATATTTTACATTGATATGTAAATATGTTTTTTGTACAAACCCGTTGGCCGTCCATGCATTTTTGCATGAGGCGAGAGGCTCACGTATAGGCTAGTAACAAGTATTTTTATATTCTAATATGAATCTCGATGTAAACATCTAATGTGTTAAATATAGCTATCGAGGAATAAAACTTATATTATTATACGCTTCCATAAAAATAATATGTATCCTTATATGGATTACAAGGTTTTTAAAGTTTCTAGCGTTTAATGGTTAGATAGTAAAAATTCAAATGGCATCAAACGGACCACGAAATATATTTAGCCACAAAACGTTTCATTATATAATACTAGCTTTTACTTGCAGCTCTGCCCGCGTGGATATCTTTTTCGGGGACAAAAAGTTCCTTAAGTCCTTCGCCAGGATATATAGGTTATATAGGTTATCTCCTTACCAAATTTCATTAAAATCCATTTAGCCTTGTAAACGTAACAGACAGAGCTACTTTGCATTCATAATATTATTAGATACCATTATATTATTACTATTTACTATCGCAACAATTATTTATGAGGGCTTTCAAGCCTAACGTAAAATTGGTAATTATTTTAAGCCACATATATAAATATAAAATGTGTATTTTATAAGTGTTTCTTATCGATTGAATAATAATACGTCGCTGATAATATTTTGTATGGTTAAAACTAGAAAATTCGCGATTTTCCAACGAAAACCTATAATTTTCCGACAAGGCAAATTGAGTATTATTAAATACTACATTTATTCTGTCTCACAGAAAATTAACCAGCAAGCTGCTACTTTACGTTGCACTTACTTTAATTACTTACTTCTCCGTAGTGAGTGGGATATTCGTAGACCCAAATCCCCTTCCCAATCCCTTATTCATCCCTTACCTTTATGGTCGGCAACGCGTTCATGACTCTTCAGATACTGTGGATGTTCATGGGCGGTGGATATCTTTAACCGTCAGATGACCCAAATATGCCTGTACTAAGTCTGCTATCTCTCTCTGTAGTCGGCCCCTCATGACTGAGGATCGTGATCATCATCGGATGGTCCGCATTTCGATCGGATGATGTCTCTCCATCGGCTTCTGTTCATCGCATCTCTCACAACTTTATGGAACCCGGCGGCTGATGAGTCTCTGATCTGGTCCGTCCATCGTGTTGGGGACCGACCACGTGAGCGTTTTCCTTCTGCGTTCCCAACCACGATGAGTTTCTCCAAGCTCTCATCACCCTTCCGTACTATATGACCAAAGTATGCAAGTATGCTATAAATACAATTAAAAAAACTGGTAGCTAACATATATGTTCAGTATTTCTTAGTAATGGTCAACAATCTAAAAGTATAATATATTCAAAACATTAATTGTAGTCTCATTAACTGATTAAGTGTGAAACAGTTTCATTGTCATGTCACTCAATGCAAAACAGACAAGATTTATCTACAGTTATGGCAACCGGCGTACTGTCTGCAATATTACAGATTATCAGAATAATGACTGCCTCGGTGGCGCAGTTGTAATGCGTACGCGTTACGATTGAGGCCGACGCTGAGGTCTTGGGTTCGACCCCCGGGTTGGGTAAAGTGGTATTGGGTTTTTCTATTACGAAATGCTCAGTATCAACCCGAAGTCTGAATTTGTGCCCGGTAGGTATGGCGATAGCCGAGCATCATATTGTGGGACGGAGATACGCTTGGCGAAATGTGAGTGTACTAGTTACCACCTATCCCTTCGGGGAATACAGGCGTGAGTGCGTATATCACGTTCTTTACCGTGACTTCTTTTATGCATATTTAGGATTTTTTAGAAGGTGTAGATAACTTTTTAGTTATTTTTGAATAAATATATACATACACATCTATACTAATATTATGTATGTGAAAGTAACTATGTCTGTTTGTTACGTTTTCACGGCTGAACAGCTGAACAGATTAAGGGTATTGGTTATATCCTGGTGAAGTAGATAGGGTACTTTTTGTCCCGATAACATATTTTTTGTCCTGGAAAATGACATTCAGACGTGGGTGGAGCCGTGAGCAAAAGCTAGTAATTCATTATATTTAAGTGATAATGTACTGTTTCATATGTTGTTTTCTTAATGTGTATTAAATATCTGAATTGACTGATACAGACTATTCTTTTTTTTTTACGGCATAGGCCGGCAAACGAGCATGTGGGTCACCTGATGGTAAGTGATCTCCACCGCCCATGTACGCCCACAATACCAAAAGAATCATGGGTGCATTGCCGACCTTAAAGGAAAGGGATAATTAAGGAATTGGAAAGGGGAGGGGGATTTGGGCCTCCGGATATCTCACTCACCGTACAAAACGCAGCAGCAAGCTGCTACTTTACGTCGGTTTCCTGTGAGACAGTGGTAATGACCCGGACGAGCCGGCCCATAGATGCTGTAGACAAAAGTGTCTACAGCGTGGCTCTACCAGACTATTCATGAATAGAATACTTGAGAGTTTGATATAAATCAGATTTTGATTTTGAATTAAATCAATCTTCCTTGCAAAAGAAGTCCCTACAATTGACTGTCGGCCACTGCACCAAGGTCATCCATAATTAGCATGAAAAATTATTCATTGACACATTTTCAAACCAAAATCAATTATTCAGTAGCCATTCTTATCTCATGACATAAGATCGAACTATAATACCGGATACAAATTGAACTAAATATCTAATATTATCAAAATTTATGTTTAACTAGAGTCACATTGTCATTACGCTTGGTCCATAAACGCTACACACAATTTATTGTTTGCTATTGTTTTTTATTGAAGGAAGACAGGTGCGCGGGCGCAGCTCTCGAACTCTACCGCCAGTCTCTACCGAACCGCGGAGAGTTCCACACGTCACGTTGTTTCGCATATCTTTAAACACGTGAAAATCTAGCTAAAACGAAACACTTGAGTGCGAATCCCGTTTGTGTGATTTAGTTTTTTAGTTCTTAGTTTTTGTGTTTGTGTACTTGATTGTATGTGTATTTACGACCGATAAAGTGGATTTTTCGTTTTGGATTTATTTTTTATTCACTAATCATCGGAATTATTTTCGGTGAGTTTTTGTTTTAAACTAGTTTTAATTCGGTTTATTGTTATGGTTACATCACGATTTAGAAGTGTGTGCATATGTTATTCATTATGATAGGATATACAGACATGTAAACAACAGACTTGCTTCTAATAATTAGTGTAAGTTGTACACCTTTTTTTAAAGTATCACCTGAATGATGGAAAGTCATTGTATTGAGGGAAACTTTACCATCACTATAATTTTGATCTATCCAATGACCATGAACTGCTTTTCGCATTGGGTAACGTGAAAAGTTATTTAAACTTCTTTTCTGTTAATAACAGCCTATATAAAGATGCCTCTAATTTGACGGCAAATATCGTGAGGATTTCATTGACCATGTTCTACAGCAGCATTATATTTGGTACAATATTGTCATTCTCTTTTTTATACTTTAAGGTCATCCCCATTTTTTTGCCGACTTATAAAATAACTACAAATATTTTATTAATTTATATTTTACGACTATTACGTAAGTTAATTGTCTTCAAATTTAACATATATAAATTATTTAACAGAAACGCACTCACAGTCATACTTACAAAATGAAAATTAAAAATATTATTATTTTTACCATTTACGTCATTCCACCGCCAAGCCGCACAGTAAGCACTGTTGTGTTTCGGTTTGAAGGCCATTTAAGCCAGTAAAATTATTGGGCATTATGAGAATTAACAATTTGTGTTTCGGGGTGATGAACGCAGTCTAGTGCTATGTAGTATTTTGGATTTCAAAGTTCTGTACAGTGTCTGTTTGGGGGCAGGAGTGACGCTTATCATAAGGGGGGCGATCTCATCTATACTTCGCGTTTCGTCATACTGGCATATAAAAAAAATACTCTGTCAGCTATGAGCCGCTGGTATACGCTACTTCTATCCAACATTAAAAAATAATATAATGAGAAAAAAAATACAGAGTAGTTATGAATATACAATTACCCACAACCGACAATAAAACGGAACTCAAAGATATTGAGCAAAGCAGGTAATTGACCTCATCAAATTATAAAATAATATCAAATAAATTATCTCTGTTTCTTATATGTAATAACACGAGTAATTAACCTTTTATTACTGATTTTTATTACATCAATGTTAAACTGTGCGAAACAGCTGTAGGAATTACTTTTTTGGCTCATTTTTGTCTATTTTTATTTATTTGGATTGAAGTAGACCACCAACATCGGGTCCCAAGCCAACCTCACCTGCACATACACACTCTCCTGATTAACAGACAAAGGCAATGGCGAAACTTGGTTCCCGTTGCGAGTTGTGGGGGTCAGACGGTGGTTCGCCCCATATAATATCAAGTACCGTCAAATCTATGGTACGAGAAGGAAAAACCTAGCATTAAGGCGGGATAACGCCAGGTAGAAAGAAAAATATAGATACGTCAGAAGCGTTTATGCACATAATCAAGGCTATACAGCCTCTGTGGTGCAGCTGGCGAGAAGCCGGCTGTGTTACAGGATGCCGCGGGTTCGATCCCCGCATCTAGACAAATGTTTGTATGAGCCACAAATATTTGTTTCGAGTCTGGGTGTTGCGACACAGAAAGTCTCTCGTAGATCCTAATACCCACGATATAAGACTCGTATCTTACTGTGGGATCAGGACTATGGGTGTGACTGTTGGGTGTATTTAATTATTATTATATACGGAGTATACGTCAGAAACTACGTTGATTAGAAACTAGTGAAAATTTAGTATAATTTGAGGCAAGTACCAGCATAGTTAATTTTATCACTTGGCACAAGAATGAACTGCTTTCCATAGTGGTGCGGGCGTATGTGTAATCTATTTGATGGAACCCATCTCCATGGTGCGGAGGCTCAGCTGCGTGTCTTGCTGATAGTTCTAACATCACGCGGACTGTCCCTCGATGGAATACGTACTCACGCCTTTATTTAGAGATAAAAATTCTATGTTCGAATTCAGGTCATGGTCTACCCGAGTACTAAATTTCATCGAAATTCACTGGATTAACAAATTTCCTGATTCACAAACATAAAAACATACATACTCACTAATATCCACAATTTCACATTCAAATCAAATGAAATCAATTCATAATATTAGCAAGATTAGTAGGAAGTATGATAGATATAGGCTCGTCCCCTTTCCTGTGTGCTGAAATCCAACATGGGAAATTCTGGTTTGAAATAGAAAAGCCAACAAAATATTGTATATAATAATTTTTGATTCTTTTTCAACATAATTGTGGTGCCGACGAGGCAATGGGGAAACTTGGTTACCGTTGCGGGTTGTGGGGGTCGGACGGCGGGTCGCCCCCCGTAAAACCAAATCATGATGGGAAGGCGAACCCTGGCATTAAGTCATAACATCAAGCAGAAAGAAAAAAGACAGCGTATGCTGTCATTACAGTAGAATGATATTATATTAAACATACCTAATGATGATTTAATGAGTGGTAGAGCCACGCTGTAGACATTTGTCTACAGCATCTATGGGCCGGCTCGTCCGGGTCATTACCACTGTCTCACAGAAAACTGGCGTAAAGTAGCAGCTTGCTGCTGCGTTTCGTATGGTGAGTGAGATATCCAGAGGCCCAAACCCCCTCCCCTTCCCAATTACCCCTTAACCCTTAATTATCCCTTTCCTTGAAGGTCGGCAACGCACCCATGATTCTTTTGGTATTGTGGGTGTACATGGGCGGTGGCAATCTCTTACCATCAGGTGACCCACTTGCTCGTTTACCGGCCTATGCCATAAAAGAAAAAAACAAAAAGAAAACCTAGTGGTAGGTCCCTTGTATGTGAGAGGCCGTCTGGGTTGGTACCAACGCTTTGTCTATTGCTGCCGCCAAGCAGCAGTGTGTAAGCACTGTTGTGTTCCGGTTTGAAGGACATTGAGGCCAGAGAAATTACTGGACATTATGAGAATTAACAACTTATGTCTCGGGGTGACGAGCGCAGTTCAATGCCATGCAGTGGTTTGTAATTCAGAGTTCATTGTGGTGTTGATCCGTTTATGGACAGGCGTGGTGCTTACCATCAGGCAAGCGAACTGCTCGTTTCGCCACTCAAGCTAATAAGAAAAAAACCTTAAACATATTTATTCAGTTTCAAGCTTTAGTTTAGTCAAATATACATAATGTATATACAGGTGTTATAATTGAGATTATTATCAAATTGCTACTGGATTTAGATAACATTAGCATATAGAAAACTAATAAATATTGTCTTTAAGTATGTGAAGAGAGATAAGGTGTTAAACATATGTTTTAAAATACCTGCATATTTATGTACATAAAAAATCTTAAAATCTGATCCAGTGTAAAAGGATTTATGAGCTAAGAATTACATAGCAATGATGTACAGATGTAGATGCGCGTTGTTAAAAAAAATGGCAGTTGTAGAGACTGCCGAAGTGAACACTTAGAACGTTAGTATTAAAATTTGAAATTTCATAATGTTTAAAATAAAATTATCAACATCAATCTGGTTTTTACATTTATTGACACTCCGAGTAACAATTATATGCACGTTTTTTAGTACTCACTATTGTACTGCACAATGATTCTACAATTAAATGATTCAAATAATAATTAAACAAAAACACTATTACAACAATGCACAGTATATACAGTACACATTGAACTTTTCACTAAATCCATTCAATTTCAATTATAAGATATACACACACAGCACTAATGTTGCAAAATACATCAGCTGTATAGCTACAGATATACTGCTATAAGCATGTCGGTGACGCGACCGCACGAGATTTCCCCCTACCAAAAAGTGCCCAACGCGGCTAAAGAAGTTTTGACTTCAAGAAACATTATATTCAAAATACGTTTTGGAACTATTGAACGTGATAGTCTCATCTCGACTCTCTGTAGTATGTGTCTCTCGCTCTATCTTTCATTTCTTTCTATCTCGCTCTTCATGTTTATCCTTCTTTAGTTAAAGCAGAGTTTTTATCAAGATAATTTATAATACAATTATTTGATTTTGTCACATTTCAACAGATCCATTTCCTGGATGAATGTTGTTATCGAAATAGTAAATAAAGTAACAGGATTTTACCACTGAGCTGGTTTTTCTCCAGGTTGCAAATTCCCCATGGTACAGGGAAATAAAAGAACCTACCTACCTATTATTACCTGGAAACAATCCAGTCAAGCACGGTACGTTTCCAGCGTTCATTTCTACCACGCATATGCAAGCTTTGGAACTCCCTGCATCGGTGTTTCCCGAGCGTTATGACCTGTTCTTCTTTAAGCGAGGCTTAAAAGAGTTTTCCTTCAACGGTAGGCAGCGGCTAGGCTGTGCTCTGGCATTATTGTCCTGGGCGGCGGTAACCACTTACCATCAGGTGGGCCACCTGCTCGTCTGTCTATCTGGGCAATAAGAAAACAAATAGCGGGCAACCCATGTGTTTTTTTAATTTGAAATCTCAACACTTATTTTAATTGCCCGACCTAGGAATTTGCCTTCACTGGTTATACAGTCTATATACGCTTCCATTATGAGATATTTTACTGGGTGGTAGATCATCACATGCGATAGGCCATCTGAGTTGGTACCACCGCTTTGTCTAGTTCTGCCGCCAAGCAGTAGTGTGTGCACTATATTTTTTCGGTTTGAAGGACATTCAAGCCGGTAAAATTACTGAGCATTATGATACTTAACATCCTATGTCTCAGAGTGACGAGCGCAGGCCAAGGACATGCAGTGCTTCATAATTACCATCAACCGAGCGGTTTGCTCGTATATATCAAGCTAATATAATGAATTGAATTGAATGGGTACCTGTATCAATCCCAAATTGACACTGTTTTTCTATGAACGTATTACTTATAACGTAAATAAGAACGTATTACTTATAATAATAATTATTTAAGTTTTGTAATAACATATATAAACTTATAACAAAGTGACAAACATTCAAAAGACCTACGGCTGTGTTTCTTGGTGCTTCTTCTCAGACCAGTGGACATTTGCGAAGCACCCGTAGATTCCAAACACGACGTGTAAAAGTGTCCTTGGCGGCCTACCTAATTACTGATTTGATTATAAGAAAAAAATATGGCAGAATATTTGCCTAAATCAGATGTCGAATCGAATACCGCCTTTAACTCAACGGCTGTCAAATAAATTATGTAGGTAGCTTGTATGATTGTTTTTGTCATTGTAATTGCATAATTATGTGTGACAATGGCTGTATGCTGTACAATGATAAATGTACTGTCTTTGTATGGTGTACGAAGTATGTACCGCACATTATGTTATTCGCTTATACCAACCTATTGTTATCCATAGTTACGTGTATTTATTTCTTTATCCATAGGAACATAATTGTTCTTGGATTAATATTTTTTACATACATACATACGCACTCACGCCTGTAATCCCCGAAGGGGAAGGCAGAGGTGTAACCAGTACACCCACATTTCGCCGAGCGTATCTCCGTCCCATAATGTGCTAGAGGGCGAGCCTATCGCCATACCGGGCACAAATTCCAGACTCCGGGCTGATACTGAGCATTTTGTAATAGAAAAACCCAATACCACTTTACCCAACCCGAGGATCGAACCCGAGACCTCAGCGTTAGCTTAATCTTAACGCGTACGCATTACAACTGCGCCACCGATGCAGTCAGTAAGATTTTTTATGAGCCTGAATGCCGATACGAGGTGTTTGCTCGCGTGATAATAAGCTCCACGCCTGCCTATGAACAGTAGCAACACCACACTGAACCTTGAATTAGAAGGTCTGCATGGCATGGACTGCGCTCATCATCCCGAGATGAAGATGTTATGTCTAATATTGCCCAGTCGTTTTATTGGCGTCAATGTCCTTCATAGCGGAACACAACAGTGCTTACACACTGTTGCCTGGCGGCAGAAATAGATAAAGCGGTATTACCTTAGACTACCTTTCGCATACGAGCCATCTAGCTTGTAAAACGACAACTTTGTGATTATTTGAACAAAATTATTCAATTCGTAAAACAAAACGAAATATATGATATTACGCAAAATAAAAAGGTTTGTATGTACAGGCCATCGAGCCCGTCCTAAAATATTAGGATCAATGCATCGTGTGTAACAAATTTAGAAGTATTTAGGTATTTATCGCGTAACTTATGTTGCTAATGGGTTTACCTGAAGATGCTTGAGTGCCGATCTTTGTTTATAGCCGACCTGCTTCAGGGATCGATACCTAAGTATCGATTTGTAATCTTCTTTCGATACTATGGTCTGCCCGTTGCTTTGTGTGGAATTTATATAATGAATACCTTATACGTTTTTCCATTTTCCTGTTTATCCAAATTTGCTGTGATAAATACGATTAATAAAATAAAAGACGCAATTTGACATTTTAAATTCCTGTGACAATATTTTTGTCAGAAATAGATCTTAACATATTATTTATTGACAGGTTCAGATGAGTTAAATAGCTGTCTGCAAGAGGCTTGAATCAATAAAAGCTGTAATGTTTTTGTTTATCTATTTGATAAAAAATCTGTTCATACGCTTCAAATAGCATGCGATTTAGCTATCAATTAACCAAACAGAGCGTTTAAATAGGCGACGCTCCTTTTCTGTTATATCAGGATTGATCAACAAAAATAGAATCGTGTGAACGTTATAACAGAAAAGGGGCGCTGCCTAATGGGTAAACGCTCCGAATAGTTAAAACAATTTTGGGATTTGAAATGTTTACTTTTAACATTTTTATTTCGGTTTATTGGATATTAACTTTACTATCACATAGAACATCTACCAATAGTGTAATTAAGTTATACACAGATACGTTGAGGATGAGGCCTTATTTCAATGTACTTATTATTAATAATAAAACTAATAAATAATTAATGATCTACTGTTGTGCACGTGTGTAATCTAATTTAAAATTACGAAATATAATTACGTTCAATTTCTATAGTGTGTTACGCAAAGAGCTAATATCCATTGAATGCTTAAGTATTATGGATAGTCAAGAAACCACACAGATGTATTCGTCGAAATTAAACAAAACTATTTTAAACAACGGGAGGGAAGACTTTGTCATTTTGATTTAAATAAATATATAGTGTGTAAGTGGGCCTCCGTGACACCCTCTGTGGCGCAGTGGGCAAGTAGCCGGCTGTGAAGCTAGAGGCCGCGGGGTCGATTCCCGTATCGAGATAAAATGTTTGTGTGCGTGATGCATAAATATTTGTTTCGGGTCTGGGTATTTTCTCTCTAGAGGGGTTGACGTGAAGTCACGACGTGTGTTATAAAGCATGTTGCGCCGACCATACTGCGAGTGGAAGGAGGAGTGTAATTAGGCCACCAACGTCATAGGCCCAAAGCCAACCTCACCTGCACGTGGTAAATTCTGCTGATTAACGAACGAGGCAATGGCAAAACTTGGTTCCAGTTGCGGGTGGGCGTCAGACGCCGGGTCGCTACATATTAGCAAATCCACTGTCAAATCATGATGGAGTCACTAAAAAGAGACGGACTCTGTAACATGCTCGGGATAACGTCAGGCAGAAACAAAAGAGTTCCCATTTACATAACGGTAACTCTACTACTATTATAATTGTGAAAGTTTGGATGTTTATGAGTTTGTGAATTTTGATGTTTGTTAGTCAACCACGCCTTAACGGCTGAACGGTTTTGAATGAAATTAAGCACACAAGTAGACCATGGCCGGGATTAAGATATGGCTGACTTTTATCCCGGAAAAATAAATACATACATACACTCACTCACGCCTGTAATCCCCGAAGGGGTAGGCAGAGGTGTAACCAGTACACCCACATTTCGCCGAGCGTATCTCCGTCCCATAATGTGATAGAGGGCGAGCCTATCGCCATACTGGGCACAAATTCCAGACTCCGGGCTGATACTGAGCATTTCGTAATAGAAAAACCCAATACCACTTTACCCGACCCTGGGATCGAACCCGAGACCTCAGCGTTAGCTTAATCGTAACGCATACGCATTACAACTGTGCCACCGAGGCAGTCCCGGAAAAAGCCACTAGCAAATACTAGTAAGTACAATTAAGTACATACATTAGTCATAGCATAGATACATCATGCTTTTCTATGTGTCTATGGTCATAGGCAAAGTCGTGAGTCGTGACACCACATTAAGAATATATTTTGAATTAAATATTACAATTTTAATCAACTTATAATTTAACGAAGCATCTTTTTTATCCGATTTTTTATTATGGTAACTTACCTGTAGCAAAACAATTAACTACAACAATTAAAACTATTTTACTTTTTCGGAACAACGTCTCTACAAAAACAAAACAAATATTAGTTATGGTATATAGAAACCTTTCAATCACGAGTAATTTAAAAGCATTTAAAACTGGCTGCTGCGTTCGTTAGAAGCTAGAAAATTGTTATTTAATTGAATTAAGCGTTGAATAATTAACTTCGAGACGAGTTTTTAGTTTGCAAATAGTGCAATTAAACGTGCCCCCGTTGATGTCTTTCGTATGGCGATGACGTTATCGGCGCTTTATCTCAAATCTTTTTAGTTTAAGTAGTATAGTATTTATTTTATTCTGTATAATGTATGACTTTGACTTAATTGATTTGATTTACATGCGCTTTATTTTTTTTAATTTTATAGTGGCCAATAAACTGACGACTTTTTCTTTTCTGTCATAAGCGTGCTGATTGTGCTGATGTCGGTATGTTTGTAGAAGATTTTTTATGTACATGCCATTAGTTTATTTACCTATTTTTTTGATTAACCTCATCTTGTTAGATGAGCAACCCTGTTGGGTCTATAGAAATGACATGTCAATAAGTGGTATGCAGGCAGTAAGCAGCAGTTGTAACCTGATTAAGACCTGATTCTGGGGTTATATTAAAATGTCTTCTAATAAAAAGGAAGATAAAATAAAATGGGGAAAAGCTGCTACTCTGCCGGACATACAAGTTTGGTAGCGATATAAAAATATTATGAGTTTCGAGTACGCTCTTTGTCGAGTTCATAGTAATCATTATGTCATAAAAAAATATTTTAAAGCCCAAACAAGAGGCCATTATCTTGATACGCAGCGTAGCCCTAAGTATTTGGGCAGAGCGACAGTAAGCATAATGTTCTAGTACAATTTGGAAATTCCATTGTAACTCTGTCGTCGAGGCGGCAGTTTATTTGACTTATGCGTTTAGGATGATAATACACTCAATGCTATACTATAACTACAGTACAAGCTATATTTTAAAGGCATTTTATTATCTAATCAGAATCAAAATTATATACTTTTTATATTTATAAACCCAGACATATATGACTTTTCATTCATGGGTCATTCTTCATTTATTTTTCAATATGTTGATCAGCGGAAGCGAGATTATTTGCAATTTATTAAAGTCAATGGAATGCTAGATATCTATGTACGTATATTTCGACTTAAGTTCTCGGTTATACCAATCAATTACATAAAAAATGTGTAATTTATAAATATGATGGAAAATACCCCTACACCGGAATCACGATATATTATCATACAAGTGTCAAGGCTTACTGGGCTTTATTTTATGATGGTAAACAAAACGTCTTCCCATAAACTTTTGATAACAATGGCAATGCACTACGCTTATCACCCAGAGACATAAGATGTTAAATCTTACATTGTCCAGTAATTTCACTGGTTACAGTATCCTTTAGACCGAAACGCAATAGTGCTTACAGATTGTTGCTTGGCGGAAGAAATATACAAAGAGGTGGTACCGACCTAGACGGCCTCTCGCATACAATGGACCTACCACCTAGTTCGCATACGAGGGACCTACCACCTAGATTGTCCAATATAACCCCACACATAAACACATAAACTCATAGTCACATAAACTCCCGAGTGTATTTCTGTCACATTGTTATTATTCCATATCTTTCACTACATCACAGGCTTTACTAATCGCGGGGTGGGTGGCTTGAGGTGCGCGGGCAGCGGGTAGTGACGCCGGTGTGTGCGCGTGCGCAGCATGTTAATGTTGTCGTATTCAACGTGCTCTAGGAGTTCATTTGGTACTTTGTATACCATGTGCTTGGAGTATATATAACTTTTCATCTTTAAATAACTCATATTATTTAATAATGATGCATACGTGAAGACAAATAGCTGCTTTGCCTTTCAAATTTCATATTTCCAGCTTGGTTTGTTATACCTCATCTTAATCATATCTTCAGCCTGTTGCGTTCCTAAATGAGCGCCAACCATCCCAGTCTTGGTTGTATTATCAAAGTCTTTATCAGTAGGTATAGGTCACGAAAAAAAGACATAATTTCATGGTTATAGTACTCCTGATAAGATGAAGAATCATAAGTCAGAAACTTTTTCTCCAATATAATGGCATAAGAGCTTAATCTTAACTCTAGTTAAAATTATGAGACTTTTATTACAAAACAAATTATATAACTTTTTAATGACCGAATAGATTTTCTTCACACATAGCTCGATATAACGCTTTCAAATCGGTCCATACGCTTAGGCACTACAATGTCACAGACAGATACATACACAGACAAAGGGGCCAACTATTAACACCCCTCTTTTTATTGGTGTTAAAATTAGAAGACGATCACCATCATTCAAGGACTGAATTGAAATGATCATCAATTTCATTGTAGTCGTAAACAATGACCAGATTTTGTGGGTTTTGATGGTAAAACGATACAGATATATGCAAATATTTGCAAACTAGGTATCTAGCATGTCGATGACCTAATTATAATAAATTTTATGCCGACTATGTTGCAGACCTACCTATTTGAATGTTTTATAAAAATGTATAGTATACTTTATTTTATTACTATATTTTATTTCTTAAATATAGTTTATATGACTGCCTCGGTGGTGTAGTTGAAATGTGTATGAGGAGCGACTGCTGTGCTGAGGTCTCTGATTCGATTCCCTGGGTTGAGTAAAAGTTATATTGTTTTTTTATCACGAAATGCTTAGTATCAGCCCGGAGTCTGGAATGGTATGGTATGGCGATAGACTCACCCCCTATCACTTGGGATGAAAATGAGTTCGGCGAAATGTGTGTGGACTGGTTACAACTCTGCCTACTTCTTTGGGGATTACATGCGTGAATGCGTATAAGAGTGTATTTATTTCTTACGCCCGGTTCCGAAAGGCTGATCAATGTAAAATTAACTAATCAAATGTCAAATCTCATGTCAAGTCGAAATTGAGTTGCTAGAAGCGTGATCAACGCCTTTGATTTGACACACATGTTAGCTAACATAACATTTAAATTAATATGAAAAATCGTATGTCAAACGGTACTAAAGAGACATCAAATGTTATGAATTTTATCACTGATGAACGTTTCAGCAACTCGAATTGATTTGACAGAGATGTCAACTCAAAGTTCTGTTAGTTGAATGTTGATTTGATCAGCCTTTCAGAAACCGGGGGTTAGTCTTTTATCCTCGTCATTATTAATTCTAAGTATGAAGTCATTTTTGCAAAACTACTACTTAGTAGTGTGATTAAATGTTGTAATTTTTCACTAGATCTTCTCTATCATTATTATAATATAATCTATCTAATTACTTATAATAATTATAACTAAAGTAACTAACAGTGTCAGTTAGTAAAAAAATCGTAGAAAAATCTTTGATAGAGCTCTCTACTGAATAGTGGAAACATTGTTTTTTTTATATAATGTCGGAATATAATCCTTTTAAGTCCACAAATTATCAAATCGTTACGATACTCATTTCTTTTAAATATCACACTTCTACCTCCATGGATTCCCAATCATTTTTAAACAGTTCAAAAATTGTAGTCTCCGTTACACACGCGATACACACGAGTCTGCAGACTTGATAACTGTTCGACAAATAACAGAAGATTATTGAATTTACTACTTTGGACTCTTCACGCGTGAGTGACACACGGACGTGCTGTTTGTCGAACGCCAATTAGCGCCAACAAGTCCGTGAGAACGGAAGTATAATTTAATCTAAGAATGGCCATGTTTATATGCAGTGCTGAGTGTTCTTTTGTCGGTACTTAAATATATCTATAACACTTAAAAATGAATATCGCTACGCTATATATACAGTATCTATAGTAGGAAGGAAGTAGCCAGTGGATCTTATGATTAGTATTTGAGTTCCACTTAGATATTCGGTGATGAGATGGTATATCGCGATATCGGTATCAGTAGAGTCACACTGTAGACACTTTTGCCTAAATTATGAATAGGCCAGCTTCACAGGGTTTGTGTCTTACAAAAATCAACGTAAAATGTAGCAAAGTGTTGCGTTAAGTAGGTTGAGTTTTTGGAGGTTGAAATCATTCCTACCTCCCCAATCACTATAGTCCTTATTTAAAAGGTATTATTGTACTTATTAGTGGTTAATATCGCTTGACGTCAGGTGATCGACTTGCTCGCGTGAAAGCATCTTCTTCAAAAATATCCAATCGATACATTACATATCAAATGAAGGATGTTGAGGAATTGACTTTATAATTTTAGCCTGAGTGTACAATCGCATTAAACCATTGATTAGATAATCCTATTTTATGATGTTGCTTACAAATGACTATATTCGGTTTTGCATAAACCAGCCTTTTATAGTTTATTTGTTTGCTTTATGCGGTTTTACGAGCAGTAATATATATATATATAAAATTAAATATTCACGAAGTATCTGACTTTTTAATATTATATTCTAGATTTTATGAAATACAAACTATCAGTTGATAACGATCTGCGTAGGAAAAAAGGCAATAAAATTAATTTAAATATTGTGTTTAATGGACTATTATAATAATAAAAGTCAAGTGAATTACTATTTATGCAAGTGATTGGATGCGCTTGGATTAGCTTCTCGAACCGAAAACATTTAACATTTGCATTGGAATACACTAATTACTAATTCTGAGTAATGAGAGATATTTTAAAAGGATTCTTATTAATTTTGTCATCATTAATGCAAGTTTATATATAATTACTGGTTTTTGTTCTCATATCCGACTGCAGGAGTAAACGCTGGCTAGGGGGCTAGAGTTAATGTTATGAAGACCTTTATAGTCGTGTATCAATCATATTATACAGTGTGCGAGACCCATTTTAAAATTGGTAATCTTTTATAATTATTGTAAACAATTTCAATGAAATAAACATTACATGGAAGCCCAGACTTATGTTAATACATTCCTTAAAACCTCATCCAAATCTGTTCAACAACTGTAGAAACTAGCATGAAAATATATTTACGATTTTATTATGTTATGTATTTATAGATTGATTTTATTTATTTTCTGCTTTACAACATATACCTTGTTTTCTTCTGCGATACAGGTTATTTTCTTATTTATTCTATTATGGGCGTCGGCATCTAGCAAACAACTTTTTATTAAGGAACTTTCCAACTTTAGTATTAAGTATTATTACTTTACTTTAAGGATGTTATAGTTAGAAAAGAGGAAGCGAGAGCGCATCTTAACATGTGTGTTTGTCATACAACAAGGCAATGTGTCCCTTGAAAGAGGTCGTACTATACTGTAGTGTCGAATACGACTTCATTTCTGTCATTTGCTCGGGCTCGTGGGTTAAAACAAGTCAATAGTCACATCTGTAGAAACTCACATTATTTACGCCGCGCTGGCACAGTTTAATGAGCGGGACTTGTTGGTGTGGATGATGACCCGTGTGGCCTATACCCTAACATATTTCAGCCGCATCCTTGTTAAAGTACATACGAGCTTTGCAAATGTTGGTTCTGGGTGGCTGTGCTACCATCTTATGATAGATTATGTTTATAAAATTCCTGTTTATACTTACTTTTTTCACACTACTACTACTTTTTTAAAGATATAGGGTTTTCCGAGAATTCATATAAAAGTGACAGTGCATTTGTACATATTTTGTAAGGACGTAAAAATAACTTTGGAAAAACACGTTTAAGTTGGCAGTACAAGCGTCATTACCAATTAAAATACTTTGAATAACGCGCAATTGTCTATCAAGCCTTTAAGCAGACGATGTAAAAAAGTTAATATATGTTACCATGCCTTTGTTATTTGAGTCTTTTTTAGTGCGATGTTTTATCCTCAGGAAACGTTCAATTTGGCAAAAATTGTGGAAATAATTTCCCAAGAGATGGTTTGAAATTATTTGTTGATTGATTGACAACCTTTGTGGTGCAGTGAGTGAGTAACCGACTGTATAACGAAAGGTCGCAAATTCGATCCCGCACCGAGACAAATGTTTATGTGACACACAAATATATTTTTATGTCATTTTATTTTTGTTTACTGAATGATTAAAAATGCTATAAATCCTACATAGTGATAATTGATTGACGGTGTAAGTAATAATTTTCAATACCATGAGAAAATAGCGTTAGTCATTACAAGACAACATGCTATTGGAAAATAAAAGAGAAAGATATGGAATTTGAAAGTTACGAAATAAAAGCCTAAAATTTGCATATGATTGATAATATGAAAGTGCATAAACACATCGCAGAACCGAAAACACATCGCAGAACCGAAAAATAGTGCTAATCTATTATGTCGCAGATATATTATGGTACATAATATAATGTTGACCAGACTCCAGGCTGATACTGAATATTTCGTAATAGAAACACCCAATATCATTTTTTACCTAACCTGGGAACCGAACCCGAGACCTCAGCATAGCAGTCGTACCGCGTTCGCATAACAACTGCGCCACCGATATAATATATTATTAAAATAGCAAAAAAATAACCTTTAAATATTTTAAAATAACATACTTGCATTCAAGAATTGTCGTTTCAAGTAAGCTAATGAAATCCAACTAATTGATGTACTTAGTGTAGTCTCGGCTTGTTGTACAAAATTACCCTTAATGCACTAGTTTGTCAAGATTTTTCTACAGATACTTTGTTCTTTTGCATTAATTAAAGCGAGGTTATATTTAAAATAAATTATTTTGAGTAATCTGTCCGAGTTAAGTTATTACTTTTTAATTAATGTGAACATAGTAAAAATAATGGTTAAAAGAATAATTAAATTGTAATAAAGAATGAAGATATTATTTTAATGCAGCAGTGGCAATAGGTGAAGGAATTTTGAGTAGTAGAGCCACGCTGTTGATAGTTTTGTTTACAGCGTGAATGGGCCGACTCGACCCGGTTGTTAGAAAACCAACGGGAAGTAGCGATTTAGTAGAGTAGTGGTAGAGCCACGCTGTAGACACTTGTCTACAAGATGAATGGACTGGCCAGTCCGGGTCGTTACCTCTGTCTCACAGAATACCGGCGTAAAGTAGCAGATAGCTGCTGCGTTTCGTACCGTGCGTGAGATATCTGTAGGCCCAAATCTCCTCCCCTTCCCAATCCCTTAATTATCGACGAAACGTCGTAACGAAAAGAGCAGGTTACTGATGGTAAGCGCCACTTCTGCCCATAAACAGAAGTAACACCACAAAGAACTTTGAATTACAAAGCACTGCATGGCATTGGACTGTGCTCGTCACCCCGAGACGAAATATCTTAAGTCTCATAATGCCCAGTAATTTCACTGGATTCAATGTCCTTCACTCCGGAACACAATAGTTCTTACACACTGCTGCTTGGTGGCAGAAATAGACTAAGTGGTGGTACCAACCCAGACGGCCTCTCGCATACGAGGGACCCACCACCTTGTTAATTAAAAACATTTTATTCTTCGTTCAATTGCGAGCAACGTTACGTTCAACATCTAGTGATGTAATTTAAATTGTGATCATAGAAGCTTAGGTCGGTGTTAGGGCAAAGGCTTTGCCCACGCGAGTGCGGATGCGTGGGCGAGTGACTCAGGCCCAGTGAAAGTGTGTGACTTTCTTTTTCAATATCACTGTGACAATGTCTGACGTTGACGTTATGGTTATATTTTGACGAGATATGTTTGTTGAGAGATTTATGTTTTATAACATCGGTGTGAAGAAATATTGTGTTTTCATAACAGAGTCCTGGTAAACGAGCAAGTGGGTCACCTGATGATAAGTGATCTCTACCGGCCATGAACATACACAATACCTAAAGAAGCACGGACGCGTTGTCGCCTTTAAATGAAAGTGGTGTTTAAGCAATTTAGAAGAGAAAAGGGATTTAGGCCTCTGGATATCTCACACAGCATACAAAACACAATAGCAGCACTTCACTTCTCGTTAACCCAGTCGAACACGCCTATTCCTGCTATAGAAAAACTGTATATAGCGTGGGTCTGCCATTTGTAAATGTCTAAAGATAAAAAAAAAAATAGTGGTAGAGCCACGCTGTAGATAATTTTGTCTACAGCATGAATGGGCCGGCTCGTCCCGGTCGTTAACACTGTCTTACAGAAAACCGGTGTAAAATAGCAGCTTGCTGCTGCGTTTCGTACGGTGACCGAGATATCCGGAGGCCCAAACCCCCTCCCCTTCGCAATTCCTTAATTATACCTTTCCTTTAAGGTCGGCAACGCGCCCATTATTATTTTGGTATAGTGGGCGTATATGGGCGGTGAAGATCACTTACCATCAGGTGACCCACTTGCTTGTTCGTCAGCCTATATTCCAAAAAAAACAAAAAATGTTCAGTACGAAAACAAGTCCGAAACTTCACCAGTAGCGACTTAAAATTTTAATAAAAAATATATTCTTAGCCAAAATTGTAATATCAATTTCCTTATCTCGAGATCTAATTATAAAGAAATGTGTATTGTTCCAAGGTCATGATAATTCTACCACTAGGATGCTATGTTGCAGTTATTAGATTCTTCCTTTTCCGATATAATTTTTTTATAATTACCGGCATGAACTATTCAGATAAATATTTGTCTCAACTCTCAACACACGACCTAAAAGATTTCGATTTGGGTGTTTGTTTTGACATAGGGTAATTTATTGTTTTTTTGCATTATAACTCAGTGGGTCTGAGCCCTGTTCACGCTTTTATATTTTTATTAAGTTTATGAATGTCAAGTATTTTTATCCTTAAGCCATAATTTATGTTAGTAATTGATGGTTTCGACAGCGTGGGTTCAAAATTCAAATCCTTGGCCACAACTTTTCGATCAGTTGCGTAAATTATGATAAGGAAAAATTTGTTAAAAATAATATTGATAAAGATGAAGGTCCAAAACAAGATGTCAAAAACCATCCGTATTATCGAAATAAGATAACTAGAACGATAACTCTCATATAAATCTGCCAAAAATACGGCTCCACTTACTTACACATATAAACGTATAATCACACGTAAAACTCATACACGCAACAAAAATTAATGAAGGTTCAAAATCAACTTTATTTCATAAAAGTTAATGTCTAAATATTAAATTACTAAATCGAGATGCGACGTTCTGCACCGCGCAAGAAATTAGAGGTATTAAGTGTCAACTAGAGATCATGAATCATTTTTTATGAATTGATGTTTGAACGAGCTGCATAGACTTTTATAGCCCCACCCCCTTGCACAGAGTTTTGGAGGCATTTTTTTAGCTTGAGTTACATTTCTTCTCATCTTATTTCGATGGTATTATGATAAAATTTTGATGACTTTTTCACTACGACAATCATATCATTTGCAAGATGAATTTACTTAGGTATATGCTTGTACGCACAAGCCTTAAAAATGCTTTTAAGAGATTTATCACGTAATCCACTAAAACTATTTGTACGATCTTGAATATTGAAGGTTCAAAAGGAAAGACCTATGCTTTTCATATAATATTTAAGTACATTCATGTAATAATAATACTCTTTGCTGTGTAAAGAGAAAAGAAAATATAAGCTGGGTGGCAGAACAAAACTTTCAAAAAGTTGAAAATAGAACGCAAAGCCTTTTTACATTGCCGCCAGATGGCGTCGATTTTCAAAAATAATTGTCGAATTTCACATTGGCCCGGGGGTGTGCGGCATGTTTCATCAAAATAACGCAGAGGCGATAAATCTCTGTTTCCAAAACGCCCGCGCGCCTGGGGCTGTTCGTGAACGAGCGCCGACCGCTAGCGCTCATCAAAGAAGTCCAAGAACCAATGGGAAAGACGCGACACTATATTATGAGGAAAATGTATTTGCATATCTAATTATATATACATACTAGCTGTTGCCCGCGGCTCCGCCCGCGTCAAAGCCTATTTCAGGATTAAAGTAGCCTAGTGGGCGCATCAAGCGAGTCCCGGTGAGAAACGCGCTTGACAAAAATACTAATGTCGCTATTAAAAAATAGGGGTTGATTGTAGAGGGTTGAAAATTTAGGGTTGTATGTATTTTTTAATGTTGTATCATAAAAAAATTAAAACATACAATTTTGTCTAAAAAGTAAAATAAAATTTTTTAGTGGTGGACCACCCTTAACATTTAGGGGGATGAAAAATAGATGTTGGCCGATTCTCAGACCTACTCGATATGCACACAAAATTTCATACAAATCGGTCCAGCCGTTTCGGAGGAGTATGGGAACGAACATTGTGACACGAGAATTTTATATATTAGATTATATCTTGTTAAATATTTAATAATAAATTTAATGAATTTTCTTATAATTTATATTGTCTAATATGTAAGTTCAACAAGCTGTGGTTGACGTCGGGCAGGCGGCCGCTCGTAAAAACTATAATCCTAATCTTTATGTAACATGTGGTAAAAAACATATTGCGCCGACCCCACTGCGAGTGGGATCAGACAGGTGGAAGAAGAAGACTTTAAAAAACAATTGAATAAAGAAAATATAACCGAATGAAGAGAATTGTTATAAAAGATAGCAACACTATTTAGAAATTTAGTACTACATCAAAATCAAACAAACATACAAGGAGATGGACTCTCTGATACTCTTGCATACAAGACATCCACCACTAGTAAGTAGTTAAGCCATTTCTCTATTAGACATATTAAGGCAATTTAATGCGTTTTCAGAGTCCCCCTTTGTCTTCGGAAAGCTGTTGTATTTTCGAAATCCTATATTTATTGTTATATAAGTATTTATTATTCTCGTTAATACAAAAACTAGGTTTTTCATTGAAATGAAAGTTGCTATACACAAAGAAACATTCACACCGTAATTTCCGGTAAAATAAATATAATATACATATACTCGTATTTCGGAAACTACAAAAGCACTTCCCACACATTTCCTACAAACATTCATCAATGAAAGCACCGTAAAAGTCGATACATTTCAAAATAACACATGACGGGTATCATAACATATGGCTTAACAATTAGCACCGCCGACGTACACCCACTGCACGCGAGCTACGGCCTTTTGACAAATTGCCGCTATTTGGGACAGTTTTATAGTAAGAATATAAAAGCGCGATCACATTAAATAAGATTATCTGAATACGGCGATTTTTTATGGTGTCAACGCGCGTAACGTATAAAGTGCAAATTTGCTGTTCAAAGATACATGCGTAAATAAGCTCCACATTAGCTTCAAACATCTACGTTTAAAAATATGCATACGCACACACACACAAAACCAAAACACTAACAATACTTTATTATGGTAAGCATTAAAAATAATTCCATCAATTAAGTAACGAACTGCACCGTGAGTACCTGATGATTATAATCGTCTATAAACACACTGGAGATAAGAAAAATTATAACCGACTAGCTTTTGCTCGCGGCTCCACCCGTGTATTCACACGGTTGGCCATTCGGCCAAATTTTATTCAAAACTGGTCACCTGTTAGGCGTGATTGACTAACAAACATCCAAAGTCACAAACACACAAATATCCAAACTTTCATATTTATAACAGTAGCAGGATAGTAAGAAGTAGAATTTGGTAAATTTAAGCAAATAAATATTGGGCCTTCGGAACCGTTTATTCTCAATCTCATAATTTCCCTCTTCTTCCACCTGCCCTTATCCCACTCGCAGTGGGGTAGGCGCAACATGCTTTTTAACACATGTTACAGAGGTATTTGGCGTGTAGTTTTTACGACCGGCCGGCCGCCTGACGTCAATCACTCTGAAGAGAAAACACCCAGGCCCGAATCAAATATTTGTGGATCACACAAACATTGTCTAGCTGCGAGATTCGAACCCTAAGCCGCTCGCTTTAAAGCCGCATACTCGCATACTGCGCCACGGATGTGTCATAATGCCTCTGAGATACATAATTTGCGTAGGCAATAAACCACTGCCTGTAAAACATTTAATCTGTGTTCGCGGGGTCAGTAGGCCGTTCAATCGACACGTAAGCCTTGCCGGCCACACGTTCGTGTCTACTATCGGCTTAGATCTCGATTGTTTCATGGAAATACGGATCGATAATATGTACAGATTTAATTTGTACTGCATATCTAGGAATGTACATGGTACTTAGCATTATAAACGTAGTATTTGGGTAAATTAAGGGGTAACACATGTATACATATTCTAAGTAAAGTTATTTTAGCCTACTTATTAGTAACGGGTGGGAAAATTTGTATAACAAATAATATTTTTCCGGTCAAAATTTGAAACTTTGACAGCTCTGTGGCGCAGCGGGCGAATAGCCGGCTGTGAAGCGAGAGGCCGTGGGTTCGATTCCCACACCGAGACAAATGTTCGTGTGATCCATAAATATTGGTTTCGGGTCTGGGTGTTGTGGGACCACAAGTCCCTCGTAGTTCCTGATACCCACGACACAGGTGTGGGGTCAGGACTATGTGTGTGACTGTTGGGTGTATTTATTTATTTATAACTTAGTATATAAAACTTGTATAGGTGGTAGGTTCTCTCGTATGCGAGAGACTGTTTGGGTTGGTACCGCCGCTTTGTCTACTTCTGCCAAGAAGTAGTATGTAAGTACTGTTGTATTTCCGTTTGAAGGACATGGAAGTCAATGGAATAAGTGGGAAATATGGGACTTAACAACTTATGTGTCAGGGTGACAACGCAGTCCAGTGTAATACAGTGCTTTTTAATTCAAAGTTCTGTGTGGTGTTGCTTTTGTTTATAAGCAGACATGACGCTTAGCATCAGGCGAGCGACTTGACCGTTTCGTCATTCAATCAAAAAAATAATAAAAAACATTCGTATTTCAGCAAAAATTTAACCCATAAGCGGAGCCCATAAGTTTGTATCGAAAAATTATTTTTTATCCCAGAAACGACTGTCACGCGGGCGAATCCAAAAATAATATATTTAGCGTTTGAATTGCTCGTGAAAAATATATGTTTAAAATCTGCCTACCCGTGGGAATCAAGGGCGTGTCATAAATTAATAATAAAGTGATTGATATAGCTTGTATGTTTATTTATGATTTAAAATCTAAATATACCCTAGTTTTTGCCAGTAGTGTATAAAAAACACCGCCGAGATCTATGATTTAAAAATACATCGCTTCATACATAATCTGCTGTGCAAAAAACTAAAAAAAAAACTTGAATTGTATATACGAGTTAACTATGTAATCAGCTTAGTAGCCTCATAAGTAATAAGTGCTAGAGTCGATTCTTGGTGCAGGCGAGATAAGTGTTTTTTAATGTTAATTCCGGTACCTGTATATTTTATTTATTAGCTTCAATGATGAGACGAGCAAGTTGCTCGCCTGCCCATAAACAAAAATAACACCACACAGAACTTTGAATTACAAAGCACTGCATGGTACTGGACTGCGCTCGTCACCCCCAGACATAGATGTTGAGTCTAATAATGCCTAGTAATTTGACTGGCTTCAATGTCCTTTAATCCGAAAAACAAATGCTTGTCCGCATCACAATCCAAAAAACATATACACTGATACTAAAATCCTCGACTGTCTCGGTGGCGCAGTTGTAATGTGTACGCGTTACGATTAAACTAACGCTGAGGTGTCGGGTTCGATCCCCGGGTCGGGTAAAGTGGTATTGGGTTTTCCTATTACGAAATGCTCAGTATCAGCTCGGAGTCTGGAATTTGTGCCCGGTATGGCGATAGGCTTGCCCTCTATCACATTATGGGAAGGACATACGCTTGGTGAAATGTGGGTGTACTGGTTTACACCTCTGCCTACCCATTTGGGGATTACAGGCGGGAGTGCGTATGTACTAAATTCCTCATAGTGTCCACGTGATCCGCGCACGCACACGGTCACAATAGCATTGACCCGTGATTCACAGTAGTCCACTTCACACCGCGTAGTGCGGTACTGTATAACATATTCAGTGTTTTATTTCACTACTCGGAATTATCCATAATTCTGTCTTCTCGGAGACAGTATTTTTTTATTTTTTTTAAATTTACGGACCAAGACATTCTGGAATTAGGTAGCCAGTGATGGAGACTTCACACACCTTCGCAATTCATATGGAGATCTTCTCAGGCATGCAGGTTTCCTAACGATGTTTCCTTCACCGTTAAACCAAGCGATTAACTTAGAAAGGTTAGAGGTGCATGCTCTTGGGGATGGGTTTCGAACCTGCGACTTTCATATCGACAGTCCCTACCACTCACTGCTGAGCTATCGCTACTATCTATTAATAGCTAGATTATTGATGATAAATAAAAAAGATAATATTTATGGCCAAAATAATAAAACATGATTGTCATCAATTAGTCGAGTTGTTTTAATTTGTTTGTACGATGGATATAAAAATAATATGGTACCTATTTTACACGAAGATAAATCTTGCTTTTATATAAAGCATGATTTATCTTTCTATTTTTTTCTTACACATTATCAACATTCAATCAGATATATCGCAGTCAAATTATGCAGTTTTTTACAATATTCATATTATATTAAATCATCTTTAAACAAATTCGCCGCTCCTAAACCACGCAACGGATTTTGATGCAGTTTTCAGTATCATTTAGCCATTTTTTCTGATTATATCATTTACTATAGGTATATTGAGATTTTATGAGTCTAAAATAAAGTCATATGTATTTTATAAACCTTATTTTCAGTCTTTGTTGACCTCTTACCAGGCAAAGGCATAGAGATCTTACATCCCGCCATTCGTCATTGATCAGTTAAATCATCAACTATTATAAATGCAAAAGTGCTGCGTTTTCATAACACACTTTAAACAATTTTTTTTATTTGGAGTTTAGAATAAACACAGTTTGCGTTCTGAGAAAAGATATAGCCCTTAGACTACTTACACACCCCAAAATCACTTCAAGATTGACTCAGCCGCAAGCTAATTTATTAGCAAAACCGCGTGCGTGGTCTGGAATGGCATTGTTGTTGTCCATAACACTATTACTGTCTCAGGCACCGGGACCGCGTGCCACCGGCCTTAATGTCCCGTGTAATGATTAACCAGAATAAAACGTGGTAACTCACGAGCAGTGACCACGGGCCGGCAGTTACTTACACATATACGGGTGTAGCGGTATGATACATTTAGATTTGCATCTAACGATCGCATGTGGATTGTGTTCGCAGATATCTGTAGACTAAGGCCCGTATTATTAGGCCATTATATCGTAGGCCAGTATTGACAGCCTTCGTGGCGCAGCGGGCGAGCCGGCTGCGAAGCGAGAGGCCGTGGGTTCGATTCTCACACCAAGTCAGATATTTGTGTGGTCCACAAATATTTGTTTCGGGTTTGGGTGTTGTGGGACCGCAAGTCCCCCATAGTTCCTGATACCCACGATACAGGTTTACCTAGTGTGGGGTCAGGACTATGTGTGTGACTGTTGGGTGTATTTATTATTTATTTATTTATTATTACACAACGATACTCAAATGATGTGATTGGTCCGTTTTTGTTAGGCGCCAAAAATAGACCAATCACGTGTACAGAAATAGACACTTAGCAAAGAGCTCACTTGAGTATTGTTCTGTGATACGGGCCTTAGTATAAGTTTTGATAAATTTTGAAACCGATGACTGTTTTCGTTTTTTCTGAATACATTGACAACAGTGATATTACTGGGGATTATGAGACTTAACATCTTATGTCTCGGGGTACGAACGGAGTCCAATGCTATGAAGTGCTTTGTAATTCAAAGTTATATATAGTGTTGTTTCTGGTTATGGTCAGACGTGTTAAGTCTCATAATGCCGAGTTGGAGTGAAATACACTGACTTCAACATCCTTCAAACCGAAACATATTAATACTTACCTTTTTTATCGAGGGTTAAAATAAGTTTTAAAGGCCACATCGAGTTGGATATTTAGTAACCCTGTTATCGAAATATGACAGTACTTTTTAAATAATAAACGGTTAATGAACATTTGTGGTGACCAGCTGTTAATGACAGATGGTGTTTATTGCCCCGGCCCATGAGACAGGTGGGCCAGCATTATGGCTATAGTGAACGTGAAATAAAAAAAAATATACTAATGACCGGGACCTTGTTCAGCAGTGGGACGTATATGATACAGGGTTATAATATTTATTTTTTATACTATTACTGATGAAGTAGCGATAGTGTGATAGTGGGAAGTGACTGCCTCGGTGGCGCAGTTGTAATGGGTACACGTTACGACTGAGGTCGCTGAGGTCTCGGGTTCGATTCCCGGGTCGGGTAAAAGTGATATTGGGTTTTTCTAATGGAAAATTTAATTGGAAATGTTCAGTATCAGCCCGGAGTCTGGAATTTGTGCCCTGTATGGCGATAGGCTCGCCCCCTATCACATCAAGGGACGGAGATACGTTCGGCGAAAAGTGGGTGTAATCGTTACACTTCTGCCTACCCCTTCGGGGATTACAGGCGTGAGTGCATATATATATAATATATATAAGTAGCGATAGTTCAGCGGGGAGGGGTACGGACTGTAGAGACGAAAGTCGCATTTTCAAAAACAGTCCCAAGAGCATGCACGTCTGACTTTTGTAAGTTATGTGTGTATTAATTGTTAATTATCGCTAGCTTTAACGATGATGGAAACATTGTGAAGAAACCTGCATACCTGAAAGTACTCCATTAAAATTTCGAAAGTATGTGAAGTCTGCCAACCCGTATTAGGCCAGCGTGGTGGACTAAGGCCTTACCCCTCATTTAGTAGAAGAGTCCCGTGTCCAAGAGGTCGTGTATAATACAGGCCTAGTAGAAAAAAATATCAACCGGACTGAAAGAACTTCTCAGGTATGCAGATTGATCTCTTAATTTAACTATTTCCTAAACTAGTTTAAAGCTGTGTTTGTTGTATATATATGTGGTGTGGATCTGTGCATCTGATAACATTAAGGGTGATGAACAGTGTATGGAAACATTTAAATAAGTGAAACTAGGTGATTTTGGGTATTGATCGAACTTCGTCGTTCGATCCCTTTGGAGAAAATCGTCATCGAAGCATGGTACCGGAAAGAATTGACACCAAAACTCCGACAAGGCTTTGAAATCGGTCACACCGGTCTTTCATCGTTCAAGTCTTGTGAAACATTTAAAATATGTTATATACTTCTCGTTGTCGAAATGCACAATATAACGAAGCCATATTTAAACAAAAGGAAGAAGACGTTTGAAGTTTGACTACCTAAACGTAATTGTTGTAAATGCCAGTTTGTGATCTTTGCTTTAGTAGAGGTTTGATACATGCATATGTTGTTTTTTATTCACGTTTGTGGATCGTTAGATCTGAATTACTTATTTTAGGATACCCTTTATATGTCACTGTATACGTATATATGTATACTTACATATATTTAGGTATATGTTGGTACATGGCATAACTTGGTCCAAGTGTGACTTTTAAATGTAGATTTATTTCCCACTAAAGATTTTATGGGCTGCATAAAAAGGTGGGATTTAATGGATTGTTTTTTGTTTGAATTGTCGAACTTTTTTATAGCTAGGTATAGGAAATGCAAATAAATTAAATATATATGTTCAAAATTTATATATCCATACATCATTCGATCGAATTACATTGCACATAAATTATAAAAATCAATAAAAATGTGTGTTATGTTGTTTTATTTATTTTATACAGGACATATCTTATTACAATGCAAACGAATTAACTATGCTATTTGTGTAGACAAAACATAGAAAAAGATATCTAAAAGGCTTTTCAATAACGATGATTATTTAAAAAATAAAATTTAATTCGATAGATTTTAGCGCAATGTGGTCCCATGTAAATTTGGTTAAGATCTGATGTCGGAGTACGTAGTAAAAAAATGAAACTTCTCAACGGACAACAGTACACTCGTCGCGATTGTGTTATTTATTAGAATTTTCAATGTTATTTGACCGACAGCGACACAGGCACAGACTCTTAAGAGACGTATAGAAATTGTAATTTTTAACTTTTCAGTGTTTTTATTTTGAAGTCGGTTTCAAAGTTTTAGGTCGCTGTTTCATTAGGTACAATAAAATGGCAGCAAGATAAGACATCCACATAAAATTTGTTGGCAGTGTGACCCTGGTTACAATGCTGTGAAGTCCTAGAGAAAAAGTTCTCAACCAAAAAAAATTAATTACTTGGCGAAAAATACAAAAGAAATTCAAAATGACATGACATTGTAATTTTATTATAACAAATACAAACCTCCAACCATCAGCAATGCCAGACCACAGCCAAGCCGCTGCCCCCTATGACATTATGGGACAGAAATAAGCACAGTGAAATGTGACTGTAGGTACTGGCTGCACCTCTGCTTACCCTTTACAGGCGTGATAACTGTGTGTTATAAAACTATCTTTTAATATAATGCACCATCTAACATAGCACTTATAGCAGGTGTTATTCATCGTCTGAACTCACATTAAGCAATAATCCGGTTAGATAATAAATATTGACAAATTGTAAAAATGTGTTTCTTTTATCTAAAATTAATTTATAAAAAGCGAACGTCATATGTGTTTAACATAGTTTGCATGTGTGTTTGTTGTGACTGATACAAGTTGAAGATTTATTATCATTGTGACAAACAAAATACGAGTACTCGTATTGCAAGATTTTTACATTGCAATGTATACATATAATAAAATAGTAGTCTCTGCTGTCTATCTGTTAATTCGTTGACGAATCACGTAAAAACTGCTAAACCGAATCCGATTTTACTATTTTGTAAAAAAACTAACTTTCGGTAAATAAATTACATATATATACATACATAATACGCACTCACGCCTGTAATCCCCGAAGGGGAAGGCAGAGATGTAACCAGTACCTACACCCACATTTCGCCGAGCGTATTTTCCGTCCCTTATGTGATAGGGGGCGAGCCTATCGCCATACCGGGCACAAATTCCAGACTCCGGGTTGATACTGAGCATTTCGTAATAGAAAAACCCAATACCTCCCCACCCGACCCGGGGATCGAACCCGAGACCTTAGCGTTGACCTCAATCGTAACGCGTACGCATTACAACTGCGCCACCGAGGCAGTATAATAAAATAAATAAAAAATAATTAAATACATACATATAATGTATGTCTTACGATATCTCGGGACTATTGAGTTCCGGACCTTTGATAAGTGTACGTGGGGCCAAAGCCAACACGTAGAGACCCGTTGGACAAATTTAATCTAATGTTGTGATGTGACACCACCCGACGGCTATCCCTGTATACACTATAGTAGTGTACCCAATGGCAGTCCTCAGTTGGTGTAGGACTATTGTAGCAAAGGATAAATATTTCTACTGGTTTATTGTGGTGAGATGTTGGTGGATTGGGTAACTAGGTCTATGAGAAAGATTATGGTACCTTCCTGACTTATGTTAATAACACGGATATAATAGGCAGGTGTTGACTCGCCAACTCGGGTAGACGGGCTCCCCAAAATATAAATAAAATAGCTATAAATAATGTATCTCTGTAGTGTGCGCATAAAAGCTGAAATAATGAAGTGAAAAAAAATATGATACCAGAGATAAGATCGAGAGCCCGACTGGCCATCCGCTTAGTTTTCTGGATTTACTTTAATCGAACGGCTTGTTTAAAGAATTAGGACTATACTGAAAAGTTGATATAATGGCAACCGACAGTCACGGTTCGAGAATAGCCAGTATAATCTAGTTTGCTGCCTTGTATGGCGAGAATCAACATTTTTACTTCCAAAGAATACATTCTATGGTGAGCTTTCACTTTCCTCGTGTATCCTCTTATGAGATATGCTATCAAAATTGAAAATAATAATAATAACTATATCCTCGCGATCACAGATGTCGCATAGTTCGGCCCACAGTGCAAAAAATTGCTTATATCGTTTCAATACAATTTAGAATGTCAGGGCGGAGTGGGTCGCATTTTTCTGGCCATCACAATGCAGTCTGCTCATCTCCGTTCCGCTGCGGCCCGACGTAATGTGCGCTTACCTTTATTCACAACAATTTTGTTAAGTCAAGAAAAATGTTAGCCGCGAAGCCGCGGGCAATAACCAGTGCGATTTATAATTTATAACCCGTCGTATAATTTGATGATAAACAATAAATTTGCGCGAGCATTAGCAAATATAATGAACTTTCGTCGGCGTGGGTGTTTTACGTCCCATTGTGATTATTTTGCATAGCATAGCGGGCTGACCATCGTCTGGGTTGTTATGTTGATAAATTTATGATAGACGACCCGCAGGTGTTGCGTTATAGTGGGACGGATTTGAGTTTTGATCCAAGGGGGCTTGAACCCTGATTCCTGAGGATGTCTTACGTTTCAAGTTTTATAATGTTGATTATTTTATTTTATAATAAATAGAAAATTTAGAATAAAAAAAGTATGACATTTGAGGATTCTAAATTATTATCCGTACGACGTTAGCGATTTGAATAACTTTCGACATAATGAAAATGTTGATTTTAGTTCTTGTACTGTATTTATTATTTGCTACGAAATACATATTATATTGATGTTCAATAATATAATTTATTATACCGATAGCTCACGTTCATAATAGTTTGTGGAATTACTTTGGGTGTTGCCACATCAAAAAAATATTACCCCTAAACTAAAACCGAGTACGTCCCTTTAAAAAAGTGTATTGACGTGTCGACATTTCGAACTCCCGACGGTTTCCGAATTAAACTATTTTTCAAAACTTAATTAGCAAACATGTCGTTAGTATTTCTATTAAATTGTCATTAGAGTGTCCACAACTAGATCTTTTTAATAATCCAGCGTGCCTAATTAGCCATTTGCATATGTTAAAGCGTTGTTTATTATATATATATGCCGAGTTTTACCCATCTCGTTGTCTGGTTGAGTTTGTTTTTAAAACATTATTCATATTTTATGTTTCTTACTATATTATATTCTTTTGATTTTTCGCTTATTCTTTTTAACAAAATATATTTTTTTTAATTCAAAAAGTATTCATAAATTAATAATGTAAACGTGGGTTTATAGGATGTTAACGTTTTTAAACTTTTTCTACCTACTTTACTTGATTTGTTAATACCCCGTATTATGTATACTCTCTCACTAATGGGTATGGGTCTATTTTATGAAAAGAGAGGCTTTAGTCCACGCTGGCCTATTGCCGGTTGGCAGACTTCAAATACTTTCAAAGCTTAAGAGCTTTTAAGGAAATCTGCGTGTCTGAGAATTCCGTATGCGGAATTCTCAGACACGCAGATTTCCTTATGATGTTTCCTTCACCGTTATAGTAAGCAATAATTAACAATGTAAACATACGTAACTTACAAAAATCTGAAAAGTTGGTTTCGTACCTGACTTTCGTCTCAGCAGTCCGTACATACGACCGAGCTATCTGCTGCTCTAGGGTAACTTGCTGACTGTTACATTTAAAGTTGTACTGAACCGTATAACAATACTAAATATTAATATCAACATCGATCACTAGTAGCTAAAATCTAATGAATACCGAGCCGAAATTTGAAAGCGATAAGAATTGTATTTGACCTCTAATTCCAACCAAAACCATATATTTGACAACTGCTTATTACGTAGCCACCTCACTTATTCACAGTAAATTAAAACGTACATAAATAACTCGAGTGTACTTTAAATTCCGTAGAATATAGTTGTTTCGAACAAAACGCCCACGTAGAAACAGTAGCTATTAGAAGCAATATAAATCATGCTTTTGAAGTGTTAAGAATGACGTCAGCTGTTAATGAGAAAGGTACCTATAATAGAAAGTTTGAAAGGATATTATAAGTTTGCGGATATAGGAAGAAAGATGGGTCAATTTTTTTTTTTTGAAACAGGTAGCAACGGAGTAAGTGGTACGGCTTTTTTTTATAGCGTTAAAGTATTTTTGTGGGCGATGATGGGCGTTGGAGATCACTGAACATCAAATGACACACTTGCTCATTAGCTATATGCCTATGCTATAAAATCCAGCTTCAAAATCGCATTCACATCGGCCCATTGTAGTGTATGTGGACCACCAACATCTTAAATCCAAACCCAACCTGCACGTGGTACCCTCTACTGATTAACGGATGAGCCAATGGCGAAACTTGGCTCATCAGATATGACGGTCAGACGGCAGATCACTCTACTTATTAACATATCCACCTTCAAATCATGATGAAATCACTTACAAGAAGCGGAGCCTGGCAGGCAGAAAGAATTCACATCGGCCCATTCGTTTGGGTTACGGTGCCACAGACAGACCTGGTGTGGACAAGTAGCTAGTGACTAGTGTACAGTCAAAGTTTAAAAGTCACTGGAAATGAACTCTTGACGATGATAACGACATCATGGGCTCATCACGTGCTTAAGATCATTCTTGTTTCTTTTTAATAAACCTCTTATAAAGTATTTTACATATACACACATACGCTTTACGACTGCCTCGGTGGCGCAGTTGTAATGCGTAGGTAAGCGTTACGACTGAGGCTGACGCTGAGGTCTCGGGTTCGATCCCCGGGTCGGATAAAAGTGATATTGGGATTTTCTATTACGAAAAGCTCAGTATCAGCCCGGAGTCTGGAATTTGCACCCGGTATGGGGATAGGCTCGCCCCCTATCACATCATAAGACATAGATACGCTCGGCGAAATGTGGGTGTACTGGTTACACCTCTGCCTACCCCTTCGGGGATTACAGGCGTGAGTGCGTATATACACACATACTTTTTGTATACACCTACTTCTCATAATAGCCTCCGTGGCTCAACAGGCGAGTAGCTGGCTCTGAAACGAGAGGCAATGGGTTCGATTTCCACATCGAGACAAATGTCCAATAATTCACAAATATTCGCTTCGGGTATGGGTGTTGTGGGACCGTTATTCTCTCGTAGTTTCTGATGCTCATGACACAAGTTAACCTAGTATCATGAGTAAGTGTGTGACGGTTGGGTCTATTTAATTATATGTATATTTATCTCTGTATCACAAGCAGGTAGGACTGTAAAGGTCGGTCTGAATTTGTGACATTTTGACGTATCGAGAGGCTGTCTCACTTACTTGCTACACTTATTGTCGACTAGAGTTACGAAGCTACTAGCCTGAGTGACGAAACCAGCAGGTCGCTCGCCTGATGGTAAGCGCCACGCCTGCCCATAAACAGAAGCAACACCACACAGAACTATGAATTACAAAGCACTGCATGGCATTGGACTGCGCTCATTACCCAGAGACATAAGATGTGAAGTCTCATAATTCCCAGTAAAGTCGTGGTACCAACCCAGACGGTCTCTCGCATACATGGGACCTACCTTGTACTTAGGCATTAAGTTCGCCACTAATGGGTTTGTTGCATAAAAGTTAAATGAATCATACTAATATTATAAATGTGAATGTAAGTTTGTTTGTTACGCTTTCACGCGAAAACTACTTAATTGATCATCATGAAACTTTGTACACATATTCTTGGAGGTATAAGAAGTACATAGGATACTTTTTATGAAAAACAAATATATCTATTTGTTTGTTACGCTTTCACGCCTAAATCACTGAACCGATTTTGATGTAGAGATAGATGTGACCCTGGAGACGGTTATAGGCTACGTTTTATTTCGGAAAAGTCTATTCACGCGGGCGGAGCCGCGAGCAATAGCTAGTATAATATAAATATTTTTTTAAGTTGTATATTTTGACATATCTATACAACATAGGTATTTTATTACCATAATTATTCTTACCGTTACTCCCATTCTAAACAATCTAAATCTAAAAATAAACGTATTTCCCTAATTGCTATACCATTTTTGTAACTGATGCACTCCACGATATCCACTAGAAAAACTAGTTTGTTATTGGGATAGTATCTAGGACAGTCAAGTGGCGAGTGAGCGAGTGACGTTATCACTTGCCATAAGCGATCCTGGCCGATAAAGGCTCGGTAAGGCAACTGAACGTCCCGTTACGTAATTTTGTAATAAGTTTATTATTTTATGTTACTGCCGCATCCTTTACTTGTGCCGTGGAGGATTGCAAGTGTGTTATTTTAATTTAATTGATGTTATGTTTTATGCTAGATATTTCCTTATGTGTGGGATGAATAGGAATCTTTATCAAAAACTTAATATTACTAAAGTAATAATGGCGTGATTTATAACGTTTGTAATATTGTATTTTAATGTATTTAAACAGCATGAATGAATGTGCAGAATATATCTAATTCTTTATGACGCTTCATGACGCTATGAAAATGACTTATTTCAAAAAAGTTAAAGTATTTATTTTTCTATCTTTTTTTATTTCTATTAATCAAAGTGCCATCCATGCTAGCGATGCATCTTTGCTAGTGTAGTGGCAATTTATCGATGACACATCGAAACATTTACTTGGACATAGTGAAACAGGCGCTTAGCATAATATTTCGTTAAACATTGTAAAGTTTGTGTGTTTGTTTCTGGCTATCCATCTTTCCTCCAACATCTTCAACTACATAACCCATAAATCTTAAAAAAAGCTTTAAACTTTCTCTAAGTGCGTACAATTATTATAATCTGTTACCACAAATATTCCATATGTACTTCAAACCTTTTAACTGTTATATCACTCAATGCTTTTATAGTAAAAGCTCTACTGTGGTAAAAGTTTAAAGTAATTATAACTGAAGAAGCATAAACACTACAACTCTATTTAAATATTTTAACGGAATAGTTTAACTGTAGTTTTTATGACACCAAGAAATTATTATTTCAAAAATGTTATGTGGATAATAAAATTACGACGCACAAAGAAATTACATACATACACACTCACGCCTATGTCCCATAGGGGTAGGCAGAGACTATTGAGTACCACAAGCTACGATCCTGACACACCTCTTTCGCCTCTTCCACATTCATACATCTTCTCATACATTTTCGTCGGTTGAGGGTACTCGTGACGTGCCCTTTTGAAAGAAATTGTTAGTATTTAAAAAACTGTTACGTTTTTTAGAGCATAGGTAGGCAAATGAGCAAGTTACCTAGTTACCTAATGGTAAGTGACCTCCAATGCCCATATGCGCCCACAATACCAAAAGAATCATGGGTGCGTTCCCGACCTTAAAGTGTAATTATGGGATTGGGAAGGGGAGAGGGAATTGGGCCTCCAGATATCTCACTCACCGTACGAAATGCAGCAAGATGCTACTTTACGTCGGTTTTCTGTGAGAGTGGTAAGGACTTGGACGAGCCGGCCCATAATGTGGGTGTACTGGTTACACCTCTGCCTACCCTATTACTGGCGTGAGTGCGTATGTATATATGGTTTATTGAGGTGAGACGTGGGTTTACGTGTATAATTACGTTGGTAATTTCTGGTGAATGCTGAATGGCGGTAATGTTATACCTAGCTTAATCTAGATGTCCTTGGTAAGTTGCATTATTGTGGTAAGTAGGTATTATTAATAAATGACTTGAAAATGAACGGCGTTTTCATTTCGGCGAAATGAATTATGTTTTCCTTCTAATAATATAACTGTGTGACCCGTGCGATTACTTTGCACCGATAGTGGTCAGTTACGTAATATAATAAAGTTGAAATAAGCAAATACAATAAATTAATTGATTATACTGTCAACAGATGGCACTGTTTATTTTTCATCTTTTTGGAAAACCTAAATAACCTAAAATATTTTTAAAACATTTGTCTATTTCAAGTCAATAGCAGCAAACGTAAGCTCTAAAATGGAGTTTGTACTAGTATCATTAAATTTAATGACGAATTATACAAGTTATGGCGTACCGACAAAAACACCTAAACTTTAAGAAATAATATAAGTAATAAAAAAGATTTCTAAGCATTTTTTATTATTTTGGCATATAAAAATACGTGAAATTCATCGAATATTAAGGTCCTAGCTTGATAGACTCAACAACAACAGACATAGCGTGACGTTGGAGCCAAATTATGATGGAATGACCGCCTTTCCGGTCAGAATAAGCTTCCGGTCAAAATTACGTAATCCCTGATGAATAATTTATGTAGTTTTTCCACCGAACTTACCCTACTGGTTGGAAAATAAATAAGTGGACGTCGAAGTAGATTTTATCATTACACCCTGTTATGATTAATGCAATTTTTATGATTTAATATATTTTTATTATAGTTAGTTTACGGTCACGCGTATGGCAGTATGGACCTTTTGGTTTTAATAGGCTTATGACTATACACCTCATAATATGCTCACGCCTGAATCCCCAAGGGGGTAGGAAAAGGTGCAGCTTTACTTGGTGATAGGTCCCTCATATGCGAGAGTCCGTCTGGGTAGGTACAAGCAGCATTGACATTTAAATTACTGGGCATTCTGCGACTTAACATCCTATGTCTCTTTTCTCTTATAACGCCATAATATGGTGGCTCTTTTCTCTTATTATATAGTGCTAATGGTATTTTTTATAGCAGAGGAAAATAATATAGCAAGTGGGTTACTCGATATCGATAGCTGATAAATGATGTCTGACGCTGATAAACATCCTCAACTTCAGAATCGAAATCGAACTCTGTTCATCTCATGCGGAGGCTCTTCTTATCAGTCCAGCAACTGAATCGGCCGCTCAACTCGTCATTGTTAGCTCACGCACTGCCACACACGGTCGCTGGTCACCATCATTCAATCTTAATGGTCACGTTTTGGGATTATCAAGTGAAGCCAGTTCCTATGTATACTACGTGTTTTTAGGTGATAGAGACAGAGCAGACAGTTTTGTCTACAGCATGAATGGGCCGGCTCGACCGGGTTATTACCACTGTCTCACAGAAAACCGGCGTGAAATAGCAGCTTGCTGTTGCGCTTCGTACGGTGAGTGAGATATCCGAAGGCATAAATCCCCTTCCTAATCCCTTTCCTTTAAGGTCGGCAACGTATCCATGATTCCTTAGAAATTGTAGATTTCATGGGCAGTGGAGCTCATTAGCTGTCAGGTGACAAGCTTGCTGGTTTGCCGGTCTCAGCTATAAAATAAAGTACGTGGTGCAATATTTCTCGAAACTAAAGAATATTATGATAAATAAAACCAAGTGTAGGTATAAATGAGTACTTAAATTTTATTGCGTAGGTCACCTGTATCTGTGATAAATATTGTTTCGATACATAGTTGAGTCATAGAAGTTAGCCACCTGGGAACACTTGATTTTTCGCACTTTGTGAGGCGTGAGTTGCAAAGTAGTATAACTAAAAAAAAAATATTTAGTGTATAGTATCTTGATATACAAAATTCTAGTTAAGAGTTTTAAACAATAACAGTTAATTCGTAAAACTTCTTGTATGGAAGAAACAACTTTAATTATAATATAAGAGGTGTAAATGTCGATATACCGTTGTACTGGTTTACTTAGTCTGTTAGGTTAGGTATTAATTATTAATTAATCATTAAATTGTTACAGTTTTAATATTTATTTATGCTTCAATATTTTGGTTTTATTTTACATCTTTATACTTTACATGATTAGTTACCAAACGAGCCTGATAGAAAATTTTCTACCTCTCACTTTCTCTCGGTTTATCTATTTCTGCTGCCAAGCAGCAGTGTGTAAGCCAGTGCTTACACAGTCTGTGGTACGGTTTGAAGGACATTGAAGCCAGAATTACTGGGCACTGGGTGACAGTCCATTGCCATGCACTGCTTTGTATTTCTTTTTGTTTAATTATGGCTTCGCATTTCCATGCATATAACCAAGAAAAAGTATATAATATATTTTCAAGTATTTACAAGAACGATGAAACACCGATAAGGCTGATTTCAAAGATTTGTTGAAGTGTATCAGTTCCTTCCAGTATGATGCTTCTTGGACGATTTTCTCCAATCAGATCGAAATACCAAGGTCGATCAATAGACTTGGTCAAAAATCACCTAAATTCACCAATTTCAATGTTTCTATACACTGTTCATCACAGTCAATGTTTATTTCACAAATCCACACAACTTTTATACAACAAACATAACTTTAAACTAGTTTAGGAATTCATTAAAATAGGAGAACAACCGCACTGTCAGAATCCCCGTCAAAACTCCTGCTTTGTAATTCAAAGTTCTGTGCGTTCACTCCAGCTAATAAAAAATAATAAAAAAAAGATTTTCATCTTACATCAGTTATATAGTAGGTGCAGTATCAGTATCGTAAGCATTTCACTATGTCAATGCCACGTCATAGTAACGGGTTGGTTGTAAATCTTATGTAGGCCGGTACCTTGAACATATTCTAGTGATGTGGTAGATAAAAATATCAGTTACTATTAAAATGTTATCAGAATTTTGAGACAAATATATTTCTTTACATAGTGATTTCTTACGTTTACGGGAATATTACACATTGAAATAAAACTAATTTATACTGATTAATTTTTATTTTAGTCCCAATGTTTTTAAAATAAAAATTAAACCGGATAAAATCCGTATAAACTAGTTTTATTTCAACAAATGTATTTTTTTTTGGGAGACGAGCGCGAGACGTTAAAATGAGGTTTTGGATGAACCCAGTTGACTTCCTTGATCCTTTTAATCAGTACTATTGACCATTCTAAATTTCTCAAAGGTTTAACTTTATAGTAGAAGCTGGCAACCCAACATGTGCGTCACCTGATGTCAAATGGTATCTATGGTCCATGAACACCCACGTTACCAGAAGTATCATGGATCAGTTTCCGATCTGAAGGGAAAGAAATGAGGATTAGGAAAGTGAAGGGGATTTTGATTTTAGGAAATCTCATAATCTGCCACTACACATCGGCTTACTGTGATACAGTGGTACTACCACGATCGGGCCAGCTCATTCATGCTCTACACATAACTGTCTATAGTATGGTTCTATCACTTCTAATCTGTTAATTTCTACAGCTTATATGAGATGAAAAGATAGTAAATATATAAGCTCACGCCTTTATCTTGAGTGGAGACCGCGTTTAGGTAAACGTAGAGTAGGACGCCCTGCAGCAAGGTGGAGCGACGACCTGCGGAAAGCGGTGGGTAATGACTGGATGCAAAGAGCCAAAGATCGAGCTCAATGGTGTGCATTAGGAGAGGCCTATGTCCAGCAGTGGACAAATACAGGCTGATGATGATGATGACGCCTTTATCCCCCAAGGGGTAGGCATAGGTGAAACTAGTGCTGCACCCAGGTTTTGCTGAGCTTATTTTCGACCCATAGTGTGAAAGGGAGCGAGCCTATCGTCATACCGGGCAATTTATGTGTGAATTTTTGAATTGAAAACTCAAACTTAAATTGTGATTGCCTGACCTGAGAATTGAATACAGGACCTAACGGTTCTCAGCCTTTGTACGCTGCCACTAGATGACTAGACCAATGAGGCGATATGCTAAAATTGTATTCTGAATTCGAACCCATTAATACCTACGAACTTATTACATCATAAGGGCTCAGATGGCCACATCACTACTCTCGACACAAAAACAAAAACAAGTACAAATATGAATTTTACATTTACATTGTATCTAATGAACTCACAACACATGTTTTAGATAAACGTGTACACAATTTTACACCTTATATAGTGAACTGTGCTTACCAAAATCGTTTGATGACTTGTATTTTGTGGACATTGTTTTTTTTACCTTGTATATATTATAATAATACCAGCCCTGTATTATACTGTCCTACTACTGGTCACGGACCTCCTCTACTAATAAGCGGTTAGGCCTTAGTCGGACACACTGGCCTAATTCAGGTTGGCGGAACCCCTTCGAAATTCTTATAACTTCTCACGTATGCAGATTTCCTCACGATGTTTCTTCAGCGCCAAAGCGAGCGAAGATTCACCATGACACACGTAACTTAGAAAAGTCGAAGGTGCATGCTCTTGGGGCTGATTTCAAACCTGTGACTCTCGTACTAGCAGTCCGTATCTAACACCATCATCATCATCAGCCTGAATTCGTCCACTGCTGGACATAGGCCTTTCCAAGTTGGCGCCACCCTTGACGGTCCTCCGCCTTCCTCATCCAGCCGCTTCCCGCTACGTGTATCAGGTCGTCGGTCCAGCGGGCTCGAGGTCGGCCTACACTACGCTTGGATAGACGTGGTCTCCACTCTAGCACTTTTCGACCCCAACGGCCATCGTTGCGGCGACAAATGTGACCAGCCCACTGCCACTTCAACTTGCTAATTCGGCGGGCTATGTCGGTTACTTTAGTTCTCTGACGGATCTCCGTATTCCGGATTTTATCCGTCAGAGAGATACCAAGCATAACCCGCTCCATAGCTCGTTGAGCGACCTTAAAGTGGTGGATTAAGCCCTTTGTTAGAGTCCACGTCTCTGCGCCGTACGTCATAACAGGCAGGACGCACTGGTCGAACAGTTTGGTCTTTAGGCACTGCGGTATTGTCGACGTAAATATGTGACGCAACTTTCCAAATGCCGCCCAACCCAAGCAAATTCTTCTGTCAGCCTCGGCATCGAAGTTGTTTTTTCCTAGTTGGATAACCTGACCTAGGTAAATGTATCTATGAACAACCTCGACGCCTACTCTGTCGACGGTTATTGGCCTTTGGATGACATGGCAGTTGGATATGACCTTGGTCTTATCCAAATTCATCCTCAGGCCTACACGTCCAGAAGAATCACTTAAGCTGCGCAACATTTCCTCCAATTCTTGAAGCGTTTCTGCCATAATGACTATGTCATCGGCATATCGAAGGTGTGAAATGTACTCTCCGTTTACGTTTATGCCTCGTCCTTTCCAGTTTAGTGTCTTGAAGACGTCCTCCAGCGCAGCGGTAAACAGTTTAGGGGAAATAACATCCCCCTGTCGCACACCACGCTGAAGATGTATTGGTCTTGATTGTACACCCTGTACTTGGACGGACATCGTAGCGGAGTCATATAGGCATTTCAGCACCTCCACATATCGCCAGTCAATTTGACATCGCTGCAAAGATTGAAGAACAGCCCAGGTTTCGATGGAGTCGAAGGCTTTTTCATAGTCCACAAACGCTAGGCATAAGGGCTGGTTATACTCTTGAGTTTTCTGTATAATTTGCCTAAGCATGTGGATGTGGTCTACGGTGCTGTAGCCTTTTCGAAACCCAGCCTGTTCCGGAGGTTGAAAGTCATCAAAGCGTTGGGCGAGACGATTCGTGATAACCCTTGAAAACAACTTGTAGGTGTGGCTCAGGAGCGCAATCGGTCTATAGTTCTTCAAAAGGGTTTTGTCTCCTTTTTTGAAGAACAATATGATCAGGCTCCTGCTCCACTCTATCGGCGTTGTTCCAGTATGAACTACGGCATTAAAGAGCTGCTGCAGCTGTTTGAGTATTAGAATACCTCCAGCTTTTAGCAGCTCTGTTGTGATGCCGTCTTCGCCTGGTGCCTTGTTGTTTTTTAACTGTTCAAGGGCTATCCTAATCTCACTCAATTCAACTTCCGGGAGTTCATCAGTGAAGTGACGGATTAGAGGAGCACGTTTGTCGTCAGCATTGCCAGCAGCTGGCTGCGGAGCGTGTGAAGAATAAAGGAGTCCATAGTAATTCTCGATTTCTGCGAGGATCTCTGGCCTAGAGGTAACGGTTTTATCGTCTGATGTCTTCAGTTTCGTCAAACGGCTCCTTCCCAACAGCTGAGCAAAAACTTTTGAGCCTTATTTCGCTGTATCGCTTCCTCAATTAAGCGAGTATTATGTCGGCGCAGGTCAAAACGAATTTGCTTTTTGACACGCTTGTTAAGAAGAGAGTAGTCTGCGGAGTCTGAAGACATTTCCCGTCTCTGCCTCATCAGGTCCAAAGTCTCGCTAGAAATCTTGGACTCTTTATTCTTTCGCTCCGTCTTACAGAGAGCCATGCCTGCCTTGCGGACGACGTTTGTAAAGTTGTTAGCAAGCTGATCAACGTCCTCAGTGGTTTCCAACAGGGCAAATCGGTTCTGGAGTTCCAATTGGAACTTTTCGGAGCTTGATTTGGCTTGGCACAGTAAAGGACGGAGCGTAGACCTCATCAGACGGTTTCTCTCTAGCTGGAAATTGATACTCAAAGTGCCTCGGACGAGACGGTGATCGCTGCCGGTGTTGAACCTGTTGATCACTGAGACATCTTTGAATATGTGCCTTCGATCCGTTATGATGAAGTCTATCTCATTTTTAGTCTTGCCATCGGGGCTTCGCCAGATCCACTTCCTTTGTGGCTTCTTTTTGAAGAATGTATTCAACAAATAAAGCCTTTGACTCTCAAGAAAATTAACCAGCAGATTGCCCCGAAGATTTCTACTACCATAACCATGTGGTCCGATTGCCGATTCGCCACACTCTTGTACTCCCACTTTAGCGTTGAAGTCGCCCATAACAACGGTATAGTGGGTCTTGGTGGTATTATGCATGGCCTTAGTAATGTCGTCATAGACGGCCTCGACCGCATCATCGGAGTCTCTCGACGTGGGAGCATATACTTGTACGACTTTAAGAGAATATCTCTTGCTAAGTTTAAGTACAAGATATGCTACCCGAGTCGAAACACTGCCGATTTCCAACACGTTGTTGGTAAGGACTTTGTTGATCAGAAAGCCAACTCCGCCGACGGACATTAGGTCGCCCTCTCGATAGTAGAGTAGGTGGCCTGACTGTAGGGTTACGGTGTCCTCGCCCTTTCGTCGGACTTCCGATAGTCCCAGAATGTGCCAGTTGATTCCACCTAACTCTGACTCGAGCTCAGCGAGGTGTCCATCCTCTCGGAGCGTCCGAGCATTATACGTCGCCAAAAAGAGTCGTCGGTGTTGGTGGCCATTCCACCGGAGATTCTTAGCACCCCCTGCCCCACCGTTACCACAACCGCCACCGTAGTCGGGAATAGCGGGGCTGCCGGGAACTAGGGGCCGTTTCTTTTGCGCTTTTACCATTGGAAGATTTGCCCATACTCACGCACGCTGGGCAGGCGGGTTGGTGAGCGCAGTACCGAAGCCCTCGCACCAGTGGCGCTGCTGCCCGCCACCAGTCAGTGTTATTTGTAGGCCCGGTATTTTTGGATGGATTAACCGCCATCATCGGTCCCAGGCTTGGTGAGCTACCTGGTTGATGCCTAGTGTAGAACTGTCCTCTTACCCTCCCCCGAATAGCTTCGGGGGGATTAGCGGGTAAGACCAAACCTAACACCATATTTCAATCTAATAACACTTCATTAACTCATTTTAAGTGACAAAATCTTAAGGACTACTGTTCTGTTTCATCTATTGCTTTTGGTCATCTGTCAATGCCCTACCGAAGGCACCAGCAATGTCATGCATTAATGACGCCTCCATCAAATCGCCTCTCATAGATCCACGTAATACACAACAATACAAGCGCGGAGACGCGGTAACGCTCGGTATTATGCAAATCAACCGTCCAAAATAAAAAAATAATCTTATAAAATAAATTGTGTAGATCAATGTGCTTTAAATTGTATTATCCAACTCCAAAACGGTTTTTCTTAAATACTTTTTCTGGCAAAGTATTTTATTTACAGTACAAAGTCCACGAGACTCGATAATAAGAAGTGTACTCTATACTGAGTCATCGGCAAAAAATACCAATCATTGAGTACTACGGTATCCGATATAAATATAAACCAGATAAATTGACAATGAAAGCCATAATTTTATTTTCTTGGAGACACAATGATCTCTGTTTTTTACTATTTTGAACGTGATGAACATGATTTCAATATTCGTAAAAAAAGCGATAGCCTATTTTGCTTTGCGAAAGCCTTTGTAGTCTATTGCAATATCGATAAACTGAATTTTGACGGTTTATTACCGCATCCCAAATATACTTTTTTCAAAGTTATCAGTTGTTTTTGATTAATATCATTTCATACTCTATTTTTTTAGGTATTTAATTTTATAGCAATTTTTTTATGTCGCGTCTTTTGCTGCGTTACATAATAATATATCCGCTAGACCAAAAAGTTTGGTAACCTCAGATTAAATGTTAAGTAACCTACAAATAGAGCACTTTTTTACTTGATGTTACGAGGAAGTGGATTAACGTCATCGAATTATTGAAATACAATTATGTTTTTTTGTTTGTTTGCTTGAATCGCGAGACGAGCACGTCTCTCGCCTGATGGTAAGCGTCACGCCTGCCGATTAAAAGAAGCAACACCACACAGACCTTTGAATTGCAAAGCACTACATGGCACTGGACTGCGTACGTCACCCTGAGATATAAGTTGTCAAGTCTCATAATTGCCCAGTAATTTACTGGCTTCAATGCCAGTGTCCTTCAAACCGAAACAGTTTTGCGTGGCGGCAGAAATAGACAAACCTGTGTAGTGCTTTGTAATTCAAAGTTCCACGTGGTCTTGCTTCTGTTTATGGGCAGGCGTGGCGAGCAAACTAATTGTTTCATCATTTAAACTCATAAATAAATTTAATTTTAATATAAGTAACTTCTTATTCGCTCTAATCTAATAGATTACGATGAAAATAAAAATCACACAAAAATATATAATATAGACGTGATCGAGATATTATCAGCTTATTATTATCACTTTTGGTAGAGATATCGTCGCCTCGCTTAGCGGGGCCCACACGTCTGACGCGTTGTATGGACGGGACACATATTTATAATATATATAATAATAAATATAATATAATAATAATATAACACACACACATATATATTTATCTAGTTTTTAAAAGCACTGAATCAATTTGTTTATTGAGTTACGCGTCGATCAAGCCAACTTCACATGCCTGTGATTTCTGCTGATTAACGGGCAAAACAATGACGCAAACTTGGTTCCCGTTGCGGATTGTGGGGATCCGACGGCGCGTTACCCCATTAATTAATATCATATACTTTTTGAGTGGTAGAGCCACGCTGTAGATAGTTTTGTCTACAGCATGATTGGGCCGGCTCGTCCGGGTTGTTACCACTGTCTCACAGAAAACCGGTGTAAAGTAACAGCTTGCTTCTGCGTTTCGTACGGTGAGTGAGATATCCGGAGGCCCAAATACCCCTCCCCTTCCCAATCCCTTACTTACATGGGCGGTAAAGATCACTTACCATAAGGTAACCCACTTGCACGTTTGGCCGGCCTATACTATAAAAAAATAACCTACCTACCGTCTGTGAAGGTGGACCCTGGCATTAAGCCGGGATTACGCCAGGCAGAAAGAAAAGGATTTTTTATTGTGAGAGTTTTATTTTTGCAGTTTTTTTTACAATTTTTTTTTGAATTATCAAAATCGGTGCATCAATTACGAAGTTTAGTCTCATATCCCCAATTTCACCCCCTTAGGAATGGATCCATCTTTAACTCTATATGGGACCAATAATGAGCTAAATAACGAACACTCTGTGAAAATATATGCGTAGTTATCTGTTAAACATACATAAAAACGACAAATATACGTTTTTTCGTCGGTTCAAAAATGGTCACACTCATTTCGATTGAAGTTATCTGCATTTTTTCCACTTGCTTGTTATCCTACTTGCAGTGGGGTCGGGACTACATGGTTTTTTAAGACATGTTACAGAAAGATTTGACTTGTACTGTTTTACAACCAGCCGCCTGCCTGATGTCAACCCCTCTGGGAAGAAAACACCCAACCCGAAACAAATATTTGTGGATCATACAAACATTTTGCCGCGGTGAATCGAACCCGCAACCGCTCGCTTCACCGCCAGCTACTCGACCACTGCGCCACGGAGGCTGTCATTGTCATTAAACTTATCTGTATTATGATTAGTTAATTTAGCAAATTATACACCATTTCCTGGATGAAAAGATAGCGCATAATATGAAAGTCTAATAAAAAGTTGAGTGGTATTCAGTATCTTAATGAAGCTAATCTACATATATACGCACTCACGCCTGTAATCCCCAAAGGGGTAGGCAGAGGTGTAACCAGTACACCCACATTTCGCCGAGCGTATCTCCGTCCCATAATGTGATAGGGGGCGAGCCTATCGCCAAGCTAATCTGTCCAGAGAAATTAGGACTACTCCGTTTTTAATTCGAAATAAAATCTTCGTTAAGTTCCACGGCATCCTGCATAGTGTTTTTTTTTTCTTTTTATTCGAATGGTTTTGTGCTGTTAGCTTATATTGCTTTGACAGCTGCACCTGACATTAAAGCCGGCGCTTATGCCGCTCTAGACAGAAATATGTAAAGTGTATTTAGTAGACATTAAGCACAGAGGCGCCTTTTAGAAGGCTCAGACCTCAGCTTGAGCAATCGCTGGGGAGTATAGTTTAGGGCCACCTCTGCACATGATTGTGCCGACGGTCAGTTGTGGGAGTTCTTCGGACTCGCAGGCGTGTCCTATGTCGGGGTCGCGTATTATTATTGCGATTCGGATTGGGCAAGGAAAGTGCTGCTTCGATAGCGATTGCGATGGAGTCGTTGGGATCTACCAAAATAATTTCTCATTCCTATCTCACTTCGTTTAAAATCGTACAGCATATTTGACGACTACACTCATACAGGCGGCTCTACTGGGTTGTTACCACTGTCTTACAGAAGACCGACGTGAAGTAGCAGTTGGTGTTGTATTTCGTACGATGAGTGAGATATTCGGAGGCTCAAATCTTCCCTCCCTTTCCCAATCTCTTAATTATCCCTTACATTCACTTTCGGCAATAATTATTCTGGTATTGTGGGCGTTCATAGGCAGTGGAGATTACTTACCAACAGGTGACCCACTTGCTCGTTTGCCGGATTAGGCTATAGAAAAATAACGAAGTAACGTAAAAAAACTCATAGAAGTATGCCCAATTGGCACATATTTCAGAGTACTTTAAATCATTTTAATTCAATTCAAATTCAAATTCAAATTCTTTATTGAATCCATAAAATGTTATACATCATTTAGATTCAGTCAAATTTTAACTCTACCGCCAGTTCGGAATGCTGTTTCGCCAGAGAAGAACAGACAAGAAACTCTAACGTTGCTCTTTTCAAAACAATTTACAATATTGTTACTATGTACATTACAATTTATTTGAGTTAAAGCAGCTCAGTTTATGCCAAGAGGAACATTATAACAAAATAATGATTATTAATAAATAAAATAAAATAATTAATAAAATATTTAACTGCAAATTTGTATTTCATTCAGTCAGCATATAAGAGTATATTATATTTCTTGATATTCGAATGTAAATCTCTATTACCATATTACTCTTTGAAGATATTTTAATGTTACCGAAACATTAAGTTAAAATCTACGAGCGTGACCGCTTTGAACGTACCGTGACATTAAAACAATTGTACGAAATGGAATTTTATTAAAAACAACGCCACATAAAACCTTTTCAGCGTTTGCAGCTGTGGTTTGCGTAGAATATTGGAATTTAAGTGTTGTTTGATGTAAATTTTAATATTATGTAAATTAAACTGTAAGTCTTAGACTCTTTATACAACCGTGTTACAGAAAAGTGTTGTCATTTTTAAGGGTCATTACATACACGGTACACCTGACAGTGAGTGTTTATGTACCGGAACATGAATGGAACTTATCAAAATCTAGACATCCTAAAATGTCACGCATATTTTAATTACCCGTTTATTACGATCGACAACATCGATCACAGCGTTATAAATTAATTCAAGTGCTCGAGCGAGAATAACGATGTTGAAGTAATATAAAAGCTTAGTTGTTTATCATTTAGTATTGTTCAAAGTTAAATGTCGAATATTGACATGTTACTCATGTTCCCTACTCCATTTAAATGGATTGTCAAAAAGCAAGCTGGTATAATTCTGCCGACCTACGATAGATATATCGGCTGTCCTTGTTCGACACTATTCTTGGATTGTTCTGCGCTTTTTTTTATTGCCCAGATAGTTGAACAGGCAGCCCACCTGATGGTAAGTGGTTACCACCGCCCATGGACTTTAGCAATGCCAGAGCACAGCCAGGCCGCTGCTTACTCACAATGATGAGTAGCGTAGTCACTTTACGAGCCAAAACCAAAATGAAATTCGCCGTAAAGGCAGACTTCCCTTAATTATCCCGTTAAGCGCCAGCCACGTATGTCAATGACGCCACACCGCTTCTGATTTCGCTTATCAGATGTGGATTTTCAGTCATCCATCAGTCCGTACCACCAACCTCTTGTTGTCAAATTATGAGTCAACGTTTATTTCTTTCATCGTTTTTTCATCTTTATTTCATCTTTCATTCATCTTTCTTTTGTACTAGTTGCAAATACATGTTACCTCCAAGGGCGGCCCACACAATCCTAAACAGGGTCATCTCACATCATAAATGCAGGCTGACTCCCATTAAATATGTATCTTAATGGCATTTCTATACCGACATCTTGAAGTGTAATAACATAAATGGTATATTATTATTACGCGTATCAACACAAAATCACATAAGTTTATTCATTATGATAAAAAGCTAAGTATATTGAGTGGGGACATTACAGATCCACAGAAGGATATTTGAGATAATCCTAAGCGCTAGGGTTTTCTCGTGTTTTCGTGCACTGTAAAACTTTTTTAACCGGCTTCAAAAAGTAGGAGATTTTTACGAGTGGTAGAGCCATGTTGTATACAGTTTTGTCTATAGCATGAATGAGCTAATTCGACCGGGATATTACCATTATCTCACAGAAAATCGACTTAAAATAGGGACTTGATACGCATGGTGAGTGCCATATCCGGAGGCACAAATCCCCTTCCAATCGTTTAATTAACCCTTTCCTTTAGGGTGTGCAATGCTTTCATTATTTGTCTGGTGTATTCGTTCATGGGCGGTAGAGATCACTTACCATCAATCAGGTGGTCGTTTGGCTACCTACGCCTTTAAAAAAGTAGGTTCTCAATTAATCTGTACATTTTTTATGTATGTTCACATATAATGCCGCGAAATGTAGACCAATTTTGATGAATCTTTTATTTACACCGACGGTGGTCCCATAAAATTTTTATTTATATCTGTAGGTCTAGTACGAACGTTGAAATGCGTTGGATATACAAACAGGACTTACAGGAAATTCTATATAGATTGAAAAAGGATACGTACACCGTTAAAGATGAGTTTGTGCCGATTGCGTAAGCCGCAACTTTGTAAATATATAGGCCAGGAGTCCCGTTGAAGTATTTAATAATAATGCGTATTAAAAAAACTTGTCTAGATAATCAAGGCTTGCGGTTTTGTGGTAACCCGTGGGACTGGATTCTAGGGGATTGCGAAATTCTGTATAATTCGTGTAATATGATAATAATATTAACCCTGTATTACATACGTCCAATTGCTGGGCACGGGCCTCCTCTACTGAATGAGGGGGGTTAGGCATTGTCCACCACGCTGACCTGATGCGGGTTGACAGACTTCACAAATATCACAGTACCATTATAGCAATTGATAATTAACAATTAATCCACACGCAACTTAGAAAAGTCAGACAGTTCGTACCACTCCCTTCTGAGCTATCACTGCTGTCTTTGCTGCTATTCTTGTAAGGGCATCAAAATTATTCTGCTGTTATAACGGTAGGCAGTGGCTTGGCTGTACTCCTGGCATTGCCGACGTCTATGATGGGCGGTGACCGCTTACCATCAGGCGGGCCGCTAGATCAGATGATCAGATGATGATTAAGCAGATGCTTATCAGGGCAATAAAAAAAGGACGCTTAATTTTCTATATGGCAGAGCCACGCAGTATACACTTTTATCTACATCATGAATGGGCTAGCTCGACTTGACCAATGTCTCATAAAAACCGACGTTAAGTAGTTGTTTGATGTTGCATTTTATACAGTGAGTGAGATATCACTAGTAACAGTGAAATGACATACATACGCACTCACGCCTGTAATCCCCGAAGGGGTAGGCAGAGGTGTAACCAGTACACCCACATTACGCCGAGCGTATTTCCGTCCCTTATGTGATAGGGGGCGAGCCTATCGCCATACCGGGCACAAATTCCAGACTCCGGGCTGATACTGAGCATTTCGTAATAGAAAAACCCAATACCACTTTACCCAACCCGGGGATCGAACCCGAGACCTTAGCGATGGCCTCAATCGTAACGCGTACTACGCATTACAACTGCGCCACCGAGGCAGTCAGTGAAATTGTATACCCATGATCCAAAAACCTAGACATGTTACTTTGTTTGTTTAGTGGATGAAGATATTACTTTCCAATAAATGAGCTGTTAACTAATTAAACTTATTATTCCGTATATTCATGGTGATTATTTGCGAAGAATCATTTCTATCCATATTTTATCGAAGGATAGAGCTGCAATTTTCAAAAACCCAAAATTAAATTGATATTCGCAAGCTAGTACCCTTCTTCACCTTAATGATAAATGATAATCAATAACAATAGCCATATACAATGAGGTTAGATACAAAACATCAACACAATTCATAGTATTTAAACCGCACCAATCAACAGCCTTTTAACATGAACCCGCTTGACACGTGAGTCATCGACATTTTAGCGGTAATAGTTAAAATTTAGTTTGCGAACAAAAAACCACAACAATAAAATTTGTTTCACACAAGTGTGTACGAATAATGCCTTACGTAGCGCCGGAACGTATTTCCAAAAGATTGCTTGTTTTAATTTGATTCCAGATTAAATATTTTCACGTCACGAATGCGTAGGTTACAGTTTTTAGGTAGGAAGTGGGTGTTATGCACATTATTATATTAATAAATTATATTAAATATATTAATAAATACACCCAACAGTCACACACATAGTCCTGACCCCACACTAGGTTAAGCTGTATTATGGGTATCAGGAACTACGAACGACTTGCGGTCCTAGAACACCCAGTCCCGAAATAAATATTTTGACCCCTATACGCCCAACACACAAGTTGTAGCACTGATTGCGAGTGTGTTGGCCGTTAGGGGTCCCCTAAAGTTAGGGAAGTTTATTGATAACGGTCAGGTCATTAGTATTTTTAACCGAATTCAAAAAAGGAGGAGGTTCTCAATTCGACTGTTTTTGTCGTTTTTTTATATTTGTTACCTCAGAACTTTCGACTGAGTGAACCGATTTTGATGATTCTTTTTTTATTTGAAAGTTGGTGCTTCCCGTGTGGTCCCATTTCAATTTAAATCGGTGCAATTTTATTTGACCGGTAGCGACACAGGCACCGATTCTAAAGATACCTATAGAATTTGTTTTTTTGAGTGTTTTTATTTTGAAGTCTGTTTCTAAGTTTTGATAAACTTATTTTATTAAATCTAGGCTAGACTCAGTGACATGTTATTATGGTACGTTTACGTTACTAATATTTTTTTTATAGTACAGGCCGCCAAACAAGGAACTGCGTCACCTGATAGTAAGTGATCTCCACCGCCCATGTACGCCCACAATAAAATAATATAAGCTATGGTCATCGTCTACTCCATATTACATTTTGCCCGGGTGTGGAACATTTTTTTTGCATGAGCCCTTCTTGTTGGAATATAATATAGGGCTGGTACTATTATTATATAAGTTTAAATTGTTTTGATTTTTTATTTTTTATTATGATTCGCTTTTTTGTTTTTATGGGACTTGTTAAAGTTACACTAATATTATAGTATTGGATTGAAATTAATCAATCAGAAATATAATATGGATCCAAGGTAATGAAGCCATTACATGGTCAATTATATTCCGCCAGATTGAGTAATAAAAAAAACATAATATACAGTAATTCGACTATGACCGTGTCCCAATATCTCAGGGTCAAGATTCTTGGCCACAAAATTAATAAAAATTGATTAAACATCAAGTCAAATAGGCCTAAAATTGATCTTAAACCCGTGACTCTATTAGCGGAGTACAATTACGCATTTCGCCACAAAAATGATCGTCAAGCATGATACATGCGTGCCGCAGTTGTGTGCAATCACTGTTCATTTACAAAAATACCTAAATCAAATAATTATACAAACATACATACATACACACGCACGCCTATATCTCATTTGCAGAGACTATTGACAGCCACTTGTTACGATCCTGACACACTTCTTTTGCCTTTTCCATATTCATACATTTTCTCCGGTTGAGGATACTCGTGACGTGCCCTTTTTGGAGATCATTTATTTCCTCGGGAACCCTCTACCTTGTTAATTTTATCTAGTTTGACCCGCCATCTCCTTTTCGGTCTACCGCGAAACATACTTACATACAATAAGTTTTCAAAGTTACTTTTTTGATTGGAATATTTTTGAAATTTGTATTTAGTAGTTAGGGAAGTATTATTTTAAATAACCTCTGTTGTGTAATTTCCGACATACTTTCATTAAAATATACCTACATGTAGTAATTTCCATACATTGCTGTAACCCTGAACATAAGTACGTAAAGGAAATCACGAAGGTCTATATCTAGACTTTGCTTTTATTCTTGACCTTGATGAAGATCTACTTAAGGTCGATTCGAAGGAAAACTGTAATAAATTTGATGTTAGTTTAGATACTATGTGAATTTATATGTATTTGTCTTATATTATGTTTTGATATAAAGACTTGTTACTTTACGAATAATATTTATTAAAAACAATGAATTTTTAATTGCGTATATAATATATAGGATATATATTAAGATTTATTAATTTAATAGCGTTAAGTAGGTACTTTATTTATGCTAGTTTTCAAGCAGAAATAAAGTATGCAAAGTGAGCGTGCTAAGTTTCTAGTATTGTGGGCGTACATGGGCGGTGGATATCATTTAACATCAGGTGACCCACTTGCTCGATAGCCGGCCTATTTATAAAATTGTGCAGTTAAGTTCATAAGAAACTATTCTGTGTAAGTAATTATTGCACAATTCCTTTACCAACCTCAGAAAAAATAGTATTTAGGTATAAAGCCGCCACGGCCTAATATTTAATTAATTCTAGACTTAGCAAATATTGTCTAAATTATCACTCAACGGTGACACATGCATAATTTCTCCGTATGCTAAATCGATGTAACACGCCTGCCCGGCGGCTCGTACCGATAGATATCCAAAATTATCAATTCGTTCTTTATTATCAACGGTGGGCGCATCAACGGATCTCTGGTCAATTGTTGCACACGCAAGTTCGTAACTACAGCGCGGCGTGCGAACAGACCGTACCACCCACACACTCGCTACAGTAACTTCTGTAAGGCAGGACAGTTTTTTTATTAGCTTGAGTGACGAAACGAGCAAAGGAGCTAGCACCAATAACTTGCGAGAACGTATTCGTATCGAAATGTCAAGAAATTGTTTGAATCTTCATACAAATGCTAGCGTTCTCGATTCGAATACTTATTCGTAAGTTGTTCGTGCTCGCCCCTCTGGTCGCTTGCATGATGGTGCGCGCCACGCCTGCCCATAAACAGAAGCAATGCCATACACAACTTTGAATTACAAAACACTGCATGGCGTTCGACTGCGCTCGTCACCCCGAAACATAATATGTTAAGTCTCATAACGCCCAGTAATTTACTGGCTTCAATGTCCTTCAAACCGGAACACAACAGTGCTTACACACTGCTGCTTGGCGGCAGAAATAGACAAAGCGGTTCAACCTTATCGCGTTGAAGTGGTAAACTCATACTGTAGACAATTTTGTTTACAGAATGAATTGTCTGGCTCTACCGGGTTACCACTGTCGAAAATGAAATCAAATCAAAATATTTATTGAATGTATAAAATGATATATTAAGAAAAGCGACGTGAGCTTGCTGTTATGCTACGCACGGTGAGAGAATATCCAGATTCCCTCCCTCCCTCATTCATTCCCAATTCTTTAATTTTTTTCCCTTTCCTTTAAAGTCGGCAAGGCATTCATGAGTCTTTTGCTAATGTGGATTTTCATGGACGGTCGAGATTGAGACGCTTGCCCGTTTGCCAACTTGTTATTAAAAAAAAGAAAGTGGCACGTATTTTCATGATTTAGTGGCACCGAAGTACGACGAATCAGATAAAACTAAGCCGCAAAATTAATTGAATACCAAAAAGCATGCGAATAGAGATTACCATGTCTGAACACTCGCCATAGCAATTTCTGTAAGGTAACTCCTTCTTAACCGACGAAAAAGGTAGTTAGGTTTTCAAGTCGATACGTATATTTATATATGGGTTGTATAACCACGCATAACTCCGCCAAATGTGGATCAACTTGGATGATCCTTTTACATCAAAAGAGGCCAAAGTTGGTCCCTTTTAAACTTCATGAAGAAATTCCACCCTAAAAGGACTAGAATTAGAAAGGGAATAAATAGAGCGCAGCGGGCGAGTAGCCGGTTGCGAAGCGTGAGGCCGTGGGTTCGATTCCCGCACCTTGACAAATGTTTGTTTGATCCACAAATATTTGTCTCGGGTCTGGGTGTTGTGGGACCGCAAGTCCCTCGTAGTTCTTGATACCCACGATACAGGTTTACCTAGTGTGGGGTCAGGACTCTCTGTGTGACTGTTACATATATAACACCCAACAATCACACACATAACCCTGACCCCACAGTAAGATACGAGTTTTGTGTCGTGCGTATCAGGAATTACGAGAGACTTTCGGTCTCACAACACACAGACCCGAATCAAATATTTGTGGACCAGACAAATATTTGTCTCGCTGCGGGGTTCGAACCCGCGGCCTCACGTTTCACAGTCGGCTACTCGCCCACTGCGTCGCACGGAGGCTGTCGAGTACGAAGCGGTATGTCCCGCAACGAAATCAAATAGAAAGATATGGAGGAGTTGGAAATACCTATATATTGTTTCATTTCCCTCCGTGGCAAAGCGGGAGAAGAAATAATAGAACTTCTTTCTTTCTACCTGGGTTATCCCGGCTAGTGCCAGGGTCCGCCTTCCTACTAAGACGCCTCCACTTCGCCTGATATTGAACATCCTCTGTAGTAAGACCATTGGGTCTCCCTTTAAAACGTAAAGCACCCAACAGTCACACTGTTGGGTGTATTTATTTATTTTATTTTTTCATTTATGCGCCGATTTTGATGATTCACTAAAAATAGTAAACGAATAACTTTTAACAAAGTAGAACCGACTCAAAAAATAATAAATAACCAATTTAAAAGCGAAAGCATTGACTGAAAATTTATTATTAATATATTTAACTTTCTTTTCAATTCGGTTTTATTTTAATCCTTCTTAAATCACGTTTATTTTACTACCCACACCATATCAACAATAAGTAAACCTTACAATACTCCACAATAAAAAGTTATTATGTTGGCATCTACTAAGTTCGCCGAATTTTCAATAAAACTAAGTACAGCAATCATCAGGAAGTCTGTGCGTGTAGCATGACCCTCTGATGAGCAAAACGGAATGCATGAAGAATTATTTAATTAGATAAGACCAACACACGATATAAATCGCTACGCTATTAATTATAAACGCATTGTAATGAAATGGTATATTTAAAGCGTCTAATATTTTAAAAATAATGACGTACGACTAAGTTTCTTGTTGCTTCTGCTCAGACCTTTGAACATTTGCGAAACACCGGTAGTGTTTCTATCTAATGTTAATTTTATTGGGAATTGAAGTGTAAAAGTGCCTTATTTGCTGATTAAACGTTTCGATTTTGTTTTTGATTTTGCAGTCGAGCCGAATGGTGCGCAAGAATAAATATTACTAAAGCACAGATAGCAGTTAAATAATAGCAGTCTATTAATGCAAAATTATTAATTGTTATTTTAATCTGCTATCTAATATAACGAACACCTTTCCCAAATAGACTCTTGAAGGCAACAGCCGTGTTGGGTGGATAACCTTTTTATTTGGGCCATCGGATCCCACTTACCGTACGAGATACAACTGTAAGCTGCTATTTCACTTTGGATTTCGGCGATACAATGGTACTACCCCGGTTAAGCCAATTTACTAGATAAAACTTTCTAAATCATGGCTTTGCCACTTGGAAATCATAGTTGCTCTATAGATATTTACTAGAACTGTATAAACTATTGGCTTTGATCGCGGCTCGGCCAGAAGAATGTCTTTTTCCGAATTTGGTTTTTTAAATCAAATCATCATCATTTTAATGTCATCCAAATACATTCAGCTTTTAAGACGTGATTGATTAACAAACATCCAATTCCATAGTACTCATATTCATAACATTTGTAGGATAATTTAAAGTAATGGTTTTTCAAAGAAAATGTAATTTCCCGTCCCTGAACCAGGAAAGTCGTCTAAGTACAGTCCAGGGAAATCAGCACAAAACCTCTTATTTAATACCACTCTTGCGTTACCGAGTCATTACAATGTAAATTTACCATACCACCATTACGGTGACCGGAAGCGGTGGGGCGAGGGGGCAGGTAGGCCGGAAGTGACGTCATGTGCGCATGCGCCGATCCGTGAAGCCCCGCTCTACCAGCCGTCCTGTCCGTTTTTTATCAATTTATCATATTCTAACGGTTATAGGGTCAATGGCAGATGTTTAATTGAGTATTGTGTGGTAGATTTTGTTTTTTCATGTCTATTTAGATAGCCAATGCTAACGGTCGAAGAAAATACTGCAGAGGTTTTTTGCCGACAGAATACTTTTTCAATATCATTTAAATTCAAGGTTGCATTGTTAATTCTTGGAGCATCATCTATTGTATGTACTTTCAATCTGTTAAAGGATTTTTAATTACCTACATACAATGGCGAACTGTGTTTTAATCAATAAATATGGTGCATTTTTGGATCTTCAAACCATCTTCTTCCATCTGCCTTTATTTCGCAATAGGTTCGGCGCAACATAATTTTTAACACATGTTACAGAAAGAATTGGCTTGGTGTTTTTACGACCGCTATCTTCAAACCATATCGTGCTATATTTTTTGTTTCATATTTTGCCAAATGAAATTAGTGGGGTTTGCCATGGACGCGTCAATTGTTTTGCCGTGTTTAATTACTTGTGCAATATTTGCCTGTATTTAAATATGAGGTAGAGTAGAAGGAATACAATATGAACTGATTCTATAGCTTTCTATAAGATATTTCCAATGTTTACGATGGAATATCAGTTTTATCATTCTTTTCTTTCTTTCCACCTGCCCTTATGCCACAGTGAGGTCGGCGCAACATGCCTTTTAACACATGTTACAGAAAGATTTGCCTTGTAATTATTACGACCAGCCGCCTGCCTGACGTAAACCCTTCTGGGGAGAAAACACCCAGACCCGAAACAAATATTTAAGGATCACACAAACATTTTATCTCGGTGCGGGAATCGAACCCGTGGCCTCTCACTTCACAGCCGGCTACTTTCCTACTGCGCCACGGAGGTTGTCGAAGTCTTATCATTAAGGAAGTTTTTTTAATCCAGTTCAAAAACCACAAAAGTTAATCTATTTTGGTGCAAAGTTGACTTAAAGGCGACTCTTCTCGAAGTCGCTATTCCGGCCCATGATCTGTGTGTGGCTTAAATTCAGTTATAGCATGAACAATAGACTCAGACATAAAAACATTCAAACAATTTATGTTATAAGATGTACGATAATCATTTCCTCGTCGATTGTCATGGATTCCGTGACGGAATGTGAAGTCGGGAGGTCCCGCGGGCGGAACGGGACCCACAATTAGACCCCAGGGTTTATAAAGGAATGTGGCACCTCTTTAAAAGAATTCTGCATGGGTAGCAATTTCGGAAACTTGGATAAATTTGTGCGTTTAAGTTGAAATTGTTTGCATGACTTTCCGATGAATGAATGGTGGTATTTATGTTGAAAATTTCTTAATTTTTGTATCAGTTCCTGGAAGTATTATGGAATGAAAACTATTACAGTATATGACTAAAATTGTGTGGTTTGACAACGAATTAGTATGAATATGTACTCAATTTCCGTCCTTCTGCGCCTTGACGGTCATTTTTTATTTGCTGGAATGACGAGACGAGCAGGATGCTCGCCTGATGTTAAGCGTACTGCCTGCCCATAAACAGAAGCAACGTCACACATAACTCTGTATTACAGAGCACTGTATGGCACTGAACTGCGCTCGTCATCCTGAGACATAAGATGTTACGAGTATGTCTCATAATGTCCAGTAATATCACTGCCTGCAATTTCCTTCAAACCGAAACACAATAGTGCTTCAAACTGTTGCTTGGCGGCAGAAATAGACAAAACGGTAGTCACAACCCAGGCGGCCTTTCGAGGGACCTCCTACCTATTGAAATCATGATTCGTACATGATCTTATATTGTAATTAGTCTAGATTTCTATAATTCTAGATCATAAGACATGTCCATATTTTTAAAAAGATAAAGATCTGCCTCTACGATACAAAATGCTACATTTATTAGCCTCCATGGCGCAGCGGGCGAGTAGCCGGTTGCGAAGCGTGAGGCCATGGGTTCGATTCTCGCACCTAGACAAATGTTTGTCTGATCCACAAATATTTGTCTCGGGTCTGGGTGTTGTGGGACCGCAAGTCCCTCGTAGTTCCAGATACCCACGATACAGGTTAACCTAGTGTGGGGTCAGGACTATGTGTGTGACTGTTGGGTGTATTTTATTTATTTATTTATTATTGCTTCTTGGAAATAAAGATTGTTTATTATTATTGCCGTAGCGAATTAATATCGTAAGTTATTTTCTATTATTACTGTATTACTATTTTGTTCTAGATTTAATATAATATTGTGATTGTGTAATAATTATCATATGTTGTGAGGTTTACGATTTGTTCCTCATTAATAAACAACATAACAATTCATTGTTGCTTTTATATAAGCCTTAGTACTAATATAACTGTAGTACCAACGTATGTAATGTATACTTAACACTAATATACAAGTAGCATTCTTTTCCATGTAGGTATAACGTTTATAATCAGACTTCAAAATTGTGTTTATTTTATTATGGTGATTTTTACGAGAGGAGCAAATCGCTCGCCTAAAAGCGTCACGCCTGCCCATAAATAGAAGCAATATAAATCAGAACTTCGATTTATGAAGTATTACATGGTACTGGACTGCGCTCGTCATCCTGAGACATAAGATGTAAAGTCTCATAATGACCAGAAATTTCACTGACTTCACTGTCCTTCAAACCGCAAACCAATAGTGCTTACACACTGCTTATTGGCGGAAGAAATAGACAAAGCGATGGTATCTACTCACATAATGTTCTCAACCACGGAAATCCCTTCATACAAAGAGTACACAGCCACTTCGATCCGATATTTCTTGGATTTGAAATGGAAATACGCAAACTCTGATAGACTTCCAGATGACATGACGTCAGAAATGGTCACCCATAGAAGAATATTCTATACATTTAGGTCAAAAAGAAACCTTGAATATTTGCGTACATTTGAGTATGCGTGGGCGTGCGTACGCGCAACAATTTGCGTAGGCTATTGCGAAGACATCAAAATTGGTCAACAATATAAAATTTCCAAATAAGTGAATACATGACAAGCGTTGTGGAAAGTTGCCACAGATACGCACAATGGTTCCGACACAATGAAATTAGTGATGAAACCTCATGGTGTATTTTGTAACGTTATGGAGTTAGCGCAGTCTAAAATGTATACAGTCCGTCAACGAAATTTTGAAGTGAAAACTTCTTTAGGCGCGTTGAGCACATTTTTGGGTGATTAAAAATCATCGAACTTGTGTCATCGTCACCGAACCGACCGTATCTAAGATATTCATTGTCCAAATTTTTAAGGTTATATGTTACTTATATGTGTTATATAAGTGGTAGAGCCACGCTGTATACAGTTTTGTCTACAGCACGAATGGGCCGGTTCGCCCAGGTCGTTACCACTATCTCACGAAAAACCGATGTTAAGTAGCGGCTTGCTACCCCGTTTCGTACGGTGAGTGAGATATTCGGAGGCCCAAATTCCCTCCCCTTTCCCAATCCCTTAAATTTCCTTTCCTTTAAAGTGCGCAGTAGCGATCACTTTCCATCAGGTACTTGCTCGTTTGCCGTCCTATACTCCTTTCACCTGCCCTTATCTGCCGTTGACCCCACTGGGGAGAAAACAACCAGTCCCGAAAAAAAATGTGAATTACTTAAACATTTTGTCTTTGTGCGAGAATCGAACCTGCGGCCTCTCGCTTCAATGCCGGCTACTCGCCCACTGCGCCACGGAGGCTGCCGGCCTACACTATAAAAACAATATATAAAATGATGTACATTTTTACTTTCCAAAGCTTCGAATGCTACTCTCAGTAAAATACCCAAATGATATAATATTTTCCACCTTGTTTCATAGCACTATAGCGGAACGTGTCTCTCCGGTCCACGGCCCTCTATTTGTAGGGTCAGTGGAGTGAGAACTAATTTGAATGGAATCATTAAACTTAGAGCATTGTTGGTGACCAGTACTGATGTTTTCTTTGACATATCCTAGTCCAGTTAGTGTAACACAATCAGCGGAAATGTTGCGAAACTGAACAATGAAGTTATTTTTTTATTGGCTGAATAACGACACGAGCAGGTCGCTCGCCTAATGGTACTTACCACGACTGCCCATTACCAGACGCAACAGAACACAGAACCTTGCATTATAAAGCACTCCATGGTTTACGTTCGTCACCTTAAGACATAGGATATTAAGTCTCATAATGCTCAATAATTCTACTGGCTTAAAAGTCTTTGAAACCGAAACCGAAACAAAAAAACCGAAACGAAGACTGCTTACACAATGCTGCATGGCGGCAGAAATAGACAAAGCCGTGGTACTCGTACGAACCCAGACGGCCTCTCGCATACGAGGGACTAGTGAATATAGCTAAGTTTACAAAACTAAGTTGAAATGGCTGTGACTTATGGTACTTAAGTCAGTAGATAGTATCCGTGGCGCAGTGGGCGAGCAGCCGGCTGCGAAGCGTAAGACCGTGCGTTCGATTTCCGTACCGAGATAAAAGTTTATGTGACCCACAATTATCGGGTTGGATGTATTCTTTGGCAAAATCCCACAGAGAGGTTGAAAGTACTATTTTCTCCACTTTATCTACTTCGACTCGAGTCGAGTGTTATATGCAATCATGTTAGCTTCGATAGAGATAACCAGATAAAAATTATCTAGTAATTCGGAGATACCATCACTGTACCTACAAAGTTTACCATCTTTATTTATTTGCATTTTATAAATTACAAATAAATATATGCATATAAATATACATAACATCAGATTTTAAAAAATCTAGAAGGTAATGCCTAAATATAAAAAATCTTTCTTTCATTATCACACTCCTAATTATATTATAAGCTAACAGTTGTAACTCTTATAATTAACATCTCCTTATTATTATTGCTGTTTGTAATTTTTAGTAACCTCAGGTCAACTACAGATAGCATTAATACAAACCTTAGTGGTTTCTTAGATGCTATTACTTTACAATTATTTGTAACTCTTTTTAAACGGTAAATAAATGAAAAAAAGTGATGTTAAATAAATTGTAATAGTGTTTTATGGAAGCCGCAAAGGAACGGATGTAACAGCTGGCAGACGAGGCTATTGTCTCCCATAATGTTCTGCGATCATCGTGAGCATGCACCGTGGCGGTGGGACAGAGGCTTGAGGTTATCCGGATATTCATCATTTCACCGCGACTTACTGTACGTGCGATATAGGTATAATTATGAATCGTCGGGACTAAAATAATATTAAATCGCGATAAAATCCGTATAAACTAGTTCTATTTCAATGTGTAATATTCGCGTAAACATAATAAATCACTATAATTATGTTGTATGTAAATAAAAAAGAAAAAAAAACTAAAAAGCTAAACATAAACAATTTTGAGTCGGTTTTATTTTTGTTAAAAAGATTCGACCTCTTTCGCCTATTCGAAGATTTGTGCAATGTAAAAATCTTCAAAGTAATTAACAACTGTGGCGTTTAACATATTTGTTACAAGGTTCTTCGACTCTAAATTAAATTTTTCCAAACATCACGACCGTGCGTAGTCTATGAAAAACACATTGAGCATGCGATCACAATTCGTGAGGTCATTCACCTTACTAATATGGCTAAACACTTACCACAATAAACACTTAAGAATGGCGTATTGTGCTTAGTTTGAAAGATAGGTGGTAGGTCCCATGTATGCGAGACGCGGTCTAGGTTTGTACCAGCGCTATGTCTATTTCTGCAGCCAGGTAGTAGTGTGGCAGCACTGTTTTATTTTAGTTTGAAGGACATTGAAGCATTATGAGACTTCACAACGTATGTCTCGGGGTTACGAACCAGTGCCATGCAGTGCTTTGTAATTCAAAGTTCTGTTCTGTGTGTAATTTTGGCCTCCGGATCTCATATACCATATGCAACACAATAGATTGAATTTTTGAGTGGTGAATAGTCTGGGTCGACAGGGTTGTTATCACTATCTCACAGAAAAAATGGAGTAAAGTAGTGTCTTGCTGCTGCGTTTCCTACACTGAGTGAGATATCCGGAACCAAAAAACCCTCTCCCTTCCCAAACCCTTAATTACCTATATCTTTCCTTTAAGGTCGGCAACGCACCCATGATTCTTTTCATATTGTACATGGATGGTAAAGATCACTTACCATCAGGTGATCCACTTGCTCATTTGCTGACCTATGTCATAAAAAAGGGGTAGGCAGAGGTGTAACCAGTACACCCACATTTCGCCGAGCTTATTTCCGTCCCATGATGTGACCCCGGCCAGCCTACCGCAATGCGGGACAATTCCAAACTCCGAGCTGGTACTAAACATTTCGTAATAGATTAACCAAATATCACTTTTACCCAACCCGGGGATCGAAACCGAGACCTCAGACAGTCGTAACGCGTACGTATTACAACTGCGCCACCGAGGCAGTCCAATCACAAAATCTGTCTCCATTGTAAATACCATGTAAATGCCGTCATCAAATCATTCAATGCCCTCATCTAGACCGGACTTAATTCCTAGTCTAGACTGGTCCCTCATAAGGCATATTGTTAGTGCCGTATAAATAACTAGCCAACAATGTGAACTGGACAATGTACTATATCCTAAGCGGTGTGCACAATAACGGGCCGTGGCCTTATTCTGTACATTGTTTACTTTTAATTATTTAGTATAGGTCGGCAAATAGGTGAGTCACCTGATGGTAAGTGATCTCCACCGCCCATAGTGATATACATATAATCCTTCCCGAATAAATTCTCTAAATTATAGTGAAAACTGCATCTAACTCCGTTGCATAGTATAAGAGAAATAAACTCACAAATAGACAGACAGACGCAGATAGTGACTTTATTTTATACTATGTATTAATGCTGCATCGTCAGATTAAATACAGCGAGACAACGCATTGCATAAAAAAGAAACAAAAACAGATCTAAATCGATACAAATATATTTTTTACGAATCCACATAATTACGATTACCGAGAAGTTATAGTTTAAATATAAAAAAACTAGACCCAGAATAGGTCTGTGGTGCGGTGTTCCCATCAAACAGGTGTGTGAGGATAATGACGTACACTAGGCAGCAAAGGCCAAGATCTAAATGAAAAAACGGTTACGTGATCGAGTTTTGTGGTGACTAGTGTTCTGTACGTATTTTGATGGATTTTTTATTGGCTTGTATGACAAGACGAGAAGGTCGCTCGCCTGATGTTATGCGTCGTGCCCATAAACAGACGCAACGTCACACAGAACTCTGGATTACAGAACTCTGCATGGTACTGAACTGTGCTCGTCATCCCCAGACATAAGATGTTAAGTCTCATAATGCCCAGTAATTTCAGAAATAGACAAAGCGGCTTACACACTGCTGTTTTCTACCGCCAATCAGCAGTGTTTAAGGACTATTTTTTTCCGATTCGAAGGATTTTGATGTCAGTGTAATTACTGGGCATTATGAGACTTAACATCTTATTTCCCGTGGTGACGAGCGCAGTCCAGCCCTGCAGTATTTCATAATTAGAAGTTTTGATTGGTGTTGCTTCTGTTTATGGGCAGGCGTACCGCTCATCTAATGGTGAGCAACATGCTCGTCTCGTCATGAACACTAATAAAAAACAACATGAGTATGAGTAGGTTGCGCTTTATCTGTAACTCGGTTCGCGATATCACGCGTAGTTTAACTGAACCATTAGCGATCCTTTTGTTTAAATGAAAAGTTAAAATCTTTAGACGTCAAACTATCGTGTTCATTATAGCTATCGGTGCCTAAATTAAATAAACAATTGGTTACGCTATTTAACAGACTTATTTAGAAATCGATTTATTTTTTTCTAGCGAAACCTAAAAAAGAAAAATATAATTGTCCGCTAGAGAATTGAGCAATTATTTTTTGTCATCGGCTTAATTGTTTCCAATCAATATTTAATATAATTTTATATAGGTTTCACTAATTCGAGTGCGGGTTTCTAAAAAAAACCCTGATATGACGGGTTAAACGTGAACCACTGGTTACAAGGTCTATTGACTTACAAGTGTATTGTGTATTAAGTTATAAATCAATATTTATGTTGTAAATAACAGCTATAAAATAATTACATTGGAAACATGTGTTCGCAATGATAAAGATCAGGAAAATGTCTGTTTACATCGGCTTGATCATGATTTTTACTTTGAGGTTCAGCTTGGTTGGTTCAGTGTGTAATACGCGTTATTTTGCTTAAAACTATTTAGCTTATAGCTACAAATACAATTTTAAATAAATATTAAAAATTAACTTCAAATGCATTTATTTGTTAGGAGTTTCTAATTAAGCTCTCGAACTCCAGCAAAGTATACCAGACAATATGGAATGCAAAAAAAATTTTTCAAATCGATCCCTAATCGATTTGACGGGAATATCGCGTAACATATGCGAATATTAAAAAACGCATCTTGGGGAATTCCCCAAGGTTCGGTTAAATTTAACCGACTTCAAAAAAGGAAGAGATTCCACTTAAGACTCTTATTTTTGTGCTCTTACCCGTACTATATTTTAAAAATGATGGATTTTTATATAAATAAATGATTCATTTCCCATGACATATCAGAAAGAAAGAGCACTTAAATACCGTGAATCAACAAACAAATGAGCCGAAACGTTATTTTAACGTGATCTCGTAAAGTTAACGGCGCTGTTAGTGAAAGCAGAGTAAATCTTGAAATGTATTACGAGACTAATTCGGTTTAGTCACTTAGATATATTTCACTCACCGTACGAAACTGCTGCTTTACGTCGGTTTTCTGTGAGACAATGGTAACGACCTGGACGAGCCGGCACTTTCATGCTGTCGACAAAAGTGTCTACAGCGTGGCTCTACCACTCATAAAACTAGTTGGAAACCGAATGAATATTGAATATTAAACACATTGTTAAGATGCAGACAGATGGTAGCAGACTATTACTCACTCCATTAGTCATGAACACGTGTATAGAAAATAAACAACTTCTTATGCGATTTGTGATTGAGGCTGACGCTGAGGTCTCGGGTTCGATCCCGATCCCGATCTGTCTCACAGAAAACTGGCGTAAAAACTGGCGTAGCAGCTTGCTGCTGCGTTTCGTACGGTGAGTGAGATGTCCGGAGACCCAAATCTCCCTCCCCTTCCCAATCCCTTAATTATCCCTTTCCTGTAAAGTCGGCAACGCGCCCATAATTCTTTTGTGAGCGTACATGAGCCGTGATGATCTCTTACCATCAGGTGACCCACTTGCTCGTTTGTCGGCCTATGAAATAAAACATAAATATACTGCATAAGTAGGTAATTACAATAGCTTCAATGCAGATTTGAGTGTAATGACCCTTACTTTTTGTCCGCGTCGTAAACTCTAAATCACGAATCGTTAACGTTTACACACATCGGCAATCGTGTCGTATAGTGTTGGTAAAACTGTCACGATTATGTGACGATGCTACTATTATATGTCATCGTGGCCCGTACTACTGGTAGTTATCGTTGTCGAATTTGCTTCGAGTTGAGTGTGGTGTTTTGCTTTTAAAAAAATATCATTTTTTTATGTAAGTATTTTTAATATTAGCTTCAATGATGAGACGAGCAGTCGGTCGCCTGATAGTAAGCGCCTGCCCATAAACAGAAGCAACACTACACAGAACTTTGAATTACAAAGTTATGCATGGCACTGGACTGCGCGCGTCACCCTGAGACATAAGCTGTTTAGTCTCATAACACCCAGTAATTCGCTGGCTTCAATGTTCTTCAACCAGAACACAATAGTGCTTTTACACTGTTTCTTGGCGGCAGAAATAGACAAAGCGGTACCAAACCAAACGACGTCTCGCATTCGAGGTGTTGGTGGTTGGTGTTAAGATTACATTTAATTCTTATACATACATACTCATGTCTATAATCATCGAAAGGGTAGGCAGAGGTGTAAATTCATATTTCCTCTCGCATACGTATGACCTACCACCTTGAGACTCATTGAAATTGGTTGTTTCTCATTCGACATAGCCAGGACTTTTGTTGCTCCACAAATAAGTAATTATTTTTTTATTTTACCCTGAGTCTTCAAGAATATAAAATGTAAATTTAAAAACAACTAACAAAGTTTGTTGTTTTTCTTCGCATTGTTTGATTTTCTATTCTACAGTGGAAACTATTGAAGGTGCCACAAAAGAACTATCACCAAAAGGTGACATTAGTTGAGTCAATAGACACTAACGTGTTGCTATGCCAGAACGTGACTTTCAATTAAATGTATTGTGCGAATTAGTTTAGTTGGAACTTGGTACAGTAACTATTGTATAGGCCAATATCCATATCTATAATATTGTTAGGCAAAATGAAAGGTTAAGGAAACAAATTTCTTTAATATTATCTCTAAATAATATAAAATTTTGTTTGTCTTTATTCCCTTTTCATCTCCAATATATATACAGAATTCTGTTTCAGTTTTGTAGGTTTCCTCGCGATGTCTTCGTTCACCCTTAAAGCGACCGATTTGTAAATTACAAAGAATATAGTTTTTAAAAGTCGGACCTGTATGCCCTGGGGGTGGAGATCCAACTCGCGACATCTCTCTCGGTACCTAATCCGACAACCTCTATTGCCAGTGGGCAGTAGCCGGCTGCGCAGCGCGTGGCCTTAGATTCGATTCCAGATCCGATACAAATATGTGTAATCCACAAATATTTGTTATGGGTCTGGGTGTTGTGGGACCGCAAGTCCCTCGTAGTTCCTGATACCCACAATACAGGTCCAACAAGTGTGGGGTCATGACTATGTGTGACTGTTGGGTGCATATATTTATTTACCTAGTTAAAAAGGCTAGGTACGCAATCACTATCAACTTCCCTTTTTTATATCGAGATGAAATATTAATAATAGTATTGATTTCTTAGGTTTACGCGAATATTACACATTGAAATAAAACTAGTTTATACGAAACGTCGGGACTAAAATAAAAATTAAACCGCGATAAAATCCGTATAAACTAGTTTTATTTCAATGAATAATAGTATTTTTATTTACCTCCTTCCTTTCTTTATGGGCACAATTATTCAGTCTCTTTTTTTGACTAGTCGATTAATCTGCTGCTCCGATCTTGACTGACGTCTTAGTCCAAAAAATACGACAACTAGAGGTGACAGAAATCAGTGATATGATATGTCAGCCTACACAGCAACTGGATTTATTAATTCCGAAACGCAACTCGAATGAATCATGATAACGGGTATTAAGTAATTGAAAAAAATAACAAACACTTTATTAATGCCATATAGGTCTTACGGCCTTGTAAGACCAAATTAGAGTCAGCAGTACTCACAATAACTACAGCGGACAAATGGACGCACAAACCATGGGAATGGACCCCCCATTTGTCATAGACAATACAATGGTCTATTGAAGTCCGCTACCGCATGAATATTCAATGGTGGACCATACTAATGAATCTCGAATGTGTTTCGAACCGTGTGAATTAAGTACCATTTAATGTGTTACATTTGATTGCAAATTATGTAGTTATATTGTCGTGGTTTTAATGTCATTTTGCGGTGCTTTCTTAAATAATCCGTGAATGGGCGCTGATGAGACAGACGAATCGGTTATTATTTATTACTATCAGTTTTGGGCTTTATGATTTTTGGACTTGCATATTCAAAGAGTTCACGAAATGAATCAATTAAACCCGAAAAGCTATCAAACAAATTTGAAATCGGAATCATTTGGAGCAAATTACTTTTTTAGTTTATGTCGTGTATTTTAATTTGTGTTACATTAAATAAATGTATTTTCTTTCTTTCTTGCTTTTTTCTTTCTTTTAAACATTAAACAAAACCTTTAATATAATCAGCCTTAGCTGTTCTGTGTTTAATTAATCCACTGCAATAGCAGAAACCTAGAATAAGTACAACTCGTATGGAGTTGTTTAAAAACATTAACATTTAATATATCTTTTTAATCACCTATAATTACATGTAAAAGGAAATATAAATTTCCGTAAAGGTAAAGTACTGCTATTGAATAACTAGGTGCATTTGATTTTATAGATCATGTGCGTAAATGGTCAGGAATTAGACGTTTTACGTCAATGCAAAAATCTGTTTGCGCTTACAGATTAGTTAGAAAGTAAGGTGTGGGCAACTTATCTTGGTACTTGCAGCTTACGCAGAAAAAATATTTAAGTCGAATTGATGTCGCCATGTACGCTTATAGTCTTTTAAAATAATGTTGAAATATTTAAAAAGCTGTACATCTCATTATTTAGAAAACCCTAATAAGTTTTTAGATTTACTCAGAAGTACGGAATATCTGGTATGCTACAAAAATGTGTTCACACAGAAAGCTTACGAAGTGACAAACAATAAGGTTCGTTGCAAGATACTTTTACTATGGCTGATCCTACAAGAATTAAACCCCACAGGCCGTATTTAGCACCGATCTACTTTTGTTTGTTACTCCATCTTCCGTCTGTCATATTATCTACTACAAAAACTACTGTTACAAAATATATCCGTTACATTAGACTTCCTATCGAGAAAACATAGTTGGTGCAATAGTTGATAGAAATTAATGTTGGTTTATTCTTATCTGGGAATGTGTATAAAGCGTTTTCACCATATAAATAACTGTTGGTTAAAATTAATTATTAAGTCTGTTTATTTTCGGTACCTACTGGCTTTACTTAGGTTTATTTGGAAAGCAGTTTTACGTTTAAAATCTTAAGACTTTATGATCCATGAAGCAATTTCTCTCCTTATCTTAATTTTCAAAGTCGGTAACCCCCGAGGCGTAGTAGGTGACTATCTGGTTGTGAAGCCTCTGGTTCAATTTCCGCACCGAGACAATGATCTTGTAAATATTTGTTTCGGGTCTGGGTGTTTGCTCCCCAGAGGGGTTGACGTCAGGCAGGCGGCTGGCCGTAAAAACTAAAAGTCAAATCTTTCTATAACATGTGTTAAAAAGCATTTTGTACCGACCCTACTGCGAGTAAAGGGATAAGAGTAGGAAGAAGAACATCGTAGTTTTCAAAGTTATTCTAAAATCCGTTACAATTAGTAAGTAGGTAAAGCTTTTAAAGAGGGAATAAATAATGTTTGTAATTAGTGGGAATTAACTGACACATGAATGGACCTCCGTGAAGGGATGTGAGGATATTTGAGAAATTTCCACTTTTGAGTCGCTAATTAGTGCTACAATGTATAATGGCGTGTTGCGGGATCTTTATCGGTTGATTACTTTATTGTTACTTATTAGTTATTTTATGAATTCTTAATTGTAATTATTTATGTTTTATGGTTAGGTATATTTTACTAGCGTTTACTCGCGGCTTTGCCCGCGGGCATGTCTTCATTCAGACCCTAACCCTCCATTCCTTTAAATCAGAAAAATAGGAAAAGTAGACTATAGAGTAAAAAAATAATTTTCTTAACGGATAACAGCACACTCGTTGGGATTGTGGTATTGTATTCGAATTTACATGCCAACGTGAAATATTAAAAATAAAATAATATTAAACAATACTTAAGTATTGTTTAATATTATTAAAAACCGACTTCAAAAAATTAGTTTATTCAATCTCATTTGAACGGTAGCGTCTCCGGCGGCATCAACTCCAAACCTCTAGAAATAATTATTAATATTTATGATTTTTCAGTGTTATTTTTGAAGTAGGTTTCTACGCTATGTACCTATAATAGTACTCAGAATAATATGGGTTCAAAATATAAAACGTACGTCTTCCCTTCATGGACGTCGAACCCCCGAACTCCTGCTTCGAAATAGCTTACGTAACCTACTTATTTTGTGTCCCAATTTTCACTAACCTGTGGTTAACTTTAAAGAGGTGTAATATTGGGTTATTTATTTGGGGCATTTCAACGCTTGTTGGGCGTCAGGAGTAAAGTAAATTTAAGTAAACTTTTCTGTGTGGTAGAGCCACGCTGTAGACAGTTTTGTAGACAGCATGAATGGGCCGGCACGTCCGGGCCGTTACCACTGTCTCACAGAAAACCGACGTAAAGCAGCAGCTTGCTACTGTGTTTCGTACGGTGAATGCGATATCCGGAGGCCCAAAACTCCCCTTCTCATCCTTTAATTATTCCTTTCCTTTAAGATCGGCCACGCGCCCATGACTGGTATTATGGGCGTACATAGGCGGTGTAGATCACTTACCATCAGGTGACCCACATGCCCTTTTGTCGGCCTATGCAATAAAAAAGAAGCATATGTGAGTGAAAACGGGAATCATAATTTTAATGTATATTTACCGAACACGTTTCTAATATTGATCCATTGTTACAGGTAAACACAAACTCAACGGCGATGTGTCGGCAGTACTAATTAAAATCATTCCGAGCCTCCCTTATGTTCACACCTCGACGCGAAAGGGACCGGCAGCGTGAGAAGCAACTGTTCTATAATTCACACGTTGTATGCCATGACCTCATTAAAGGCTCAGTACACAAATGAATTGATCGACTGTTCTGTTGGATCGTAGAGGCAATGTTCCACTTTAGTAGTGGATCCAGAAGAATATCACACACACTACTCCATGCGCGCATATTGTTTAAAAAGGGGTTCAAACTTATCTGGTCATTAATAATATAATATGGATTTACTAGAGTGGAACAGAAACCTTAAGTTTTTATTTTTATGTCATAGGCCAGCAAATGAGCAAGTGGGTCAGCTGATGGTAAGTGATCTCCACCGCCCATGTACGTCAACAATACCAAAATAATTATGGGCGCGTTGCCGACATTAAAGTCAAGGGATTGGGAAGGAGAGGGGGAGGCCTCCGGATATCTCTCACCGTACGAAACGCAGCAGCAAGCTGCTACTTTTCTGTGAGACAGTGGTAACGCACCGGAGGAGAACGAGTGATAGTCTCTTATTGATTTGAGATTCAAGAAAAAATTCTATTTGAGATTCAATCAATTCAGCTTAGAGTAAAAAGGTAAGTCTACAAGTTTACATTGCTGCAAACCGCAACGGTAGGCAGCGGCTAGGCTGTGCTCTGGCATTGCCGAGGTCCATGGGCGGCGGTAACCACTTACCATCAGATGGGCCGCCTGCTCGTCTGCCTAAGAGTATCTAAGCAATGAAAAAAACCGTTACGCCAACAGTATAATCTTTTTATACTAAAGTTCCTCGGTATAAGTTGTTTAAAAATGAAGTATTATATTTATAATTAATTTTTAGAAAATGGATGGTGGTTGAAATTTGTAACCGTTTTGGATATATAAGGTACCGATTGGTATCTACTATCCACGAATCGTAAATATGTTACATAAAAAATAAGGTCGATAAGGTTTGATACATAAACCTTTTTAACCCTCGACGGATTTAATCGAATCGATAAAGGTTAATATTGTGTCTGGACCCTTAAACAATTTATTAACGAAGTCTGGTTATAAGTTAATTTATTGCGAATTGCTGTTAAAATTTAACATTTAACCCGTTCGTATCGCGTGTATTTTGAATTTAACATCTCAATTTATTTGCATAAGGAAATTAATAGCTGTATTTCTATTTGCAATACATATTAATATTCTGTGAAGATAGATTTGATTGTTATGAAAAATTTTCATTTCTTTTAATACTCAACAGTTTACAGAAAACCTATCAAATGGGAGTTGGACTTGCGCACTTGGGGTTACTCACTCATAAATTATAACTGTTCGTTCTTTTTTTTTATTATTAGGACAATTTTCGTAACGCAGTGGGTGAGTAGCAGACTGTGAAACGAGTGGCCGCGGGTTCAATTCTCGCACCGAGACAAAATGTTTATGATTCGCAAATATTTTTTTCGGGTCTGGGTGTTTTCTTCCCAGAGGAGTTAACAAGCAGGTGGCCGGTTGTAAAAGCTACTAGCCAAATCTTTCTGTAACATATGTTAAAAAGCATGTTGCGCCGACCCTACTGCGAGTGGGATAGAATATAATACAGATTTTGTGAAAATTTCAACCGGCTACCTATTATAGTTCAGAACATAGAGCCCGAGAACGATTTAAGGTTCTTAATAGAGTATTATTGGTATGCTATGGATACGGAACCATAAAAAAAAATATAATGATACCTATTTGGGGGTCAGAGCTAAATGTGTGATTGTTAGATGTATTTTTTTCATTTCTGGCACAGTGCACCAGCATCACCAGTGTCGTGAAACCCCCGTTTTTACATGTTGGGTTCGCGAAATGAAGTCTTTCAACACATGCACACAAGAAATTAAAATTATTACGTTATACGTCCTTTAAAATACCAACATACATACGGTAGTGTATGTTTAATACTTAGGCTCAGTGACCGCAGTTTGAGCCGGGCAGTGACCGCAGTATGCCCATAAAATTATGGGCACTCGCCCGCTGACTTCCAACCTCCCCTTATAGTCACCATGTCCCAGCAATACTGTACATACGTACACTTCTGCCGCAGCAGGGTAACCATATTACTCGTCGACTGCCGCAGCAGGATAACCATATTACTCATCGACTGCCGCAGCAGGATAACCACATTACTCATAGACTGCCGCAGCAGGATAACCATATTACTCGTCGACTGCCGCAGCAGGATAACCATATTACTCGTAGACTGCCGCAGCAGGTTAACAATACACATTTGTCGCCACAGCAACTTAACCACATATAATATAGAAAGAATCATAAAGCACAAAGATATTGCATTATACATTCACCATGATTATGTTCTAGCACTTACCGCTAAACTCGACCTCACTAGGTACACAAACCACTAACTACACTCTCCACTTGCTACAGACAAATGAGCCTCGTATTTCACTTTAATACCAAACGACAATAACCACTTCAACTAATAGTTCACTGGTTATATTTACAATATTACTACTTTACAGACCACAACCGCATGTCAGGATTCTCTATAGACCGTTCTCTAATTGTAACTCAAATAACTGGAACCGAATAGTAAACCAGCATAGCTACCGCGTAATGAACACTTGGACTATCGACTGAGCACTGATCTTAGTGAACTCACTGACCGCGGGCAAAAGAAGCCTCCAGTTATGGCGACAACCTCCATTATACCATTTAACTACCCTTCCACAACTAAATCGCACCATTATTATTACAGTGTACCCAACGTTGCTTTCTCAGACACCCTCAATATACCAATATTAACAGAATACGCTATCAATATATTTTCATGCATCTACCCACAATATCTTATAGTAAAAAATAAGATTTCCTGTAACCAACTTTTAAATGAACAATTACACCTTAGTACAAATACACCTTAGTTTTACGTTACAGTGGAATAAAGGAAGGTATATGTAACACTATACCAAAGTGTGTAAATTACTTCAAAAAAAAGAAAAGAATGATGCACAAAGAGCCTGTATGGCTGGCGCCCTTTTTCTACAAGTTGTCGGTGAGCCAAATTCCACTTGAGGCTTCCGTATGCTAGGCGCTTTGTGGAGCAAATTTTTAATTTTTAATCTTATATTATGTTTTTGGCGCCCCCTGAAATTGACGCCCCCCCCCCCCTCAATCCAGACCTGATGTAACATGAATTCCATTTGTATCGACGATAAAAGGGAATTAGCAACCTTCTTTATCCAAAGTGAGCTCATTAATCGATAAGCTATAATGTTATTATAAATCAATTGTGCAATAGTTCGGAAGGGATCGGCCAAACTGTAACGAGGAAATGTTATTGCCAATACTATGAATCGTGTGTTTCTGTTGGCTTAAGACGTTAAATTCCCGTATTCATAAACGTTACTATGAGTACTAGTAAGCGCGGACGCATAGTGAATATTTCTCTAAACGTCATTGGTTAGTTTTTGGCGCTAAATCACAACAGACCAATCATGTACACAGAATTGGACACCTGGCAAAGAGCTTACTTAAGTGTTGCGGGTTTCATAAAGACTCAGTGGTAGTACCAACCCAGACGGCCTCTCGCATAGTACGGACCTACCACTTAGTGTTGGGTGTAATTATATGATATGCTATACAGCTTCAAGGAGGAACTACGGGGAGAGTTGCGACAGATGTTTAAGGAAGAGTTCGTTTCGCTAAAAAAAGAATTCTTAAGCGAATTCCAAAGGCTGCGCACAGACCTGATCCAACTGCAGGCAGACAGAGACCAGCTGATGGGGTCTATGGACACTTTGAGAGAGCGTCTAAGTACCATGGACGTCAAGATGGCTGCGGTTGAGCAGAAATTGTTGACACCATCAAACGTGATCGAAGAAGTCGCACAATTACGACAAGAGCTTAATGATCGCGAACAGCAACTGCTGTCAAACGATTTGGAGCTCACTAACATACCTGAGACAAATAGCGAAAATCTCAACCACACGGTTAAACTCATAGCCACTAAGCTGGGCCTCAGTGTTGAGGAGCGCGACATAGTGAGCGCGGAACGCGTCGGTGGCGGACGACTGAACGCTATGAGTGCCGCGGGTGCAGTGGAGACCCGGCCACGCCCAGTTGTCGTGCGCCTCGCGCGCCGCGACCTGCGCGACGAGTTGATGCGCGCTGCGAGAGTGCGCCGGGGAGCTACCACTGTAGGTCTCGATATACTCGGCCCGCCACGACGATTTTATGTCAATGAGCGCCTAACCAGACATAACCGTATATTGTTTCGAAGAGCGCGCGAAGCTGGTCAGCGTCTCGGCTGGAAATTCGTATGGACAAAGCACGGGCGTATTCTTGCCCGCCATAAGTCGGATGATAAAGCAAGCGTCATACGAAGTGAGGCTGATTTACAGCGTGTTTTTGGGCCAGATGCTGAGAAACCATCCCAAAAGTAGAACTTTAAGCATAATTGGATATGTCTGGTTGGCGATATCATTTTATCTGTTCATGGTTTTAATGTTATGTATATCGTGTGGCGTTGTACGTCGTGACTGTGGGAGGAATAGGCACATTTTCGGGACAACAAAAACACTGTTTACACATTATTGTAGTAATATTGTTTTATCAATTATTGTAATTAAGTTTTTATTTTATTCTTATACTATATTCTGTCATCTGATTTATGGACCACTTTATATAATTATTTATAAATTAATTAGTAATTGTTATGTTTCAAAATTATATTTTCTGTCCCGTGCAATCTATCCTCTGTATAAGTATATTTTATTAAAGAAATCACTTTAAATGCCGCGCAATAGTTACATTAAATTTGGGTTATACAATGCCGGATCTTTGTGCACAAACCATGATGAGTTCATTATTGCGATGAACCACCATAAAGTTGATATAATTGCAATTAACGAGACGTGGTTGCATGGGGGGGAGGAGGGCAGAGCGCCAGTGGTTCCTGGTTATCGATTGCGTCATATACCACGCCCAAACACAATCCGTGGGGGGCGCGGAGGAGGTGTTGCTTTTTACATCAAGCTCGGAACCAGTATCCGAGTTAGAGCCCACCCTCACCACCCGCAAGTGGAGCAAATGTGGATAAGTCTCAAGACACATACAAAAAAATTATTAATTGGTACTGCATACCGGCCACCTTGGCTAGATCCAGATGTTTTTCTAGACGCAATAACGGACAGCGTCTGTTCACTGGCCCCGTATGATAATTTAATCTTTTTAGGGGACTTAAATATTAATATGCTCGATACATCTGGGTATAAAGTAAAAATGCTAATGAATTTTTTAAAGTGTTGTAATCTGAGCCAAATAGTAAAAGAACCTACTCATTTTATAGGAGATAGTGCCACTTTAATTGATGTAATTTGTACAGACGCGCAGTTCCGGAGGGTAGATGTTGACCACATAGCGGAACTCGGTCACCACTCCTTTGTTACATGTGAAATCGTTTTCAAAAAAGAAAAACCGTCACGTCAAGTAGTCTCATACCGCCCATTTATGGATATGTCAGTTGAAGATTTTAGAAGGGATCTTGAGGCTATACCGTGGAGGTTAATTTGCGAATTAGAGGATGTAAATTCGATGGTACACTCGTTCAATATGCACGTTACCCGGCTCTTTGGTATACACGCGCCAAAGAAAACTAGAATTTTTAAAACTCAACCGACACCCTGGATAACAGACAATGTAAGACTAATGTTTAAACTCAGAAACGACGCACGAAATCGATATCGGCATACTAATTTGGAAGTTCACAAAAAGTACTACTTAGATTTAAAACACCTAGCAATAGATGGATTACTAAATGAAAAAAAAGCGTTCTTCAACAAATATATAAATGATAACATACATAACTCGAAATCTTTATGGTCTAATTTAAAAAAACATGTGCTTCCAGAGTATAGGAATGATATCTCAGGGCTGTTTAACGACCCGGATGCTATAAATTCGGCATTTCTTGAAGTCCCGGGCGACCCCAAAGTTACCATGTCTCAGTTAACATTTTTTGAATTTAATCGTTATGGTACAGAAAAGTTTTCACTGAAACCAACAGAACCGAAAACAATTTTAAAAATTTTACAAAATATTTCTACTGAGGCACAAGGAACTGACGGTATATCGAAAGAAATGTTGAGACTTACCCTTCCGCAATCTCTAATTGCCATAACGGAAATAGTAAACAGATCCATTACATCAAATAAATTTCCGGATCTATGGCGGGAAGCAATCGTACGTCCAATTCCCAAAAATAAAAATCCACAAAACTTTAACGATCTTCGTCCAATAAGCATATTGCCTTGTTTGTCCAAGGTGTTGGAAAGAGTAGTATATTTACAGGTTACTGACTTCCTCGAATGTAATGGTATACTACCAGATTTACAATCGGGTTTCAGAAAGGGACGCGGGACCACAACAGCCCTGACCGACGTCGTGGGTAATATTATTGAAGCCCGGGATCGTGGGGAGGGATCGATACTGGCGCTGCTTGATTACTCACGGGCTTTTGATTCCATTAATATATCATTACTTTTGGCTAAACTCTCATTCTACGGGTTTGAACATCAAACAATAAAATGGTTTCAGAGTTACCTGACCAATAGGTCGCAGCGGGTTGAGATCCGCAAAAAAGACGGTTCAACATTATCCTCTTCCTCACGATCTATAGACAGGGGAGTCCCTCAAGGGTCGATGTTGGGCCCGATACTTTATATATTATATAGTGCAGACATGACCAGACACATCAAATACTGTAAATATCATATATACGCTGACGATACACAACTATATGTCTCTTTTAATGCTAGAAGAACATCATCCGCTGTCGATATTTTGAATGAGGAACTCGACAGAATTGCCGCCTGGTCTTTGAATAACTCCCTGGTACTGAACCCTCAAAAGTCAAAGTATATGGTATTGGGGAGCAAAAATCAAATTAACGCAATTATTTCCTCAAACCCCGATGTTAAAATTAGGGGTCAAAGCATACAAAGAGTTGAAATTGCATGTAACTTGGGATTGGTTACCGATCCGCAGCTTCGTTTTGAGAACCATATCAATGGAGTAGTAAAGAATTGTTTCTATAGGTTGAAGGTTCTGTATAGGATACGAGAATTTATCAGTGCCGCAATGAGAAAAAGATTAGTAGACTGTTTAGTTTTATCAAAATTAAATTATTGTGACACTGTATACGGACCTTGTCTCTTGTCTCGTACAGAACGATTGATTCAGCGCGTGCAAAATGCGTGTGCGCGATTCTGTTTTGGAATACCCTGTAGAAACCATGTTACACCTTATCTTAATCAACATAACATCCTAAAAATGGCTGCGCGACGGAAACTACATTTAGCAAGCTTATTATTTGGACTGATCGATACACATAGACCGGAATACCTGTTCAATAAATTAAACTGGAGGCAGAATCATTACAGCTACTCCACGCGTTCTACATCCAACCCGCTCTCGATGCCCCTCTATAAAACCACTGCTTTCCGAGGGTGCTTCAAGTATGCTGCCACTCGCTGTTGGAACGATATACCACCCCCCATTAGATCCCTGAAAACAAAACAAAACTTTAAATCACACCTTAAAAAATATTTATTAGAGTTACAAAAATCAACAGCTAGCTAGTGGCTTTAAGTAATTGGTTACTTACATCACATTTATGACCCATATGTATTATAAATCATTTTCCAAGCAGTTGGTGGCGGCAATATGACATGACATCGTGGCAGGTACTTTAAGGAGTTGAAAGAATCTTCCAGACCGCATGTCGTTTTGCGCCTTTTTTATGTCTCTGGTTTTCCTCACCTAAAATAACATACTTATTTTATTTTTATCTATACTTATGTTCGACCGAAGATTTGTAGACCATATTTACATAGGCACTTAGGTACTTACAAATCGAAGTTACATTTATGTTATTGGTGACATAGTAGTGCTGTTTTCACTCCACTGACGCACTGGCTGTGTGAACTTAATTGCTTTTATCATAATATTATTATTGAAATTTCTTATCTTCACGACGCGTGCACTCACCGGCCGGCCGACCGGGCGCCTGGACGGCACGGCTGCATATCATACTTAGTCTGGGAGTGGGAGCGAGACAAGGGCATTGCAAGAATATGATTCTAATATTAATTGTTACTGTTGTTAGGCAAGCGTATATATATATATATATATATATTATATTATACATTTTGTAATATGAGTGTGTAGGTTGTCTGAGTATATTAATTTATATATATGTATAGGTATTATTTATTTATTTCTTTATATATTGGATGTATCCCTTATTTATTTTATACTGTTGTTTATATTTAAAATGTAAGCTGGCTGGCGTCCGTACGTCACATAAGGTGACCACTGAAAATCAGCGCTGTGTTGTGGTTCACGCCACAGCACAGCAGTACGCTGAGTGGTCACCTACCTGTCACAGTCACGACGCGCAATTGTCAAAACCTTTTTGATGGTGTTTAGTTAGTATTGTTTTACTGTAATTTTTTTGTGATCTGTGACAAATAAATTGTCTTTCTTTCTTTCTTTCTTTCTTTCTTCTTTCTAATTATTTATTCCCCATTCAAACTCAAAAAATAAACTAAGTGACTACATAGATAATATAATATACGCAACGATTCCTCGGATGTAAACCATAAACGTAAGCAGCTCAGCGGACTGTTGAGACGAAAGTCGCAGGTTCGAAATCAGCCCCAAGAGCATCCTCTGACTTTTCTAAGTTACGTGTGTATTATCTGTGAATTATTGCTTGCTTTACCGGTGAAGAAAACATCGTGAGAAAACCTGCAGATCTGACAAGTTCTCCATAAGAATTTCGAAGGTATTATAAGTCTGTCATTGCGCATTAGGCCAGCGTGATGGACTATGGCCTAACCCCTCTTATTAGTAGAGAAGGCCTGTAAATAATAAATAAACACACCCAACAGTCACACACATAGCCCTTACCCCACACCAGGTTAACCTGTATTGTGGGTATCAGGAACTATACGACACTATACAACACCCAGACCCGAAACAAATAATTGTGGATCATACAAATATTTATCTCGGTGCGGAAATCGAACCCAAGGCCTCTCGCTTCGCAGCTACTCACCCACTGCGCCACGGAAGCTGTGTAATACATAGCTAGTTTTATTTATTTACAAACTCACAAAGCAAACTAAATGATTACATAGATAATGCAAACGTAATATACGCAACGTTTCCTCGGATGTAAATCATAAAGTAAGTTTTACTCTATCACGAACTGCTCGTTACCGCTTAGTATTGTTCACAGTCCGCTGTGCGATGTACAATTAAACAAAACTCGTGATACACCGTGGTGTAATGGGATTTGGGACCGATTTATGGAATAAAGACGAATAAAATAAACTACAAAGCCAAATAAAACCTATTTTGAGTTTACTGCAAATTAATGTTCAATTATTGGTAAAGTAATTAACTCAACATTGATTATATTGAGCTTTTTATATTAATACATAAATACACCCAACAGTCACACACATAGTCCTGACCCCACACTAGGTAAACCTATATCGTGGGTATCAGGAACTACGAGGGACTTGCGGTCCCACAACACACAGGCCCGAGACAAGTATTTGTGGATCAGACAAACATTTGTCTAGGCGCAGGAATCGAACCCACGGCCTCATGCTTCGTAACCGACTAATCGCTCACTGCACAACGGCGGCTGTCAAATTTTAAAAATAATAAATATAAAAATTTGTCAAGTCTGCCAACCCGCACTAGATCAGTGTGGTAGATTAAGGTCTAACCCCGCTCAATCAGTAGAAGAGGACCGTGACCAACAATGGGACGTGTATAATAGGATAATAATATCACAAAAGATCTACCTACTTTTTGACATTTAGCTGATCTGCTGTTTATCGTCCACTCTTTTGTCATATCGGCTAATCCCGAATCAATTTTATGTACCAGGTTAATTGGTAACGGTGTAAATAGGTTCTAATGTTCGCAGTAGAATTGTTGTGCTTCAATTACAATGTTCTATGTCTACGGACCACGCTTCGGTACGCTTGCGTCACTGCACCAGTTACAGTGTCCGCTATATCTGCCAAATGAGTGTGCCGACAGTTAGCGATTTGGTAATTCTTCGTAATACTTTAATTTGGCTTTGTTACTATTGGACTCTTTAAGCCTTCTGTGCAGCATAGAAAATCTTGGTCGTATTAAGGTATCATAGAAGATTTCTATGTACATACACACGCACTCACTCTGGTACGCCCCGAAGGGGTAGGCAGAGATGTAACTAGTACACCCATCGAGCTTTTTTCCGTCCAATGATGTGATAGGGAGCTTGTCTCCATGCCAGGCACAATTCCAGACTCCGGCCAGACACTAAGTATTTCGTGATAGAAAACCCTAATATAATTTATACCCGACCGGAGGATCGAACCCGAGACCTCAGCACAGCTGCGCCACCGAGGTAGTCGATTTCTATGTGTACTTAATATGAGGTGACTGTGTAGACTGAATGTCAAACAAAGAGTGGTGGAGTCACTTACCATCAAGTGACCTACTTGCTCATTCTCCGGCGTATGCTATTGAAAAAAATGTACGCATAGCAAGGTGTGTATGAGTCGAAGGAGAAAGAAGACTATGTATTTTACCGATGATCTACAAACATGTATCAGCAGTGGCTCCAATTTTTCCGTCGCCATTTGGAAAACTGGGAGCAACTTGTCAAACTTTTGACTTGCTTTGAAACTTAAAATATAATCTCATGCGCTTAAACGCTCTTTTAAATTGAATTATTTTCATACATCTTCAGTTTATTTATCGACTTATTTTATCAAACGACGCTTTTATTTAATTACTTACAATTTCTTTCAATCCCGCTTTGATCGATCCAAATCTGTTAACACTGGGTAGGTCTAACAACTGAATATTACAAATGAATGGTGGTCCCTCGTATGTGAGAGGCTGTCTGGATTTGGACCACCGCTTTATCTATTTCTGCCGCCAAGCACTCTTGTGTAATGGTTTGAAGGGCATTCAAACCAGTAAAATTACTGGACATTATAAGACTTAACATCTCTCGAGACTTAATGTCTCGAAGTGACGAGCATAGTCCAGTGCCATGCACTGCTTTTTAATTTCCGCGTGGTGTTGTTTCTGTTTATGGGCAAGCGCTGCGCTTACAATCAGGCAAGCGACCAGGAGGCCAATTCTCGTAATTTTAAATGTTCAAAATACCATTCCAATCTAGTCTCAGCATCAAGAAAGTTGCAAATGGCATTCTCTTAAATCAATAATCAAAGTCAAATGCACCTAGCAGTAGCAGTAGCATTATACCGTTTTGGCTTCAGTCAACTTTTATTCTACATTCAATCTCATTACGATGTATGTTCACATTTGACGTTGATTATTGTTTTAAGAGAATGCCATTTGCAACTTTCTTGACGCTGAGACTAGATCGGAATGATATTTTGATCATTTAAAATTACGAGAATTGGCCTTCTGCTCGTTACGACATTCAATCTAATCGTAACTAATATTATAAATGCGAAAGTGAGTTTGTTTGTTACGCTTTCACGCATAAAACGCTGAATCGAATTTGATGAATTTTGGTACAGAGATAGATGGTGCCCGGGAGACGAGTATAGGTTACTTTTTATCCCGGAAAAGGCTGTTCACGCTGGCGGAGCCGCGAGCAAAAGCTAGTAAAAAATTAAATAATGAATACCGTGATGGATGTTTTAAACTACCTACGCATTTTAAATCTCGTTGCAAGCGCAGCAGTTAGACGTATCACCCATAGAAGATTATCTTCTAAACAAGACTTAAACACGTAGAAGATGCTATCCAGTTTATTATTACGTGTTTCGTGTACTAATACAATACAGTAGCCTTTTCGTGTATCACACTATCAATTTCGTGATCACTGCGGAATACTAAATCCTAATATGAATCGAGTTTATGCTGATGATAAAATGATCTCATCGTTAAAGTAATACTTGGATATTGAAATTTGCATCGTGTTCCCATGAGTGTTCTCGGAATATTTAGGTTTCGATTTCGATGGTAGAATCTTTAATAACTTAATGAGTATTCTTAGTTTACTCTTGTATGATTTGTAGAATCGGTTTTTGGTTTTATCGGGTTGATTTTTTTAAATCTTATTTAGTAAGTTTGGGCCAACCCTAGATAATCGTCCTAGAATTTTGCAAAGTAAAATTGATAAAGTATTTTATAAACTTACTGTTTTTATTACCTAGGTAGACAGACGAGCAGGTGGCCCACCTGATAAGCGGTCACCGCCGCCCATGGACTTCAGCAATGCCAGGGCACAGCCAAAGCCTACCCTTTCACCGTCATTTGTATTTAGGTACCTATTTGTGTAGATGGGGAAAGTTTATCGCACAACTGAGTCAAGAACAAAATCTGACATTCACGTGGCCGCATTATGCAATTTGAAAATAGGAATCTTATAAAGCATACATACATACGCACTCACGCCTGTAATCCCCGAAGGCGTAGGCAGAGGTGTAACCAGTACACCCACAGATCGCCGAGCGTATCTCCGTCCCAAGATGTGATAGGGGGCGAGCCTATCGCCATACCGGGCACAAATTCCAGACTCCGGACTGATACTGAGCATTTCGTAATAGAAAAACCCAATACCACTTTGCCCGACCCGGGGATCAAACCCGAGACGTCAGCGTTGATCTCAATCGTAACGCGTACGCATTACAACTGCGCCACCGAGGCAGTCTTATAAAGCGTCCTAGTAAATTATAGTTTCCTGTAATATTCTCGTTTGTGTCTACCAGATAAACTCTCTATCGTCTGATATTCAGGGGCTTTAGTGATTAACTATATTTTGATGACCATGTATTCAAAATATATAAACAGATACTCATAAGCTGATTTTTATAACTCATAATATTTTTTTTTATTTTACTCTTTTACGCAATACGTCGTAATAATCATTGTTATTAAGTAAAATACCTAGCTAAAAACCATGTACAAACCAAAATTGCTTAAAATGAGTAATATAACTATATGTCGCTTAGCCAAAGTATATAATTATAATGTAGCCACATAAAATAAAAATTCAAATAAATGCTACGTAAGTGCAATAAAAAAATCTTTTAATTTTCTACGGTGCAGTTTTAAAATTAACTTTTTTATTACTGTGAAATGGAAAAGCTCTGTAAAACGTCGGTTGCATAAGAAAGAGAAATTACGAGCAAATCGTTTTCCACATACTGCCTATGATGTTTACGAGACCACGTAACTAGCGTGTTGTTAGGGTTGTCGCTTACGGGAAAAATCTTGATGATCGTTTTTTTTATTCCGATAAATAACAGGCACCAAAGCGTCAGTTGCTGAAATACATTTTAACAGAAAAGGTATTTTTTGGGATATTCCAATAATTCACAATGAGTAAATTTAATTGTTTTTTTTATTCTGTTAAATTACGGGCACCAAAGCGCCAGTTACAGAAATAAATTTTAACAGAAAAGGTATTTCGTGGGCTACACAAATAATTCTCAAAAAGTAAATTTAATTTAATTGACAGCCTCCGTGGCGCAGCGGGCGAGTAGCCGATTGCGAAGCGTGAGGCCGTGGGTTCGATTCCCACACCGAGACAAATGTTTGTGTGATCCACAAATATATGTTCGGGTCTGGGTGTTGTGGGACCGCAAGTCCCTCGTAGTTCTTGATACCCACGATACAGGTTTACCTAGTGTGGGGTCAACACTATGTGTGTGACTGTTGGGGTGTATTTAATTGCCAATCTGTTTTAAAAAATTGTGAAAGCCAATTTATTTCAATAAAGGTATAGTTTAAGTTTTTATCTCTTTTCGTCCTTATTTTTTTATAATGTCAGCCCTGTTCAAAGACAATATTGTTGTTTTCACACGAACACAAACGCACATTAAGAGGGAAAACGTGAACATTAAAAGAATTGCTATTATGTACTCACTTGTATCATTAAATACATCGTAACGTTTATCGGGAGGTTTTATTTTAGTATATTATTCCTTTTTGACTCTATGGCGCAGTGGGCAAGTAGCCGGTTGTAAAGCGAAAGGTCGCGTGTTCGATTCCCGCACCGAGATAAAATGTTTGTGTGAACCGTAAATATTTGTTTCGGTTCTGGGTGTTTTCTCTTCAGAGGGGTTGACGTCAGGTAGGCGGTCGGTCGTGAAAACTATAAGCCAAGTCATTTTGTAATGTGTGTTCTATACCATATTGCGCCGACCCCACTGCGAGTGGGATAAGACCAGGTGGAAAAAGAAGATTATTCTTTCTTGCGATTTCATTGAATGAAACCTCTGTGGACTGAATTATTAAGAACCCTGGCATTCTTTGGCCCAAGTAGGACCATCCCGGGGATCCTATCCGATAATCTAAATCATACACACGTCTCGCTGCTGGGAACCAGATCCAGTGTAGTAATTTTAACGGGCCAAAAAAAAATGTTTTTTTTTTAAGATAATCTCTAGTGTTCTATCGCCTGGTTTCTGAAAGGCTGATCAATGTTAAATTAACTAATCAAATGTCAAATCTCATGTCAAGTCGAAATTGAGTTGCTAGAAGCATTACCTTTGATTTGACACACATGTTAGCTAACATAACTTTCAAATTAATTTGAAAAATTGTATGTCAAACGGTACCAAAGAGAGATCAAATATTATATATTTTTTTCACTACATAACGTTTCAGCAACTTGAATTGTATGACAGCGATGTCACCTCAAAGTTCTGTTAGTTGAATGTTGATTTGATCAGCTTATCAGAAACCGGGCGTAAGTCTTTGGATAAAAGTTTATTATATATTATACCTTGGAATATCTACTTATAGAAACTAAGTACACGCACGAAATTTAAGCCGTTCAATTGGAGCCATTTATGGTTCCAAACTACGATCATCATACTAATAAACTACTCAACATATTATGTTTATGATCCTTACTTAAAAATATTGATTTTTCAATTTGTTTCATACATTGGTATGAAACAAATCACCAATTTGTTAAGAAAATATATTTTAGCGGACATCGTTTTTACAAGTAATCTTTAGCGAATTTTCAGCTTAAATTGTGAGCATGCGTTGTTTGGATCTACCTTCTGTAAGTAGTTATTTTAAGAATTATACATATTATATCCTAAAGCAAGACTGCCTCGGTGGCGCAGTTGTAATGCGTACGCGTTACGATTGATGCCTGAGGTCTCAGGTTCCATCCCCGGGTCGGGTAAAGTGGTATTTGGTTTTTCTATTATGAAATGCACTGAGCATCAGCCCGGAATCTGGAATTTGTGCCCGCTATGGCGATAGTCTCGCCCCCTATCACATCATGGGACGGAGATAATCTCGGCGAAATGTGGGTGTACGGGTTACAGCTCTGCTTACCACTACGGGGATTACAGGCGTGAGTGCGTATGTATGTATGTATATCCTAAAGCCTACATAATTGCATGCAAATACCTTACTAGCATAATAAATATAACAGTTTAAATCCACTGCCATACCACTTCGCTATAATGATAATAGTTATCAATATAAATAGATATTACGCCACGCTGTGCATCTGTCGGCGTATCTCCGCTTTTCGCAACACCGGACACACGGGCGACACGCTCGGTGAACTAAAAACTAAGCTCTTTGTCTGTCTATTGTTGTCTTTTGCAATGACTCTGATATTAGTTGAGCAATTGTACATAGAGGGTATTTTACTGCATTGTATGAATTAAGTAACTGTAAATAGTGTTTATTACACATAAGGTTGTACTTAAAATATACTAATTGATAAATTAAATTATATTACACAGAATGCAATGGATTTGTGATTTAAATGTATTATAAAAATATGGTCGTTATAATTTATTATCTTTGTCATCTTCTCTTCCCTGTCCATAACTTTATCTTTATTTTAACAGTAAATACTTTACCCCTACAAAATAGATTCCTCATTTAAAATACCTACAATTTTGATGACTTGTCAAACCAGCTAGACGTCAGGTATTACACTATGCTTAAAATAACATTAATCTCTACGTCTTCCATAACCCTTCAGTCTTTAAAACCTGTTTTGATGTACGCGACTGAGGCAGATAGACCGCGACGCGTGACGCGAGTCAGGCGATAGCAACACGTCCGCTTTGTAAAAAAGCGTCGAGCTCTCTTGTATCGGTCGCATATCTAAAACGCACCTATTTATTTGCTCACAAAGCGGACGTGTCGCTGTCGTCGCGCGTCGTGGTCTCTTGTTTCGGTCGCGCACCTCAAAACAGATATTTAGAAACAATAACCGTGACGCACCACTGTGTATTTTAATGCATGTGACCGATAGACATATTAGTAGTTCTGTATTATACATGTCCTACTGTTGGGCAGCGGCCTCTTCTACTGAATGAGAGGGTATAATTATCGCTTGCTTTAATGGTGGAAAAATCGTGAAGAAACCTGAATATTTGAGAAATTGTTTATAAGAATTTCGAAGGAACGAGAAATCGACCAACCGGCATTAGGCCAGGGAGGTGGACTAAGGCCTATCCCCTCTCATTCAGTTAATACATTGCATAGTTTAAATTACAACATCCAACTGGCACAAGAAATTGCATATTATAAAAGACTTAACCATACAATTTAGCTTTACATCCGCCACAACAATGCGTCTCGAAACATTTCGCAAAACCGTCATAGGTGGTTGCCATGTGGGGCAGACACCGTTTCCGCTGATTGTTAACTTTAGTATCGGGAAAAGAAAGTAAAATCGCTGGTACCAGCAAACGCTTTTTGCGTTTTCTACGATACGTGTACAGCGTACCTAATTGGTTGATAAAAGCTTGTTTCGTTTCCGTGGTTTGATTGTTTTTGTGCTTGGCGGTAATTGCATTTGTTTTTTAAAAAAATGTTTGAAAGTGATGTTAAATAACACAAAATATTCTAATATACCTATTTGAAATTATAGAATGAGGCATGAGGTTTATGAATGAGGCATGGAGTATTTTTTTTATAGCATAGGCCGGCAAACGAGCAAGTGGGTCATCTGATTGTAAGTGATCTCCACCGGGCGGTGTACGGCCACAATACCAACTAAATTATGGGCGCATTGCCGACCTTAAAGGAAAGGGATAATTAAGGGATTGGGAAGGGAAGGGGGATTTGGGCCTCCGGATATCTCACTCACCGTACGAAATGCCTGCTGCAAGCTGCTACTTTACGTCGGTTTCCTGTGAGACAGTGGTAACGGCCCGGATGAGCCAGCCCATTCCTGCCGTAGACAAAGCTGTCTACGGCGTGGTTCTACCACTCAATGTTATTTTGTGTTGATTGAAAGTGACATTACAATATCACGAAAAGTGTTTGATAAATTTTAAACCCCGTCTATCAAAATATGAATATTACAATTGTTTTATGATAATAACTGAAACGGTACTCTATTAAAACCATAGACGTGACATGAAATCAGATCCATATTAATTGATTGACAAATATAAAGGCAGTTTTTCAAACGAAACATTAGGTTTAATGGAGTTAGTACAGTCCGTTACAGATTTGTATGTAGCGCAATGGCTCATAAGTTTCCGTGAAACGTGTCCCGTTGGTGCAACTACTTTAAATTCAGTTTCCACTTAGAACTGTTTATTAGTGTTGGGATTACGGGATATGCCGGCTTTTATAACGGTTAGGTCGGATTTTTATGTCTTCCAAAATATTTCGTATTTTTAGGACGTTCCTGTAAAATATTCAAATCTGGAATAAGAAGTGTTAACCAGTTAGTGCATATAGACAATTTTAGGGCTCTACAGCCCAAAATATTTCGGTGAAATTATTTTTTACCAAATATTAGAATATCGAGGGCTCTCAGTTGATTGATATCTTCTTCGCGGATGCAGGCGATTGAGGCATCCTAGATGAGGTCCCCTTTGTGTCCTGTGTGTGGGCCAAATCAGAAGTTCCATGGATTTTTTAGCTTAAGAACCTTTATAGCTTAAACCTTATACAATTTTATTAATTGTATTAATCTCTAACTTTCTCATATTATCGGATATTTTTGTGTTCATAACCGACGTTACGTTAATATAAAAACGCGATTACAATAAAAAATATCATAAAGGTCGTTTAATACTTGAAACAGCAATAATCAAATGTCTTAATTTTATCCGGTGCAATCCAATGTTCCGGTAAAAGCCGGATTAGTTTCGCCCCGCCCTACGATAGAGTACAATAGTTAAGCCTCCGTGTTTCCTGCCATTTCAAAGCCAAATAAACGGAAACAAACCTATTGTTTACATAGCATTATTCACAATTTAAAAGGTTTTTTGATGTTTTTTGATTACGGTATCTGTTTACTGCAATTGCTTAAATTAAATATACTCTTTTAATTATAACTTTGATTTTGTATTAGATAGCTTTTAGTAATTGCCGTAAAAGTCGAATACCCAAAAGAGGAAAAAATATAATCATCATCATCAGCCACAAGACGTCCACTGCTGAACATGGGCCTCCCCTAATGCCTTCCAGGCCGACCTGTTGGTGTCTCTCTACGCAATGGAATCAGAAATGAGGAGATCCGTAGACGAACGAAGGTAAAATATATAATACGATACATAAAATAGTATATAGTTATTTTAGTAAAATGCTTGATAATAGATTCTTCCGTATTATATATTATATACCGAAATTATATAATTCTTCTATTTTCACATTAATGACGAGCCGAGCAGGTCGCTCGCCTGATAGTAAGCGTTACGTCTGCACATAGGCACTACTAAACGCCAAATGCTATAAAAAACACCGTTCAAAAGTTTGAATTATAAAGTACTGCATGGCACTGGATTTCGCTCATAATGCCGAGACATAAGATGTTAAATCTTAAGATGCCCAATAATTTCAATGAATTTGATGTCCTTCACGCTGGAACACACAATTCTAACACTTCTAAGCGACAGAAAGTGGTGGTGGCCGTGAGTGTCTTCAGTGGCAACCGTGGAATTGTAAGCAACAAAGTGGTTATTCTTTTAATATCTGTTTTTATCCTAGCCTGACAAAGTGACTACACTGTACCAGATGTTTAGTAACGTGAAATCCAAATATAATATTGACCGTCAAGAGACATTACGTCCTTCGACGGTCGGCAGAATTATGCCGGCTTGAAGTTACTGGATATACACTGGCTGATCTCGGAATGCGACTCGCCTAAACGAGCCACTTTGGCGGGTCTTTCACAATGTGTATTGATGTATAGATAATCATCATGTGAATAAATATGTCCCAGGACCCTTTATACACTCAATTGTCTTATGTACTTTAAGGTTACAGCTTATAATTTATTGATTGTCATTTATAAAAAACTTTGGATTGAATCATACTATCAGTTTCGGTATATCATTAAGGTATAAAAACCAGTGTCATTACGTCATGCGAAACTGTGTCAGTCAATACTGACAGTGCAATGTTAAGAGATTGTTGAATTTTAATGAACATCGTATCATATTAGCTCTGAATGTAGTTTTATTGATCGGTGTAATAGTGTGGAGAGGGCTTTTTAATGTCAGGATGTTTTAAACTACTATTTATTCTAAATTAGTTTGATAGATTGATTAATATCAATTGAATATATTGTTACTGTAAAAATATTAACTAAGTATATTAGAGTTTGTGGCTTAGGTATGAATAACAAAAAAAAGGATTTAAATCTAATATACCTAATGTATCATGTGGTATAGGTATTTTGCTTATAACGGCAATGTAGCACAGCAGTTAAATTAAATACTTCGTTAAATCATTTAAGTTGTATTTTAATAACAACAATATCAAACCTGTTTCAGTAATAGAGTTTAGTACTAAAATAGACAGGCCTAGTAACTAGACACGGACCTTTTTTACTTATGAGAAGTTTTAGCCTTTCGTCTACCACACCGGATCAAATCCGGATAGTAGACTTCACTTACCTTCGAAATTCTTATGAACACTCAGGTATGCAGGTTCCTTCACTAGGTTGTCCTTGGCAATTAAAGCGTTCATTAACAATGCATACCTAGTAGATAATAATAATAATATAAATAAAAATAAAAATATGCTTACCTAATAATATATAACATAAGCACCAGGTGTAACCAGTACACCCACATTTCGCTGAGCGTATCTCCGTCTCACGATGTGATAGGGGGCGAGCCTATCGCCATACTGGGCACAAATTCTAGACTCCGGGCTGATACTGAGCATTTCGTAATAGAAAAACCCAATACCACTTTACCCGACCCGGGTATCGAACCCGAGACGTCAGCGTTGGCCTCAATCGTAACGCATAATAACTGCACCACCGAGGCAGTCAACAGTCAATAATGTATATTTAATATAAATGTAAATCTGAGTCATACTTTTAAAAATATAAACTATAAAACATATTCCATACAGTTAAGCTTTGAAATAAAAGACAGTAAATAAATCGAGATATAACAGCAGTGTCTGGAGCTATGAATGACCACTGCTTCATATTAATTCAAATTACTGAATTACCCGTAGCAAGTGATAAAACGAGAGTTTATCGCTTTCATAAACATAATTTAGCATAAAATCAAATTGCTCAAAGCTTAACAGATTTTCTCATATATGTAGTACGATTTGCCGTAAATATTAATATTAAAATACATATAAATGAATACAAGTAAAAAATATTATAAATATTGATAATAAATTGCAAATATATATAAATAATTCTATGTATAAAATAATCAACGATAGCCCAGCGGGAAGTGGTATGGATTGTCGAGACGAAAGTCGTAACTTCGAAACCAGCCCCAGAAGCATGTACCCCGACTTTTCTAAGTCACGTGTGTATTAATTGTAAATTATCGTTTGCTTTAACGATGAAAGAATCATCACGAGGAAACCTGCATACCAGATAAGTTATCCATAAGAATTTTAAAAGTATGTGAAGTCTACCAACCCGCATTAGGCCAACGTGGTGGAAGCTTAACCTCTCTCAGTCAGTGGAGAAAGCCTGTATTCAGCAGTGGGACGTGTACAGGAGATTTATTCATATTATGTAAAAAATACGTAATCTCCGAACCTATACAAGGTGGTAGGTTCCTCGTATGCGAGAGATCGTCTGTGTTTATTACCATCACTTTGTCTATTTCTGCCGCCAAGCAGCAGTATGGAAGCACTGTTGTATTCCGGTTTGAAGGACCGTAAAACCTGTAAAATTATTGGGTATTAATAACTTCTTATATCTCTGACGAGTGCAGTCCAATGCCATGCAGTATTTTATAATTCAAAGTACTGTGTGGCGTTGCTTCTGTTTATGGGCAGGCGTGACACTAACCATCAGTCGAGCGACCTGCTCGTCTCGTCATTCATGCTCTTCTTCTTCCACCTGCCCTTATCTCACTAGCAATGGGCTAGGCGCAACATGCTTTTAACACATTACAGATAGATTTGGCTTCTAGTTTTTACGAATGGTCGCTTGCCTGACGTCATCCCCTCTTGGGAGTGTCGTCATTTATGCTAATAAAACAAAAACACAAATTAGGCTGACCTACATATAAATTGTAATATTCCAAAATATATCAGACTTGTTATAAAATCGGTCTAATATAAATAAATAAATACACCAAACAGTCACATACATAGTCCTGACCCCACAGAAAGATACGAGTTTTCATTCGTGGGGATCAGAAACTAGGAGAGACTTTCGGTCTCACAACACCCAGACCCGAAACAAATATTTTTGGGTCAAACAAACATTTGTCTCGGTGCGGGGATCGAACCCGCGGCCCCCGTTTCGCCACGGAGGCTGTCGATATCAGACTACTCATCAGTTCGGGAAGTGTGAAGAAAACATATTGTGTCTGAGTTCATTACCAAGCCAAATTAATTCACAACACCATCCAATATTTCATATGATGCTGTCAAAATAATTATACAGGACTCCAACGAGTTAATGTATTAGCTAGATCATAGTAATTAAAACTAATTTATGTGCCTGAACTATTAGAATCCACTTTGCATTGATCTGAATGGTTACATCTAAGATCACTAGTACGTAGTGTAAGTTTTTATTAATAGGCCGGTAAACGGTCAACTGATGGTAAGTGATCTCCAACGCCCATGTACGCCCACAATACTAAAAGAACCATGTGCGCGTTGACGACCTTAAAGGAGATGGATAATTGGGGGATTAGGAAGGGGAGGGAGATTTGGGCCTCCGGAAATTAAGCTAGCCAGGCGGAATGTTAAAAGATATTAACATAACTTTATTACTCCTGTACACGTGTGCGTACATAAATATTTCGCGTTAACCCAAATACAATTTACTTAACAGTACCTAGTAACGTTAGTAATTGAGCCCTACCATTATTATAAATGTGAAAGTTTGGATGTTTGTGATTTTATATGTTTGTTAGTCAATCACGCCTTAACGGCTGAATGGTTTTGGATGAAATTTGACACACAGATAGACCATGACCTGGACTAGGACATAGTCTTCTTTTTATTCGGGAAAAGTTTGTTCATGTGGGCTGAGCTGCGAGCAAAAGCTAGTATGTCATATTTTTATATAGTGCACTATGTTTCGAGGCAGCCCATAATTTGTCAATATTATGTCATAACACACATACTCTTCTTTCATCACTCTTAAAATCCCTGTAATCTTGAGTGGTGATGGTGAGCCACGGTGTAGCCATTTTTTCTACAATATGAATGGGCCGGCTCGTCCGGTTCGTTACCACTGTCTCACAGAAAACTGGCGTAAAGTAGCAGCTTGCTGCTGCGTTTCTTACGGTGAGTGAGCCATCTGGAGGCCCGAATCCCTCTCCTCTTCCTAATCTCTTAATTATCCCTTTCCTTTAAGATCGGCAACGCGCACGTGATTCTTTTGGTATTGTGGGCGTACATAGGTGGTGGAGATCACTTACCATCAGATGATCCAATTGCTCGTTTGCCGGCCTATATGCAATACAAAAAAGGTAGTCACTTAGCCGTGCCAGGGTAAAAAATCACCAAGAGTTCTACCCCCTAAATGTTAAATCTGTTTTTTGTTTGAGACGCTCATAGCCAGTTGCACTCACTGTCCGATAAACGATTAGCGAGTCAACAAGTCAACATTAAAATAAGAAGTTTTCAAAATTACTTTAGCACTCACACACACGTCCTATTAGGCATCTAGAAATCTAGCGCACGTTGCGACACATAATTTACTTTAGGCAAAGTTCACGATGCACCGGCAAAAACTTAACTGGGAACGTAAAATCAAATTATACGTATACGACGTTAATTTTAAATGCATTCAATGTAAAACACTTCGCTTTATTGGTGTAGACTTAAGATAGTGTGTAAAACAGTTATGATCCCGGGTTCAAATCCCAGGCCGGGTAAGCACAATTTGTTTGTTATTTCTAATTTTAAATAAGACATACCAGTTACCCAGGATTGGAATTTGTGCACGGTTTTGCTATAGCAAACAAGTAAGATTTCCGAAGGTTTCTTAAATACTACTATCTCTTCCCAATATCTTTTTTTTTTGCTTTTTTTTATTTTTTTATATTATACACTTCATACAAGTCATGTAAAGGCGGATGTCTGGAACCACGGTTCTTCTGGTATTGTGGGTATTTATAAGCAGTACAGATCACCATCAGAGGATCAATTTGCACGTCGGCCGTCCTCCGCTATAAAAAAAGATCTTCATAATATGGAAAAAGGACTTTATTTATATTAATTATATCGTAATTCAGCCGTTTGATCCACCTCGAATAAATTTTCATTGTATTCCGCCCAATATGGAAAATAAAATATTTTCCAAAGATGTCAAAATTAATATATTTATCATATGGTAAACTATTCATGTAAGGCGGTTTATTAAAGATTTAATAACTCTAAATTCCTATGTAAACTACCTTGTTAACTTTATTGATGGTGTATCGAGTTTCATAACGTAACTGATATAAACTAATAAAATTAAACAAACATTCATATAAAAAGTTACACCTAAATATTAATTTGATCATAAAACTACCGGATTGTTATTTTCTTTATTAATATTTATAGATTTTTAAGGGAGTCGTTAAAAATAATTTGTATTAATTTTTTAATTTATTGCATTATTAAGATAAGGTATTGGAGTGTAAATATGCCACATACATCTTGGGTCCAAAGCCAACACACCTGGACGTGGTACACTCTGCTGATTAACGGACGAAGCAATGGCGAAACTAGGTCCGACGATGAGACCACTCTGGCCATCCGAGGCATGGAGGAACTTCAACAACAAATACACTGCACAAAACCGATTTACCGTCCTCGCCGTCGAGGACCTCGCCGTGCTCCCCAAAGCACTCCCGACCCTAGTACCGGCCCGCGTGCCAGCAAGCGACCAAAAAAAAGTCAGACGGCGGCTCGCCTCAATACCAAATACCGCGCCAAACCTATGGTACGAGAAGAGAGAACCTCAAGCCGAGATAACGCCAGGCAGAAAGAACATATGAAGACAAGGTATAGTCACCGAGTGATAAATAAATGCAGCAAACGCTATTCTTTATTAAAAATAGATGGTCCCCGAAATACTTTGTGTCTTAGGTATAATAACATTCTTAAAACAGCGTCTTTAAGATCCGAATCGTGTGGTGTAGTGGTTACCACCAGTTGCTCATCTTCCAGCGTTCTACATAAAACAGTTTCATTAGAATGGATTATGTAGAATTAGCTTTTGCTTGCGTGTTAACGACCTTTTCCGGGATAAAAAGTAGCCTATGTCCTCATCCAGATCCTGGTCTATCTGTGTGCCAAATTTCACCCAAACCCGTTCAGCTGTTAAGGCGTGATTATGACTAACAAACATCCAAATTCACAAACTCACATAAATCCAAACGTTCACATTTATAATAGTAGTAGGATAGGATTTAATATTTTGGCGTTTTCTTGATTTCGAGCATTTCGCGAAAATATTAGGTGGGTCAAAATAAAAGATATTTATTTATACACTGATTGCCTCGGTGGCGCAGTTGTAGGTAATGCGTACGCGTTACGATTGAGGCTAACGATCCCCGGGTCGGGTAAAGTGGTATTGAGTTTTTCTATTACGAAATGCTCAGTATCAGCCCGGGGTCTGAAATTTGTGCCCGGTATGGCGATAGGCTCGCCCCCTATCACATTGTGGGACGGAGATACGCTCGGCGAAATGTACTGGTTACACTTCTGCCTACCCCTTCGGGGATTACAGGCGTGAGTGCGTAAATATTATTCATACACTTTATTTGGGATCATCTTCCACGAACGAAAATTCGGTACATTGGAATTCGAAATTTGCTGGTATCAATACATTTTAAACAAAAAACGATAACGTAAAACGTCTGCGTGATAAGTAAAACAAGAAAACAAAAATTCCGTTCAATTTATAACACGTTTGTTATTTGGAAGTTTCATTAAAAAGGCTATATAACAAATTATTTAAAAGGTTCATTTTGTATGTAAAAACTTCTGGTATTGAGTTTGTTATACCATTACTCGTTTGGGATGCCGTAAAACTTACATTTTATCGATTTAAAAAAATCCATACGATAATATTGATAAGTTTCTACAATACTCAAAATATACTTATTTGAAATGTACTCGATATTTTTAAGCATTTTATTCTGACTAGCTGTTGAAATATAAAAACGAATTCGGAATAGACTGTGTGAGACTATGAATGGATAATAATAACCACCTATAAATAAATGTATATCAATTACATACATACGCACTCACGTCACTGAGCTTATTTTCGTCCCATGATGTGATAGGAGGCGAGCCTATCGGCATTTACACTAACGGATAATCAATTTAACTAAGAACACAATTCAACTTTAAACTAAATATTGGTTTAAATAACAACTAGTCCTTACATTTTGTAACCTAAATGTCATGACCATGATTGTACCGATCTATATACTAATATTAGGTAGGTCTAAAAACATATAAAATTGCCGTTCTTTACGAAAAAAATTGAATTTGATTTTTTTACCATACTTTTTATTTCTCTTAATCAAAGTAACCACCCATGCTTTTGATGCATCTTTGTCAGCGCAGTGGCAATTTATCCATGCCCTTCTTAAAGAAATCAGCTGGACGGGAGGCAACAAACTCTTTATAGGCATTTTGTACTGTCTCTCGGGTATTGATATTTTCCCCCCCAAAAAGTTTTTATTATTTTTATTGTATAGGCCGACAAACGAGCAAAATGATGGTAAGTGATCACCACCACGCATGTACGCCCACAATACTAAAAGAGTCATAGGCGCGTTGCCGACCTTAAAGGAAAGAGATAATTAAGGGATTGGGAAGGGGAGCGAATTTAGGCCTCCGGATATCCCGCTCACCGTACTTAACGCAGCAGAAAGCTGCTACTTTACGTCGGTTTTCAGTGAGACTGTGGTAACGACCCAGACGAGCCGGCCTATTCATGCTGTAGACAAAATTGTCTACAAATTGGCTCTACCACTCGTAAAGTAACAACGTAAGTAAGTAACACTCGTAAGTTGTCCAAATTATGTAAATTTTGTGTGTTCTGATAGACAAGCTCGCACATCTGCAGCCAGCTTTGATCAAAAGGCTCGTCATCGCTGCTTCTGCAAGACAATGCGCGACCACATACAAAACCATAGAGGAGCTAGCTCCAAACTACAAGTAATGGGGTTGGAAGCCTTCCGTCATCCATCATACTCATCAGACCTAACTTCTACATTTTCCATAAAAGACGTACGCACTTAACTTGGTGTAACCAATACATCCACATTTCGCCGAGCGTATCTCCGTCCCACGATGTGATAGGGGGCGAGCCTATCGCCATACCGATTACAAATTCCAGATTCCGGGCTGATACTGAGCATTTCGTAATGGAAAAACCCAATACCACTTTACACGGCCTGGTGATCGAACCGAAGACCTCAGCGTTTGCCTCAATCATAACGCGTGCATTACAACTGCGCAACCGATATCAGACCTTATTATATGTTTAATAGACTGACATAATTTTTTTGACAAAGGAGCATCGTACCCATTAACGCGAATGGATGTAGTGAATTAATTCCACAGAGCACCAATTATTCAATAAAATTCAATCCTCATTACCATTGCCAGCGTGAGAACATATTGACAGACATCAAAATAAATGAACAGTTATTCAAACAAGAATAATTAAAACTTGCCCCCAGGTGCGATACGTTTAAGGAAACCTACCAGACGTCTATTTATTAATATACACGTCGTTGTCTATCATTTTGTCATCAAATTCGCTGATCAAAGGAACCGCCGTATTAAGTATTGATATAGCAATAGTTTTTGCCAATTTGATGATCGTTGTTGCCATCACAAAAACTTTGACGAGCCGCACGTATACAGTAACTGTGTGGATGTACAGGACTATTGTTCTTGAGGAGTTATTGAATCTGAAGCTTACTTCTTCTTCTATACATAGTATAAAATAAAGTAGCCTTCTGCGTCTGTCTGTTTATCCGCTAACTCCTCCCAAACTACGCAACGGATTTTGATACTGTTTTTACTATCATTTAGACAATTTCTTCTGGAAGATTAATTTTTTGTTGTTACATAGGTCGGCAAACGAGTAGGTGGGTCACCTGATGGTAAGTGACCGCCCATGTGCGCCGACAATACCCAAAGAATCATGGATGCGTTGCTGATCTTAAAGGAAAGGAATGAATTAAGGGATTGGGAAAGGGAGGGAAAAAAATGGTGTTTCGGTTTGGGGAACATTGAAGGTTGTCAAATTACTGGCCATTATGAGACTTAACGTCTTATGTCTTGGAGCGCAGTCAAGTGCCATATAGTGCTATATAATTCAAAGATCTGTGGGTTGTTGCTTCTGTTTATGGGCAGTGCGGCGCTTACTATCAGGCGAATGACCTGCCCGTTTCGTAATTTAGGCTAATAAAACATTTTTTTTATATTGCCAATATAATAAATAAAGTAAAAAAAATATCGCTGCTAATTAAAACGTACTTGTTTAGTATGTACATTGTACAATGCAACTGTACTTATATCTTGGTGAATTAATTTCGTTACAATATTTGCTTTCATAAAAAGGGGTATGAAGGAAACTATGAAATGAAATGAAATGAAATAGTTTTATTAATCATGTAGGCAATTAAAATAGCGCTTATGACAAGTCAGTACAAAATAAAGAAACTTATGTATAAAAATCATATCAACTAATGTATACATAACATACATAGCATCGTCAAATACACTAGGCAATTACACTAAATTGTTTATTTGTTGTCTTTTTATTTTACATTATTAACAGTATTTGTAATATGGAAACGTCCATTATTAATTATTAAATATTTTGAGTCGGTATGGACCACTGCATTTACCGAAACGGCACGAGTTTTAAAACTACCACCGGATCCAAACCGACCCAGCTTGAGAAGACCCGGCGAAACAAACTCAGTGGGCTTAATTTACCACTGGATTCAACGCGGCGCGACCCAAACTCTGAGAAGATCCAGCTACTTGAACTCAGGGGGCTTGTTTTAGGTCCGGATTTTCAATAATTTATATTAGGAAATACAAAGTCCTATAGTTAGTCCTATACTATGAAAATAATTTAGTCTATGTGTACAGAATTATGTTTCCGAACAAAAATCCTTACTAACTTAATAATCAGTTGTTTTTGTCAGTTTATTAAACTTAGCATGATTGTTTTTAAATAAAAAATATACATTGGGCCAGTTCAAAAATGATTGAGTAAAATTTAACCCTAAATTCCTGAAAAATCCTGAAAAGCACCCCACGCTTTTTTTTACAATAAAATCATTTTTTCTTACACTATTTTTAAATCAAATTTATTAAAATTTATTTTCTATTTTTTTGTTGGATTTTCTATAAAAGCGTACATATTTTTAGTTTTTTTTAATTATTATTTATTTTTAATTTTTTAGTTGAATTTTTAATAAAATTTTGTATTTTTTATTTCTAACTGTTTAGAATATTGAATTGTCATCGGTCCTTTAATAAGTATGCCAAATTTCGAGTTAATCCGACGTTTTGAAGGGGGTCAAAATCATGTTCAAAGATTCCGTTACATACTAACATACGTATGAAGCTAATATAAAGCTACTAAAAAGCGGTTATTTTAAAATTACAAACAGGCACTTCAATTTTATTTATTTGTTTAGATAATAACTCTCAACCAGTCTACTAGGTAATAAAGAGACTATATTAAAAAAAAATACGCCCAATATAGAAAATGTCTTTCCTTATATACTTTACTCCATAACATTAACAGTGGTCACTTAATTTTATTCAGTAAACATTTTGTAAACGCATATATTAACCATTGAATTAAATAGTTGAGGTTATTTTTTTTATAAAAAGCCTTAATGCTATGTATGTTTTCTGCATTTGGGTATGTCCTAGAATTAAGAAATATATAAATAAACTCGTTGAATAGAATGAATGTATTATTTCTAGAATATATTAGCTTCACCAATAAGGAGCTTAACGCTGCTGTATTTCATTAAGGTTGGTTCGTACCCTAAAGACCATGAAATCAGTGGCGGGAGAGTATTTCATAGTTTTAATTATGTTATCATTTTTAGCAAAGCTGAAAGTATAAAAAATCTATATTTTTAATTTGGCGTAAAACTTCTTTTCATATTGGACATACATAATAACTATTAGTAGATATGCGTAGTAGTAGTAGGAGACAAATATAATAATAATAATACTAGACCTGTATTATATACGTCCCACTGCTGGGCACGGGCCTCCTCTACTGCATGAGAGGGGTTAGGCCTTAGTCCACCACGCTGGCCTAATGCGGGTTGGCAGACTTCACATACCTTCGAAATTCTTATGAAGAACTTCTCAAGTATGCAGGTTTCCTCACGATGTTTCCTTCACCGTTAAATCAAGTGCTAATTAACAATTAATACACATATAACTTAGAAAAGTCAGAGGTGTATGCACTTGGGGCTGGTTTCGAACCTGCGACTTTCGTCTCGACAGTCCATACCACTCCCCGCAGAGCTATCACTGCTTGCTGTCTGAGTAGGAGAAAAATACAAAAAAAAAATCCTCGCTACTATAAGCTCCTAAGATTTTAAGAAGAACATATAGAAATTATATTAGGACAAATATTCTTTATGAAGTGATATTTCGTCGCCTTAAAGTGAAAAGCCTGGGAAGGTAATTTTAGACATTTTTATATTAATATATTTTTGTAAAGTAAACCTCTCTTTGCACACCTTAGATTCACAAAATAATAGTAGTAACCTGTAAGGGAGATCTTCCTAAATACACATAATTAATTATGCTGTTGTGTGATTAAAATTTTGCAGGGCGAAATTTCCTCTTTCGCATATATTAGACTAGCAGTTATCGGCGGCTCCGCCCGCGTAAATGTCTTTTCTGGTATAAAGATTGCCTATGTTCTAATTCATGTCTTGCTCTACCTGTATGCCAAATTTACCCAAATCCATTAATAACTTCCAATTATTCTAGGTCATATGCTGCGCCGGCATGGTTGTTGCGACTTGTTGGTAGAGCCACGCTGTATACATATGTTTTGTCTATAACACAAATGGGCCGGCTTGACCGGGTCGTTGACACTGTCTCACAGAAAACCGACGAAATGTAGTATCTTGCTTCTACGTTTCGTATGGTAAGTGAGATATCCGGAGGACCAAACCCTCTCCCCTTTCCAATCCCTTGAATATCCATTTCTTTTAAGGTCAGTAACGCATTTATGATTCTTCTGGTATTGTGCGCGTACATAGGCGGTGAAGATCACTTACCAACTTACTTTACTTACCTTACTTACTTCGCTTCTTCCTTTATCATGCGTGCTGCTGAGGATTGGAATTCGTTGCCCTTGTTAGTATTTCCGCAACGCTACAATCTGGGGCTTTTCAAAGTTAGAGTGAATAGGTCCCTTTAAGGCAAGCGTGTAACAACGTAGACCGTATCGTCACTTTCCATCAGGTGCGATTACAGTTAAACGTGTTGCCTATTGTTTAATAAAAAAAAGCATCGGGTGACCCATTTTCTCAATGTAATACGCTCGATTTCATACAGATTTACTTGCGATGTCTATTCTGTATCTTTGGTCTACGATAACCAAGCGAGTTACAATAGTTTTCAACCAATAATCAATCATTTAAAGTATTACAAAACTACCTTAACTTTGAATAGAGATTCCACAAATTCTTCCACGTAATAAACTACGTAATATATAAGAAAAGTTTTTGCCACTGTTTGTCGGTGAGTTGTCGGTGACCTCCGCACAGCCGCAATGCGCTTCTCGACGCGACACTATTGTAACGACATTATTAAAATTACTATTATTTGAGGCACATTAGGAACACGAACTTTGCTATAATGGTTTGCAATTTGACGTTTGCTGTTGTTTTTAACCTTAGATAAAAAGAGGGGTTTTATAAGTTTAACCATGTGTGTGTGACACTGCGAATGAATTTTAACCGAACTGAGATTAGATTTTGATTTGACTAAAAAATGGTATTCTGCTCCTCTTTAAGTTCAGTCCGGTGTTAATATATCGTAGTGCTTAAAATAATTGAACCGATTTGAATGTGTTTTTTTTATTTCGTTTATGCACTAGGTGATTCTTAGCTATATTTTAGCTGGCCTTATCCCGGCGTAATATGCTATTAACACATGTTACAGAAAGATTTGGCTCGTTGTTTTTACGACTGGTCACCTGCCTGACATCAACTCCTCTGGGGAGAAAACACCCACACCCGAAACAATTATTTGTGGATCACACAAACATTTCATCTTGGTGCAGGAATTGAACCCGCGGCCTCTCGTTTTACAGCGGCCTACTCGCACACTGCGCTAAGAGGCTGTCACTGACTTACAATACAACCATTAAAATTACGCGCTTCGAGTCGTTACCACTGTCTCAAGGAAAACCGGCGTAAAGTAGCAGCTTGCTGCTGCGTTTCGTAAGGTGAGTGAGATATCCAGAGGCCCAAACCGCCTCCCAATCCTTTAATTATCCCTTTCCTTAAAGGTCGGCAACGCACCCATGATTATTTTGGTATTGTGGGTGTACATGGGCGATGTAGATCACTTACCCTCAGTTGACCCACTTGCTCGTTTGCTGGCCAATGCCATAAAAAAGGTCCGGATTAATATTATCACACGTTAGCTTTTTGCGAAATTCTACTACTATTATAAATGTAAAAGTTTGGATGTTTGTGAGTTTGTAAATTTTGATGTTTGTTAATCAATCACGCCTTAACAGCTGAACGGTTTTGGTTGAAATTTAGCACACAGGTAGACCACGATCTGGATTAGGACATAGACTACTTTTATCCCGGAAAAGGGCGTTCACGCGGATGGAACCAGGAGTAAAAGCTAGTAGATGAATATTTTCGAAACGTATAATTAGAATCATAGTACAGGACTTAGCGATCAAACTACGCAATTAAGTTCTAAATAAATTTAATAAGTCAAACAATTAACATTTCTAGAATATTTTATTACGATTCCATACATAGCTCGATTAAAGTTCTAAAGATCTTTCCAGTTCTAAACAGTTTTCCATTCAGAAATTTGTAGAGTCGCTTATATTTAAAGAATTCATCGATATTTTTATCATACCTACATAAGTTACGCCTTTATTCCAAGGGTAAGCAGAGATGCAACTAGTGCAGCACCCACGTTTCGCCGAACTTATTGCCGTCCCATGATGTAATAGCCTATGGCTATACCGGGCATAAATTCCAATGCTGGGCAAATTATGTGATTTTTCAAATTGAAAACTCAATCACAATTTGTGATCACCGGACCTGGGAATTGAACTGAGGACCTCACGGTTTTCAGGCTGTTTACGCTGCCAATAGACCAATAAATACATATTGAGTACCACAAGCTACGATCCTGACACACCTCTTTCGCCTCTTCCACATTCATACATCTTCTCATACATTTTCGTCGGTTTAGGGTACTCGTGACGTGCCCTTTTCGGAGAATATCATTAATTTGATCCGAATATGTTCTCCTCGGGCGACCTATCCCAACCCTACTATTCACATTCGCACGATAAATACCTTTCGTAAGTCGTCTTTCATGCATCCTCTCCATATGCCCAAACCATTTCAGCATACCCTTTTCGATCCTAACCAATAAATATACAACCATTAAACCATATTTTTCATTTCTAGAACTGTAATTTATTGAAAACAGTATTGGCTACAATCGACAACGAAGCCAGTGAAATTACTGGGCATTATGAGACTTAATACTTTGTCTCGGGATAATGAGCGCAGTCCAGCGCCATGCAGTACTTCATAATTCGAAGTTCTGAATGGTGTTACTTCTGTATATGAGCAGGCGTGACACTTGTCATATTCAGCCTAACGACCTGTTCGTCTCTTCATCTAAAGCTTCTTTAAAAGTAGACAGACCGACAAATGGACAGACAGATATACAAACGACGTAGGCTTATTAATAGGGTTCCGTTGACACATTATGGGTACGGGATTCTAAATATGTATCTACAAGCTGCATATCCATATACTTTCTTATTTTTCTCTATTGGTGAATTTATTTCCATTTTGAACCACGCTGCCGCGCAGCCAGCAGCCACGCTGTAGATAGTTTTGTCTACATCACGAATGGGTCGGCTCGACCGGGTCGTTACCACTGTCTCACAGAAAACCGACGTAAAGTAGCGGCTTGCTGCTGCGTTTCGTACGGTGAGTGAGATATAATATATAAATCGTAATTATTATATTTTGCTAATTACGAAAATGTATTAAGTATATCTTTGCATACGAAATCACGCCTGTAATCCCCGTAGGCGAAGGCAGAAGTACACCTCTGGTTACAACCAGGACACCCACATTTCGTCGAGGTTATTTCATCCCATAATATGATAGGGGGCGAGCCTATCGCCACACCAAGCACAGTTTCAGACTCCGGGGTAGTGCATTTCATGACAGAAAAACTCAATATTAGTTTTATCCGACCCGGTGCTCGAACCTGAGACCTCAGCACAGCAGTCGTACCGCGTACGCATTACAACTGCGCCACCGAGGTAGTCCGCAGAGGTATACTGATAGCTTTTTGATATAAATGTGAAAATTAAATTATAAATTCTGTGAAAACTTATTTTCCCATACAAATACAGTTTATTAAAAATCGACCGCACGATTTCTAGGAAAGCGACCGTTAAACCAAGCTCAGTAATGTAGAAATGAATTAGGTATTGCATGAATCTGAAGTCCACGCGATTGTAGCCCTTAAATTACTTAGTTTTATGGCCAATAATAATACCATTGAATTGTTAAACCTACTTAATAACATAAACCAAATTAAATTGCTTTTGAGTTTATAAATACATATTTTTATACAATAATTTATAAGTCCAATAAGTAGAGATTTTAAATTAAATAATTTACGTAAAAACCAAATCAGAACAAAATTAAACAAAACAAAAATTGTACTTGTACTGTATATTAGTCCTCATTTTCCAACACAAAATGAAAAGGCGCTACTGTAGCATTGGTGAACGTTCGAAATTTAAAAATACCAGACGTAGTACCTACATAAGGCGCCTATCGATTGTGTATGTACTTACTATACTTGATGTTCTATTTTTTATATAAAATATTTTAACAAAAGCGACCCGACGGTACCAAGCTTCGATCAGGACAATTCCAATCAATCATTCGATTCACTACATAATTAATACCTCGCCTTTAGTCGACGGAATCACCACCCCAAGTAATTTGTCTGCTTTGCCGCGAATAGAGCCCTTATCGGTCCATCATGGAAATAGGGGGTACGCGAAATAATCAATATTTTTCTGCCCCACCCGCCAGCACGCATGCGTGGTGGTACCGAGCTGATGGCGTTGGTACGGCCCCGTGGGATCTTGGGGCTAGTGGTATTCACCCACGAGTCATTCTAGTTGGCAAAGCGGGGCAGTAAACAACGTCTCCGGCCATGGTGCTGAAGGAAGGCTCTCTGGGGTCTTTCAGGCCACCATGTAAGTTGATTGTGTTTTATCACCACGGGCGTTGACGGGTTAGCGGAGCCATTTGTTATTTAACCCGTTACGAAATGGGATTACTGAATTTAAATCGTGACCTTACAAGAAGCCTACATGATTTTGAATCCGAAATGGATTTAAATAGAATAGACATTAAAAATATATTACAAAATTAGACTTCACAATGTAATGTACTTCTTTTATTCCACAGAAACCCATGCTGGTGTTAACGGAAAATTGGTAAGGAGCTTATGCAAATTCGTCAGAATTGCAAACTATTTATTTAAAGCACATTTTGAGTTTTTTATGTGATGTTCATGAATATAAAATGGAACTAAAATGTAGTTTTTCAATTAATTCGATTTTTCTTCTTATGCACCCCATTTATTTTTGTTTTCTTTATTGTGTATTTTTGATATAAACGATGTTCTTTGAATCGGAATTTAAAATCGCTTCAAACCAACAAAAAAAATGAGTTAATTAGTAAGGATTGTTTTAAAATATAACAATAAAAATATGCTGTGACATCGTTTGCTAAAAGAAAAAATAATCGATATCATTAAGTTAGTCGAATGTTGCGCAACACTACACTAAAGACTGCGCCTTAATGTTTCTTCCCCTTATGCATATTAAACGAATAGTCCGAGTGAATATAAAATATGTAATTAACATTTCAAGGAATTAATTCTGATAAGAAATGTAAAGCATAAAAGATATTGCTATGTCAATATAAACAGTTTAATATTATATGACATCGATTTTTTTTATAGTCGGGAAAATATTCTTATCACAAGTATTAATGGATTTATTCCAGAATCAGAATAAACGTTAAACTATGTATTCGATAAAGAGATTAGAAACACATAGAATTTAAAATGGCGATTCGTGACAGCGCATGCAAATCTGAGGTTTTTATCAAATAACAGAATCTCTTTTTAAACCGATAAAACCGGTCAAGTGGATGTCGGACATGTGCATTAAGGGTTCCGTACCACCCCTATTTTATTTTAAAATATATCATAACACATATTCTGTGAATATTTCACCATATTACGTTTCAAAAGAACGTAGGAAAGACGGCGAAGGCATAGTATATAAGTACATACATACGCACTCACGTCTATAATCTTCGAAGGGGTAGGCAGAGGTGTCACGAGTACTCCGCCATTTTGCTGAGCTTATCTAGGTATCCCATGATGTGATAGGGGGCGAGCCTATCGCCACACCAGGCACAGTTCCAGACTTCGTGCTGATACTGAGCATTTAGTAATAGAAAAATCCAATATCACTTTTACCCGACCCGAGGACCGAATGAAATTGCATCCTGCAATTGCAATATATGCATTACAACTGCGCGACTGAGGCAGTCTGGTGTCGAGGGAGGCTTAGTAATAGGGCTCCATTGGCACTTTTTAGGTAGAGAATCCTAAAAACATGCACTCCATTGAAATAAATTAGGCTTTGTTCTGTATTTTAATATCTCATAACACAAGCTGTAAATTACGGTATTTCTGATTTTACTCATGTTAAACACAGTTTAAAGTTTTTTTGAGCGGTAGAGCGACGCTGTCACAGTTTTGTCTACAGCATGAATGGGCCGGCTCGACCGGGTCTTTACCACTGTCTCACAGAAAATCGGCTTAAAGTAGCGGCTTTCTGCTGCGTTTCGTATAGTAAGTGTGATATCCGGAAGCCTAAATCCTCCCCTTACCAAAGTCTTAATTATCCGTTTAAGGTCGGCAACATGTCCATGATTTTGGTATTGTGCGCGTTCATAGGTGCTTTTTATTTCTTGACCCATTTGCTCGTATGCCGTCCTATGCTATACAAAAAAAAACATTATCATATGGTTGTCATCAGTAGGATTGCTATTTGTTTTGCCTTTCGGGTGGCAACCCTTTGTATCGTTAGTTTTTTTGTGTGTTCATTAAGTTAATTGCGTTAGTCATTAATTTATATTCCTGTGTAAAAATAGTAATGTCAAATAATAGAAATTGTAGTAAGTTGTTTTATGTAAAGTTATTAGTAAAAGTAGCTATGGTAACTTTGATAATCTTACTTCTGCACTTAGAGAATTCAATGAAATTTAATTCCTCAGCGACTTCAATGAAGACTATTTATTCTTCACCCCGTAATGGAGCATAATAAACTGGCACTTACGAGTACTGCCGTACTGTTTACTGTTTTTCTTTATGGGATCGATCAGCAATCGAGCAAGTGGGTCACCTGATCGTAAGTGATATCTACCGCCCATGTACGCATAATACCAAAATAATCATGGGCGCGTTGCTAACCTTTAAGGAAAGGAATAATTAAGGGATTGAGAAGGGGAGGGTGATTTGGGCCAATTCTTCCGATCTTGTGCGAAACGCATCCAGTGTATATCAACGTATATCAATATATCATCAGTCCAACGGGCTGGTGGTCTACCGCGAGGTCTTCGATATCCTCATATTTTCCATAATCAAATTATTTTCAACTAATCCTATTAAGTTAAATCCGTAGTTTTCCATTCCTCAACTCGTTCAACGGTTATATTTTGTCGTCCGTTCGGACTGATAAGTTGTGACAGAAAGTCACAATAGTATCAACTCAATCAATATTTCAAATCAATGACACAATATATTATTTAGACAAGTAACGCGATACTGGCGAGCGGGACAGTGTATCAAGTTTTCGTGTTACCTACATAGAAAAGTTACAGCATTGTCTAGGTCACTTGTATTGTCAGGTGTATTTAGAGTTTAGACCTTTCAAAAACCCGAGTTTGGTGAAACTTATTGAAAAGAGTCCGGTTGAATTTCTTAATTTCTATTTTGTATATAACTTTATCGTAATGGTGGAGCGTGGGGTATACGTAGTTATAAATTCATGCCTGTAGCTTTGAAGGAGTAGGCAGAGGTGTAACTAATATAACCAAGGTTGGTTGAGAATATTTCCGTCCCATTATGTATGGTGGCGAGCAGATCCCCATATAGGTCTTACATTCAAATTTATACCCAGGCATGTGTGATTTTTAGAATGGAAATTCGGACACAAAATATAATTATTGTGACTGCCCGATCTGGGATTTCATCAGTTTCTCAGTCTAAATACAATGCCACTAGATCAATGAGATGAGATTTATGAATTTCATCGAAAACAATTTGGACAACTTTTCTAATTTATTTTGTACATACCAACACCATAACAGAGGAGTATGGGATGAGCATAGCCTTCCAAATAATTTCAATCTACCATAAGGCAATCGGAATTATTCCGAAGAAATGAACACCTAAAAATGCGTTTACATTCGTGAAATTTCAACGCATCGAGACTACATGGTAGACCCATGGTTACTATCAACAGTATTAATGTAGTGTTATAACTCATATTATTACAATTCGATATACATTCTTAGCTAACAAACGACGACAATATCTCATTGTCAGCCCTCCTCATCTATTTCCAATTCAATAATTTGAATATCTAACAGATCTTTTTTATTAACCATATAACGCTGACATACAAATTTTAACAACAAAAATGTATTAACGTTTGTAATTTATAATTGTGTGTCTTATACGACCGATACTATATATGCTAAGTTTTGTTGTATAGAATAGTAATTTGCGGTCGTTACTTTGTTTTTAATGTTATTAAAAGCTGTAGTTAATTACGGATACTGTTAGGCTACACATTTGACTATTGAATAATATAATGCGAGAGAAAGTCTGGAATACGGATTAGTGCGGGACTATGTGCAGAAACATTCACGCTTGGTTATAATGATTTTTATTAGCCTTCTAATATAAAATCAAACATTTATTAAATTCATAAAGTCATCATTTAGATCCAGACGAATTTTAACTCTATTGCCCGTATACGAACTTATATTGATCATACTTGAGTCCCAATTAATACAACAATAAAATCTTCCGCTCTATGTAGTTTGAATATATATTTAGGGTTTGTTTATTTTTCTGCATAGTTTACCTAGTATTACTTTAATAAAGCAATTGAAGTCAACGATACATACGAGGCAATATTACGTGATGTCCAAATCGTAACCAAAATAGCCACACTAAAAATGATCGCATCGCTTCCCATCGCTCGTAGCTCTGACAAAGGCGTATTAATTTATTTCATGGTAGGAGGGCGGGTCGCGTGCTGGTTTACTACGCTTTTGATTTACTATAGGACCTGATTTCATAGTAACGGCCCACGTGTTTGACTGTGTTTTAATATTATGTATGTTGTAAAACTACATAATATATTCTAGTGGTACTTGTGTTTATAGGAGTATTATATTATAGTTTGTATATTATAATGTTTTATGGATCTTGTTCAATTGGAGATATTGATATCGTACGCCCGAACGCATTGGAGTACACTTTTAATAATATACTTGTCATGATTTTTGCTAGAAGAAGGTAAAGGTATCGTAGGAGTTTTTTTGGATATCTATTACTTTATTAAGACCTAGGCCCTCTCATTCAGTAGAGGAGGCCCGTGCCCAGCTGTGGGACGTATATAATACAGGGCTATATTATTTATATAAAAAAGAGTAAAATAATTTACAACCTTTATACTAAAATCAATGACGTCAAAACCCGGAGCAAGATATAGGCCTGTACGCATATTGACCGAAGACTTTTATGACTTTTCAAATGAGTTCATTCAACCCTCTTTGTCAACCAAATGACACTATTAAAATTGATTAACTTAAAAAAACTATATCAATTCCAATTCTAATCTTAAATAGTCAAATAGAGACGGATAACCATTTTTTGTTAATAGATTAATTCCTTTTTAATTTTTTGTAACGGCTGGTAATGTGGAGTGTAATTAACTTAAGACATTTACAGATAGCGTACGCCTGTGCGTCCCACGTGCGGAATTTTTAAAGCTGGGCCTTTAATCCATACTTAATGGATTTAATAATTAATACGCAAACAATTTTTTGTTTGGCATCGATATTTGTTTTTAAATATTTGATTCATAACATTAAAGATTTTTAAAAACAATAATATAATCATAAGTTTAACTAAAACTATACAACGGACATCAAATGCATTTGCTGATTTCTGAAGAGGTTCAAATTTTTTCTTCGTACTCTATCATGTTATCCAAATTTAAATGGAATAACCTATGGAAAAAGGAATCCTCAAAATCAATCATAATTTAAAATAAATATTGCGTTACATAAAAATGAGAATTAGAATTGAGCACCTCCTGCTTTTTAGGTCCGTTAATGAAGTTGGTTAAAAATAATTTTGGTTTCATCAGGGGAATTCTTATAATGTTATAATTCATCCACTTTCACTTTAGACACAAGTGACAGCTTTTTTCTGACTTGAGAGCTTATTAAGAATGAGCTTTGTGATCACGGATCCACTAACTTTATATTTAATTTGGCTAATTACATGAAATCTATACATGTAAATAAAATTGAATTGTCTTTGAATCTGTCTATGATTTCGACATAAAAGCTGGTTTGAAAATTTAACATACACTTTTTCTCAATTTTTTTTGTCGGGGCTAATTAGAACTTTTCCGAGAGTAATTTAGGCTTATTTTTATCACGAAAATATGACGGGACACACTTCCACGCGGGTGGAACTGAGAGCAAAAGCAACTAAATAAGATTCCTAATGAAAAATATTATTAAACGTGCTTGATACACTACTAACAGTCCTAAATCCAAGTAGTTTTTTAAAATTATCAATACATATTTAACATATTTTAGGAGTGTAAGTGGGCGGGCCACCAACATCTTAGGCCTAAGGCCAAGCTTACCTGCACGTGGTACACTCTGCTGATTAGGACGAGGCAATGGCGAATGTGCTGGAGTGGAGACCACGGTTAGGCAAACGTAGTGTAGGACGCCCTGCTGCACGGTGGACCGACGACTTGAAAAAGATGGCGGGTAGCGGGTGGATGCGGGCTGCTCAAGACCGGGATGGTTGGCGCTCACTTGGGGAGGCTTACGTCCAACAGTGGACGACAACAGGCTGAGATAATAATGGCGAAACTGCCCCCGTTGCGGGTTGTGGGGGCCAGACGGCGAGTCATCCTACACAATAACAAATCCTCCGTCAAATCATGATAGAGGTAGGCGGACTCTGGCAGAAAGAATGTCATTAACAGTACTAAACTATTTTTGAAGTGAACATTTCTTTAGGCGCGTTTTTGGGTGAACAAAAATCAGGGAACTCGCGTCATCGTCACCGAACGCTTTCTATGAGCTATATGTATACTGTGTGTATATGTGTACTTTTTGGGTGAACAAAAAGCGTGAAACTCGCGTCATCGTCACCGTACGCTTCCCTTGGGCTATATGTATACTGTATATATGTACAATAATATACCTCCGAGCGTTATTAGTATACATTGTATATATACAATTAAATTGGTTATTAACACTTATTTACAAACCAAAAATAATAATCGAATAGCTCGACGCGACGATACAATTCATAAGTTACTTAGTTTTCACTTCTATCGGCAGTCCCCAATTTTTTTATCAACACATATTTAACGGTGTATGTACATATTAATATTAAGCCACTGGTCTTGACAGTGTGTCGCCATCGGGTCTTAACTTTCAATACTAGTAATTATTATTATACCATAGATAACGATTAATATATGCATATTGCTCTATAGAGTAATAAATCAATACCCGCCCAGTTTTGTCACCTTGTTTTGTTCACCATTTTCTAATCTTTAATCTGCGGCCCAGATACGTTGGGACTACGTGTCCAAATTACATTGACACGTCAATTCTATTCTATTCTATTTTTAGATTATGGCCCCATCGATTTTCGATGATTTCTCGAATGTGAAGTATTAAAATAGCAATATCTAATAATAAAGATCAAAATGTAGACATCTATAAAAATATGCTCAATTGTTAGTCCGACACGTTAATTACAATAGTTTTTATGTGCTTGAGCTCTTTTAGGAATAATTTGCGATAAAAATGTGTGCGACATAGCTACCTACCTACAGATAAATATTATCATTAAAAATAAATATGAACCATGTATACTGCTGTCCAACTGCTGGACATGGGCCTCCTTTACTGATGATCTTCTTTAGATAAATATTATAAAATTACAATTAATATGAGTCCTGTAAGTCATAAATAACATTTGTAATAAACAATGTATATTCAATCATTATTTAGTTCTACCGGCAAACAGCAGTGTGTAAGCACTGTTCGGTTTGAAGGACATTGAAACCAGTAAAATACTGGGTGTAAGTCTCACATAACAATTTATGTTTAAAAGCCTTGTGTTAAAACACAATCAAAGTTTGTTCAGATATGAGGCCGCAATTATGACTTATAATATAACTTATAACAATTATTAGTTATGAATTATTAAATGTTGGTATTAGGAAAAATGGGTGCGTAATGGGGATATCTTACTATCTCGCTTGCACGCGCGCACCATAATAACCATTTTACACGGTGACGTCAAAGTTTGCGTCATCTGTCATTTGACAATATTTAAATGGCTTCTAAGTTTATTTATTTTTGAACCAATATATAAAATGCTCTCTGCAATAGGTTTTGAATAACGTAACTTATTGATTAAAATAATAAAGTCAATTAGCCTATTCAAAGTGATGTGTCTGTTTATGAGCAGGCGTGGCGGTTACCATCAAGCAAGTGACCTGCTCGTTTAGTCATTCAAGCTAGTAAAAAAACAAAAATATCAATTTACACTTTTACAGCTAGCTAGAAGGTATTACGTTTATTAATAAGGTATTGTAAAAAGATGTAAGAGTGTGTGTAGGGTCACCGTGCAGCGATGGGACGAAAAGAATTACATTTCGTCAGTACACAGCGTTTATGGTATTGTCACAGTACGGAAATCGAATCGAGCTACTGACATACATCAATAATAACCCCGTCCCACGATGTGGAAGCAAGCGTAGACGATTGTGTGATGCACTGAACTATGTATTTACCCCTAAATCCTATGGTCCCAAAACAGTCCCACGGCGTGGAAACTATGTCGGAATCCAGAGGGTGTGTGGAAGAAAGTAAACTAGTTCAATCTCAGATCGGTAGCTTACTAGCTTCCTTTCTTTTATAACTTACTTAACATAAACAAACTTATAGTCGGAGGTAATGTTTCGCCGGAGAATATTGACATCGCGATGTAGGTGCGCCATACAATTTGCATTGCGCCATAACAGTGGCGCCATCTCTTGACACGACGCGATGAATATATTTGTTTGGTGTGTTACAGTATTTATTATTAAATTATGAATTAATGGTAATCAAAACCACAGAACAATAACACATAAAGTGATCTGGATTTTTGACAACTGCGTGGGCACATATCAATTTTTTTAGCATACACGTAATTATTCGATACAAATAAATATACAACGTATCATTGTAATATGTGATAACTACCAGGAAATCATAATACTGAATTATTTACTCTATTAAGTCTCTGCCTAAACCGCCGAATTTTATTTGAGGATTATTTTATGTCTAAACCTTATGAAATAAAAACGTTATGTCTTTTATATTTTGTTAATAGATGCTTCCACTATTTAATTAAATTAACTACATAAAAATATTGTATTCATCTACAGACCAAACTATACTGGTCATTACTAAACTGCAAATTAAAACGACTTTTAATGATTTATGATCAGTGCCTCAACCATGAGTTTGTCTCAGTAAAATCGCTAGCGACGACGTAAAATATTTGTATGTCAAAATTTAGTTTCTCACGTATCCGCTAGAGGCGCCACCGAGTTTTTCATATAAATATCTTACGTCGTCGCTAGCGATTTTAACGTGACAAACTCATGGTTAGCCTGCAGATAACGTCTTAAATTGCGCGACCGTTCGCGTGAGATTCGATGAAGCCTTTTTTACACCATTGGCATGGATTGTAGTAATAAACTAACTGCCTACATTTTTTATAGCATTGGCCAGCAATCGAGCAAGTGGGTCATCTGAATTGACCTGACCATAGACGCGTTGCCAAACTTAAAGAAAGGGATAAAACAGGAAAGTAAAGGGGATTTGGGCTAAAGATATCGCGCTAACCGTACGAAACGCAGCAATATGCCGCTACTTTTCGTCAGTTTTCTGTGAGACAGTGGCAACAACCCGTCGTGCCGGCCCATTCATGCTGTAGACATAACTGTTTACTGAGTGGCTAAGATCAGAGGGGCTAGCACGGAAAACTATCGAAATCGTAATGTAAAGGTATCGAGGGCTCGATAGATAATTTTAAATATCATTGGTCTATATTCCATATATATTAGTTTCTTTTACGTACGATAGAGGCGCTGTACTAAAATCTCATAGAAATTGTTGTCGATGACCAGTACCAGTAAGTCGGTCACTACTTACTCGTTTGCCGGCCTATGCTTTGAAAAAAAATTATAAATATAAGATAAATTTCTTATAAAATAAAAATAAAGAAATAATATTTTCATTAAGTACTTTATTTAGTGAAACGTAATCCAAAAAGTAACATCGTATACTACGGACTCTACTTCTCACTCCTTAAAAACAATTGGTAAAAAGCAATAAATAAAATAAATAAATTCACCGAACAGTCACACACACAGTCCTGACCCCACACTAGGTAAACCTGTATCGTGGGTATCAAGAACTACGAGAGACTTGCGGCCCCACAACACCCAGACCCGAGACAAATATTTGTGAATCAGACAAACATTTGTCTAGGTGCGGGAATCGAACCCACGGCCTCACGCTTCGCAACCGGCTACTCACCCGCTGTGCCACGGAGGCTGTCAATATTTTACATAACACCATGTAACAATCAGTGAACACTAATATTTGCACGTCAAGCATATCTTTATATCTATCTGTCCGTCGGTTCATAATTAATGTTTACTAAGCGACAAGCAGCTACTAATTTACAGCTCGACAGTCCTTTCGCAATCAATGGAAACTCGATATCGTAGCGAGATTTAATTATGTTGTAGAAATGTGTTATTTATGACTATCTTATGAAAATTTATAAAATTTAGTTATCATTTTTCTTGTTGAAAATTCTGATTGTAAAGCTTTCAGGCGAGGTTTTGTGGAATTAATTTAAATTGCTTTGAAGAGGTTGTATTAAATTTGAAATAAAATAAAATTTGTTAAACTACTTAAATTACAGTTTAATAAATAATTCCATTACTCGTCTGTAGTCATTAATTTTATATCAACCTCATTATATCAGCCTCACATTATTTTTCTAAGATACACAATAATTATTACAATAAAAACATAAAAATCATTCACTAACAAAGGGCTTAAGATGACAATGAATATCGTTTCATGTACATCCATTGTCATGCCATTGCAACCAAGGTCTAGCCTTATTACAAAAAGGTAAAACATCGCAGAAAACCGCAACAAAAATGATAGCAAGTAATGAGCGTGTCGACGACGATTAGAAGACCTATTTAGCACTGGCGTTTTGTAATCGTCATTAATTAGTTTAAAACCACGACGAAAAAATGCGCTGTGGACGCCGCAATGCGGAGTTTCTTGGCCACCGCAATGCTATTGGTTACGTAGGCCGAGTAGTGGTAGCAAAAAAATAAATATGTTCTACTTTATATTGTGGAGAAGCTTTAGGTATGTGAGGCGCCTTAATGTCACTTACTGATTAATCATGAGTAACAAAAAATAGTAACTATTTTCTATATTACTTTCTAATGCCTTCGATTATAATGCCTAGGATTCTTAAACGCAGTATTATCATTTCTGTGATTGATTTTTTCTTAATCAAAAGCAAGGCACGTGAAACTGTGGAATTAGAGAAATTTTTCTCATAAATTAATTTCGGTGTATACCATGATATTAAAATTACTGTAGAAGTAACAAAATTTATTTCGCCTCTTTTTCAGTAGTTTTTTCACATTTTCTGCCCACTATACCTGACAGTGATTACCATTAAGTACAGTATTTAGGTTATGCCTTAACTAAGATGGAACTATCTGACGCCTTGACGGATATTGCGCAAACTCCGCTCGCAGCATATTGACGCTTTCGAGCTGTCAACGACAAATTTTCCTTCTTAACATTTTCTGGTACTGGGTTTTTGCACTGCATTCGGCGCGTTGTCCATAACGTTTAAAGCCTTCGCTTAACTTCCTCTCATTGAAATATTTAAGGATTTCTTTATGATTGTGTGTAGGGAATATATAAACTAAGAAATGACCGTATAAAGTTCCTGGTTCTTTGCTATTTCTACACATTCCACCATTATTAAAATAGCCAGAGTTATTTTTAGAGCAAATATCTTTTAACAAGCTTAACGTCAGATGACTCACATAGTCACCTGATGTTAAGTTATCTTTAACACCCATGAATATCTACGATACCAGAAAAATCATGGATGCGTATCCAACTTTAAAATAAAGAAATGAGGATTGGGCCTCCGGAAATCTCATTCACTGTACAAAACGCAACAGAAAGTTACCACTTCACGCTAGTTTTCGGTAATACAATGGTACCGCCCCGGTTCAGCTGGCCCTTTCAGATAAATCTGTCTAAAGTAGTAAGGTGTGTCTTAAAGAATCATTATTGTTATAATTTATTTTTCTTCAACCTATTAGGTAGTATACACAGAGACTCAAGCACCACCGTCTATTTGAAAATCACATAACTCCGAAACATTAACTGCAATATCGAATAAATCTATTCAAATGGTAAATCTACAACAATCATAAAATATTAAAACGTAATAATACGTCAAATTTTAAATCAGGTTTCAATACAATATCAATTTACGACGCTCCACGAAGGCTCGCGTGACGAAATCGGGCCACTTTTATTAAATGCGCAGTAAGTGTCAGATTTTGCGCTATTGTGTGCCAGTTTATTATAAAACTTTATACCACTATAACTCTAAATACTATTGGAAGTCGAGAATTTCAATTATTGGCAATAATCATGAAACTTATATTCTTTATGGGTGGCTGCAAAATTTTGACGTGACTTTAATCTAAAATTAATGAATTGCCTATAAAAAGGCGCCATTTGAAATTTAGGGTTCCATCATACTACTTCGAACTGAAGCGTATCAGGCATCATTTTACTTTTAAATTCTTGTACCTATGGGAAAAATGAAAATGGGACTTCAGCAACGCGACGCATAACAAACTTCAATTCCGCCGCAGTATGGTGGGACCCTTATTCCATATCAACATCAGGCTAAGTTGGTTTATATATAATAATCTGTAAGAATGTTTTAGTGTCATACTAATTTGTAAAGATTCAAAAAATCTGTCACTCGGATTCATGAAAGCTGGTGTTTTAGTGTTTCACTATTTTGCTAATTTTTTTTTTGTTCACAGATCACTCTGAACAGAGTAACCGAAAATGTTCCCGTGAATTATTTCAAAAGAGGTAAGAACCCATTATTTTTTTCATTCTGCCAGGCATTATCCCGGCGTAATGCCAGGGTCCGCCTTAACATCATGATATCATGATTTGATGGTGGATTTGGTATTATGTAGGGAACGACACCCACAACGTGACCGAAATTTCGCCATTGCCTCGTCCGTTAATCAAGTCGATCGAGTATACCACGTTAAGGTAAGGTAAGGTTGTCTTTGGGCCTAAGATGTTGGTGGCCTAGCACTTCAGCTACATTTTATGTAAATTTTTATTTATAGAGTGACAGCACATAATATTAATAGTAATTTACTCTTGTTGGACAAATATTGTAAGAATTATGAAATAGTTTTATGTCATATTTAACTTATATCGGATGAAGTTGAAATCTTTGGCAGTATTTAGCTCGAAATAATTAATACTAAGTGGATTAGGTTGTTAAGATAAAATTAACTAAGGCAAGATTAATATTGGTATCAACGGTAGCTACATTTGCAATATGTGTGGTCAGGAAAAAAAACAATGTCACAGTAAAATTACAAGACCAGGAATTTTGCGTAAACACCAATCGATTACTTTATATGCTTAAAAATTTGTGTGAAATACAATTTTATTATTTTTACTAAGACGGCCACGATTGTCTACTGACTAATTGCATTCCTGATAACACTCATTTACCACCTGATGGATATATTTAAAGTATAAAATGGCCTGACCATTAATATGAATTTATTTTTTGTTTAATTTAAGTGTGCGCGACACCTAGAAATAATCGAAATGGTGTTTCAACAGATATTTAGGTAAGGTTTGATTTTCGCCAGAATCTTCCCAAAATTCCTAATTTTATCGATTCCCTGTGACATAAGACAAAAGCTCAAGCGTAGGCCAATACGCCGCGTGTTGGGGTAGGGCGGAGCACTTAAGCACTCAAAACACTGGACTTTATATATATTTTTTTTGTTAATTTGCTGTAAAAACTACAAGCCAAATCTTTCTGTAACATGTGTTAAAAGCATGTTACGCCGACCCCACTGCAAGTGGGATAAGGGTACGTGGAAGAAGATATTTTTTTATTTTTGCTTATTTAAATAACATACATACCAATCACGCCTGTAATCCCCGAAGGGGTAGGCAGAGGTGTAACCAGTACACCCACATTTCACCGAGCGTATCTCCGTTCCATAATGTGATAGGGGGCGAGCCAATCGCCATACCGGGCACAAATTCCAGACTCCGGGCTGATACTGAGCATTTCGTAATAGAAAAACCCAATACCACTTTACCCGACCTGGGGATCGAACCCGAGACCTCAGCGTTAGCATAATCTTAACGCGTACGCATTACACCTGTGCCACCGAGGCAGTCCTTATTTAAATATGTATATAAAATTTCTACTGAAATATCTAGAAACCAAGTCCAACCAAATGGTAGGTAATATCTTCTCCTTTCTTCCACCTGTCCTTATCTCACTCCTAGATCGTAGTGTAGTCGGCGCAACATGCATTTTAACACATTTCACAAAAAGTTATGGCTTGTAGTTTTTACGACCGGCCGCCTGTCTGACGTCAACCCCTCTGGGGACAAAACACCCGGACCCGAAACAAATATTTGTAGATTACACAAACATTTTTCTCGGTACGGGAATCGAAACCACGGCCTCTTGCTTCACAGCTGGCAACTGGCCCACTGCGTCACGAAGGCTGTCCAAATGATAGGTAACAGATATAATTTTCGAAAAAGGTGCCTAATATTTTTTATCTGACAGTTAATACACTCTCTCTCTCTATTTCTACCTTTATGCGTAAACGGCATCCATGCATGCGCGATGATTTTGCCAATGTCACAGTTGGACCAAGATTTACAAGCAAGCCAATTTAGAAAATACCAATTTCACATACTTCCGCTTTTCCGATACATAATATTGACAGCGTAATATTTTTTTATTTTTCTATCGTAAGTATATTTAATCTGTTATAAAGTTTACTTTGGGATTGACAGTCAACCCTAAATAAAATAATATGATGAATAGTCGATTAGTTAAGTAGTGCAACACATGTGCATTCACAAAGTAATTCATATTACCTGCATTTAATCGTATAAATAGCCAGTACTGAAACGGCAAAAATCGATGTGGCGGGAAAACGCACTGGCCATTATGAAACTAGTGTTTAATTACGTTTACGTGGAAATTTCCCTTTTGTCAATAGGTAAACATTATCGGAACAATGTTTAATTTAAATAATTCTCTTCAAAGTAATATGATGTAGCAGGCGTTTAAGTTACAGTTTAGAATCTTGTAGATAAGAATTATTTTGGCATGTTTGTGTTCTACCAACTGTTTGAATACTCGACACCAGATTTTGTGAGTGGTAGAGCCAAGCTGTAGACAGTTTTGTCTACAGCATGAATAGGCCAGATCTAGAACCGACGTAAAGTGCGTCTGCTGCTGCGTTTCCTACGATTAGTGAGATATCCGGAGGCCTTAATCAGGGCCTTTCTCTTATTTATCCCTTTCCTTCAAGATCAGCAATGGACCCATGTTTTTTCTGGTATTTTTGACATACAGAGGCGGCGGAGATCACTTACCATCAGATGACCCACTTGCTCGTATGCAAGTTTTAAAAAAATATAAAAATAAAATAAAACCAGACGATTTATACGAGTTCTTGAAATAGTATGCGTCGAATATCCAACACCAATAAAACGCATCATGCAACTTTAACAACGTCTACAGATCCATTCACCTTTACGCGGCTTGTTAATATATAGTTTTGATTTGTGTGATAGTGAGTTGTTAATAATCATCACATATTGACAAACACATACTCATTGCCTCTAAAACACACACATATTAACAAGATATGCAAAGATGAATAAATCTACAGACGTTGGTAATGTTGAAGAATTTATACGAAGGTTGTATCAGTTTGACCATGTATTCTATTCTACCTAAATCTAGGAACTAGATTCGTAAAATAATTTAGATATCTAAAGGACCTACATTTGCTTTTTATCGTTATAAATCAAAGTCAAATAATGGCGGCCATTGCCGGCGTATCGATCAATGACAATTTGCTGCAAAAGGATTGAAAACCTCATTAAATATCTAAAACTGTATCTTATTTAAAATAAATGTAGTGACCTTAGCCATATTTTTATTTTAAAAAGCTAATGTTACCTTATTTAATATATTTCCAAATAAAAATATATTTTCTAAGTGTGAGTAAACTTGTTACATTCGAATGTAATTTGTTCAATTATTGGCCAATTCAATGCAGATAAAATCGTCAGCTGGAATAAATAAAGTTGTTGGAATTGTGAAGGGCTCTAAAGCAATGCAATATCAAATACAAATAAAGTCTTCAGCTGCCCTAGTTTTTGAAACTGTTCTTCTAGTAATTGAATCCTTATCCTAAATCTACATACTTACGTACATAGACACGACATGCTATACCCCATGAGAGTAAGTTACCCTAATAAATAAAACGAAATAACTAATACAATGAATCAAAGAATGCGTAAAATCCCTTATAAGTTCAAACTATCATTCGATGTTTCCATTACAAAATTCAATAAAACGTTTATTTTTGTTAAGGCCAATACAGTAAAAATAAAAGCATGAATTCGAATCGCTAAAAAGGTATCGTAAAAATTGGGAATTCTGAATCGTAATGTATGATGTTTATTAATATTTCGATGTGTATATGACTTTATTTTATCTTCACGCTGTATTGGTTAGAAGGTAAACATGGCATTAGTTATCTCTATCATACCTGTCACAGGAAATCATGTTTAAATATACGGTCGTGCTCGTGTAACATATTATGATTTGGCTGGAACTCAGCGCAGGTCGTCCGTAACTTCCGTCTTTTTCGGGCAAGCGTAAGACCGGTTAGTCTGACATAACCGTCCCGCCTCCTCCGCAAAAACAAATAAAAATTATGTATTGTTTAGTGATTTCTTAGGTTTACGCGAATATTACACATTGAAATAAAACTAGTTTATACGGATTTTATCGCGGTTTAATGGGGAGTCTCTCCCGTGACCACGAAGGCTGAAAAGCTTTCGAAACGTCGACACTAAAAATAAAAATTATATCGCGATAAAATCCGTATAAACTAGTTTTATTTCAAAGTATTGTTTAAGTCAAAAACGTATAATAATTAGCAGCAACGTATCACGTCTCATGAATTATTATAAAACTAATTAAATTTATTTTTTATAGCACAGGACTGCAAACGAGCAAGTGGGTCACTTGATGGTAAGTGATCTCTACCGCCTAGGAACATCCACAATACCTGAAGAGCGGGAAAGTACCCGGCTGCGAAGCGAGAGGCCGTGGGTTCGATTCTCGCACCAAGACAAATGTTTGTGTGATATTTATTTCGGGTCTGGGTGTTGTGGGTGCGCAAAGTCCTCGTAGTTCCTAATACCCACGATACAAGTTTACCTAGTGTGAGGTCAGGACTATGTGTGTGACTGTTGGGTGTATTTATTATTATGATTAATTATGGACACGTTATCGGCGTTATAGGAAATGGATAATTAAGCGATTCGGAAGGGGAAGAGGATTTGGGTCTCACTCACCATACGAAACGCAACAGTAAGCTGCTCATTCACGTCGGTTTTCTGTAAGACGGTGGGAATAACCCATTCAAGGCCTATTCATGCTGTAAAAAATCAATTAATAATTTCAAAAATATAAATTTCTACATATGCATATACATATATATGCACTCACGCCTGTAATCCCCGAAGGGGTAGGCAGAGGTGTAACCAGTACACCCACATTTCGCCGAGCATATCTCCGTCCCACGATGTGATAGGGGGCGAGCCTATCACCATACCGGGAACAAATTCCAGACACAGTGCTGAGCATATCGTAATAGAGAAAACCAATACCACTTTACCCGACCCGGAGATCGAACCCGAGACCTCAGCTTTACCCTCAATTGTAACCCGTATGTATTACAACTGCGTCACCGAGGCAGTCAGTATAAATTACTATCTACTACTTACTTATTTAGCTAAACAATTCGTTTCACAGTTAGCAGTTTGGTACTATGAAACAACTATCAAATCCAATGTAATTTGATGACTCAAATAAAGATATTACGTAGGTATATCAGTTCCATAAAATTACTACAGTAATTTACAAATCATTAATGCTTGTGCTGTTTTTTTTCAACCCATCAAGATTCATATTGTACAATGTACTGCGATGCCAAGGATATAAATTTAACCATTAAGGCATGTATACTTGTGTGGGTATTATTAAAGTATTAACTTATTATCATATCATAACTTGTTAGCTAAAAATTGATGATAATGAAATTATAAATGCGAAAGTCAGTTTTTATTTCTTTGATACGCTTTCACGCCTAAATCGCTTAACCGATTTTGACGAATTTTTATAGAGAGACAGATTGTCGTTGGAGACAACAACAATAGACAACTTTTTATCCCGGAAAACTCTGTTCACGCGGGCGGAGCCCGCCGCCGCTCGGCGAAATGTGGCTGTACTGGTTACACTACGGAATGATAATATAAACTTGTTCCCATAATAAACTATAAAATTAAATTCAAATTTACAAACGCATGTGTCAATGTCGGTATAAAAATTAAACTTGATATCGTTTTTATAACCTTACAATGACATTTAGTACACTTTAAAAATGCACATAAAATGTTAAGTCTCACACCTCTTTTATGCTTCTTACAATGTTGTATTTATAATTGAGCAATCTCAGTTATGAAGTCGAAGTTTAATATACTTGAAGTAAGCTCATGTGAGATGCCATAGAATTTGAAGAAGTTGATCTCCTTATGGTAATTGATCTCAACCACCCAAGTACGCCAGTACCAGAAGAATTATGCGTTGCCGACATTAAAAGAAAAGGATAATTAAGGGATTGGGAAGGGGATTTGTGTCTTTGGATATCACACTCACCATACCAAACGCATTAGCAAGCTGCTATTTTACGTCGGTTTTCTGCGAGATAGTGGTAATGACCCGGACGAGCCGGCCCATTCATGCCGTAGACAAAACTATCTACAGCGAGGCTCTACCACTCATAAAATCTACATCATCCTGGTATCCACCATCTTCTCGACGAAATCAGCAACTTTTATAAAAAAAAAACCCTCAGTTACATGTATGGAGAGCCACCCCATTTTTTTATACTTTCACTATACCTTTGTGTAGTGGTCCATAAAATAAACCTACCATCCAAATTGCATCTATATAGTATTAATAGTATTTGAGTTAAATGGCTGTGACATATGGACGGACAGATGGACAGATGGTCAGACGGACATGACGAAATCTTCTCATAGTGATTTCTTATGTTTACGCGAATATTACACATTGAAATAAAACTAGTTTATACGGATTTTTCGCGGTTTAATTTTATTTTAGTCCTGACGTTTCGAAAGCTTTTCAGCCTTCGTGGTCACGGGACGTGGGACTAAAATAAAATTAAACCGCGATAAAATCCGTATAAACTAGTTCTATTTCAATGAAATCTTCTCATGTTATCAGGACTTCCTAAGCCAGGAAAATAAATAGACACAGAACATTCGCCTTAACTCAATTAGAATAAGACTATTAGGTGCCCTGTGTATTGTAATTAAGACCGCTTTATTATTATTGACGGGCGAGTAAATTATCTCTCGGATACAGATGTCTACGGGATCCGCGTTTTAAATTATACCTTGTGGCTGTATGTGTGGGCCCTTATTACTTACGCTACTTTGATAAAGTATTTTGAACTAGCTTTTACTCGCGGCTCTGTCCACGTGAATGTCTTTATGCGAAACAACCGCATTATAGTATTTTACTCCTTAAGAGGTTGATTTTTGAAATATTGCGGAATACGTATTCGCTTATTTGTTTTTATGAGTACTCATACGAAGTTAAAGATTTAAATGTCTACTATTGTTTCTCCATAAAAACTTTGAGCCCCCATTTTTAATATCCTTTATTCCTTGTATACGTCATAAAGGGAACCTCTGGGCTGGGTGTTGATGATACAAGAGCGAGTCGGTCAGGACTTTTCTTTTTAAATAAATATATAAATGTGAGGGCTTGTAGTTTTGTAAAGTTTTTAGAAGTGAATTCAATTTGTGGGTAGCCTATGGTATATTTGCTAAGTTGGCGTAGAAGTCAATGTGGTTTACAACCAGATTTTCATATTTATGTATTATTTTCACTTTATGAGAAGATAAATTTATATATTAAGAAAGATCTGGTGAGCTTATTTCTCAATGCTTATTGCTCCTGCTAATCTACAGAGGCATTGGTACCTACGCAATCAACAAACGAGCATTTCCTTGATACTATCACATCCGGAGGTCAGCTTTAGTTGTATTTATAGATTACCAAGGAAGGGGTTAAATATAAAAACGTCAATAAACATCAACTCAGCATAGTAGTCTATCACGTACAGGATGCCCAGTGCTTCCTCCAAGCATAATTGCCGAGTCTGTAATTACTTGACTAACGGTCGAGTACTGATCCAGATATAAGGAGTGGACTGAGACTAGGATAGCAGTGGGCAAAGCTCCCTAACTGTACGAAATATATTGCCATTTTTAATATAGTACTGCTGAGTTCTGATGAAAAGTATAGTTCAATTTTACAATTATTACTGCCACTATTACTTGAGGTAGAAAAAAATATCATCAAAAGTGAAACTGAAACAACTAAAATTGTTAGATAATTTTTGTCTCTCAAAATTATGTTCTTTTAATAATACCATTACCAATACCAGGCAGATAGTGGTATGATTTATAGGTTAATCTTAATCGATATTTTATTAATTTAAACTATACACATTTTACATAGACACCGTAATATTTGATTATCGCTTTACATCGTTTTTTAATTATTATATTTATCTCCTGTAACCGACCACAATATATTGCACAAAATTAAATCTATTTCGTTTTTGGCCCTTCATAATCACTCACCTAGACATAAAAATGATTTAAACATTATCCAAGGCAACCTCAGTATCATTCTATTTCTATTTTGACCCCGCACAGTTACTTCAGTACGTCCCTGCCTCGACAAACGTATCAAGCGGGATCATTTAATACAGGTAGCTTAATATCTGATTGAAATGTTACTTAACTGAGAACAGGATGTGTCTAAATTAAATAAATGTCCGACATCGTATATCAATACATTATTTAGTTTGCCGGCGGGTACATTTACATACATCAATTGCCAGATTTCAAATTGAGATCCCGAATAATATTTATGTGTGTGAATTGTTAATTGGTGTGTTTAGATGTTTTAGTATGTACATGAGTTTTTTGTTTTGGAAAATAAAAGACTAATCAAGATTAATACGTCGTTTATCTTTTGATTTGGTTCATAAACTTTTATACTAGTTTAAGAATGAATAGTGTGAACATTTATCAGTCTGGACGAATCACAAATTTATATTAACTAATCTCCATATGAAATGGCTGTAGGAACTTAAATTGTTTACTTTAAAATATTTAAGTAGCAATCTATAAATAAATAGACACATATACCTACTATTGGGTAATCCCAATTCTACACTTCTTTCCTGTGGCAACCACCCTGAAAGAAAAAGACGAGGTACTAGGTGGTAGGTCCCTCGTATGCGAGAGACCGTCTGGGTTGGTACCACCACTTCGTCTATTTCTGCCGCCAAGCAGTAGTGTGTAAGCACTGTTGTGTTCCGGTTTGAAGGACATTGAAGCCAGTGAAATTACTGGCCATTATGACTTAACAACTTACGACTCGGCGTGACGAGCGCAGTCCAATGCCGTGCAGTGCTATGTCATTCAAAGTTCTGTGTGGTGTAGCTTTTGTTTATGGGCAGGCGTGACGTTTACCATAAGCCGAGCGACCTGTTCGCTTCGTCACTCAAAACCAATAAAAAAAGGACCGGATTAAATAGAAACAACTTACACAACAATCATTGAAGGCCTTTAATTGACATGGACCTTTAGTTTCTTACGTAGAATACGAGCAAAAAGAAGGATTATAGGTACAAGGTTAGTCAGAAAGAGTATACTAAGCCGAAAGGACATTAATTGCCCGACATTCTGAAAAGCTTTTGTACTAAATTTTACAACAATTACTAATTATTAAGCCTATTAAATCCTAAGGTTTCGGCGTACTGTAATTGACTTGCTTTCCAGACATCATAATTCACATAACAGAAACATCAGGCGCCTTTGGTTCCAGCGTCTCAGAACCAATCATTATGAAGTCAATAAATCACTGAATGTCTTCTATTAGAAATTTATTATTGGATGATAAATTATTCTTTGTTGAAATTATTTTGTCGAGATAAAAGTTAATATCAAGTAAGCAGCTGTCCCACAGCGGGTAGTTAATTCTTGACCTCTCATATTTTACATCAATGTGTCTTTGAAAATTTATAAAGTAAGGAATGCACCACCTTACAGTTATGCCGATTGTACCAAAACTGGAGTAAACGCGATCATCTGCCCACAAGTAACATTAAGCGTACAACCTTCGAACACGTTGGGTACACTTGTGTTACAAGAGAATTACACATAAGTACATTCGACGACTGGTGTCACTCGAATAAAATTTAGTTTCATTATTTTTAAATTCTTTTAATTTCTAAGTACCAATTTCGGTTCCTTCGTATCTCTCAACAATTTGCACAACTGATTTCTGTTATAGTTGAGTAAGGAAATAAAGTAAATAATAATAGGAAGTAAAGTATTTAAAAAAACCAAATAACATAACTTGACAGCCTCTGTGGTGCAATGGGCGTGTAGCCGGCTGTGGAGCGAGAGGTCGTGGGTTCAATTCCCGTGGAACAAAAATGTTTGTGTGATCTACAAATATTTGTTTCAGATCTGGGTGTTTTCTCCCCAGAGGGGATAACTTGAAGTAGGCAGCTGGTCGTAAAAACTAGAAGCCACATTATTCTGTAGTATGTATAAAAAAGCACGAGGCAGGTGGAAGAAGAAGAAATAATATAACTAATTAACTAGTATATTAGTCACTAAACAATAGTGTAGAAAAACATCCGGCATTTCATACTTAATACCATGATAGATAGCAATTCGTCACGAGGCGGAGTTTGTGTTGTAATATGATTTTCCGTCTGTTTTTCTACGTCAATGCGGGTTTTCCTAGCGTGTGATACCTACGTATAGGTAATAAATAATTCTACCGTTCAGTGAAGTAGACATATCTAGAAACATTATATAAAGGGCACGGAAATTTATATACTTAATTATATAGTTCATAGTACTGAACTGAAAATCTCCTAGGAAGAAACAATTTACGTCTCAACTTTCTCTGCACTGTCTGTTAATCAAATGATGTGTCAAGCAAGTCTTTATGTCTATTTTGTATAATGAGTGTTATGGGATAATAGCTTGAATGGTTTCAGCGTTTTTTTTATTTATATTTGTTATTACTCTATCTGTTTTTCAAAGAAAAATGAAATTCATAATAAATAAAAATCAACATAGCTAAGAATCATCTCGATTAAATTACCTTTCCAACAAAAAAAACCACATTGAAATCGGCGTCATAGACACACGCAAACACACATATAGAAAGACAGTCAAAGGGGTCAAACTTAAAACAGCCCTCTTTTCTCAGGGATTAAAAATAGAGCAAACTAATTAATCTAAGTGCCACCTCAATAAATTAAAACACCTATCCGAAACGCAATATGTTCTCGCCCCCTAAAGTTAACAAATAACAATAGGGGACGGAGTGGCGACCTTAATACCTTGCCCTTAGGGTGTGGGTCAAATGACCTACATCGAGCCCACCCTTAACCTATTTGGGGTGATCATTAACATCCATTCCCTTTAACACGCGATCCGCTTTTTAAGGCACTGATTTGGATTGATATTTTTGATAAAGCGGGCCATTACGCAAGAAAAATATAAAAATAAGACGTTGCTTCGTCATTGTCTAACTACCACGAAAGAGTGTTGTGGCTCTTGCTCAGATGGATTTATTATAGTTAACTCATTTGCCGTGATCTTAGGTCCCGAGTTCGTTTCTATCTAATCGTTATCTGGTGCTTATCCAATGAATTAGTCGTAAGCCACTATAATAACATACAACATCCGCACTCACGCCTGTAAATCACATTTCGCCGAGCATATATCCGTCCTATTATGTGATAGAGTCGAGCCTATCGCCATACCGGGCACAAATTCCAGACTCCGGGATGATACTGAGCATTTCGTAATAGAAAATCCCAATACCACTACCCGACCCGGGATCGAACCCGAGACCTCAGCGTTGGCCTCATTCGTAACGCGTAGGTACACATTACAACTGCGCCACCGAGGCAGTCACTATAATAACATTTACCAATTTGTGAAAAAACATGTAGGTAATTAGTGTTTAGTTGTATTTGTTCAGATTCTGTATCACTGTATGTTCCCCTTAAAAATAAATAAATAAATAACAGTCAGCCTGTCACCTAGCATTGATTATTTATCCATGGTTATTGTGGAATAATCACAATACCAGAAGCATTGCGTTGCCTACATTTAAAAAAAGGAATAGAGATTGGGAAGGGAGAGTTTTAGTCCTCCAATTGCCCTTAATCTCATAATACCACTCATAAATTTGTGAGTGGTAGAGCCACGCTGTAGACACTTGTCTACAGCATGAATGGGCCCGCTCGTCAGGGTCGTTACCACTGTCTCACAGGAAACCGACGTAAAGTAACAGCTTGCTGCGTTTCGTACAGTGAGTGAGACATCCGGAGGTCCAAATCCCCCTGCCCTTCCCAATCGCTTTTTTATCCCTTTCCTTTAAGTCGGCAACGCGCCCATGATTCTTTGGAGTTGTGGCCGTATATGGGCGGTGGAGATAATTTACCATCAGGTGAACCACTTGCTCGTTACCGACCTATGCCATAAAAAAGTAGGTATCACTTTTGTAATACTGTAAGACAATGGTAACGGTCCGGTCACGTCGAATTCATGTTGTAGACAAAACTAGCTACAGCACAATACTGCCACTCCCAAAATTTTCAGTTACATAAATAGCGTTGTAGTTAGCGTGTAAAAAAGTTGAGACATCAAATATTATTTCACCCACGTAAGTCCCCATTTTCCTTAACAACCTGATTTACTAACACAAACTGTATTAAGAAAACACAACCCAAAAACATGTCAAACTAGCATAATAAAGCACTAACATGATTTACACTAGATGACCATTTGTTTTTCAAACACCGCGTTGTCATAGCAACGCATGTACAAACTATACTTGCCCCACACAATATTCAACCTAAAGGTTAATGAATTAAAGTGTATTCTAGAGTGAATTGATGTTGACAGTGATATGTTATTCCGTGTAACAAAGGAAGGCGTATTGTTGGGAAATGTTAAAAGGTTGCGTGATAACACAAATGTAAATTCTTTATTTTAGGCCAAATTGACAGAACCTGCAGTCTGCCTAGCACATATAAGCGATCTGATAATAACTAGAGTTCGGGAAATATATCGTGCACTGTTTGATGAATGTACGGGTTCTCTACCTACCTTCGAATTATTTATATGGGATTAAAATCTAAGTTGTAAGGAATGATTTCTTACACAAGAAACGTTGAATGAAGATTCAGGACTTATATTGATAATACAAAAACACCCTTTGGGGTTTATGAACACTATTTTGACGGAACCATGATGTAAGTAAATAAAACAAATTATTAATAAAGTCAAAAACTTGAATATCCCAATCCACCATAGACAAAGTTAAAGGTTGAAGAGAGGGATGCGGGGTGGGGAAAACCTTTCGCATGCGCCCTCACCACCCGTCACATATTTCAGGCTTTGTGGATTTGTGGTTGCTAGACAACAAAAAGCAAATATAGTTTTGTCATTACCATAAAAGCTTGGATGACGGAGCTTTTATAATTCATGGGCTTTTGTATCAGGAAATCAGCGATTGACGTTAAATTGATGGGTTTGGAAAAAAATGTGAAGAGTAATTTGTTTATTTTATGGATGCATTAGTATGGATTGTATAGTCATTGTTTTTTTTACTTTATAGCTTTATTTTCCTTTACAGTTAATGATATTAGACAATTTTGACGTATAATACTGAAAGATGTGTTTTAGCGTCTTAAATCCTTTGACTAAAAACTCTGTGAAATTAAGTTCCGTAAGCATTTTACAAAATATTTTAATAATACTGAACACAAATAATCAATAGAAATGGCGTGACCCTACTGGAAGGAACTTTATTGAATTTTTATACCTAAGCTCACGCCTTTATTTCTGAAGGGGTAGGCAGAGGTGAAACTAGTGCGTCCACATTTCACCGAACTTATTTCTTTCCCATGATGTGATAGAGAGCGAGTCTATCGGCAATCCCAGGCAATTCATGTGTCATTAATATAAAAATTCATACACAAATTATGATTGCCCGACCTGGGAACTGAAACCTGACGGTTCTGTCTTAGTACGCTGCTAGCAGTAAAGCAAATTAATTTGTTATTATTGCACAATTCTAATTTTCAGAGAAGGTAATGGTGGCCAAAATGTACGAAGTGTCTAGTTTAGTCTACTCACTCAAAGCCCATATGTGTCCACTTTAGATTATGATTTATATCAAAAAAGTTAAAGGTGAATGCCACACCACCACTGGTTCCCTAGAAATATCAAGTGTAATGAATATTGTATCATCTACGAGAAATAGTTGATAGAATAAACATAGACTTTAAAGGAACTGATGAAGATTCTGTTTTCAACGCAGACGGTTTGGCGTGATCGAAAATAATTAATATAATACATATGGATGTGAGGCATGGGAATGTGTTCTAGACGCGATTGCTTATACGAGAACTTACTATATTAGAGCGTTTTGGTATTATCACAATTTTTAGCTACAACTTCATATACATAGCGAGATATGAACGTTGTATGATGACAAAGATTTTATTTTTATTTTTTATTACCTCGAATGATGAGAAGAGCAGGTCGCTCGTCTGATGGTAAGCACGCCTGCCCATAAACAGAAGCAATTCCACACAGAACTTTGAATTACAAAGCACTGTATGGCACTGGACTGTGCTCGTCACTCCGAGACAAAGTTTTTAAGTATCATAATGCTGAGAAATTTTACTGGCTACTATGTCCTTCAAACTGGAACACAACACAACTGTTGCTTGGCGGCAGAAATAGAGAAAGCGATGGCACCAACCCAGACGGCCTCTCGTATACAAGAGACCTACCATGTTGTAAAAAGATACAGATGTGTGTTGAATGTATCAAACATTGGATGGAAATCTTATAGTCTATAGAATGTATCAAACATTGGATGGAAATCTTACGGAACATTGTTTTGTTTCAGATCTTGAAAGGCGTCGATGTTGTCAGCATATGAGGTGCGTATTTTGAGATAAGAAATTAATATGCTATGAATGGCCCTTCCCAATATTCTCTCTATTAAGGTTTGCTTACTGGCAATAAATTTTTGACCCATTTTGTATGGAAGATCTGTCAAAATACTATTATATATATCACATATATATTACATAAACAGAGTGACTGATCTGGTTATTGTGAATGCAGAAGATAGTAAAATTAACTTTAGAATTACAAAGCTCATAGCGGAATATATTTCGATCACATCCAAAAACAATTATCCAATTATCTATCAGTTATTAAATAGCAACCAAGCGACAAAAAAATTCAGAAAAGATTTGTCCATTTAAGAATATTGTTTACGTGCATTTCATGATCACGTAGAACAACCTGAATTCATCCTAAACAAGAAACATTTCGCATAGAATAAAAACAAAATAAGTAATAGTTGCCATCACTCAAGTATTACCTACAAGTGTAAAAACCTCGTGACAGTTTCGGCAGTTAGTCACGGTGAGCTGGTGGTTTGCCGCAAATCACCGTATCATCTTAGCCTTACCGTTAATCGTAATCACAGAAGCCAAGCTGTGATGTGGTTTGACAAAATTTTCACAAGTCATTGATATCGTAGTGCGTAACTGTTGTGGGCTGTTTAATTTAAGTTAGCGGTGTTGCCAGTATTTTTACAGAGCATTCCACAATTACTGACTGATAAATTATATTCCTCAAGAATATATTATAAAATATAATAGAATCTTATCTCAATCTTAATCTTATTAAAGATAAGAATCTTAATCTTATTATATACAGTTTCATGTTTTTTTTTTATCGTAAATGCTGAAATACCCTCCAGTCACTACCGTATACAAATTACGTTGTGTCGTCTTAATGTGCTGATGTATTCTTTTACTTACATACACGTACTAGAAATTCCTAATATAATTTTTATTTAAGCTAAACATATGTATACGTTTAACGTTACACTGGAGAAAGACTTACAAAAAATTTAATAATTATTTTCCTACACATTTAAGAACTAAAATTCAATAACTTGTTAACCCAAATTATAATTTGTTTGAAGTTCTTTACTTAGCACTATAGCATCTCCATTGTTCAAGCAGTACCGAAGATTGATATTGATATCCTTAAGACCGTTGACCATGTTGCACCTTGGCACTGGGAGAATTCACAGGAGTTGGTAATCATACCCGTGAATTTCCCGATGCCTCAGTTTAACGTGGTCAGTCATCAAAGAGAAGAAAAGAAGATGAAGAACTAGTCATGCGAAGACCAGTGTTTTGTCAGCCGGTTTATATCCAGTTACTGTAGGCTGGCATAATTCTGGAAATCGTCGAGGGATGCAGCGTCTCTTGAAGGTCCACATTATAATATTTGGACTGCACTGTAGATACTTATTAAATGTAATGTAGTCACTTTGCCATGAAAATAAACTACATAATTTCTACAAAGCGGGTGTCAACGTACGAACCGTAACACAGTGGCTTCATAAGCAATAGTTTTACTCGGTGACTGGTGATGATTAACTGGCGAGGCAATCTAGCTCTGGCGCTTGGATTCATGAGCCGTGAGCTTCTTTATTTAAAACCACGTGTTTTTTATCGAGGGGAGAGTAACACACCAGTACACCAGATGATACAGTACTGTCTACATATAATGTCGTCTGTCGAGGGACGTTAAATCCCTCGACGATTGGCAGAATTAACTGATTTGGCAGCGATACAAGAGTGTTTTTTAACAATGAGCCTTAAAATCGCGACTTTACTCGGTAGCCAATCAACGCTTAAGTGATAATGAATAAAGGGTTCGATTTTTTCTTCTGTGGAATACTCGTACCTAAGGCTCTGTTGATTTCCAAAACTCAAACACAATAAATAACATACTCATAATTCAGAACCATGTATAATCAATCTATTGAGGGTAAAAAAGGCTGAATGAACTAAGTATGCCCAAGTATAATAATAATAATAATAATAATATTTATTTACTAAAAAATTACATACGTCATTTAAATCTACGATTATTCCACGAAAATGGGAACTTAACAATAATTACAAGACGTGAATAGATTGCTTGTGGTCCTCACACTAGGCAAAGCCTGTATCGTGAGGACCCTAAGTTTTCAGATTTATCCTTAAGATAATTACCAGAGTACGTCGGGCGACACGAGCAGTAATATTATTTCACAGTAGGAAAAAGGGATAAAAAAAATCAAAAATAAATAATTGTGTGTGTGTGTGTGTGTGTGTGTGTGTGTGTGTGTGTGTGTGTGTGTGTGAGTGTGCGCGGGTGCGCGGGTGTGCGTGTGTGTGCGTGTGTGCGTGTGTGCGTGTGTGCGTGTGTGCGTGTAGGAGTGTGTGCGTGTGCATGTGCGTGTGTGCGTGTAGGAGTGTGTGTGTGGCAAATTTATCGAGTGATTCTCATTATGATTTCAGTCTCATAATACGACAATTGTAATAACCATGACTTAATTTTTTTCTTACAGTTATGAACTGTGTCATTTTTAACGCTACAGTTTTTTTGTATATAATTATATATATACGGACCTAAAAAATGCATAAAACGTTGCGCAAATCGAGTATTTACTTTTACGGTCGGAGCTCTAAAATTTCGTTTGCTCTTTACATTTTCAACAGTATCAGAATTAAGTATTTTTCTATGCTGCAAAAGACCTACCTTTAATATAAATATTTGTCTTACATTCAATGCTTTAGCCTCTAGATAAAGGTTACGTGTGGAATGCATTTTATGTCTCTTTAACAAAACCTTTAAAACAGCTCTCTGTGCACGCTCTATTTCAAGCATTGAAGTTACACCTGCACCTCCCCAAGAAGTGATGCAGTATGCTATTATAGACTCACAGAGTGCTGTATAAACAAGTTGTATAGTTTGAGAGTCTGCAACATCACGGATTCGGTACATGACGTGTGTTAATCTCCTTACTTTAGAGGCCAAAACTGTAATATGATGCTTGAAAGACAGATGTTCGTCCATCGTTACACCTAGGTATTTGATAGTTTTCGTGCGCTCAATGACATTGCAATTACAATATCTAGGATCATCACATTGTGAATGAATTTTTAATGCAGTGAAGGATTTTGGTTCAGAAGCTTTAGTAATATGGAAACAAAGATATTTGGTCTTTTGACTGTTAATTGTCAAAAGGTTGTTATCTAGCCATTTGGTTGTGTTGTCAATTCCCTGTTGTGCCCAGTATAGTGTGTCCGACCAAGTGTTGCCATTAAAAACAAGAGCAGTATCATCTGCATAACAAATTATATTGGTATTCTTGTTAACTATAGCTGATAAATCGTTAATATAAACGAGAAAGAGTGTGGGTCCCAACACACTTCCTTGTGGAACACCATAACTAATATGGCGTTTATCGCTCAAAAATTCACTAACCTTAATACACTGTTGTCTTTTAGTTAAATAGCTCAAGAACCACTCCAGCGGCAGCCCCCTGATACCAAGACTTTCTAACTTTTTTATGAGAATAGGCACAGAAACAGTATCAAAAGCCTTTGCTAAATCGACAAATACAGCTATACATTTTTGTTTGTTATCTAAGTGTGAGGAGATAAGATTAGTCAGATGTGACACCGCATCCTCAGTAGAGCGCCCACGTCTGAAACCGTATTGATGCATAAACAGCTTATTTTCTATAAAATTTATTAGTTGTCTATTCACTATTTTTTCAAGTATTTTTGCAAAAGTTGGCAATAATGAAATTGGACGGTAGTTTTCTGGGCACGACTTAGGACCACATTTATGTATAGGGACCACGCTAGCCACCTTCCATACACATGGAAAAACTCCAGTAGATAGACTGAGATTTAAGATATGAGTCAGTGGCCTTGTAATTTGTTCCTTAACGTGTTTAACAAGTGAGACAAGAATCCCATCTATTCCAGGTGCACTGTCAGATTTAAGTTGGTTAATAATTTTATCAACTTCGTACTTGTTTGTAGGGTGTAAGAAGAATGATTGTGGACTTTGGCTTAATTTATGAGACCGCGCTATAACAGATTCTGTTTTACGCAGTTTTGTCAAAATATTTTGTGCAAGATTTTTTCCAACATTGACGAAGTATTCATTGCAGAAGTTTAAAGATGAAGGAATATCAGATTTGATTTTTAAAAGTTCTGATTGTTCTTGTTTTGTAGTGTCGAGGGAGCAAATATTTTTGATCGTTTTCCATAATCTTTTTGAATCATTTTTATTCTGCTGTAGTTCTTGACTTTCATACGATTTTTTTAATCTGTGTAGTAGGTCATTGCAGAAGTTTTTATATCTGTTATAAATGTGTTTTCTATCAGAATCTTTAGGGTGGTTACGAAGATCTAAATGCAGTTTATCACGATGCTTCATGCACTTGATTAGACCGGGGGTGATCCAGGGCTTTAGGGTGTACCTAGTACGACTGATACGTTTAGCTGTAGTGTGTTTGTTAATGATATTCTTCAGTATTGTAGTGAGTGTTTCTGCAGCAAAGTTTACATCTGAGCTAGAGTATATCATTGACCAATCCGTAAGCTTTAGGTCCTCTAGAATTGCTGATCTGTCTAATGTGTGGATAATACGGGTACATTTATGGTGTCTAGTACTTGCTGATGCTATTCCAAGAATAATCATGTTGTGGTCAGTGATGTCGGCCTTACAAACAACACCAAGGCTTTGATCAGTTTTTGACCGTATAAAAATATGGTCTAAGCAGGAGTCTAGTCTGGTGGGTTTATCGATTACTTGTCGTAAGTTGAGTTCCGCCATTTGACAAAGATAGTTAGAGGTTTGAGAATCATGGGTGGCTAGTAAATTAATATTAATGTCGCCCACCAGAATTATCGATTCACTACAATTTATGGAGGTAATAACCTTATGTAATGAGGATAAAAACTTGTTTGTGTTTTTGAAAGAAGGCGACCTATATATGCATAGTAAGTGTATGTCATGTAGTTTAATTGCCAAACATTCTGCTTCCTCGAGTAAGGGTTCACTCATACTTGCGCACCAATGAGATCTTACATATGCAACTACACCTCCATTTTGGTTGATAGTTTTCGTTGTAGTAAAGCGGATATAGCCTGGGATGTTAAAAAATTCTGCATTGTCTGAGAGCCAACATTCCGTTAATACAATGGCATCAAAAACTATTTCCAGTCTCTGTAGAGCAACTAGGAAAGCATTGAAATTATGTCGAATGCTTCGAATATTATAACTAATAATTTTGAAATTGTAGCTTTCGGTTAAGATTGTTTTGCAGTTTTCTAAGAGATCAATCATATGACACTGAATGCTCAGCGTGGGGTCAATATCATTTAAAATGTCTAGACTTGAAGGAGTCATGTTGGAAAATTACTAATCGAATGTTTGTTAATTAAACAGAGCATATCCTGAGCTAGAATCATTACAGGTTTGCAAGAACAATTTACGTAAAAAACGAAAACCACTATACTAAGTATTTTAGAATCCGTAGAGAGATGGTAGATCATGTAGCCACTAGTTTTATAAACCAAATTTGTTATGAGTAACGTGTGCATGTATGGATTAAGTAAAAATTGTATGTGCATGTATTGAGTAAGTAAAAATTGTATATGTGTTAGTGTAAAAGTGTCATGTGTACAGGTGCGGCACCGAATATTGAACAAAAAATAAAAGTTAAAAATATGTAAACAAAGAGGTAATAAACTGAAGAAAAAACATAATAAAGTTGAGTGAGGGATAAAATATTTTGTTTCACTGTGCTTCACCAGGCAGATGAATCGGCATAGGAGTAGTCTTGGTCGCAGCTCCAAGTTGCTTGTCCAAATCTTCCTGAGAAGGAATACGGATGGCGGGATTGTTTGGACCTTTGCGGACATAAATGTTTCCATTACGAATCCAGCAATATTTAAAGTTGTATTGCTTCGCACGATGCCTCGTCTCACGAAATAAATGACGATTATTTTTAGTCAGTCTTTCGTTAATGTATAGGGTAGAAGCAAGTCCTGGCACAATGTCGGAACTGTTAATGTTGCGTCTCACTTTGGCGGCTTTAATAAATTCCTCCCGTTTGAAGTGTCGTACCATCCTTAATATTACTGGACGCGATGTTTTGTTTTCATCTACCATATTTTCGCTGGATTTGCCTCTATGTCCAACTCGTGAGATGCTGTCTATGTCAGATTCAGATAGATCGATTCCAATTTTCTTTGCAGTAAGCATTGCAATATGTTGGAGATTTTCATTTGGTAGTTCCGGCAGGCCGATAAGCTCAATATCATTCTTTAGATTTTGTTGTTGGTTTTCATTCAGCTGAATTTGTAGTAAGCTTATTGAAGATTTTAATTCAAATATGTGTAGGTCTTTAGATGCAAGCTTTTTATCGTATTCAGCGATTGTGGTTGCCATTGATTGAGACACCAATGTTAGTTGAGATTTTAGGTCTTGAATGTCTTGCCGTAATAGTTGCAGGTCTTTATTTTGTGATTTTAGATCTATTATTTCTTCTTTTAGAGAGCGTAATTCTTCCAGAACATTTGTGAGTTCAGATGCCTCTGTATTTGGTTTCCCACGAGATCCTCTGATTAAGTTAATATTTTCAGTAGAAGTCGAGTATTCTTTCATTAGACCGGCTTGAGTTCTCAGTGGTGTATTAGAGTTGTCATATTTCGGTCTTGATGCGGCACATGATGGGCAAATCCATTTATCTTTATATTGTTGTAGTATGTTATAATAATGTTTTAATATCATTGTTCAAACATTGATAGCGTTGTTTTACATCCGGATAGACGACTTCCCATCTCATTGTTGTAAAAAACGGATAATACCTTAGGGTACGAGTGTGGCGTAAGTTATAGGGGATTAGATTATATAGTGATTAGATAGTGAACGCTTTTTAGATACGATGTGATACAAATGAAAATATGTTAAATTAAGTGGTAATGTATCGTAATAATTTAGTCTATAGAACACTTACTAATCTAAGTCTTGGTATGTTTAAATCGACCGGCGAGTCTGTAGTCCTATTCGATTCCTAGAGCCATGAAATCGGTAGGTCTTTCAATTTTACCTGATTGTACTTAGTTTGGTTCCCTAGGAATCTTGAAGTGAGCCAGTTTTAAAATATTAAGGTACCTACATCGTTTCTTTAAAGTGTATAAAAATACTGACCATATGAAGACTGGGAATATGAATAGGTGTTGTATGATACTATACGGATGTTTTACTATATCAAAGGCTAAAAACACCTATATCGGTGTTATAAAATAAAGTCTAATAAATGATTTATTTCCGAAATCAGTTTTTCTTCTTCCACCTGCCCTTATCCCACTCGCAGTGGGGTCGGTGCAACATGCTTTTTAGCAAGTATTACAGAAAGATTTGGCTTATAGTTTTTACGGGCCGCCTGCTTGACGTCAACCCCTCTAGTAAAAGCTTTAGATAATTTAATAGATTAAGAAAATTTTACTCGCTTACTTCCATAACTTGCACGTTACAAGAGTTAAGAGGAAACAGTTACGGCGGTATTGTTACTGATTTACTGTTGCTAATCATCGGTTATGCACTTGTAATCCATATGTAATAGATGAGCATTCCCCATAACGGTTGTTTATTGTTCAAACAATCGACGCTTTTGAGAATTGTGTTGTTAAATTTTATCATGAGAAAATTGCTCTTGAATTAGGTGTTTTGATGGCAGTGCGTTATCACTACAATTTCCTGTTTGGGAGTAGTAGTATTATATTTTATAACGAATAGGCAAAGGTCACCTGATGGTAAATGACCTCCACAGTCCATGATCATCCATAAAACTAGAAGAATCATACGAAATATTTATTGTTTAAATTATTTGGGCGTGTGGAAATCTTAACGTATGAAAGGCGACTGCAGCCACTTCACTACAATTTTTGGTAAAATAGTGGTACTAACCTCACCAGTTCTCTCAGAGGAGTCGACATCAGTCGATACGGCCGGTCATAAAACTAAGCCAAATATTTATGTAACATGTGTTAAAACCATGTTACACCGACCCCACTGCGGGTGGGATAAGGACAGATGGAAAAAGAAGAGGATCAAAAAGTAATACTATCTTAAAAAATTCGTGACGAGTTCGATTAAACAATAGAGAAGTGAACATATGGATACAGTTGATAAAAATCATGTGTCGTCGACCAGGCTATGGTTTTTGTGTGCGCACTGTATTCCGAGACAATGCTGGGATCCTTGTATCATTATATCTAAGTACGCAATTAAGTACTGTTGCTAGATAAGGGCTAATGGTATTATAATGTTGTTTGTATGGTCTTTAAAAAGATGGGTCTAATTGTTTACATTTAGAACTAAATTATGATTTTATTTATAACTATAGGTAATTATGGTCACTCGCCCGGTGAGTTTGAAATACTTACCCACATACATACGGTGGTGCATGTTTAATACTTAGGCTCAGTGACCGCAGTATGCCCTATAAAATTATGGGCACTCACCCAGGTGACTCCCAACCTCCCCTTATAATCACCCCTGACCCAGCAATACTGTACATACGTACACTTCTGCCGCAGCAGGATAACCATATTACTCGTAGAAATTCTGTACCGAAGTACACTTCTGCCGCAGTATTCTAGCACTTACCGTTAAACTCGACCTTGCAGCACTAAGAACACAATCCACAAACTACACTGTCCACTCACAACAGAAAAAGAACCTCTTCGCCCTCCGTTAAGTTAATCACTTCAACTGATAGTTTATTGGTTATATTTACAATATTACTACTTTACAGTCCACAACCCCATGTCAGGATTCTCTATAGACCGTTCTCTAATTATAACTCAAACCACTAGAACCGAATAATAAACCAGCATAGCTACTGCGTAATGAACACTAGGACTATCAACTGAGCACTGATCTTAGTGAATTGACTGACCGCTCGCAAAAGACCTCCAGTTATGGCGACAACCTCTTTTATACCATTTAACTACCCTTCCACAACTATCTCGCACCATTATTATTACAGTGTACCCAGCGTTGCTTTCTCAGACACCCTCAATATACCAATATTTACAGAATACACAATATACAAGTCTTCACGGGCCATGGGGGATTCTCCGAGTATTTGAATCGTTTCAAGTGCAAGAGCCCCTCATGCATCTGTGACCCAGCGGCCACAGAAGACGTGGTTCACGTGTTGACTGAATGCCCAATATACCTGTATCAACGAACTAATCTTGAAATAGAGATTGACAAGATTGTAAGAAAAGATAACCTGAGCGGTATGTTGGAAGATTGTGATATTAGATATAAGTTCTTAAAATTCTGTAAACAATTAGCATGTAGTGTTGTGAAACGGAACAAATAAAAAGGACAACTACAGTATGTAATATAAGATTATATGTTTCTAGTTGCCACTGAAAAGCCGGTTTTTTGTGATGAAGACACGCTATTATTAAGATCGTATTTTTGTAATTTTTTAATAAATCAGATAAACACTGTATTATAGTATGTCTAATGTATGTTAGAGTTAGATTTTTTATTATAGGCATACTAAAAGTTGTACAACCCAAATTTTTTATTGATGAGTTTTTAAAATAATGGCATGTGAATTCTTCAGGTAGACAATCTCTGAATTAAAAGTATCAGAGGGAGCAGACGGGGGGGAGTCCCCCAATAAATAAAAAAATACATCTACTATTCGTGTTATTTGTTGTGATATTTGGCGGAATTATCACAATATCGGGTACAATTGACATTCCCAGGCATCTCATGTAGGTATGTGAAACATAAATTGTGAAAACCGTCTCTTCTATACCCTAAAATAAACAATTATTAATAAATGTAACCCACATAAAAACACTTACCTCTAAATCACTTAATAAATCATTTAAAATGGCGGAAAAAGTGAATACCGATGAATTAAAGTGTTATTATGTAAATCTAAGGTTAGTTCAGAATCGATTCTGAGAACTCAATGGTGGGAGCAATTTAGCTCGTGCCGACGGACCTATAATTTCGATGCCGCGATTTCTTAGAACATTTCATGTTAGAAGTTGAATTGTTTAATAGGTAGGCGCCAAGTCGGGTAGCTTTGTTACGCAAATTAGGTACGTCACTTGTTTATGGCTCTAACATAGATATAGATAGAAATAATATAAAAGCAGGAGGGTGTAAGTTGTCTAATTATGTAGTAATTTAGGTATATTTTTGTAATTGGATTTTGAGGAGCGCATCTAACATTGATTTATCGCTTCATTCTGTTGGGGCCTCCTTGGTCTCTATGTTACGAGTATATTCTTTAAATCTGAGGATCGCCTCTATTACCTCATTGTCTCCTTCGTCGGCGGTATCTAGAAGAGAATATCTCCGCACTTACATAGTACTTTTTAACCGACTTAAACAAGGGGTTCTGTATTCGACCCGTACCTATATATTTACTTACTCTTGTATTAAACGTTAGGATGTTTTCTGTGGTAGTTTATTACAATAGTTCTACAATACATTGCATATGCATTGGCGTACTTTATTGGGACTCCTTCGTCGCTCTTTGCGTCTGTTTTCTTATTTGCTTTCAAGCTTTATTTACGAGCTGTACTAATATGATTTTAGGTCAGCCGTAAATACTAAGTCAAAATATCCTTTGTGCAATATATACTTATAAAAATCGTAGAGCGCCAACCCTACATTAATGTGGAGTAAAGGTTCAAAAATAAAAATTGTTAAAATCTTCAAAAAGAATATTTTACACGACAGTGTTTTGCTTCGAGAACAATACTTAAATAAAGATTTTTTGTTCCAATAACACGCAATCAATACAAAACTTAAATGTACTGACAGAAAGACAGCCTAAGACGATACAATACTTAGTGTTCAATGTAGAGGGAATATTTAAAAGCCATTTGCGTGATTGTTAAAAGCAATTATTTATTTTTATTTAATCTACAAACTACTTAACTACTTTATCTTTTTTTATTAAATCAAGAGTAATTTGGTCGGCGGGATGCATCTGCTACCGATACTCCGTCCATTTTATTCGCAAAGATTATAAACCTGCATTTCTTTGTTTACAAGGCTTGTTATTTATTTTTTGTTTCACTACACATAGGCATAAAGATCGGACAACATTGTATTTTGTTTCGTTTTCCTCAACACAAACTGTTACTGACGCATTATAGTTTGATTTTTTTATAAAAAAGAAATATATTGATTGTACTGTTATTAATTTGTTTATGATTCCTATTTTATTAAGACTTTCTATTTAAAACGATAGATTAGAGTTAGAATAATCCACTTGCCACCAATAAATAAGCTGAATTTGAACTTGTAATCGAAACTTCCAAGCATTCGACTAAGCTGTTATTACAAGCCACGTAAGCACAAACAAACTTAACTGATTTTGAGTATAGTAACAAAATTTACATTTATAAACATGTTATCATTCTTATTTAGATGTAATTAAACAATGTATTTGTTAAGTTGATTTAATTTACGTACCTAAATGTTATGAGCTTAGAAAAAGCATATCATTGTTTCGGGCTTAGAAACAGCGTGGTTTCGCCACCATGTTGGAAGTTATGTTGGTGATACTTCACGTTCGTTTGTGGAGGATAATTCCGCACGTCCTTGCGTGCTGGAGGTTGCGGCACGGCTCCTGTTATTACGCAGCATCGGGTAAGGGCTGCTGATAATTTGCCTGTTACCCGTTCAGTGATGGGATTACACGCTTTCGATTAATTTTATCGGCTTTTATTTTATTTAGAAAGCATTTTTTGTCCGTGAATAGATGTACGCAGCGATTGTATAGATTAATAATAGAATAAAAAGTATGTTGACCGGCGCTTATGATTATATAGACTGTGCTTGGCAAAAACTTCAAGCAGTTTTAATAAGGTATTTTAAAATATAAGTATGCCCCTAATATATTTGCGATTAACTGCAACTGAAAGAGGTATAAGCAATGTAGTTTATTATCATGAGATCAGATAAAATTATGTGATTAAAAGATACACATGGTCTCACACACAACAAAGGATGCTCAAGATCGGGCAAAGTGGAAACGTTTACGTTGGAAGGTGAAACCTTGCACTTAGCAATGATAACGCTAGGCATATGGAAAGAATATCGTCGAACAGCATTTCTCATACTGATAAGATGCTGCTTAAGACTACTCTAACCTATTTTTACAGCCAGGAATACTTTTCAATGTCAGCAACACAATTTTTCACAACGCTATTATAAATCGTATACGCAAAATATTTACATAGGTGAAGTGATATTTAAAAATGTGTTTAACAACTATTTCGTGGAAGAATTTGCTATGACATAACATTTATCTCATAAAAGGTTGAATTTATTATAAATCGATAATGTAACGTGTACATCCCTCGCTGTCACGTAACAGCCAATCAGCGGAGGGCGTCGCGCGAACTGCATTACGCCTATTATACACCTCTCGGACACTACTTCATTTGAATTTGTCTGTTGACGTTAGAAATACACAATTTCCCGTTAAAATACATACAGGACACCTGCTGAAGAGCTAATAACCGTTGGAAGGAACCGGTTTTAGAATACACCGCACCTTGACAACGTTATTGGGACCAACATTTAGATTAGCAAAACATCTTCAACATAGAGTTGCATGTTTTCTTTTGCGTCAACCCTAATTTTAGGTACTAGGTACCACCCTATTTAGTACACTTAAGTCACGCGTCTTGAATTTTTGATGAAGCAGATCTTGGTAGCTATTCAAACTCACTGTTTTATCGTTTTGGTAGGGCAACTCGCATATAATGCGCTGATACGAGTTTACAAATACCAAGACTGCTGAGAAGATTTACATGATCAATCAGGCCAAACCTAGTTTTGATGCAAAGCCTACAGATAGAATCAGCATTTATAGTGGAGAATCTTGTAGTATGTCTCTTTACATTTTTATGGCTTGAATGATGAAACGAGCAGGTCGCTCGCCTAATGGTAAGCGCCACGCCTTTCCATAAACAAACGCATTACACAGAACCTTCAATTACAAAAAAGCGCATGGCATGGGACTGCGATCGTCATCCCGAGACATAGGATGTGAAATCTCATAATTCCCAGTAATTTTTTGGCTTCATTGTCCTTCAAACCGAAGCACAACAGTGCTTACACTCTGCTGCTTGGTGGCAGATAAAGACAAAGCAGTATAATGGAAAATCTTGTAGTCTTTCTCGAGCATGGTGTAACATAAAATACCTATGTGTTGAGACTTCTTATGTCATAAACTAAAAAGAATTACAGTGTAAGTATATACTACTGATAGGTACTTATAAAGTGAAGTGGAGCGCAAAATATGATGTTATAAGCACAATCAATTATCACTGTTAACACATTCAACGTAATAATTAAACTAATTGTATCTTGCCGTCTCTTTTTCGCATTAGTAAAACGCCGTGCTGTCTTATTTTCACCACTCCCTAACCCAGATAAGTGCTAAAAATTGTGAATTTGGGCGCCATAGTGGCGCTACACTACAAAGACTCTTTGTTATGTGTTCCGTTGTGAATATTTTCAAAAATCTTACTTTCTTAATCGCCAATCTAGTGTCAAAGTTTTCAATCCGCCCGAAGGCCTCCGACTTGGCTTAACAACTGATATCATCAGGTCTAATCGATGTTCGATTAAAGAGCCAATGATTCTGTCGTATCGCCGAACGATCGTCTAATGGCCAAAACGATGAACATCAATTTATGACGTCACATGAACTTCATTAAAACCGATTTATTTGAATTTATTAATGCCGCCCGCGGGCGATTAATCTGAATGGACTTGAACGCCGGCAGAGTTGATGAAGTTCGGCGAACTAGCCGGTACCGCCCCAGTTGACAACAATAGGGACCGACTTTTTACGTGCCCTCAGAAGCAAGAAGCTCAGTTGAAATACCACTAAGCGGTCACCCATCCATGGACTGACCGCGCTAAGAGTTGCTTAACTCGCTTATCCTTTACTGATCATTGAGTGCAACTGGCTATGAGTTATTTTTAAAGCATTGGCCGGCAACTGAGCATACCAAAAGAATTATGGGCGCGTTGCCGACCTTAAAAGAAAGGGATAATTAGGGATTGGGAATGGGAGGGGGATTTGGGCCTCCGGATATGTCACTCACCGTACGAAACGCAGCAGCAATATGCTACTTTACGCCGGTTTTCTGTAAGAAAGTGGAAACCGGACCCGGACGAGCCGGCCCATTCATGCTGTAGACAAAAGTGTCTACAGATTGGCTCGACGAGTGCCTCGTATTTTTCTTAATCACGCTTTAAGCACTTTTGTATACAACATGAAAAAATCGGCTTGACCAACCGTAGTAGGTACCACTATCTTGCTCTTGTTATTCTAAAATGATGGAAAACAACGAATCGAATCCCTACCAATAACTTTCTTTCTGCCTGGCGTTATTTCGGCTGAATATCAGGGTCCGCCTTCTCGTAGGTACCATAGATTTGACGGTATTTGGTTCTATATGGGGCAACCCGCTGTCTGACCCCCACAACCCGCAACGGGAACCAATTTTGCCTTGCCATGGCCGAAATCCGGTACGATGAATATATTCTTCATTAAAGGCAATTTTATCTATGGTAGGTACCATTAGGTGACCCGCTTGCTCGTTAGCCCTGCATATTGATGGAACTTTTGTGTCAACATGAATAGTATTTTTCAACGTATTATCTATACCTGACCCATATAATAAGCTAAGCAATTCTTGTTCAGAGTAACAGTATATCAGGTAAAATCGTAGGATGTTCATTAGTCATCGAAATCAGTATAATTTAAGTAACTGACAGTTAAGCGAACAAGTTACGGGCAGGATGCTACCGTTTTGTATTTCCCATTTTCTAGCTAACTTGCACAAAATATATGCTGCACATATTAATAGTGAGTTTTAACATACGCTGAGTGAGTATGCCTGTAAGTCCTAAAGGCATACGTAGTGTACCCAGTACACCCACATTTCGCAGAGCTTATTTCCGTCCCATGATGTGATAGGGGGCGAGTCTATCGCCATACCGGGCACAATTCCAGACTCCGGGCTGATACTAAGAATTTCGTAATAAAAACCTAATATAAATTCTAGCCGACCCGGGAATCGAACCCGTGACCTCAGCACAGCAGTCGTACCATGTAAGCATTACAACTGCCCAACCGAGGCAGTGGATTTACCCTCAAAAAAAACTGTCTAAAACTCCGATACGGCGCAGTTGTAATAAATACTCAATTCAAGGCCTGGCCTCAATCAAGGCCTGTTGAGATATGCGACCAAGACAAGCAACTGGGACACACAACGACAGCGACTATTTTCATCCAATTTTATACAAAACGGGCTTGTCGCTATCGCCTGACTTATGAGGCACGACACGCGTCGCGGTCGCCCTGTCTCGTTCGCGTAGGTACTTCAAAACAGTTGGTAGATGGAAAGTGAAATCAGGCAAAACTTGATTATTTCTTAAAAAATATTGAGCAAAACAACTCAAACTACTACTCATTAAAAAAGACATGGGTATATCGATCTATACATTGCTGTGAATAATGAATATGTGCGAAAATACAGAATAATTTCCGCCTCCTGCCGAACACCCATCTGAAAAGAAATTCTGGCTCATATTGAAATATTTAGTAAAATATTTGTTTACAATATAGGCAAACTGTATTGAACTAAACTAGTGTATTTTTCCACAAAATCTGCTCACGTAACATTAAAATTATGTCGGCATACTCACCGAGGCGTGGTACGGTCGACCCAAATGCCAAGGGGTAGATAGGGGAATATATGGGGTGTAAAATTGGGGTGGAAGGGGCGAGGGTGATAACCCTAATGGGGGCTAGTCACGAACTCTATACTCAAATTGCCAAGCCTTTGGAGGTGAACACATATTATTACGTCTAGTTTTTGCCGGAGGTAATTTCCAAAGAAGTTTCATGGTAGTGATGTTTTAAAACAACATGCATAAGCTCACGCCAATTTTCCCGAAGGGGTAAACAGAAGTGCACAACTAGCGTATTCACAGATATCTGATCTTATTTTCGGCTCAGGGTGTGATATGGGATGAGCCATACCGGGTACACATTTCATTCTCGGAAAAAAATTCAAATCGAAATCACAAACATAAATTGCGAATGCCTGACATAGGATTGGAACCCCGGACCTCACCGGTTTCTCAGCTAAAGTACATGGCCAATGAAACCAAAAGACTATTAATTGACCATTAACCCTGGGACCAATAGGAAAATACCATTATTTGTATTATCATCCACGTTAAAGCATTCTAGTATCGAAATAACATTCAATTTGAATGTAGGTAGAGACTCGTTGAGCTTCACTATTCGGTGTCACCAAAAATGCGTGCCACTGTCGAACCTGGCGCACAGTAGTTACAATTTGGAAAATCTGTATTCTGAAGACTAACATTATTTTCTATACGTTCGCTCCTGCTGACATTAGATTGGCCACTAGTCTCAAGAAATTAAATTACTAGGTATATAATAGCCAAGTGGTCAATAAACGACTATGGATAGGGTAAATTTTTAATTTATTTAGGTATTAGAATTGTTTAACAGTTTTTCTTTAAGGTTTGCGTGAACTAATAAATTTAAATTGCGTCATGAACACGCTATTCGACCATTTGCCGTGTTTGTGTTTTATTACAGAATAGATTTTTACACACATTTTATGTTTGCTTTTAATGCATTTTTAAGGTAAAGCTTTAGGGGTTATATAAAAGTATAGACCCATTTACGAGTATATGGACAGTTTATCAGAGACAGAGGCGATAATATTATAGAAAACTCTGATAACAAGGCTTGGTTATTCAATTTGAAGACGAGAATCGTATGATGTGGTTTCGTAAACCTAATTTTTCTGTATTCTTTATAACGTACAAAAAAAAATCAGAGGGGCTAGCACGGAATCGTAATGTAAAGGTATCGACGGCTCGATAGATAATTCCTTAAATATCATTGGTCTATATTCCATATATATTAGTTTCTTTTACGTACGACAGAGGCGCTGTACCAAAATCTCATAGAAATTGTTGTCGATGACAGCTCGAATAACTTTTAGCAAGTTTTCGTGCTAGCCCCTCAGATGGGGCCGTGAAAAATACACACGAAAAGAAAACTTGTTTCAGTTACCTGTCAAAATTGTAATAGCAAAACTGTTCTTTGTCCAGTGTTTAGTTACACATGCATACGCTTACGCCTATATATACGAAAGCGTAGGCAGAGGTGCAACTACTGTACCCACGCTTAGTCAAGCTCCGTCGCATAATATAGGTAGCGAGACTAACCATGTCAGACACATAATCCAATTCTGGGCAAACCATGTCCAACCATTTCGAAGCAAAAAGCTCAAACACAAATTTATAGGTAACTAGCTTTTGCTCGCGGCTCCGCCTGCGAATAGAGCCTTTAACCGAGATAAAAAGTAGCTTATTACGTCTCCAGTGTCCCATCTACCCTCTGTCTCTAAAATTCATCAAAATCGGTTCAGCGATTTAGGCGTGAAAGCATAACAATCAAACTCACTTTCGCATTTATAATACTAGACTAGACTTACTAGGATAATTGTTATTGCTCTACCTGGAATTCGATATTATATCTTCTTCTTCTTTTTTGATTAATGGCGACGAGCATAGAGTGTAGCTATTCCGCCAATGTCACGTGGTTGGTGAAGATAAACGAAGGAGATTGGTATTATTGAGTTTCAAGAGTGTTGAAGAATAAATGTTATTTCACAGGTAGAATTTTGAAAAGAAAACTCACGGTTTTTTTTAGCTTATGTACGCTGTCACTGTCTAGTGGCCCATGAGGTGGTATTTCCCATAAAAATATTATATGGAATTTTATTATGGCACATTTTTATTTATTAAAACTTTGAAACAAAATATAAAAAAAATATATATAAAAGACACGTACAAACGGCGATTTATTATAGACAACCTTTAGCAAACAATTGATATAACTTTAAGTAAGACTATGGCTTAATTAGAATATAATTTCCATGTAATCCTCCTTTCCTAGTCATTTACAGTCTAAAATGCACCAAGTTCCGAAGTACGTACGGACGTACCTACCTAAGCGTTCTATGTTAAACCTGTAAATTGCATTTGCAATAGTATTTCTCAAATAAACCGGGCGATGTCGTTAATGGGGTGGGGCTAACCCGCAGTGCCAGGCGCGGACGGGCGAACTTTGTTTTGTTAGGAAAGTTTACCTAAGCTTTTATGGGCGTTGGTTATAAAAGCTCATGCAAGTTTGTTATGGGTTTTTCTGCATAGGTAGGTCAGCTTTCCTAGACACAAAGTACCTATACTTAAAATAAAAGATGATTTAGTTATAACGATCAATATGTTGATTAATGGAGTGCGGGTTCGATTTCCAGTCGCAAGATTTGGACAAGAGAATAGAACATAAATGTGTGATCAACATGTAATCTTTTCGCAAACGGCGATTTCTTCCAGTCAACTTAGAATCTTAGCAATATAATGCAATGGTGTTACCTGTTATTCATGTCGTTTAATTAAACACTAGCCACAAACTACAAATAAACATAACTAGGTACTAGATAAAGGATCTATGGACATTATCTTAGTTTCCATAAGTTTTTCTTTGAAAAACATAGTATCCCTGACTTATAATAATAATACCTACTAGCCCTATATTATATACGACCCACTGCTGGGCACGGGCCTCCTCTACTGAATGAGAGGGGTTAGGCCTTAGTCCACCACGCTGGCCTAATGCGGGTTGGCAGACTTCACATACCTTCGAAGTTCTTATGAAGAACTTCTCAGGTAAAGGTTTCCGATGTTTCCTTCACCATTAAAGCAAGTGATAATTAATAATTAATACACACATAACTTAGAAATTCAGAGGTGTATGCACTTGGGGCTGGTTTTGAACCTGCGACTTTCGTCTCGACAGGCCATACCACTCCCTGCTGAGCTATTACTGCCTGACTTATATTAATGTTAATTGGGGCACAGATTTTTTGAAATACCGAAGTTTATTAAACCATTAACTCGTATTGAATTGTAACACTATGTACCCATGTACATAGTGATTACATGTACCATTACTGGGACAGATCTGGGAGTTAATACCTATTGACTTATTTTTCCATGAAAATCCGTCTAATTTGGTTATTTCTATATGTTTATCAAAACTAACATTAGAAGACTCGACTCGTTGCCTATGTCAAAAGTAGAGATAAAGTAGAGAAAAAAATATTTTTAATATCTCTGTAATATTTTGTCTACGAACTTTAACATGACGTCACTATCGTTCGACATAATCACGGAGAGGTAAGTCATGGAAAATAGAGAAGTTGTCCAATGTAGGAATCGAAATCAGCCCCAATAAAGCGAATATACACTCCTACCTTGATTAATAAAATATTCTTCTTCAGGTGACCATGGAGGCATCGTCTTCGGACTACAGCGACGAAGAAGTGGGTGTGCTGGCTCACGGGCAGAAGCTGTGGGTGCGAGGCGTCAGATCTCACACCACTTGCGCTGACATCGTGAGGGCATTGCAAGACGCACCCGAAGGTATATTTATGATAACACCCGACAAAAAAGAGGGTCAATAGGTATAAGTTTGATCCTTTGTCTCTCTATATGTATCTGTGTCATTATAGCGCCTATACTAATGGTCGGTCCTTAAGCTGGTTTAATAGAGATGGTTCTTAGCAACGTTTGAAGAAAATCTATTTAGCAATCAAAATTAAAGATGTTTTTCCAAGTTATGTCGAGGGTTTTATATCGGTTAGTTTATACACTTGTCAACAGTACCAATTATTAAGTACCAACATCCAAACAATAGGTATGTTTAGTTATACTTAATTATTGTCCCAGGTGGAGGGCTAAGCGAGCCAGGCGAGTGGGTGTTAGCAGAAAGGTGGCGAGGTGTAGAGCGGCCGCTACCACCAGATGTCCCCGTGCTGCATGTTCTGTCTGCGTGGGGAGACGCTCGGCATGAGGTAACAAATCTCCGGTTATAAATGTTCGCTTCTACAGAAGTAAAAATTCCACTGTCGGTCTCTTGACAGCTCGATCCACACAAGTTTTCCATAGGTACTAAAAATACCTACAGCATTAGCCCGGTATATTTACCATTCGGTGACCGTGTCCGTTTACCTTCCGTTTTGTAAAACACTTTACACTTTTGTTTACTTCGTTCGTAATTTTGTATTTAAAATGTCCTTCAAGACCTCAAAGAGGAGTGGTACGGACTGCCGAAACGAAAGCCGCAGGTTCGAAACTAGCCCCAAGAGCATACACCATTGAATTTCTAAGTTAGGTGTTAATTATCGCTTGTTTTAACGGTGAAGGAAACATCGTGGGGAAACCTGCATACCTCCGACTTGGCTTAATGACTGCTATCAGTTGATAACAGCCGGGACCGACTTTATACGTGCCCTCCGAAACAGGGAGACGCTCAGTTGAAATACCACTATGCGGTCAACCATCTGGAGACTGACCGCGCCAAGTGTCGCTTAACTTGCTAATCGTTTACTGTTCAGTGAGTGCAACTGGCTATGAGCGCTTCGATTAATGACACATATTTCGGCGTTTTACAAAATTCTACTCCTAAGGGGAGAAACTGCATGAGAAACTTTGTATGCGAATACTATTTTTCGTTTTCAAGACAATAAAAGACACAAAAGCTAGTTTGTTATAAAACCTTACACTGACAAAATCCCCAATGGAATGAATGAAACTTCATAAAAGTCTGTTGTATAGGTGCGCCTTTCCTTACGGCGTGTATCAAGCGGCGGTGAGGATGACTCAGGGAGGGACAGCGACGGGGGCAGCCGAGGGGGGACGAGACGACGGAGACGGAGGGAGGTCAGAGCTGCCACACCACCTCCCAGAGCAAAGAGTGAAGACCCAGCCGCTAGGCTCGTCTCCATCATACAGTACCAGAGCAGGACCATACACCAACAACTCGACAAGTTAAGGTTGGTTACCTATATTGCATCTTTGTTTGGAATTGTGATTTATTCTTTGTATGTGTGTTATTCTTTGTAATAATAGTGTTAATTCTGCTGAAAACCCTAAATAGATAATATATATATTATTGTTACAAAAAGATCCCGTATCTGTTTATAACTGATCCTCTAAATCTTTTAACCTCCGTAGCAAATTCACAAAACTTAATTATCATTTACAGAGAACAAGAAAAACTAATAGATCAGCTAGAAGACCAGACACACAAAAGTCGAATGGAGAAACATGGGTCCAACTACTTGCTAGAATCATACCTTCGTGACCTTGGGAGATGCAGTGAAGTAAACGACAGTCAAGCAGGCAATAGCGATAGCGGCGTCGGCGTCGGCAGTGGTACACCACCTAGACGGCACACCAAACACAAATCTAGACGAGAGCGACATCTGATGAGAGAACACTACTTCACAAAGGAACTCACCGACATCTGCCAAGTAAATTCAGAAAGATTAAAGCAAACACAAACCGACACAGACTCTGACGCGTCAGCTGACGAACTTTCTAGAATACGGGAAGAAATAGAGCTACTAGAAAAATTGGCAATCGTCAACAAAAGACTACATCGAGAGGAAGAGCTAGTAGTCAGGCTTACAGCAAAAATAAAAAGATATACAGAGGAGAAGAAAGCAAACAGTTGCGAAAATGTGTCACAAGTGACTATACTATTGGGAAAAATAGAAGAGGAGTTAGGGACGACAACGAAACAGATGCAGGACAACGCTCTAGAGCTAGAAAAGACTAACCGGGAGATAGAATGTAGAATGAAGCTACTTGATGAGCTAACCCTGGAACTTGAAGAGGAAGAACTACAAAATGCCGTGTTGGAGAAACAGTTGAACGAAACCTCAAGTCGACAACCAATTCTCTTACAAGACAGCTACGTGCCTGTTTTAGAACAAGCTAATTTCTCATATGAGCCTGGTTACGTGCTAGACACACTTGTATGACAAATGCTAGAATTAGCGAGTTTGTTCCAAAGATATTCGAAATTACCAGTCTCAGTGAAAGCCGAGTGTTGTATCCCAAAACGAAATGATCCCTCCCAAAATTGTATATATTCTATTAAACGTAGATAATTTTAAGTTGTCTTGTATAATTTACGTCACTTGTAACAACATAAAATGGTGAATTAAATATGTGACATAATTTATACGCGACCTAAAATAAATTTTGTCCAAATATAGTTATTATAAACTTGTTAGTTTTGTTATTTTATTGTAATAAAGGTGTATGTCTGTGATGTCACAAACCCATTTGATTTTAGAGGATACAGCCACATAATATCTGAACCTCGTAGCGTCTGCACTCACGTCGCATCGACTCGCCATACGCTTACAGTATAATTGGGTTGTTTTAATTTTTTTTTTATACGCAACATAAAATAATACGAATTGTATATATTGGCATAGATACTTAATACAAAGGAAAGATTGCTGATTACGAAGAACGCCCCGTGGGCATAAAAAAACGTTACTAGATGGCGTTACGCGGCTCACTACAAATATATTTATCCTGAAATTAAGAAATATCGCATTTTGTTGTTCTGGTTCATTATATTTATTTATTTTGAGAATCAAAATACAACATCTTCATTAAATCCCTTCCGAAAATAGCAAATTGATAAACAGGTAATTTTATGATTTGATTCGTTGAACATGAACCAACCTAGAGCACAATTTAGTATCCTTAAGTCCGGTAGATGGCGCACATTTGAAAATGTACACTTATCTTCTTTTGATCAAAATTTACGACTATTGTAAATTGAGAATAATAAAAAAATTGTGACAATAAAGTAAAATGACTGCCTCGGTGGCGCAGTTGTAATGCCTACGCGTTACGACTCAGGCTGAGGCTGAGGTCTCGGGTTCGATCCCCGGGTCGGGTAAACGTAATATTGGGTTTTTATATTACGAAAAGCTCAGTATCAACCCGGAGTCTGGAATTTGTGCCCGGTATGGCGATAGGCTCGCCCCCTATCACATCATGGGACGGAAATACGTTCGGCGAAATGTGGTTACACCTCTGCCTACTCCTTCAGGGATTACGGGCGTGAGTGCGTATGTATGTATACGTTCATTAATGTGTGGGTTACACAAACATTTGTCTCGGTGCGGGAATCGAACCATCAGCCTCTCGCTTCACAGCCCACTCGCCCACTGCGCCACGGAGGATGAAAACTAATTTGGATATGCTAAGTCTAATTCAGATTACTCAGAAGTTGCATCGGTCGAACACGCTCACTACATTAATTTTGGTGGTTCTGTAAATGCTAAAATTACGAATCTGTAAATTTTAGGTGCAATTAGTAATTAAAATATTAGAAATCAGACATTATACAACCTGTAAATTCTTGGCCGTTCTGAAGTGACTTCTACCGGGTTATAAGTCCACACCTTTCATCATGCGACGCCACTCGTACCTGACTTTAGGCCATCCAAGTTATTTTGCGTATTCTATCAATCGCTTAATGGGTGCCTTTGAAAGTGCAATATACATACGCACTCACGCCTGTATTCGGCGGCGGGGCGGGAGAGGTGTAACCCCACATTTCGCCGAGCGTATCTCCGTCCCATGATGTGATAGGGGGCGAGCCTATACCTAGTGCAAATATATGAGATTAATATTATTTTTATAACTATTCCCCTGTACTCTCATATTTGATTGATCATAAATACCTATAAAAAATAAAGTGGTTTCGATGGATTTATATTAGGGTAATATTCAAATGTATGCGTTGAGGCACAAAAAGCACTCCGAAAAAAGGCTTTTCTAATGATATATTATGATGGCAACATATACATACGCACTCACGCCTGTGATCCCCGAAGGGGTAGGCAAAGGTATAACCAGTACACCCACATTTTGCCGAGTGTATCTCCGTCCCACGATGTGATAGGGGGCGAGCCTATCGCCATACCGGGCACAAATTCCAGACTCCGGGCTGATACTGAACATTTCGTAATAGAAAAACCCAATACCACTTTACCCGACCCGGGGATCGAAACCGAGACCTCAGCGTTAGCCTCAATCGTTACGCGTACGCATTACAATTGCGCCACCGAGGGAGTCAACATGTTATTATGTATAATGGGACCAGTGCCATCAATTATTTTCTAACCCATATAAAATGTGTTACAGAAATGCATGGTAAAAAATTTAAACAACGTACCGGATGAAAGAGAACTTTCCGTGTGTGAAATGAAATTAGCGGGAAATGTTTAATGTCTAGAATTTTATTAGATCCGGCACATAAACAGTCAATCAGGTGTGCTTAACGACACTTAACTACAACCACACCTTTCTGTAACACGTCGTATATCAAACATAGCATATCTGCAGTATCATAACAGAATAAAGTCGTATCTGTAAAACATCAACTTCAAAGTACAGCAGTTTAAACTATGGAGCGCGAGGATTTTTGACTTTGTTTTTTTTTGGAGGATTGGCGCCTGTGACTTTAAAAGTGTTTGTTAAAATTAACACAAATTTCTTGCATTCCTATATCATAAAAATATACCAATAAATTGTTTACTTTAGAATTATTCGGTTGCAATTACAATTTTTATTTAAACATATGCGATTGTACAACCTTATTCTTCTAATGGGACGATATCAACAAACATATTTACCAATTGTGATGAAAAGCAATATTATATTCATCCAAAAACATGTTAAAATGTTATATTAAATAAACAATGTACATAAAGTAATACAACGATATATATGACAAAAATGTGTTTTATTTTAAAAGGGTAAATTAAAAAGTTATATTTTATATCTTCCATTTTCTTATCTCGCCTTGGCCAGTGCTTAGATCGGCCAATGTTACTTAAACAGTTCTTATTAAGTATTATTATTCAACCCGTGCTTTATTTAAATATTTATTTTGCTCTTAATGACATTCGGAATTAATATATAGTTGTAGACAAAGACTTTCATGTATACCTAATTCTAGGCGGGCTGTTTAGAAGTAAAATTGCGTCACATAACGCGTGTTTGACAGCTCACAGCCAAGGAGCGCGATAGGGATTCTAGTTGAGAATAAGCGAGATAGTAATATTGAGTTACGGTCAATTGACCGTAACTTAGTGGCTCAATTCCTATATACCACGAAGCTTGTCTAGTAGTATTGAAGTCTTTGGTTGTAGAGAATAAACATTTCTAGAATTTGGTCTCTGGCAATCTTACTACTACCATAAATGTGAAAGTTAGGATGTTTGTTAGTCAATCACGCATTTACAGCTGAACGGTTTTGCGTGAAATTTGGCACACAGGTAGACCATGGCCAGGATTAGGACATAGGCTAGCGAGTGTAATACACCAGCGGCCATGCGCCGGCGAGCGCCAGACTAAAACTTTTATTACACTCAGAAGTTAATTCTCGTTCCATCTCTTAGAGTAATAACACACAGTGTGATGAGTTTCATTCAAAATACCATTCGTAATCAAAGCAGAAAATAGTTCAATATGTGCTTAGATGGCTCGTATTTACTTTCACTGACACACACAAGCGCAAGAATAATGTTCAAATTATTTTCCCATAGCCAATAACATTTTTGTTGCAATGGCGAATGTCAAGTTTATTTTAGTTTTGCGTTTTGATCAATTTACTCAAACAAATATGTTAGGTAAGTCTTATCCGTGAAATGTAATCTTTACATGTTTCTAGTGATTATGTGATGCGTTGTGACATCCTTTCTCAGTACGCCATTTTTTTAATAAAATTTTGTGATATCGTCGTACATTATTATTTATTGACATTGGACATTAAAGTCTCAGGCGACGTACTTAGCCTTTTCGAGCTAACTTCAAATGTATTCACACCACATGCGCCTATTGCGGTTTTAAGTCTTATAATTCTATGGTTCCACGTGATTTATATCGCAATTTCTCGATTAGTCTGCATTGCGTACGGACGTACCAGCTATTTTGTGTAAATCAGTTCAAAATATACGCAATAATTGCGTAATGCTCGTGTATAATTCACAAGGCATCAATGAGAATTATGTATTTTAAACAAACCGGGATTCGTTTTACACCCTTGCGTACTAGTCTTGTATAGACCGGAAAAGCACGAAATTCTACAAATATATTATAACTGTCAAAATACACCGATTATCGATCTAAACACTGGCCAAGGCGAATCTTTGCAACAATGGCGGACAGAAGGTAAAAAATGCATTGAACTTGAAGGCGGGCAGAAGATTTCTTCAGAAGTTGTATCGAGCGCTTCTACTATACAATTCTCTTCTGCGTCGACCTGCAAGCGTTCTACACCTACTCCGTCTCCATCGCCACCTAAAATATAAAAGTTAAATTGATTTATAGATGAATAACTCTTTATTATACACCAACAATTGAAACAATACACTAGAAATCTTACAACTAATATATGTTACAATATACGGTCTGATCGCTAAAAGCAATCTCTACCGGACGTTATGGATGGATTCGATAATACAGGATCAACAGAAATATCCGTCCTGCATTTTACTGTCTAAAAAGAATGAGGCCTTAGTCCACCACGTGAGCCTAATGCGGGTTGATAGACCTTCATACCATACACCTTAGAAAGCTGCCTCACGATGGTTTCCATTACAGCTAAAGCGAGCGATAATGCACATAATTTCATTTTTTTTCACACGATGATTTTTATTCATTTAATTTCACAGATGTGTGACCCGGAGGCTCGGTAGACTATTTCAGTCACCGCTAAAATATCACGCTACGCACTATCGGAAGACTTCACACACTTCCGAAATTCTTATGTAGAATCCCAGTTATGCTGGTTTCCCAACGATATTTCCTTCGCCGTTAATGCAAGCAATAATTCACGGTGTTTCTATACTGTAAGGTTTGTTATTTAGTTATAAATATGGAGGGACTCGGCGGATGGATTCATTCTGGACAGGATGTGTCTTGCATAAAATTTGAGTTACTAATTGTTGAACGTAAAAGCCGAGACTCTGTGAAGTGATTGGAAAATACAAAGTGTATCGCTGTGAATCTTGGAGTTTAATTTGAGATATCCGGTGTCCAATAACTAAGAATTTCATTTGAGTGAAGCCGAGAATATAAAAAACAACTCTGTAAAACACTTTTATTTAAAATAATCAGATTGAATCAAATCATCAGATTTACATATTTCTGGGTACACACAATTTTAATCATGATTAAAGTATACATACTTATACATAAATTGTCTGCAGTTTGATGCATAGAAGCTAAGGTCTGCCTCAATCGGTACCCTAGGTCGATAAAAATGTATTATTATCCTTAGGATGTCATATTGGTGTGGTAGACATTAACATAACAACTGAATTTTCTGCTTCGACCTCATCGCTGTTAAAGTCTGCCATTGTGGTCTTTTTAGAACTTGGTTTGATGAAAGCCCGTGGAAGATCTGTCAGACCCGGCACATACGCCCATTTATAATATAACCTCAATGCAAGCGATGTTGGATTTACTTGAGGACTATACGGTTCAAACGTGGTGTCCAAAAACCGCACTTCAACCGTAGACCTTACGACGTTCTGGACCGATTTCTCGTCAAAAATCTCCCCTTTTAACTTAGCGTCGAGATATGCGTAAAGAAAACTGGACCATCTAGGTATATAATAATAGCGGAACAACTCTGCCCACTGTTTGCACGCATAGTCGCTTATCTCTCCATTTGGACCCCAAAGTGTGATCTGATTACGAGAGTTCAATTCGTACAAAATGGATTCCGTGGGATCTTTTGAAAAACCAATAGCATTGTTTATCCAATCTGATGCCATGAAAAATTTATTCGTGTACAATATCGACTGCATGTCCGTCATCGCGTCAAGGAACTGTGATATGGACGCATTAACAACCCAGCTGTTAGACTCGCGGGTTGATTGAATATTCATATAAAGTTGTTCCGATCTGTATTGTAACGCTTGCCTTGTGACATCTACAATGTCATAATAAAATCCGTCAGACCCGCAGTCGTATGCTGCTTCTAATACGAACATCTTTAATGCCTCAAACAGGTCGTGGCCCCTGTACCAAGCCCAAGGTGTTATCTTGAAACTGGGTCGGCGTGTGACGACGTACTTTCCTCTTACCCTATGCAGACTGTTGAAACTATACACACTTTTCAATAGATATCTCCAAGCATTTGTAGTGCTGTTGCAACCGTACCGCCTCTCTGCGTACTCTCCTGCCCACGTTTCCAGATCTTCAACTGGACCTTTACGCCACGCTGATTCAAGCATCAAGTCATAGACGACGTAATTTTGGTTGATCCCCTCTGGCGTTAGACCGATACCGATCATCGTAGAGTTTGCACGCGCTCTTACTTCATACACGTCCTTGTTGATGGTCACCATATTTCCAAACATACCCAGTGTGCCTCCGAAATTGTGTAACATGCACCAAATGAACGGTTGGCCGAAATACATTTTGTACAAATCATACTGAGGCCATTGCTCCGATTGAAGATCAAGTATCAACATTCTACCACTAGGCACTGACGTCAAAAACGACTGCACTCGAGATGTCGGCCACCAGAGCGGATCGCTTACGAACATCCAATTTTGAAGTAACCACACCGCATTGTTATCAAATTCTACCAATATTTTAAATATAGCTTTCGCCGTATCGACTGCAAAACTTGTTGAAAACGACTGAGTTTTAACTTCGTTGAATGGATCGGCTGTGTAAATGTGACTTGCAAGCACGGAGTGGTCCGTGGCTTCTTCCAAAAACATTTTCCCCACTCTTATAAACAAGTCATCGGTTGGATCCATAAATAATCCACCACTAAAGTCGTTGTTGAATTTATTCCACGTATCGACGTTGTAGAAACTGTTGTTGGGGAAAACCCTAGCAAACGCCTTCGGCACGTGTCCATTAAAAGCCGGCATGACAGGTACCATGCCCAATTTATACATGTAATCGACGACAGCCTCTTGATTTTTTTTCTGTATATCATGCCATGATTGAGGTAGCGGTCCTGCCCAGCCGCGGACGTTGCCCATTCTCAGCCAAGAAAGAAACGCTGGGCCGGTAAAATGTTGGTCAATTTCGACATCAGTCAAGCCGAGTTTTCGGTATACACGTATCCACGCGGACTCCTGCGCGACCGGCGCGAGGACTAGATTGATACCGTTCAGTGCCATCCACTCAACGTGATTTAACCAGTCGTCCGGCTTCCACCACACGAAGCTGTACGAGGCGGTGCACACATTTTGATAATAACGAAACCTGTCATTGGCAACGATGTACTCGTCAACCTCGGGCAATGGGTTCGGGATGGCAACATGTTGTACTTGCCACGCAATTTGACTCTTGCAGTACTTCTTGAGGTAGTGATTGAAGCCCCAGAGCGCTGCTACGCCGGTACTCGCTTCGATGTGCAGTTGCCCTTGATTTGTGCGTAGTCTGAACGCATCCTTGTTTTCGTTAAAATACCGTGGATTTACTGTGACCACCACTTGATTCATGTACTTAGATATGATATGAGTCGCAGTCTCTTGTTGAGTCGCCGCTGGCACGACTGTTTGTAGTTTCTTTGGGTCTAAGTATTCGAGATTTAAAGATTCGGCGAGCGCGTATACTAATAGAAAATAAGTCGAGACGCACCGCATCGTGGCGAGATGCAATGTCTACTGACAGTGTTGTCCACTAGCGTATTCTTATATGTATACCTAACCAACATTCGTTTAATTTTATTTGAAGGGAAATCACCTTCAGATACCGGGGTGAACCAGGGAAGACATAAGTTTCCGGGATTTATTTATCTCGGATTAATATCAAAACCACGCACTTGTACAAATTGTGAAAAAATATTTTCAATAACATTTTGCAAATTTGTCATTTTATTGAAATGGTATTTAATATTTAAACTTCTAGAAACCTAAATGCAATTTATTGTAAGAAAACAATTTTTAGCAAAGTTGCATTTTGGAAAAAAAAAAAAAAAAAAGTACCGATTCCTTATCCTTTCATATTATTCACAATGAATACACAGTAACTTAAAAATGCCAGAAATGCATGCTCTTGGGGCTGGTTTCGAGCCTGCGACTTTCATCTCGGCAATCCGTACTAATCCCCACTGAGCTATCGCTACTTCTTTTCTACCAAAATATTTCCCAAAACTCACAGGATATTGTGATACATTGGCAACACCAAGTATTGAAACCGGGAATTACTCTTAAACGACTCATTGTATCGCACAAACGGTTAATAGAAGATAGGCCGTTGACCCGCGACTTTATGAGATAAACTTCTTGACTTTACAGTATCGCTCACACAATGTAAACACACATATTTTGAATTATCTTCGATAAACACAGTGATGTTGTAACAAAACTATTATTTTAGTGAAAGATTTTTCAGAATGCCTCGGTGGCGATGTTGTAATGCGTATGCGTTACGATTGAGTCCAAAGCTGAGGTCTCGGGTTCGATCCCCGGGTCGGGTAAAGCGGTATTGGGTTTTTCCATTACGAAATGTTCAGTATCACCCCGGAGTCTGGAATTTGTGCCCGGTATGGCGATAGGCTTGCCCCCTATCACATCGTGGGACGGAGATACGCTCGGCGAAATGTGGGTGTACTTCTTCTTCTTCTTGTAGTGCCTCTCCAACTAGTGAAGGTTGGCAGTCAGCTCACCATATTATCTTTTGTCCTTTGCGAGACGAAATAGTTCAGCAGCGCTCGCTATCCCTGTCCACTCTCTGATGTTCCGCAGCCATGACTTTTTCCTTCGACCAACTTTTCTTTTACGCATACGCAGTGGGATCTAAGACTGCGATTGCAGAGGACCTTTTTCATCTTACCGAAGGCACTGCGAGCAACTTCGATGCGAGTTTTTATTTCAAAGTCGCTATCCCACTCTTCAGTAAGCCAGGTACCAAGGTATTTGTACTTTTTTACCCTTTCGAGTCTTTGACCAGATACTGTTACATGTGGCCGGAGACCACATACACCTGAAATTACCATTACTTTGGTTTTATGCACGTTCATTTTGAGACCGGCCCTTTCACTACATTCATTTACTCGATCGACTGTAGTTCCCTTTTCGAAGAATCTATGCGGACCGTATCATCGGCGTATCTCAAGCTGTTGATGAGACGACCGTTAACCTTGACGCCGCAGTCCAGATTATCCAGAGCTTCTGCCATAATCGCTTCCGAGTATATATTAAAAAGCGTGGGTGATAAAATACAACCCTGTAGGTGTACTGGTTACACCCAATTCGTGCCTACCCCTTCGGGGATTACAGGCGTGAATACGTATGTATTTTTCAGAATCGTTGCATAAATGTGGAAGCTTTAGTCCGATATCACACCGTAAGCGGCGGAATTTCATCTTGAAATTTCAATGAGACAATTTTAAGCTATACCTTTTCGAATAACAAATCAATTAATAAAACTGACTCAAAAAAAACACAAACAGCTAAAATAATAATAACCAATTGGACAATTTATTGGTCAATTGCATCGGTAGAAATCTCCGACTCAAAATTGGCTATTAATGTTTTTGAGTTTATTTATCAAAAGTTTTAATTTTACTATTTTTATTGAAAGAATCATATAATCGGTGCATAAGTCACGCAGTTTTAGTCTTTCATCCCCGATTTCACCCCTTAGGGACGGAATTTCTTCTTGAAATTAATATGGTAGCTTTTTTCGTACTCATCAACTTTATTCGAATGAAATAAGAATTATACAAATCTGTCCACATTTGGCCGAGTTATGCGAGGATTTACTCATTTAAAAAAATACGCCTTGATACTCTCCTCCGTTTTTTTCGTCGGTCAATTTTTTTTACAGAGATCAAGAAACAAGAGTCCCTCTAAACAGTTTAAAACAAAGTTGCTATCCGTGTTTGTCTGTTTGTCCGCTTAGTACTTCTAAACTACGCGAAGGATTTTCAAATTAAAATAAATAGTAATGAAATGTCGATATTTGGTAATTGAGTAAAAAAAAACGTCTTACAGTCAGCGGAGCAGTGACGTGCACGCGGGTTAAACCGCGAGGTACAGCTGGTATTATTATAAGTAATGTAAAATTAAACACCGGTGGCCTAGCGGGGAGTGGCACGAAGTGCCGAGACGAAAGTCACAGGTTGGAAACCAGCCATAAGAGGATGCATCTCTGACTTTTCGAATCTCAAAATGTTTCCAATTTATATGTTTATTCATTGGTTATTATCCCGTGTTTTAATGGTGAAGAAAAATATCGTCAGGTAACCTGCATACTCTAGGTCTCCATAAAACTTCTATTTCGATGGTATGTTAAATCCACCAATCTGCATTATACCTGTTTGGTGGACTAAGGCCCAAACCTTCTCTTCCATAAAGGCCTGTTCCAAGTGGTAATACAGTATAATATGAGACTGATATTATTCAGTTAGACTCACGCATCAAGCGTTCCATACCAACCCCTAAGTTTTTACTTTTTGTACATACATACGCGCTCACGCCTGTAATCCCCGAAGGGGTAGGCTGAGATGTAACCAGTACCACATTTCGCCAAGCGTATCTCCGTCCCCTGATGTGATAGGGGGCGACCCTATCGCCATATCGGGCACAATTCCAGACTCCGGTTTGATACTAAGCATTTCATGATAGTAAAACCTAATACCACTGTACCCGACCCGGTTTTAGTATGTTTAGTAATCAGAATACATTAGCACATTTTTGAGTATGGAGCCTTACAAATCCATCTGCTGCAGGACATGTGTCATGAATGTTCATTTTGTGACACCTACATCTACTCTCCATCTCATACAATGTTCTCTTTTTACTAGGTGATAGATAGGTCTCTCGAATGCGAGAGGCCCTCTGAGTAGGTACCACTGCTTTGTCTATTTCTGCCGGTAATTAGGACTGTGTAAAATTTTTTGTGTTCTGGTTTGAAAAACATTAAAACCAGTGAAATTACTGGGCATTATGAGGCTTAACACCTTACGTCTCAGTATAACAAGCGAAGTTCAGTGTCATGCAGAACTTATAATTCGAATATAATATATCTTTATATATACAATTCTACTGTACGTGTATATGTGACTGAACTCCTAAACGGCTGGACCGATTTGAATGATTTTTTTTGTATGCGTTTGGGTGGCGCTCTGGATGGTTTAGATTCACATTTGAACCCGGTAGTTGGCCCCGCTGTAGTTGCGGGTGAAACCGCGCGGGACAGCTAGTAATCTTATATAATTCGAAGTTCTGATTGGTTTTGATTCTGTTTATGAGCAGGCGCGACGCTTACCATCACGCGAGCGACCTGGTCGTCTCGTCATCTAAAGCTAATAAAAAAATTGTAATGAAGTACTTACGGCTGCTTGTGGGTCCCTGTCTTCCCCCTCGTCTCGTGTCGTGGTGCCCGCTCCCCCGGCTCCCCCCGCGCCCCCCGCGCCGCCCGCGTCCCCGGTGGCGCTGGCACCGCCCCGGCGCTCCTCACCCTCCACCAGAGCCAGGAATCGGGACAGTTCCTCCTCCTCACAAATGCGCAGCGGAGTTTTTGGTCCAACTATGGCTATCGACACGTTCTGGGAAAAATTAAAGTGAATAATTTTAACCGCCCCAGCTTAGATAGCCTGCGAAACCGTGTGGTCCTGGGTTTAAATCCCACAGTGGGCAATGACAGTTTGTGTTCTAGTTTTCGAAACGAAACATCAAGTCATGTCTAGGATTGGAATTTATGCTCAGTATGGCGATAGAATCGACCCCTATCACATTATAGGACGAAATAAGTTCAGCAAGTGTAGTTGCACCTCCATCTACCTAACAGACGTGATAGTATATTATTTTAATTTTAAGTGTATACAATATAGCATGGTCGCATATTAAACTCGAAATGTTACTTTAAGATCACAACTAAATGTAAATTTTGACTTCTCTGTGGTATTTTGTCTATGAACCCTAACATGATGGCATATCTTTATTATAATTTTAACACTTATCATATTTATTATTAAAAGTATTCATACTTTCTCACAAAATATAGAATGATATACTTTATGTGAAAAGTACACCTAATGGGGTGCATAATGCCCGTTGCAGACGATGCGCTGTAGCTTGCGTAAGTACTAATCATTAGTAACAAGAATGAACTGGCGCCAGTACTGAGGGCGCGCGGCGTCGTGTTCACACGATGCGCAATGCGAGCTGCGCGGGCTCGAGCCGGCGGAGCGCAGTAAAGCGGGTAGTACTCGCGCAAGGACCAGAGCGAGTACAACTAAGCAACTTGCACTCACCCTTTTACTAAGCAAAATATGACATGATGACACTTTATACACAGTATTAGTACTTGCGCAAGCTACAGCGCATCGTCTGCAACGGGCATAATAGGCAAGTTTGCGCATCAAACCAACAATGTTTTGTTTCTGTCAAATGTTCATCTGTTGCACTACAGGGTCTGTCAAAATAAATGAACTAACCTTATTATTGAGGTCAACTTCATTTGGCAATGTATCTCTCAAGGCCCTGAGACCGTGTGCAACCAGGTCCTGAAGGTCACAGTCCATGAACGTGGTCAGATGTTTCTCCAGGTAAGTACGAGCTGATTGCGAACGAGCACCGATGGCCATGGCGCGGCAGTCGAAAAAGTTCGCAGATGGACACGTCTGAAAGATGTGGGGACCTTGATCCTGAAACAATATTACTTCAATTGTAAAAAAAAAATATGTATTAGTCAAAAATTATGTATGTCGATCAGTATACAAACCAAGTGTGTACTTTTACTACATTAACTGAAATTGTTGTAAAACACATAGGACCTTCCTTACAAGCGTTACTTAAGTATTTATAAGTTTAAACACTCTTTTTCTGTCTTTGTCAATGCAATTTATAAAATGAATGAAAGAGATGAAAACCGGGTTTAACTAATCAATGCTTATGAAAGTTTATAAGTTTATAGAATACTAGCTTTTGCTCACGGCTCCACCCACGTGAATAGACTTTTCCGAAATAAAACGTAGCCTATAACCGTTTCCCGGGTCCCATCTATCTATACATCAAAATTCACCAAAATCGGTTCAGTGATTTAGGCGTGACAGCGTAACAAACAAATATATTTTTTTTTTTCTCATAAAAAGTATCCTATGTTACTTCTTATACCTCCAAGAATATGTGTACAAAGTTATCAGTTAATTAGTTTTCGTGTGAAAGCATAACAAACAAACTTACATTCACATTTATAATATTAGTATGATTTTATTGCACATTAGAACATTGTGCTTTATCGCATCACACAAAGAAAGTCCAAATGCAGATTACTTGGCCGGCTTGGAGTAAGTCAAGAGCAGCACCGTGGCTATTGTTTTTAGAAGCTTAAAGGTGATAGGATACGAGGGTTGGCAAAGTGACTATCTTCAGCCTAGCCAACTTGATGGCAGATAGAGTTAATGTGTATGAATTGATCTTTATTTCTAGATATTTTGCTATTTAAATACTTCACAGTGGTGAAAGTCTCAGAAATTAATGGAGCCATAATCTAAAATTTTCTTACAACAGTTGGGTCAGGGCAACATGATTTTCGACAAATGTTGCAGGAGGGTTGTGACTTGCAGTTATAACTGGTCACCTGCCTGACGTCAACCCCTCTAGAGAGAAAACACCCAGACCGGAAACAAATATTTGTAGATCACACAAACATTGTCTTAGTGCAGGAACCGAAACCACAGCCACAACTCACTACTTGCTCACTGCGCCCAAATGCTATTGAATAGAAGTTAGTGTTTACTTTATTAAATATTTTCTTATTTATATAAAATGTCAAAATTATTTCTCACATCATAGCCAGCTACCAGGAGACCAACACCAAGAGGACGTTTGTCATATCTCTGTGTGCAGATCTGCATTTTATTGCCAACTAAAGCAATAAGACGACCAACTGGCATCGGTGCATCATGAGCGTAACGGTGGTTCAAGCATTCAGTACGCATAAAACGGCTGAAAGAACAAGAATATATATTATGAGTAACTTCAAATTACTGTAAAATATACTGTAGTAGAAAATTTTAATTTGCTTTAATTGTAAACAATTGTTTTCCATGAGATTCAAATAAAACTAGTTTATACGGATTTTATCGCGGTTTAATTTTATTTTAGTCACGATGTTTCGAAAGCTTTTCAGCCTTCGTGGTCACGGGAGAGACTGAGGTGTAGGTTGTCTCGAAAAGGTAATGTTACATTGGCCTTCATTTTAAAATTATACATTTATTTTTAATTATTTAAATAAGTTAGTTGACACTAGTCCGACCTACGCAGAAAGAGCTCACGGTGTCTTGAGGTCTGGCAGTTGGTCTTTTGGGTTCCGATTTAATTAAATGTATAATTGGATTCCAGGCTTGTGCAAGCATCCAACCATCTTCTCTATTGAAATTCGGGTGTTTCTTAATTTCAATAGCCTCGAGAATCATCCTAGGTAGGAATCGGTGTTCTTTGGCAAGGATTTGTGGTTTGTCAAATCTAAGGTAATGTTTGGAGCCTTCGTCTGAATGTTCAGCAACTGCAGACTTCGTAGAGCATCGATGTTTAATGTCAGCTATGTATACTTTTACGCGCGTCCCTATGTTTCTTTTAGTTTGTCCAATATAGGAGATCCCACAGTCACAATCTATTTTATATACACCCTGTTCTTGTAGAGGTATGTGACACTTGACAGATGGTAAAAATAATAATTAATTTTTAATAATAGGTAATTTTTTCATGAGTTCAGCCTATAATGCTTTTGCAGATACAGCACGTCGCTTGCCTGATGGTAAGTGCCACGCCTGCAACACCACACATAACTTTGAATTACAAAGCACTGCATGGCACTGGACTGCTCTCGTCACCCCGAGACATAAGTTGTTAAGTCTCATAATGCCCAGTAATTTCACTGGGTTCAATGCCCTACAAACCTGAACACAACAGTGCTCACACACTGCTTTTCGAGTGGTAGAACCACACTGTAGACAGATGTGTCTACAGCATGAATGGGCTACCTCATCTGGGTTGTTACCACTGTCTCACAGAAAACCAGGGTAAAGTTCGTAAGTAAGTATATAAATTCACCTTAACATTCTTGCATCAGCAGTAAGTCCTGATATAGAAATGCCAATATGATCATCAATAGGTATGACCTTCTTCTGATAAGCAGACAATTCACTAACAGCCCTTTTCAGAGCAATCAGCACTGCATACTCTTTATTCTTTAAGCCAATTGTTGCGGACCCCAGTTTAACAGCCTCCATGGCATATTCCACCTGGTGGAGTCTTCCCTGAGGACTCCATACTGTCACGTCACTATCGTACTGGTTCCTGAACTGAAATTTTTAAAAGTAGCTGCTAAATTGCAAGTTTGGAGGTTATGCTTATTTCTATTAATCGTATTTTCCATAAATTAGTAAGTGGGAGTATTAGAAGGGTGAAGTATACCATAAATCTAGTTCTATACAAGTCAAAATGGACAAAACATCGGGATTTCATAAATTATTTAAGCATAATGACAATGCATTTTTGAAAAGAACTTGACGGGATAATGTAAGAGTCTTAATAAAAGACATTGAAGAATGCAAAAACAGGTTCACTTACCATTTTGTTTTAAGATTTTAGTTAAAATCTACAGAAATAACGACGACTGTAAAGTTGCAAGAAAATTCCAATCAAGCGGCGACGATGACTTTGCTAATGTCAAATTTAAACGTCAAACATTGCCAGGCATGCCAGTAAATATTTTGTAGTTATTTATCTTTGTCTCTAAAATTATACAAAATCAGCTTTCAGGTTACGAAGAGTTGCAAAAATAACCAAAATAAATAAAACAGTGATTACGATTTTATCACAGATTTTTTATTAAACTTGTTTTTGCTTATGTATCCGTTATTACATTAGAATTAACGATATAAAATAGATACAATCTACATCACAATTCTACTATTTTTATATCAAATCATATAATCTGGCAGGCGTATATAACGTTCCGTAGACAATATTACATACATTTAACATCGATATAAATAGAATATAATCTTTATTTAGTGTTTTTTTGGAAATTACTGGTAACAAAAAATATCTTCACTTTCAAATAATCCACATGGGCTAGTAATCGCTATTTAATATTTCATAGTTACAAAAATGCAAGGGGTACCTATCAGTCGTCATTAACGATTAACCTAGTTATTCTGAGCCGGAGTACTGGGCTAAGAGATCTAGATTTCTACAGGTATTAAATACCTATTCCATTTATAGTTAAGTGTTAGCACTAGCCCGCGAAATTCAATTTAATTTTGGTATTGAAAATTGCAACTCGATCCTTCAATTAAATATTCCACCGCTCAAAAATAATAATACTTGTATGTAGGCTTTGTCTGTAGGTTTATTAGAAAGAAACTATAAACTTGCTACATTTTTAAGTAGTTTAATTATTCCTAAGGAATAATAGGACTGCCTCGGTGGCGCAGTTGAAATGCGTACGCGTTACGATTGAGGCCAACGCTGAGGTCTCGGGTTCGTCCCCGGGTCGGGTAAAGTGGTATGTATTTGGGTTTTTCTATTACGAAATGCTCAGTATCAGCCCGGATTCTGGAATTTGTGCCCGGTATGGCGATAGGCTCGCCCCCTATCACATAAGGGACGGAGATACGCTCGGCGAAATGTGGGTGTACTGGTTACACCTCTGCCTACCCCTTCGTGGATAACAGGCGTGAGTGCCTATGTATGTATGTATGTATGTAATTATTCCTTTTCTTTAAGGTCGGCAACGCGCCCATGATTATTTTGGTATTGTCGGCGTATATGGGCGGTGGAGATCACTTAAATTACCATCAAGTGACCCACTTGCTCGTTTCTGACCTAAGCCATAAAAAAATCTTTCTTTCTCTATAACTTCACTCTGATTTGCATCGAGATAGTCGTACTACCTCAGTCAATATGGGTCATTCATGGCGTAAAGTGTACAGAAAACAAGCTACGGCGCGGCACGGCTCTAACATTTACTGTAACTCCTGAAAAATAGCTCGACTTATGGCCGTTCCCTATATTCTGTCTATCGACAGATTTGCTTACCATCGATAGTGTTTTGACAGATCTTCCATACAAAATGTGTCAAAATTTTACTGCCAGTAAGCAACTCTGTCCATAGATAGAATATTGGGAACGACCATAAGTAAGTATTTCGTCAGACAAATTGCATTTCTCGGGGTTGAATTTTAATAAAAACTGATTTAGTGTAGTTGCCTAGTGCCGCGGTACCCAAACTTTTAAAGCTATGAAACACTCTATAAATGCCTTTTATTTTATGGAACTATACAATATGTAAATGATTATTATCTTTCATGAAATGAACAAACATATCAGAAGCATTTGATCAGTATACGAGTTTATCTTCAATGTGGTTGGATATTTTGTGAATCCAACTGCGACATTTGCCGCAAGTCAGTGACAAATGTAACTAATTCATGGAATCCTAGTGACTTTTTCACGAAACCCTTGGGACGTGGAACCCACTTTAGAAATCGCTAACCTAGCCTATTATTGATGCTGCTGTGTATGATATGTTGATAATAAGGATTGTGATACTTAAATAGCATGCTTTATTTTTGTACTGACTTGTCTTAAGCGCTATTCTAATTGATTTCCTACATGATAAATAAAGGATTTTATTATTTTATTGTTCTAAATAATATTAATTAAGATAAACATGTCGTATACTTACAAGATAGTAATTCTCACTTTGAGGTTGTTAACATTTTATAGGTCTAGGCGGTGACGCTGTGAACTGGAAACTTCGCTTAGTTTTTGTTCACGAACTAGACTGCCTAGGCGCGGTTGTGCGATTGTAATGTAAATGTACGCGTTACGACTGAGGTTGACACTGAGGTCTCGGGTTCGATCCCCAGGTCGGGTAAAAGTGATATTGGGTTTTTCTATCACGAAAATGCTCAGTATCGGTCAGGAGTTTGGACTTGTGCCCGGTATGGCTCGCCTCATATCACATCATGGGGCGGAGAAACTCTCGGCGAAATGTGGGTATACTGTTTACACCTCTGTCTACCCCTTCAGGGATTATAGGCGTGAGTGCTTAAGTATAACTAGATTTGTAACTACGCAGAATGTTATCCAGAGATTTTAAACATGCTTACCGACTCTCCATACATTACTGGAGATTAACCCGTCTATCAACTTGCCTTTCAATCCTGAAACTAAGTTTGTCAGTATATAATTATTAATGATTAATTGATGAAGCAAGAGTTACTTAACCTTACACTTGTAAAGTCATGTATGAAAGATTCATTATTTATTAATGCCTCAACAAAAAGCGTGGCATCGTAGCACATACCTATATACGAATGGACCGATCTGAATGCGTTCTTTTTTTATAAAGCTGCTTTAAGCGTGATGTTTCTTAGCTGTCTTTGAAGAAAAACTATTCTGCCCTTTTAAAATTGATAGATGTTTTTCTAAGTGACGACGCGTTGGCGGTTTTTATTAAACGGTTAGGTTATTAGAGGTAAAGCTGAATTAATGAAAATTTCGTTATGATTGATAAAGAGTAGCCAATTTTAGTTATTCCAGCATTCACAACCTAATTCAAATTATTACTTCCCATCGTCTAATCATCAGAGCCCGCTGACATTAATCTGCGGCACTGAATGACAGGGAATGAATGGTAAATTTGACAGAGAACGAATGACAGCGATAATAGGATTCCAGACACGCACTGCTTACACGGCACGCTAGCTATAGCGGTCATTTCTCAGGATGTAGTGACTCTATACAATCCGCACACAATGGCAATACGTTCATATTGTAGTTTTACGACATTTGATAAATGAACAATACATCTATTATTAGTTTAAAATCTGACAAAGATGTCTGTTGGCTGCAAGAGCTACTGCCTAAATACAAAATTTTATTTTATGGTGAAAATACACAGTAAAAAGCACCGCAATATTTTGCTAAAATTGGGCGGCGCTTTTTTTAACTTTTGCGGGCTGATTATTAATTTTGTACAATATATAAGTATTGTTTTAATATTGAATTATATTTATTATTACTTTTCCTTGTTCAGTTGATTTCATGATGAAAAAGATCAAAAGAGTAGAGAATAGGGTGTTAACTAAAAGTTCAGTCATACAATAAGCTTTCGACGTATTGTAGAGGCGCTCATAGCCAGTTGCACTCACTAATCTGTAAAAGATTGGCGGGATCAGTCTATAGATGGGTGATCGCTTAGTCGTATTTCAAATGCGTGTCTCCATATTTCGGAGGAAACGTAAAAAGTCGGTCCGAACTCTCGGCTGTTATCTTGAAACCTTAACACTAGCTTGGCCATTAACCATTCGATATAGATAAATAAAACCTGCAGTACTTTTTAAAACGATAATAACACAGTGCATAAAAACAGTAATTTTAAAATATTATCTCCCCAGAGGGGTTGACGTAAGTTGACGTTGCGGTCGGTCGTAAAAACTACAAGCCAAATCTTTCTGTAACATGTGTTAAAAACATGTTGCGCCGACCCCACTGCGAGTGGGATAAGGGCAGGTGGAAAGAATAAAAAGATTATGAAAAATAATTACACAATTACACTTACTAACATAGTTTTAGCCCAAGTTTGGACAAAGCTATATTTGTATACTTCTTGAAATACTCAAGTTTTATTTCAGCTTGGTCATAACTCATAGGTATTTTATTTCTTGTGCCAACCCTAAGCGATACGTTACCATCGTTTTCGAACTCGGAAGTGATAACGAAACACATTTACATATTTCACACTTAATATAATCCGGTGTGCACAAGAATGGAATTGGGTACTTCGAGTTCGCGATATCGCATTTCTGGGAGATGACATTCACAAGACAAGACACGTCTCCACTTACCTTAAGATTTGGATATATAAACGTGATTTAGGAAACCATATCCAATATTGAACGAATTTGAATTTACACTCTCTGAAAACATAATGAAAACGTTCCGAACCATAACGATGTAGCATTATCATTTCGAACCGAAACGGTGTTTGCGCAACCAACAATAATGTCTCTTATGACGTTTTGGTAAGGGTTAAGAAAAGCCTAAATCGAATAACGGATATCAAAATATATGTTTAGTGTGTGTTCTGAATAGACACAAGCGTTACTTCAAAAATTTGCCTAATTTGATGACATACATCGTTAAAAGTAATTTTATTTTTAACCCCCTTAAAAAGAGGGGTGTTATAGGTTTGATCCCTTTGTCTGCTGTGGGTGTGCGAGTGTAGGTAATGAAAAAATCGATTTCAATAGGATTATTTTTGTCTGAAAGTTGGCTCAATCAAGATGGTTCTTAACTATGTTTAAGATAATCGGTTTAGCCATTTAAAAGTTGCGTGTACTTGACATCAGAGCTATTTTATATAGCATAGGCCGGCAAACGAGCAAGTGGGTCACCTGATGGTAAGCGGTTTCCGCATATGAAAGCCTACCATACCAGAAGAATCATGAACGCGTTGCCGACTTTAAAACAATGGGATAATTAAGGGATTTGGAAAGGGTAGGGATTTAGGTCTCCAGATATCACTCATCGTACGAAACGCAGCAGCAAGCCGCAACTTTACCTTGGTTTTCAATGAAACAGTGGTAACAACCCGAGCCGGCCCATTTATGCTGTATAAAGGTACAGTACCATTACAATATATAAATTGTTTGTACTTTTAATGTTATCGAAAACCAATAGTAGGGATGTCTCCGACCGCTGTAATAGTTTCCTCTTCCGATGCTCTTTATCTGCAACCGTTGATCGTTTTTTTGTTGAAAACCACTTTGGTAACACCGATTGATTGATGCTCTAGTAAAAGATTGGACGTTTAATGCTTTAACGTTTCTTTAACTGCGTTCTTGATATTTGAATTACATTTGAGTAAACGTGGATTCACACGGTTTGATTTTAGTTGACCAACTTACTCGAATTAATAAATGATGTAAGATTGTTAACCGGCACAAATAAGTAAAGAGGTTCTTGATTATATTATTCTTTCTTTCTGTCTTGCGTTATTCCGGCTTAATGCCAAAGTCGGCCTTCTCATACCATTGATTTGACGGTATTTGGTATTATAAACCGCCGTCTGACCTCCACCAATTCCCTCGTCCGTTAATTAGCAGAGTGCAGGTGAGGTTGGCTTTGGACATAAGTTGTTGCTGACCCACTTACACTCACATAAATTGATTGTATATGCAAAATGTTCCGGTTTCAAGGATCATGAAGCCAGTGAAATTATTGGGCATTATGGGCCTTAACCATCGAGCCATAACATCTTATGTCTCGACTCTCGGAATAGTGAGCGCAGTGCATGCACTACTTTGTTATATAAATTTCTGAGTAGTTTGCTAAGTTTATGGGCAGGTAACTTAGCTTGAAGCTTGACGCGACTTGCATTTCGTCATTCATTAATATAATAATATACAACCGGTAAATAACTCCTGCATCATTGGTGTATCAATATAATAAACATGTAATATTGTTTTCAAGACAATGGCTTATTAAGCTATCATAATCAAAATTATGGAGTTGTTCGCAGGCTATAATCTAAGACAATAATAATAAGTTACGCCGAAGGCGCCGTCCTCCCGGCACCGGACTCCGATTTCAACACAATTAGCCGAACTAACGGCTTTTGACTCATTTTACTATAATAACGTCATTCTAATAACTACCCCCTTATTTACAACGCTATGCCACGACTGTCTGTTCATGAAACAAGAGTGCGCAGGTTCACTTCCTAGAGATCTTTCTAGTCACATAAATATTTATGTTAGGAATATAATGCGTATGCATTTCATGGTATGTAATCCTACTATTGTACTATCCTACTATTTTACTCTCGTATTCCTACTTCCTACTTTTCTACTATCTTATTAATGTGAAAGTATGGATGTTTGTTAATCAATCACGCATTAGCTGCTGCTGAACGTATTTGAATGAATGGCACACAGGTAGGTCAAGGCACAAGGTTGTCTGGAAGAAATCGCTGTTTGCGATAAGACCACCCATTGTATCACCCTTACTGTATGATCCTCGTTTTATAAGCTACCTACTTTATTTAGTGTGCAATAAAGATTATTCTATCTATCTATCTATCTACGTCATATATAAATTAGGACATAGGATACATATAAAGATTTTTGTCCCAAAAAAAGATATTTACGCGGACGTAGCCGTGAGCAAAAGCTAGTGTATTATAAGAATGATGTAATAGTGCATAACGATTGCAACTACTGTTCATTACCTATATACTCCTTGCTTTAATACAGCAAAATACTTATTATTTTTTGTTATTTCGTAGTCAGTGTTAAAATACATGTTTCACGTTGTTAAAACAATGGTCAGTTAGTGCAGAGTTGCCAATGTTTTAGTATCAAACAATACACTAAATATTGTGGACTTTATTATGAGGGCTTTTGATACGCAAGCAACTAAATGGGACAGTATTTATTAAATATCATACAATGACTGCCTCAGTGGCACAATTGTAATGCGTGCGCGTTACGATTAAGGCTGACGCTGAGGTCTCGGGTTCGATCCCCGGGTTGGGTAAAAGTGATATTGGGTTTTTCTATTACGAAAATACAGTATTAGCCCGAAGTCTGGAATTTGTGTCCGGTATGGCGATAGGCTCGCCCCCTATCACAAAAGGGACGGAAATACGTTCGGCGAAATGTGGGTGTACTGGTTACACCTCTGCCTACCCCTTTGGGGATTACAGGCGTGAGTGCGTATGTATCATACAATGCAATGTTTCAGCTGTAGACAGTTTTGTCTATACTATAGCATGAATGGGCAGGCTGGACCGGGTTGTTACTGCTGTCTCATAGAAAACTGTCGTAAACTTGTTAGCTTGCTATGACGTTTCGTACAGTGAGTAAGATATCCGGAGGCTCAATCTTCCCTCCTTCTTGTTCCACCCTTCATTATTCCTTTGTTATAGCATAGGGCGGTAAATGAACAAGTGGGTGACCTGAGGTTAATTTTCCACTGCCCATGAACATCCACAATTCCTGAAGAATTATGGACACATTGTCGACCCAAAAGGACCACGACAGAATCTCTGGTTCCGTTGAGCCGGCTGTGAATTTAGAGGCCGCGGGATTGATCCCGTACCAAGGCAAATATTTGTTGGATCCATATTTGCTTCAGGTCTAGGTGTTATAGAATCGTAATTTCGAATAGTTTCTGGTACCACCATTATACAAGAAAAGGATGATATTAATGCGCTGGAATTATTTCATTACAAAGTTTAAAACATACAAATTATATTAAAAAGTTAATGAGATTTATTTTATACTAGATGTTGCTCGCAGTCCCACCCGCGTGAACGTCCTTTTCCGGAAAAAAGTAGCTTATGTCTTAATGCAGGTCATGGCCTACCTTTGTGCCAAGTTTTATTCAAAACCGTTCAGCCGTTAAGGCGTGATTGACTTACATACATCCAAATTCACAAACTCACAAACATCCAAACTTTCATATTTATAATTGTAGTAGGAAGTAGGATGAAAGACACACGATTAATATATATACAGAACCTGCCATAATATGATGACCAGATGACTTGACAAACACTCATAAACACGCAACAACTTTTATTGATAAATATCCTTTTTAAAGCTCTTTTATGAGCTCTACATTAATGAGGTTCATTTATTAACTAAGTGGAATATCCCTACTATGCGAAAGACCGTCTGGGTTGGTAACACTATCTTATCTATTTCTGCCACCAAGCTACAGTGTGTAAACACTGTTGTGTTTCAATTTGAAGGACATTGAAGCCAGTTAAATTACTGGGCAATAAGCGACTTAACATTTTATGTCTCTGGGTGACGAAGTCCAATGCTTTATAATTCCAGGTTCTGTGTAGTGTTGTTTTTATCTATGGGCAGGCATGGCGCTTACCATCAGGCGAGCAACCAGTTTATTACATCATTCGAACTAGTAAAAAATTGGCTACATTGGCTTTGATGTCTTTACAAAAAAATAAATTTAACATTATGTTATTGTGAAATAACCTCCGCTTCTAACCTGCACTAGACACACCTCTGTCTACCCCTCTGAGGATTAAGGTTTGATAGGTTATATTATATGACCGCGTTTCTGTATATTGAGGTATATTACGTATAACGCGCATATCAATTGAAAATAATTGGTTCGTGTAGTTGACATCTCGATTTATAAAATGTAAAAATTATTCAGGACAGTAACTGAGATTTTCGGTATTATTTATTAACAAGCGTCGCCCACACACTCCTTACAAGAGTTTCACAAAAATATACCATTTGAATGTAGAAATTGTTTTTACACTTTTTAATTTACTTTGGAATAAATGGCAAAGGAATTATAATTCGTACAACCGTACTGACCTATTTTTACTCCATTATAAATGTTGTTTTGTAATAATTTACAATATTGATTTACGCACCATCTTACTGGTATCCTTATTTCTATGAGCCACATACAAAAAAAAGAAGTAAGTAATTTTTCACATATACCTAAGTCATAATTATGATAAATTGATTAATAGTTAATAATTAGTTTGTTAAAACATATTAAAATAAAATTGGTATGGACAGGTTTATAGACCGAATGGACCGAATCAAGCGAGATGGTATTACCACTATCTCACAGAAATCTGACGTGAAATGGCATAGTTTGCTATAAAAATAAGTTTAATGAGATTACACATGCATAGTTTTCTCACGCCTCCCACTCATTAAGGCTCGCCAACGCACAGTTCCTTTGGCATTCTGGTTCTTCATCACGTGACTCACTTCCTAGTTTTCCAGCTGTCGACTATACAAATATGCAATAATTTTGCTAATTAGCTTGTACCCACAGCTTCCCCGCGTGAAGTAAATTTGCCCAAAAAAATATGTTTTCCCTTAAAAATTCTGTAACCTTCTTTACCCATCGAAATTCAACAAAATCCTGTAATGCGATGCCATAAATATAAAATCGACAACCCCCCAAAACTGCATATTTCTATCCTTAGCGGTATGAATCAGTCAGAACATTTTATTTACATAATCTATATATATATATATATATATATATAATATAATAATAAGCGAAAAACTACTAAATACCACTCAGTCACTCACTCACTGATTTATGCGGTTGGAGCCGCGGATAAATGCTAGTATAGAATACAGGTAGATAGAGCAATGAATAAGAATCGTTAAGTACTATACTATATTTGTAAATTGTATGTAGTGTAGACCATAAGCGTAGGCAATTCATTCATAGTGCTGGACATAAAGTTCAGGAGAACAGTGACGTGGCTACGAGAACGCGTGGGATGATAGACTTGGCGTCCCGCCATATATACATGACTAATTATTGACACAAACAGTCGTAAAGAAAGACTCTACTAGTCACTTTCCGATGTCAGCTTTTTCATGATGGAGAGGATAATATGATACAATAGTTTATCTCACTATTCTAAAAAAAAGTAACTGGCACCGCCGCCGCTGCCAAAAGCGTGTCACACTATCTCCTCCGAAACTGCTGGGGGTATGGGATCGAGACCGATACCAATCGATGCAGAATAATGTGGGGAAGAAAGTAAGATATGTCTCATATTCGTCGGACTTTAAGTTGTTTTTTAATTTTATATTATGTGGAAAAACATGGGCAAAGCCCCTAGTCTAAATATAATAAAGTAACAAGAATGCAGTAAAACTTTGTCCATACATTATTAATATTCAGTATACAACATGTTACAGAAAGGTGTGATCATATTAAGGGTCATTACATACACCTGACAGTGAGTGATATGTACTGGTAGGTCTTGTATAAGTTTTGATAGTTTTATAAAACGAAGACAATTTCCGTTTTCTCTAAATACATAGCAGAAGCCACTAATGGGAACTATGATGAATTATAATCGATAATATTATGGTTAATTTTATTTTATATTAGTCGAATACGAAAGTAGTTTGCGGGCGATACTTTGCTTTTTTACAGTATGAATGACTAGTTTGATACTTAGACAATAGTAATTTTATACGAATTCGAAAACAGTGAACGTAGTTGTAACTCGTACTATTTAACTCATTGTAATCATAGGAAGTCGACCACAAATATTAACCAATTGTTTTAATTACCTTATAAAATAAAAAAATGCGTTAGTAAAAAAAGGAACCAAAAATATACATGTAGAATTGAGAACCTCCTTTTTGTGTCAGTTAATAATTATTCTTTTTCATGAAGCTCGAAAGACTATTATAGCGAATTTAAGTACAAAAATTTAAAAAATATAACCAAGTGCCTGTTTAGAAACTTCATAATTAACGCATAAAAGGACATAAAATATTTCCCTGGATATAAGCTGGCAAAACATTGTAAAAACAAACTAATACATTGTTATATTTATCATTACGCCCTAGATCTATAACGGGCCATAGAATGAGCGATAATATGCTTTTTGATATTAACATTTTCTAGTAAGCACCGTATATTAAATACTAGCTTTGCTACGGGAATAAGCAGTAGCCTATGTTCTAATCCAGGTCATGGTCTATCTGTGTGCCAAATTTCATCCAAAACCGTTCAGCCGTAAAGGTTTGATTGATTGACAAACATCCAAATTCCGAAACATCCAAACTTTCTCGTTTTTAATAGTAGTAACATACTAGGTATAGTATCTATGATCAATAAAACAGATTTATATACTTTACTCAACTAAATGGCGTATAGTCTTCTACTGGATACAATGCGCAAATTTCAATATCTCATTGCTCTCTCATCTTATCTTCATCCAAAAAGACTTTGTAATCAGTGAGCCTAGTGAGTGTTTTTTTATACCTGTCCCGTCATCCGGAAACGCAAAACGTGTATAAAGTTAATACATTTCTAATACGATCCGCTAAGTATGTTATTTAGTTATAATAGTCCGCATATAGTTACGTAACTATATGCGCATGTGAATACGGATGACGATTATATCGAAAATTGCATAAAAAGACATAAGATTTTAAAACTCATAATGCTCATTAATTTCGCTGGCTTCAATGTCCCAAAACACAACAGTGTTTACATACTGCTGCTTGGAGGTAGAAATAGACGAAGCGGTGCTACCAACCGAGACGGCCTCTAGCGCACCAGAGACCTACTACCTAGTTAATAAAACTCCTACTCGCTAATTTCATTGCCCAAATGTCCTTCTTACTGCAATTTTGAGTGGGTGTTAGGTCTCTGCAAATCTCTTTCTACCTTTGACCTTATACGTTGACTCACTCTTCCAATGAGATGGCGTAACCTCACTACTTTAAATAAAACAAATCGGTACTAATACTTAAAGTACATAAAAGGCATATTTTTGTAATTATTTATTAGAAATGCGTTGGTTGGTAATGTACAGTACTCTTTATTTTTATTGGTATTCTTTATTTAAATATAACATTTCTAAAAAATAAAATAATTAAAAATATAAAAGTTTCACCCTCAATTGGCAAGGCCTAGGATCCAAGCCACCTGTGGTTAGGATCCCAGAGCGAGGAACCTCCTCACAATGCGTGCCTTGTCTAATAACACCGCTTTTTGAATTTGGCTCTTGGATATATTATTTATGTTACTTAGTTTTAATTTGATGTTTAAAAGATTTTGACATTGATCTAATACAGTAGCGTGAAGATCACCCGCCCGGCTTTTACATACTTTCTTACAGGGTGATGTAATTATGGCAAATGGTTGACGAAATTTCCAGAGGACCGAGAAGGGGAATAATGTGTTGGAATGTTTATTTAATAATCCATTCAATTAGCAATTTCTTTATTGGTAACTTAATCTGTTTTCAATGCAATTCTAAACATTTGTAACGTTTAACACTCTTCTACATTACTTTTCTATGTACACATATTTTTTGGACTACAATGTAGCTCATAACTGTATAATTTTTTCTCTTATTTTTGCAATAATTGTATTCTGTAGTGTGTATTATAAAATAAAATAAAATAAATCTGAATCGAATGTTTCCATGAAACTTGAAATAGAAAATTAATAATGAAAATAAAGAATTGGTATCGAACTTTTTAAATACTTAACTATTTTAATTGAATGTGAAATCATTTGTATTTTAACCAAATGTCACAATATCTTGATATTAATTGAAAGATATACTAGGTACTAACCTGGTTATCATTTCTTATCTTTGAATATCCTGTAATTAAGTTAAGCAGCTAGTGCTTTTTTAGTACAAGAATACGTAAACTTTCCGATTTAAGTAGGTTATGGAGTATGGATACCATAATTTATTAAGTTAGTAGTTCGTTGAAGTCTTTTGCAAGGCGCCCGGCTATCATCCTAGCAAGGTCATGTGACATCAAAATATACGTGCACGATACGTACAGACGTAAAGAAAATGTTATTATTTTTTATCGTAATTACACCGACTTAATGCTCCAGTGGCAGTGTGTATAAATTCACTACTGCATCTCCGACGGGGTAGGCAGAAGTGAAACTAGTGCTGTACCCACGGTTCACCGAGCTTATTTCCGTCCATGAAGCTCTAGCGGTGCATATTCACATATCGGGCACAAATTCAGCTTCCGGGCAACTCATGTGGGATTCTTCAAATCAAAAACTCATACACAAATTGTGATTGCCAAAAAGCAGACGTGTGGTTTCGACCGGCTTCAATTCATAACTCGCCCCTTTCCTTGCCAAACCCTTTTTCATTTCTTTATGGTTGGCAACACACGTATGCTTCTCCTGCTATTATGATTGTTTAAGGGCAGTAGAGATCTCTTACCATTAGATGACTCACTTACTTGTTTGCCAGAATCTACTATAAAAACCAAATAATTTATTTAAATTATGGTTTATACCCTCGAGTATTAAAAGTGTATCATACAATAAATTGATGAATCACCTAGTATACCTGAAACGCTAATCTAATAGAAATTATATGTAAAAAAAATTAAGCTGCGTAGAGACAGCTACTAGGTGGGAGCTTCCTCGTATATCCCTCCCTCGCGAGAGGCCATCCAGGTTAGTGCCACCGCTTTGTCTATTTCTACCGTCAAACAACAGTGTATAAGTACTGTTGTATTTCGATTCGAAGGACACTGAAGTCAGTGATACTAGATATTATGAGACTAACACCTGGTTTCTGAAAGGCTGATCAAATTAACATTCAACTAACAGAACTTTGATTCGACATCGCTGTCAAATCAATTCGAGTTGCTGAAACGTTATTTAGTGAAAAAAAAAAAATTATTTTATCTCTCTTTATTACCGTTTGACATACGACTCTTCTTATTAATTTGGAAGTTATGTTAGCTAACAAATCAAATATGTGTCAAATCAAAGGTGTTGATCACGCTTCTAGCAACTCAATTTCTCCTCAAAACTCCTTTTTCGCAAATATTCAGTGCAGAGTACCTATAACGAAGAGATGTGCCAAAAAAGTTGCTGCTTTAGCACAGCAGTACATCGCTAACGTAAAGTCCCCTTTACCAATGTTACTTTTCATGGATTTTCATAAGTGTGCATATCACAATTGATTTTAATGTGGTCAAGACATTTTGAAACCCAATCCCCATTAAAACTAATAGTTCTGACTACCTATTATTATCTGATAATAAATTTGAGAGAATTATGCGTTTAACTGTACCCCATCCCACGTCGCCATGGTTTTTGATCAGTGGCCAAGTGACGTCACAGGTGTTCCCGCCACATAAAACGCTACGCGCCACCGCTATGGACACCAAACCCGTAGAACCACCGCTACGGCGTAGACGTGCTACGCAACGCGTGTTCAGCTTCGCAACTTTCGAACGAATACGGGTATGTGATCATTTTAAATTGTGTGTTATAAATTAAATTATATTTGTGTTTCAATTTAGTAGTATTCTGAAAGAATACGAAGTTCAGTATTTGATTATAAGTGAAAAAGTAAAGGGATTACAATTAAATTAATTAAAATAATAACCAATTCTTTGTGAGGTATAAACTTTGTTAGTGTATTTTTCTTCATAGTTGTGATATTTCGAGTATTAATAAAAGTAAATTGCTCAGTAAAATTTCTATCAGATTAAATTGTCATGATTCTCAGTTCAAATCTATTAAATTATTATAATATCTATTATGTTATTGTGTGTAAACTTACAAGGCATATTGAATTCATTCATATAAATATTGAATTCATTCGGTTACTTCATTCGGTTACTTCAGTACCAAAATATTGATGTCAAAAACTAAAATTAATCTATATTGAATTAGTACTCTTTCCACATTTTGTTAAAACAATTATCTACATAATACATTACATTTGACTGAAATATATTTTCTAAAGCTGATTAGGCACCAGACTATCTTTGAACTTTCTTTAAAACTTTTACACATTAACCTTCTATACCAGTATACCTATAATTAAATTAGGAACTATTTTCAATTCTTGGATGAAAGTTACTCATGTTTACCGAGCTTTCAATGAATTATAAACTAAAAGGCTTTTAATGAAAGTAAAAGTTGAAAATAAATTTTAAAGACGTGTTGCAAGCTCTTCGGTTAATTATATCGCGTTTTACTAAAAAAAAAACTGGTAAGCTCCTGACTTAGAATTTACCATGACGAATCTATAGGCGCGATAGTCTCATATCCCCATCACCATTTCCCAATTTCACTTCAGGGTAAGATCGACAAAATATATTTTTTATACATGTAGCAGAATTACTTTGACTAAGTTTATACAAAGAGCCGCCAGTCTCAACTTCCTCTGGGGGATCGAATCTTATGCAAATTATATTGTAAATGCCCACAAAATGTTGTCTGACTTTAAATCGAACCCAGGACTTCTCCAGTTCCCATGAGCCTACATAGATACTAACATAGATAGGAGGTTATAGTAATCATATGTACTTAAAATGTACCTTAAAACGTATACATTATCTCAAATTGAATCTTTAACCTTGTTTTTAAACTCAAAGCTTCACGTTTATGTAGTCGTTAAATTTTGGAGAGCTTCCAATACTTATGCCCTTATTCACTTCTTCTAAAGACTGTAAACTAAGATGTGATGTCTTAGTAAATACTTTATAGATAACTTAAGAGTCATCTTTTTTATTAGCTTGAATGACGAAATGAGCAGGTCGCTCGCCTGATGAGAAGCGCCATGCCTGCCCATAAACAAAAGCAACAAAACACCAAACTTTGATTTACAAAGCACTGCATGGCACTGGACTGCCTTCATTATAAGCCCAGTAATTTCACTAGTATCAATGTTCTCCAAACCAAATCACAACAGTGCTTGCACACTGCTGTTTGGCGGCAGGAATAAATTGTTATATCCATACATTGAATGTAATTTTTTACTAAATTATTTGCAATTTTTCGGAATTAGAAGTAGGTAGTTTAGGGCCAATTTGGCAATTTCCAAGTAAAAATTAACCGCCAAAGACAGTTAGTTCTATTTGAAAGTACCTAATATACGTCTTTCTTTCGGTATATATTATACTAGGTGGTAAATCGTATACGAGAGACTGTCTGGGTAAGTACAACGGCTTTGTCTATTTCTGCCGCTAAGCAGCAGTATGTAACACCGTTGTGTTTCGGTTTGATAGACAGTAAAGCCAGTGAAATTACTGGGCATTATGAGACTTAACGCCTTATGTCTCAGGGTGACGAGCGCATTCCAGTGCCATGCAGTACTTCATAATTCGAAGCTCTGATTGGCGTTGCTTCTGTTTATGAGCGGGCGTGACGCTTAGCATCAGGCGAGCGAACTGCTCGTCTCGTCATCTAAAGCTAATAAAAAAACTGTGACTTTTTTTAAAAAATCACTCGTTTATAGCGATAAGATTGATAACATCCCTATTAACCAAGTCAAATGCATGAGGGAGAATCATAATACTGGAGTGGGATAAAAGCTCAACTGAAAAAGAAAATGCTTTATTTATGCCTCATGAATGCAGTCGAATTTGGTACTACTTGTTCATCAACAACTTATATCGTACACTATACGTTGCTTAAAATTGAGTACACTTTTCTATAACACGTTGTACATGTTGGAGAAGTTCAATCATGCCACAATAATTCTCTAAGATCGGTTGTAAACAAGGTTGTAAATAATGCGTGTTATTCCTGCATTTCAGTGAAACCTGAAATCCCAAAAGGAAAGTTTTTTAACTTGCTACAAAACTGATAATTTTTAACATGTTTCAAAGAACATGTTAGGCATTGTACAAACTTCAGACAGGAATTTAAAATACAAAAGTCTCCAAAGAACTTGAAAAACATACGTCTAATGCATATAAAACTTAGATTAACCTAAACAAAAATGTCAAAATCTAAAGTCGTAGATCATATCAATTAATATTCGTTTAACATAACTAGGTCAAAACAATTAAATTTTGTATAAGTCATAAGCCACTATCTAATTTATATAGGAAATAACTTTCGATAGAAATATTAGTAAAGATTAAAAAAAATCTTTTAATAAAAGAAACTAAACACATCCATTACAAGTTTATTCTAAACCTTACTTGTATCTTATTATGCGAATAAAGCGTGGGGGAAGAGAAAATATAATCTTTATGTAGATTTTAAACGTAATGTTCGTATAATTTTGCCCAATACAAATACTTTATTTCATTACTTTGTGAATGGAAAAGCGCTTCAGCATATTGTGTTAGTAAATATTAGATTAATATACTCGGTGGCAGATCCCTCGTATGTGAGAGGCCGCGGCCGTTTGGGTTGGTACCATCGCTTTGTCTATTTCTGCCGCAAAGCAGCAGTGTCTAAGCACTGTTGTGTTTCGGTTTGAATGACATTGAAGCGAGTGAAATTACTGGGCATTATGAGACTTAACATCTTATGTCTCGGGATGATGAGTTCAGTTCAGTGTCATGTAGGACTCTGTAATCCAGAGTTCAGTGTGAAGTTATATTTATGGGCAGGCGTGACGCTTAACATAAGGCAAGCTACCTGCACGTCTCGTCATTTTAGATAAAAAACAAAATATGCTTAAGTCGAAAATACCCTAATAGATAAAGAAACATCAAAAACCAATTTTATTGATTTTATGAGGTTCAGGCCCATGAGTGTTGCATACATCATCAAAATGACGCATTAGGTATATAAGACTTGGTTCTAAGAATGATATGATTATGATAGAAGGCAAGGCATCGTTTTAAAAATATATGACGAGTGCTTCTAACAACAAAATGTCTTAACTGTAAATACATACATACGCACTCACGCCTGTAATCCCCGAGGAGGTAGGCAGAAGTGTAACCAGTACACCCACATTTCGCCGAGCGTATCTCCGTCCCATGATGTGATAGCCTATCGCCATACCAGCACAATTCCTGATACTGAGCATTTCGTAATAGAAAAACCATAACTGTAAATACGTATCATAATACATTGCTTTATTTTGGAAGTGACAACCCTCGATTTTCTCATTTTATGCTTACTATAAGCCAAAACGACAACATAAACAAATGAAAATCAGTTAAACTGCAATTCCAATAGATTTTACGCCCATTAACTTTATACTGTTCATTCGTATTTAACTGCACGTTTAGAATGTTTATTTAATGCATTATCATGTTGAGAACATGTTAATTTCTTTGTACATAATTTTGGAGAATACTTTTAAATACACACCCAGTTTAAATCGTTTAAAGGATATAAATCTTTCCGAAAATATGATATTAAGTATATCAAAATTGTGAGATGAGTGTTTTTTTTTAAATTGAATTATCCAAAATCCTGTCGATTTATTATTATATCCATGCCTAACCAACAACAAGCAACACCACGCAGAACTTTGCATTACAAAGCACTGCATAGCACTGGACTGCATCCGTTACCCCTAGACATAAGTTGTTAAGTCTCATAATGCCCAGTAATTGTATTGTATGTCCTTTAAAGCGAAAACAACATTTTTTACACACTGCTGCTTGGTGGTAGAAATAGACAAAACGGTGGTACCAACCCAGTAGACCTCTCATATACGAGGTATTATTATAGAGATATTTAAATAAACATCTTTTTAAAATGTATATTTCAATTTCAATCCTCAATTTTAATAGTAGGTAGGTGTAAACCCCGAGGCGGAACATGCTTCGTAAAACAATGTTCAGGACGGATATTAAAAAAACAAAGATGAGTCGTTATTTAAATTGATCAATACAATTGTTATGGCTTTCAACTAGAACAATTTTATAATTTAATTTAAAATTTCAAAATTTATATTTTACTAGCTGTCCCGCGCGGTTTCACCCGCAACAGCAGCGCCACCTACCGGGTCTAATTGTGAATCTAAACCATCCAGGGCGCCACCCAAACGCATACAAAAAAAATCATTCAAATCGGTCCAGCCGTTTAGGAGAAGTTCAGTCACAAACACACGTACAGTAGAATTATATTTATCAAGATAGGTAATGCTTTAAACACAAATTTTGGACGAGGGACAACACTACAATGATGTTTCAACCCCCGCATCATTTAATCAAGGCTCTTAGAAACCACTAAATCAAAAAATGAAAAGTCATATTACAGAACTCATTATATTTTTTGTTTTCTAAAAACGGAACCTCTTTGTTACTTCATAATAATTTACATTAAGGAATATAATACACTCTACCGAGAGATTTAGATGAAACGTGTCACTTGAAAAACCGAAGTATTTATTTATTAAATAAATGATTTCAGTATGTCTTCAGGTAAAAACTTCTAAAGCTCTTGTTTATGCGATTTAATTTAAAATAAAATATAAATTGTAACCAACTTCAACAAAGGAGGAAGTTCTCAATTCGGCAAGTTTTTATAACATGTACATACATCGATTTCTCCGCCAAATATAGACAGTTAGAAATAAATCAACAGAATTGAACCTCGTTGTCGTCCTATATAAGATTTGATTAAGTTGTGATGAAGGAGAACGGAGTAAAAAAAAAACTAAAATAACAGCACGTTCGTCACAGTTGTGTTATTGTATTGAAATATATATGCCTTATCTATACCTCCCACTCGGACTCAGTGCAATTTTGGTTACCCGGCAGCAACACGAGAACCGACTGCAAAAAGACCTAGAAATTATAGTTATTTCTCACTTTTCAGTGTTATGTATTGAGGGTCTATTTTTAAGTTTAGTTTAAACATTGATTATTATTACCCTAGAGTACTGCTAAATATTAACAGTCAAACTAATTCAGTATATCAGTAACTTTACATCACTCTAATTATTTGGGAAAATTCAATTCGTTTTCTTTCATACAAAGAGAGGAAAATTTTCATCAGGACATAATGCATTCTAATACTAGATTGTCCTTTACATAGATTATTACAAATTACTTTTGAAACTCTGATCGCTTTATCAGTCTAGTGGCAGCCTACTTAGGCCAAGAAACCGCCCAGGACTTGCCAGGACAGGCCCAGGGTTGAAATCCCAGGTCGGGCAACCACACATTGTATTTGAGTTTTCGATTCGACAAATCACCCGTTACCCGGTATTGGAATTTGTGCCCAATTTAGCGATAGACTCGCTAAATATCATATAATAGGAGAGAAGTAAGCTCGATGAACCGTGAGTGCAGCATTAATTGCACGCTTGCCTACCACTTTGGGAATATAGGCGCAAGCTAATGTGGCTCTACAAAATATTACTGGTTACCTAATAGTGCCTTCTAAGCATTTTTAAATCGTAGATCATTGAGTAGCTGTAGTGGTAGTTTTTTCGATAGCTATCACATCCTAGGCGGTTGGTTCCTTAAATGTGAGAGGACGTCTGAGTTGGTATCACCGTTTTATCTATTTCTGCTGCGAAGCAGAAATGTGTGTGTGTGTGTTTTGGTTTGAAATACATGGTAGCCAGTAAAATTACTATTCTAATGTATTCAGTCTAATGCCATGCAGTACTTTATAATTCAAAGTTCTCTGTAGTGTTGCTTCTGTTTATGTACAGCCATCGCTCTTACCATCAGGCGAGTGACTTCGTATAAGAATGATTTGAGTATGATGATGATCGAGAAACATATTATATGAAGCTAATACGTTTTCAATAGGATGCAATAGGATGCACTAGGGGCACTATACGAAATTTGTCGTACGTTGTCATAAATACAGATATCGTGACAGTTATCAAATATCTAGTAACACTCAAACTATGAACACAGAAGTGACCGACAGTGAACATTCATAATCTCTGTACCAGCCAAATATGTTTTAAGGTTCAGAGATTAACAAATTTTACCACTACCTTAGATTTTTACGAGGCTATATTGTCCTCGGTATAAAGATAGTATACCTACATATTGTCGTATTAAATTATATTAACCTGAGAACATTGTGTAATGAATCGTCCTTTGGACCTCTTGAATTATCACTCTAACAAATCTTCATGACTAGTAAATGCACATTAAAATATAGGTAAATGGAATTATAGAACTTATAAAGACTTGTTTTCTTTGCTAATGATTTTTCTGACTTCACTTAATGATTGCTGCCGGTTATAAGTACTTGTACAATCGAGACCGGTGCCTTAATTTTATTTTTATATTTGGCGATACTTGTTTCCCGTTGCGGGTTGTGGGGTCAGACGGTGGGGCGCCCAACTTATACCAAATCCACCATCAAATCATGATGGGAAGGCGGACTCTGGCATTAAGTTTAGATAACGCCAGATAAAAAGAAGCAAAAGACCGCCGAACAAGCAAGAGTGTCATCTGATAGTAAGTGATCACCACTGACCATAAACACCCATAATAGCGGATAGTCACCAATCATCATTATTTTACCATTTTACTATTTTATCATATAATCACTAATACAATCAAAGCCAATGTTCTGAAGATTCTAAAATTAAACTATCTAACACAACACCTTTTGAAGCAAAAATAAGAATAAACTCTAAATGCACTGTATTTTTTACGAAACGGGATCCTAGTTTGATTGGTTAATGTTAGCTTTGCAAGCAATATGTCACTCCCATTTCAACCCTTCTCGAAAAAAGTGTAGCACTTTACCAGCTGGACAACGCTTGATAGACGGTGTCATTATCCGAGTTGTATTCAGGAGAAAAATTACTCTTTCTGTGAAATAATTATTTGTGGAATTGTTTTTGGTTACTTAATTAATACGTAAACTGACATTTTGTTGCGAATAAACATGTTTAGTTTTGGAAGTCTTTATTCAATATTTAAAACTTGAGCTTGTGGGTTTTTCATAAACTGTCTGTATAGATATTTCTATGCTTAGTTTAAAATTTATATTCTATTGTACTGATTAACATATTATAGTTAAATAATTCTATAATATTCCTAAAACATTTTAAGCAGATATTTATAAGGGGTTAAGCATACATAAATCAGTACATAATCTTTTTAAAAGGGTTAAATAAACAATGGCCACAAGTTCTGCCACAACCTGAGATTTAATTAAGCCGAGAATAACGCAGGTATCTCAGTAAATTTCAGTTTTACCCCATGGGATTTCATTAAGTCGTTATTTCAGCAAATAAATTAATACATATGGATTATAATGTGGGAAAGGTAAAATGTTGTCATTTATCATATTTCTGTAGACCTAATGCAATATTCAGACTTGGTGTTTATATTTTCAACCGAATTCAAAGGATGAACTAGTTGCGCCTCTGTCTACCCCATCGGGGATACAGGCGTGAGCTTATAAATGTTTGTTCAACAAGGAGAAGGGTGTCAATTCATTTATTTTGTTATTCTTTTATGTGTGTTACGCGTTATCTCCGCTAAATGTGAAACTTTATTTTTCTTTTTATTAGCTTGAGTGACAAAACGTGCTGGTCGCTCGCCTGTTCGTTACGCCTGCCCATAAACAGAAGCAACACCACACCTAACTTTTAATTACAAAGCAATGCATTGGACTGCGCTCGTCTCACCGAAACATAAGATATTAAGTCTCATAATGCACAGTAATTTCATTGGCTTCAATGTCCTTAAACCCGGAGCACAAAAGTGCTTACACACTGCTGCTTGGCAGCAGAAATAGACAAAGCGGTGGTACCAATCCAGACGGCCTCTCGCGTACGAGCTACCTACCACCTTTTCTCATGTCTATTAACGTGAATTGATTCTTATTGTAATCGATAGGATTTACCCTGAGGGGGTCCCATTCAAAAGTTGAGAAGGGTTATGACAGAGTACGACAAAAATGGAAAGCTCCTAAAAAATAATAACAAACGCATCGCGATTCGAATTTGGAGTCTGTTTTTAATTATTTATTTTTACTTATTAATCATTCTTCCAACCCGCAATAGGTCAGCGTAGTGGACTAAGGCCTAATCCCTCTCTTCAGTATAATACTGGGCTAGTCTTATTATTATTTATAATCATTATATTTGCATAATATTTGAATAATTTTTGTGTAACAGTAAAAGGGGTCTCTTAAATCTTTTTATTTTATATTCGTAATGCAGAATACAATATAATGATGATTGAAGCTGAAGTGTATCCATAGAATATAAAGCTGTCTATTATGTCACCTTATTGTATTGTGGGTGTGCTGGTTACACCTCTGCCCACCCCTTCGGGGATTATAGACGTGAATGCATATGCGTATTGTTCTGTTTTGACCTAATCAGATATGAAATATTGATAGAGTGGTAAAGCCTTTTTATAAAATTAACCAGTAACTTTAGTTGAGACTTTCAAGCACAACTTTTTCTGAAGCTCGTCAATATAGTTGCACCGACGAAGTTCTTGTAATTTTAAGATGTCACGGCACCAAAGTTACATCGAATTAGTAGAGTCCGAAAATCAGCTTACGGAGGTCATCCATCAAAACTTGGCGTAACTTGAGGGCAAATATGATTACCTAAGTAAAGGTCTTAACACCTTATTCATTTTTGTGTCACTTAGTGTATATACGAGTATGTTATAGATTTTTGTAGTGTTTTTAAAGTTCTGCATAATGCCCTACTAGATCCTTCGTATGCGAGAGGCCGCCTGGGTAACTAACACCGCTTTGCTTATTTCCGCCGCCAAGCAACAGTATGTAAATACTTTAGTGTTACGGTTTAAAGCTAGTGAAATTACTGGCCATTTTGAGACTTAGCACGTTATGTCTTGGGGTGACGAGCGCAGTCCAGTGCCATGCAGTGCTTCATAATTCTAAATTTAGATTGGTGTTGCTTTTGTTTAAGTGTGACGCTTACCATCAGGCGAGCGACCTGCTAGTCTCGTCATTAACGCTAATAAAAAAAAAACGATCCTACCTGGGAATCAAACGCACGGTACAGATCCAGACACTCGATAAACCTATGAGACAAATACCAACAACTAATAGAATAAGAACATTAATTAAGTATACCGCCAAATGTTTTCGTATCTAGATGTAAGATAAAGAAAACGTACACTTTCTTTTCTGAAATCTGAGTAACACGATTACCCTTCTATTTATCACTGAATCCGGCAGATGTGGCCAGAGTAAACGAATTAGTACAAAATCAGTAAGTATTTCTCCCAAGAATTCTGTCATTAGGAACTATGCGGGCGCTAAATGAAGGCCGAGGAAGTTTTTATTGCGCCATTACAATGAAAAACTTAACTTAGATTGCGGAAAGAGAATCTTAAGGCCCCTATAAATACAATTTTCTACAACAAGGCACTAGTAAATGGGAACAATGTTGAATGTAATTTTGTAAAAAATTCAATAAGTACCATTATATTTTTTTGACACTTAGCGGGTAACTTTTTAACTGGTAAAGCCACGCCGTAGACACTTTTGTCTACAGCATCAATTAGCCAGTTCGTCCGGGTCGTTACCACAGTGTCTGTAAAGTAGCAGCTTGCTGCTGCGTTTTGTACGGTGAGTAGATATCCGGAGGCCCAAATCCCCCTCCCCTTCCCAATCCCTTAATTATTCCTTTCCTTTAAGGTCGGCAACGCACCCATGATTCTTTGGTATTGTGGGCGTATATGGGCGGTGGAGATCACTTACCATCAGGTGACCACTTGCTCGTTTCCGACTTATGCAATAAAACAAAAAAGAACTTTGGCCATGTTTTAACATATCGTTAAATGAGCTATCGAAATAGTTATTCGCAGCCTTGTGTTATCAGACTGTCCCACTGCTGGGCACGGGCCTTCTCTCTTAATGAGAGGGGTTCAGCACGCTGCAAGGCCAACGCGAACTCAAATATAAATATGATTGCCCGATCTGGGAATTGATTCCAGGACCTCACGGTTCTTAACCTAGTTTGCTGCAACTAGACCAATGAGGTGATAGTGTATGTTATAAAATTACCAACTCAATAAAGCGGCGGCCTAGCGGGAAATAGTAAGGATTGTTGAGACGAAAGTCGTCGAGACCAGCCTCAGGGCACACACCTCTGACTATACTATAAACCTTTAAACATAAAAGGGTTCATCAAAATCCGATACAGCTTTATAGTATTCCCAAAGTATGTTTATCATGCCTGTCACTGGATCGCAATCTACGCAAAACCCAAAGACAGCAATATTTTAAATAAATCGGTTCCATTAAAATTGTACCTTGTCGGCAAGTATGTATTGGTCTAAAGATGCAATTACAGTTAAGCCGATTTATTTATCTCATAATATTCAATATGCTTTTGTGAAGTTCATCTCTTCTCTAGTAATATATTTATCGCCAAGCGATAGCGTCGATAAATAATCACAAATATGCCTACTTACTAAGTGATTAAGCCAAATTGAAAAGGTATTGTATCCTGCTTTAACATTTAGGGCCGTTTTACATATTTTTTTTTAATTACCAAATGCATCGTCAAATCATGATGTGTAGTCAGACCCTGGCATTAAGCCGGGATAGCTCCAGGTAGAAAGAAGATTATATTTTAAAGCAGAGTGTGTAGCATGTATATATGCCTGTCGGTCTCTGCCATAAAAATATTAATACAAAATACTTGGAAATTTAAAAAAATCGGCTATAAACTAATAATAAAGAAAGTACAGTAGTTTAACTGTATCAGTTGGTTTTTTTCTGCCTGGCGTTATCCCGGCTTATTGCCAGGAACAGCCTTCTCGTACCATCGATTTGACGATGTATTATGTGGGCGACCCGCAATCTGACCCCCACAACTCGCAATGAGAACGAAAATTCGCCATTGCTTCGTCCGATAATCAGCCAAGTGTACTGAGTGTAAGTGTACAGGTGAGGTTGTTTTTGAGCCTTAGATGTTGGTGGCTCAATTACACTCCAATATTTTACTATCTTTATATGATTCAATTAATTCTATCAGAGTTTCCTTATTCTACATTCTAGGAAATAACAAATCCTTGATTTTATGATCTATAAAACTAGATAAACTATGTGACAAATATTTTGTAAGGTTTTGGCAAACAATCGTGTCAGGGTTACCGCTCTACGTCTGATTGAGTTAGATACATACATACATACGCACTTACGCCTGTAATCCCCGAAGGGGTAGGCAGAGGTGTAACCAGTACACCCACATTTTGCCGAGCGTATCTCCGTCCCATGATGTGATAGAGGGCGAGCCTATCGCCATGCCGGACACTAATTCCAGACTGATACCGAGATTTTTCGTAATAGAAAAACCCAATATCACTTTTACCCGACCCGGGGATCCAACCTGAGACCTCGGCGTCAGCCTCAGTCGTAACGCGTATGCATTACAACTGCGCCACCGAGGCAGTCAATTTAGGAAGATTGAGTAATTCAATTGTTATCATTTATTTAATGTAGCATCCTTCATTATTCAGTTAAGTTTTATTGAACTGCCAACCTCAATAATATAAGTTTCCGGTTTGCGACAGTAAATTCTTCTACATTGCTTTATTGTCTATGCTTTATTTATGACTGGGTTATTGTATTTATGAATGTTGTACAAGACTCTATTCGCTAAAACAACTGGAGTAAAACGAATTTATTCAAATCTATTCTGTATTACACACGTTCTACTGTTGGGCAAGGGCTTCCTCTGCTAAGGGGTAGGCAGTAAACAGAGATGAAACTAGTGCGCCCATAGTTCACCAAGCTCATTTCCGTGGTATTTTGCGATTCGAATCGAAAACGGTAACACAAATTGTGATTACCTTGATTGACAGCCTCCGTGGCGAAATGGGCGAGTAGCCGACTATGAAATGTGAGGCCGCGGGTTCGATCCCCACACTGAGACCAATATTTGTCTAATACGCAAACATTTGTTTCGGTTCTGGGTGTTGTGAGACCGAAAAGTCTCTCATAGTTCCTAATAGCCACGACATGTGTGGTGTGACTGTTGGGCATTATATATTTATTAATTTAATGCCAGACCTGATTTGAACCCAGGACGTCATTGTTTCTCATTTTACATACGCTACCACTAGACCAATGAGGCGATAATATGCTAACTTGCTATATTTTTAAGACACATGACTGAATATTCACTAGGTGGTAGGTTTCTCGTATACGAGAGGACGTCTTTGTAGGTACTACCGCTTTGTCTATTTCTGCCGCCAAGTAGCAATGTGTAAGCACTGTTGTGTTTCGGTCTGAAGGATATTGAAGCCAGCAAAATTACTAAGCATTATGAGACGCAACATCTTATGACTCAGGGTGACAAGTGCAGCAGTGTATTATGCAGTGCTTTATAATTCAAAGTTCTGTGTGGTATTACTTCTGTTTCTCAGGCGAGCGACCTGCCCGTCTCGTCATTCATAGTAATAAAATAAAATTAAAGATAATTCTTATACAAAGAGACTACTTTACCCACTTTGATATATTTCTTGGAATTCCTGTTATTACATAAAGAGCATTTAAGATTAGACAAATGAATTAAAAATTGAGTTTATGCTGATGAAGTCGTGCTTATGATAATCAGATACGATCTCAAACACCTTGAATGTGTAGTATCATTGCTAACTGAATGTCATTGAATAATTAAATTAAATGTCATTGGAATTCAATGTTAGCCTGGAAAGATCCCGTAAATATTTATTATAGAATTAAAAAGATTCAACTGCGTCCCGTGACTTATATCACTGTTATAGAATTCATTATTCATAACATTATTTAGATACAGTTAACTAACGTCAAATCGACTAAAACAATATTGAAGGCATTGGTGAATTGATCTATTGGGTTTTTATATTCTCTTTTTAATTTGAAAAATAGTGTTTACACAAACATTTTAAACAAACGAATGAATTACGTGCTTCAAAACTTTAAAGGTGTATTTAATTTTGAGAAAAACAGAAACGCACATAAAGATGAACTGCATTGACAATGAATGAAAAACAAAAGCATTTTTTTTTATTATAACAAGCATAGGTATGAATCATACCGCCAAAGTAAAATCGTTTTTTATCTGGAACTCTGATACAAATGCAGGTATTTATTTATGTATTACAATAGTGTTTAACAATAACCACCTAGGTCATAAACTAAGGGCATACTTTATCGATATTCATTGTCAGAGGTTTCCGACGTCCATTGTACTACCGTGCAACTTGAACAAGACGATGCATTTATATTGTGCATTATGCGCTGGTTCTATACATTTCAATAATATTCACTGCAGCTTCGTGCATAATCTTTATAAAAGGTTTTGTTGTAAGAGGATAAAGTAAGACTTGGAGAGTACAGGATAATGTATTATTAGTGTCTTTTGTAAGTAAAATATATTATAATAGGAATTGTAGATGTTTTAACTTCCTTATCATATTTTATTATTATTTTCAAGAGCATTACTTTTATACTTTGAAGATAATTTTAATTTAACAGTAAGATTGACTGCCTCCGCTATACCTAAATCGCGACTGTCTACAGGTAGGCAAACGTGTACCGTGATGAGGTACTGGGTTCGAATTAGTTTGCACTTTGTATATAATTTACTCTATTTCAGAAACTTTTTTTTAGTTACTAGCTTTTGTTCGAGGCTTCGCCAGCTTCAATGTTATTTTTTGTGTTATATGCCACTGGAATGTACTACCGGGAAAAAAGTATTCAATATTCTAAGCCAGATCATGGTATACCTGTATGCCAAAATCCATCCAAATCCGTTCAGATCGTTATGACGTGATTGAGTTACAAACATCTACAGTCATAAACACACAAACATCCAAACTTTCACATTTATAATATAAATAAAATACACCCAACAGTCCTGATCCCACACTAGGTTAGCCTGTATCGTGGGTATCAGGAACTACGAGGAACTTGGTCTCACAACACCCAGACCCGAAACGAACATTTGTGGATCACACAAACATTTGTCTCAGTGCGGGAATCGAACCCTGGCCTCACGCTTCGCAGCCGCCTACTCACCCACAGCGCCATGTAGGCTCTCTATTGGTAGTAGATATAGTTGGTTGTCTAGAAGAAATCTCAGTTAGCGATAAGACCGCCATTTGTATCAAAAATTAAAGCGATGTCGCTTGTAATTTTTAGGGTTCAATTGTTTTAAATTTTCTTTTTTTAAAATGTACCATAAAGAGTTTATAAATAAATAGTTCGATTCCTCACTTATTATCAGTGATACGTTATACCATAAGTTTTATATGCATGTATAATAATGCCGTATTTTCTTTGAACAAAGTTCCGACCATTATTAAAAGCTACTTGCGTTTTCCTACAAACCCCCGTATTTCCCTATTCCGTAGAAATAGCGTTGAGAGAACACATTTACGTCACTTTCAGACATCTTTATGCATGCAAACATGGGTTTATACAGATTTTATACAAGAAACTAGAATGATTTAAATAAATTGTCTTTTTATCACTTATCTATCTATGAACGTTAAAGTATAGATAGTTCAGTTTTACAAGGTGGTAGGTCCCTCGTATGCAAGAGGCCGACTGGATTGCCCGCTTTGTCTAATTCTGTCACTAATCAACAGTGTGTATGCACTGTTGTATTCTGGTTTGAAGGACATTGATGCCAGTGAAATTACTGGGCACCCCTATCACATCATGGGACGGAAATAATCTCAGCGACATGTGGGCGTACTAGTTACACCTCTACCTACCCCTTTCGAGGAGTACAGGCGTGAGTTAGTATATTTTCAGTCCAAAATATACTAAAAATTCATAAATTATTTACTCAACCGTTAACGAAAATACATTGACCAATTTAGTCTAGAAATGTTTTAACAATCCAGGCTGTTTTTACTAAGAGAGAACAGTGACATTTTTAAACCATCAATCTATTTACTCAATCAATCTTATGTCAGAGGCCACAAAAACTAAATTCCCTTGATAAGACTTACAGTTCACACGAACAACTGAATCATTAAATACACGGGATAGAGAAATCAAGGATGACATTTTGATGCATATAAAATAATTAATGAAAGACTTTTTGTGGCATAGGCCGGCAACTGGAATAAGAGCAAACCCCTTTCGTTCAGCAGAGGAGGCCCGTGCGGCCGTGGCCAGCAGTGGCTGATATATATTTTTAAACATGATAGTAAGTGATCTCCACTGCCCATGTATATCGACAATATCAGTAGAATCATGGGCGCGTTGCCAACCTTAAGGGGCAATTAAGAGGAAGGAGAGGAGGACTTGGGTCTCCGGATATCTCACTCACCGTACAAAACGTAGTAGTACTCAAGCCGCTTCTTTACGGCAATTTTCTGTGGGACAATGGTAACGACCTGCTCGAGTCGGCCCAATTATGCTGTAGGCAAAACTGTCTAATATTTCTCTGGTATTGTTGGCGTACATGGGCAGTGGAGGTCATTTACCATCATGTAACCCACTTGCTCATCCGCCGGGGCCTATGCTATAAAAATACAGTTTTTTACTGTAAATTCTTTACCTTTCCTTTATTCTATAACAACTTGTTTTTGTAGTAAATCTAGTTTTGAAATAGTAAACAACAAGTTTTATAGGTTAACGATGCGTCAAGATTGAATTTTTGATAAAACTTTAAATAACTTACTGTAGGACTGACTGCCTCGGTGGCGCAGTTTTAATGCGTACGCGTTACGATTGGGGCTAACGCTGAGGTCTCGGGTTTGATCCCCGGGTCGGGTCTTTACCCGTTTGGGTTGGGTTTTTCTATTACGAAATGCTCAGTATCAGTCCGGAGTCTGGAATTTGTGCCCGGTATGGCGATAGGCTCGCCACCTATCACATCGTGAGACGGAGATACGCTCGGCGAAATGTGGGTGTACAAGTTACACCTCTGGCTACCCCTTCGGGGATTACAGGCGTGAGTGCGTATGTAACTTACTATAGGAGAATAGGAATATAATCTCTGTTATACATTGCAAGCCACAAGTTTAGTATGTCAGGTTATGTATTTTTGAGTGGTAGAGCCACGCTGTGGACAGTTTTGTATACAACACGAATGTACCGGCTCGACCGGGTCATTACCATTACCTCACAGAAAACCGACGTAAAATAGTGGCTTGCTGCTGCGTTTTGTACGGTGAATGAGATATTTGGAGGCCTAAATCCTCCGCCCCTTCCCAAACTTTTAATATCTCTTTCCGTTGTGGTTGGCAACGCACCCATGATTCGTCTGGTATTATGAGCGTACATGGGTGGTGGAGATCACTTACCATCAGATCCACTAGATCGATTGCCGGCCTATTCTATAAAAAGAATAATAATCAAATTTAATCATTAATCAAATTTTATTCAACAAATCGATCATTGTAGAATCATTAAGATTTGTTAAAAATCTGTCTCGTTTTTTAACTTATAGTTAAAGTTTTTTAAGTCATCATTTTGACTGTTAAGATAACTAAATGGCTCTTGCAACTAATGGATTTTTTATCGGTTTTTTGTCTTCCAGAAGTCCGAACAAATGTCACGTATCGTTTATGGATTCTTTTTAAAGATAAGAAGACGTTATTTAACGTAATATTTCTAAGATATACCTAACTTTCACAAAGCCAATCAGTCAGAACAAAATCACAAATCAAGATTACTAACGCAAACCCTCTTAATTTGGCCGATATTACCTCTATTAATATAGGAAGTACATAAGTAACAGGCACTCTCTCCATAGAAAGGAGAATGTTAGGTTTATTAACTATATAATGTAGGGACAAGGGGCTCACTACGAAGTTATCAGAGGCACAATTACGTAACTTGTTTGCAAGAGAACGAAGAATCTTGGGACCTTTCTACTTTAGAGCATCATTGAAATATTAATTTGTTTTATATGATGTTGTAGAATCGTATCGTGATTTCTACTACTAGAGTATTCTAGTAAGTAACCCCAGTTTTCATGAGTACAATTTACTTTGTCGTTGGTATTAGAGACATACATTCTAGGAGCTAGACGCCTTGTCTTAAAGCTCTATTCATGGAGAGAGTTTCTCGAATAACATAGGGGAGAACAAGTATAACAAAAAAACCTTATTTGCGTGGCCACATCATACGTTTCTTACGTAAACAAGACATCTCTGTTGTATTCTCGTCTGCGTTTACTTTCTCCATCTAACTAAGGCTTCACTGAAAATAAATAGCGGCGATGACCTTATAGCGGAGAGTGGTACAAACTGTCGAGACGGAAGTCGTGGGTTCGAAACCAGTCCCCAGGGACACACCTCTGAAGTATCGAAGTTACCTTTACCACATAATGGGGTCTTTCTCTTTCAACAAGTCTCTTCTCTAAAGTTAAATAAACAGCATTAAAAGAAGTGCTTTGGAAAGTAACACTATTAGGTAAATTACGATACAATTTTAAATTTGAGACAGCATGGCGCAATGCGTCACGCGGTCCACCCGCCGCGGCGCCCCGGCGTCTGCTCCCGCGGCCTTCTGACACACTACTTTCTTTATCACCCGTTTTGTCGTTTATCTCATTTATGCCTGTGACTGTTCCTACTATTCTATATTTTTATTGTTAGATTTTTACATCATCTGGATGAAGTTGTGTGGAAATTTCATACCTAACAAAAACTAGGTATGAAATAATTTAAATTGTTGTTTTGCTAGATCCAGTTGAAACCAGTCGCTTCTCGCCTCAGGAACTAATGCACCGAAGAGGATCACCACGAGGATTTTAGTTGGTACTATCGGTGTAGGGTGTACATAGTGTTAGAGACTTGGCCCAGCGAACGTCCAAGTGTTTACCATCTCTTCCGGGCGGCTTAACGTTGGGTCATAAGACCGGTAGAGCCCAATACTCGTATAACTACCCCGCTTCCTCCGGGGCGGGGCGGCAATGATAAATCGCTTTTCCCCTCGACAGCAACAAAAAAAGGAGGGTCCAATGAACAGTCCACTACTGTGGATTCTGCAAATCGTATTTGGGTTCAGCTGGTGTAAATCTGGTTAATATCATTCTTTTAGTACCAAAAACTAAGACAAAAGTTTTCCGCTAACGTAATCCCAAAAACTACTTTTTGACCTTAAAGAAAGACCTCTCAGCAATGACGTATACCCCGTATTAAGTTGTCTAATATATCACGGCAGCACTCCTTTTCATTAATATAAAATTTGTGAGTTTTTTACCCTTTCTTGGGGTGATTTCACCCTGTGTTAATTAATTAGTCCGTTATACTATATCTAAGTGATCCCGTGTATGCGAAAAATGTCTGTGTAGGCACCACCGTTTTGTCTATTTCTGCCACTAAACAGCATTGGGAAAACACTATTGTATTCCAGTTTGAACGCCTTGAATCCAATAAAATTATTACCTCTCCTAAGACCTACTGCTACGTACTTTGTATTATTCAGTGGATTGTGTCATTTAAGTGTTATTAATATAAGGTATTCTATTATTTCATTTTAAACATAATTTAACATGCTTAAGGCAAAAGTTACCAGACCACGTTCTATAACCCTAATTCGTCGGGGTAAACACGGACGGTTAATATGGGCAACTATATAACCCTTTTGGCAGGCAAATGTCCCAACGGACAGATGGACGAGTCTATTGTTGCTTATTACTACATGTCACGGTTTCTTGCGTAAACTCAGGGATAGTTTATTCATCTGATGTTTATTTTGTTGGGTAAGGACACATATTATTTAGGTTTAGACAAACCAATTGCTAAATAGTATCTCTCATTAGAATAATGTCTATTTTTGGTGATGAATTATGCAGAATTAATTAGTCGCCTGAAATTACGGAATCGTCCGCGTATCGTCAATGATGATGATGATTTTGCGATGAAAAAGAAAAATCAATTAAATGGTATAAACAAAAGACATCTTAATTTTTTAAGTCAGTTAAAATCAAGAAGGATATGTTATCACAAAAATTTACAACTTGACATCAATACAGCGAAAATCAACATTTCTAACTTGCACGAAATTTCTATAAAGATATATTTATATATACAAATATATTTTACAACTAAATCCCAATATGACATTAACTCACTACTTCTTTTATACAAATATAGGTACTAGGTAATCATAAAGGGCAAACAGGTGTCCTCTAAAGCAGCTCGTCAGCATTTGTCGTGTCATCATGTCCCCGTATAACAGATAGCAAGGTCCATTAGTATTTCTGCCTGGACAGTTGCACAGGGATGAACTCAGCACATATTTTGTGAAAATAATATGTATCGTTGTATGTCAGAATGTATTTTAAATTTAGTTTATTGACGAAACTACTATTAAATCAATTTATAGAATAATTGTATAATATGCCATGTTCTCATCGTTAACTAATATTGACATCAATAGATCTAATACTGATAGCCTCCGTGTCGTAGTGGGAAAATAGCCGTAAATATTTGTTTCGGGTCTGGATGTTTTTAGTAGTTCCTGATCCACGACACAATATAATCGTATCTTACTGTGAGGTTGTGTATCTTATAATGTGACTTGGGTGTTATTTATTTATCGGATAGTTTTCTATGCCCATTTCTTATCTACAACTCCTTTATACCAAACCTTAATACGCACTTAAAACGACTTTAAGATAAGTAGTTTACCTTAAATATAGTAAAAAAAAGACACCATTTGGGCAGAAGCATCTCAATTCTTGGCTGCTAACTATATTTTATCAGCTCACCAAGTTTAGTAAAATTACGTTAAAAGCTATCGAGGTAACTTTAATAGTCAATTTTGGAAAAACGATTTGGGAAATCCGATTTTGCTTCCGACTGCCTAATCAGACTGTTTGGTTGGTGACTGGTTTGTATTACACAATAACAAATGTATGGAACGAATTCCATCCGAAAAAAATAACCATACATCTATTTCAAGTCTTAAAAGTCAATGAGCACTTGTAATGTCACTAAATGCGTGCCTGGAACATGGATTTGTATTAAGAAACCCTACAAACGTGTCCGTTATCTATCTGTTTACGGTTAAGCCAGCTGTTCCGTTTCTATGAATATTTCGGTAATTGTTTCACATTTTGAAATGTGTTGTATTCACATATTATGTACTAGGTTTTGTCTGCGATATAGCTCAATCGATCCTGTGACTTTATTTATAAAGATTGTAACTTTTTCATGTTGCATTGAAATTATTATCTTTTTATAGGAATATTATGATTTTAAACTTAGTATATTGCATATTCCTCTTCATATGCCTTTATCCCATTCGCAGTAGGGTCGGCGTAACATGATTTTAACTCATGTTATAGAAAGATTTGTCTTGTAGTTTTTGCGAGCAGCGGTCTGCCTGATGTCAACCCCTATGGGGCGAAAGCACCCAACCCCGAAACAAATATTTGTGGATTACACTAACATTTGTCTGGATGCGGGAATCGAGCCCGCCGCCTCTCGCTTCACAACAACATAAGACAGTTAAAAAATCCTTACATTACTTATTGAAATAAAACTACTTTATACGGATTTTATCGCGGTTAATTTTATTTTATTCCCGACGTTTCGAAAGCTTTTCAGCCTTCATGGTCACGGGAGAGACTGAGGTGTAGGTCGTCTCGAAAAGTTAATGTTACATTAGCTACCTTCATTTTAAAATTATACATTTATTTTTAATTATTTAAAAAAAAGTTAGTTGACACTAGTCCGATCTACGCAGAAAGAGCTCACGGTGTCTTGAGGTCTGGCAGTTGGTCTTTTGGGTTCCGATTTAATTAAGTGTATAATTGGATCCCAGGCTTGTGCAAGCTTCCAACCATCTTCTCTATTGAAATTTGGGTGTTTTTTAATTTCAATGGCCTCGCGAATCATCCTAGGTAGGAATCGGTGTTCTTTGGCAAGGATTTGTGGTTTGTCAAATCTAAGGTAATGTTTGGAGCCTTCTTCTGAATGTTCAGCAACTACAGACTTCGTACAACCGCGATAAAATCCGTATACAGTAGTTTTATTTCAATGTGTAATATTCGCGTATACATAAGAAACCTTACATTACTTCTTTAGCATATTACATGGGTTCATGGAATGTTTACGTGTACTCTTTTCGAAAGTCATAATTTTATTGAATGCCATTAACATCACATTGTTCAGTCGTACCATGAAAGACAAAGTAGAACCTTTATTATATTTTCATCGAGCCTTACGGTTTAAAAGAATAGACTTAACCTTCACTCCTTTTCAGGTGTTCATCCATCAACCATGAACTGCCCTCGCTGCGTAGTGGTATTCGCTGCCTTGGTGATGATGATCGGAGCCACAGCGTCTCCCGTTAGGCGCTCACCAGACCTTGAGGCGCGTCGTAGAAGTGCCATCGATCGTAGCATGATTAGGTAATCCTCGACTATATTAGTTTACGTTTACGTACGATTTTTATGTACAGTGAAATTACTTAATGTGATAGTAGGAATTTATAACTGTTTTTAATTTTATCTGCTTGTATTAATGTAACTCATTTTGATTTCAATAGACAGACAATCGGATGAAAGAAAAATGGAAAATGATTTTTTGCTCAGACACATCAGTAGCATCCTTTCCTTCTACCTGTCCTTATCCCACTTGCAGTAAGATGGGCGCAATATGCTTTTAACACATGTAATAGAAAGATTTGGCTTGTAGTTTCTACGAGCAGCCGCCCGCCTGACATCAACCCCTCTGGGGAGAGACTAGCATGATCAGTACTAGCATCATATTTTGCTTAGAAACAGCCTCGTGAGACCTTAATAACATACTTCTCTCTCAACAGATTTGGAAGATCATACCCTCCTGAACCCTCAGCGGCTGACATTCGGGAAGCGTTGCGAGCTCGTCGCGGCAACAGTTTCCTTCGTTTCGGCAGATCACAGCCCATGACTCTCTCTACCGACGACCTGATCTCTCTTCTTAGAGCCTACGAAGAAGATTACGACAGCCCAGTTTCCAAGAAGTCAGCTAGCTTCGTCCGCTTTGGCCGCGACCCCAGCTTCATCAGGTTCGGCAGGTCTGCAGATGAAGAGAAACCTGGATTTGAAGCCGCCGAGCCCGGCAGCACATACCCCCAGAGGAAACACAGAGCACGAGACCACTTCATAAGGCTCGGAAGGGACAGCGAGGAACTGAATGAGGAAAACTTCGATGAAGATGATGAAAGCAGAAGGAAGAGGGCCGTAGACTGCCGCGATTGTGCGTAAACGTTTCACTGAACAATTCCCGATTGACAGCTATTACGTGATCTATCCTACTTTCTCAAACACAATTGCTATAAATGTGAGTGAGATGTAAGTTCGGAATCTCATCTATGTTTCTCTCTTTTGGACGTCTAATGACATCTTCTAAGGCTAAGTATGTGGTGCATTGATATTTTAAACAATTTTAAAATATAAATACGTATTAAACGTTTACAGTATGTAGTATTGAAATAGTTCGTGATAGGTTATGTTAATTGTTTTAATGTAAAAACATTTTAAAGCAAAATATGCTTAACTTCGATTACATAGCTTGATTGTTAAAGAAATTGGTTGCCCGAAAATGAATTTATACAATTTTATTCAATATTTGTTCATTGAATGCATTTCTTTTTTTATCTACTTATTGATTTTTAAGGTAATTTATTGTTTAACTTAGCTATCTCATCCTCTATGTTTCCATGTTCATTTACCATCATAACTCTGTGTCTAACGTAATAAAGTTTTATGTATACAGATATATTCTACTACTATGCTATACTAAAATTATGTTTTTGTTCTCAAACAAACTGACTGCTAATTTTATATCCGACTTTTTAACTATTTAAGTAGAATTCAAAGTGTAAGCATCTGTAAACACAAGGCTGGGTATTATATTTTTGTTTAAGATGCTTCCACTCCTAATAGTTTTCCTTTCAGTGAAATAAATATTTCTTCACATTAATATTAAAATAGAGTTAACTTGATGTTGATAGATTACAAAATGTATGGACACTGTTGCGAAAATACTTAAATAAATGGCATTTATTGTGTAAAATATTTCATTAATTTTATTCGATAAATAAATCTTAATTGATATTTTGATAAAATCTTTGATTACTATGTAATTATATATCATCATAGAAACCCATAAAGACTATTTTTGAGGATAAAATCTACTAGGTTCTTTAATTAAAGCCATTGAGTTCGCGACAGCCAATTAATTGGTCGAGTAGAACCCATAACCTAAACGCTTATATATTTTTTCCAAATTTCACTATAAACCATCCCGATAAAACCATTCCATTTGTTTAGACACTATGATGGTACAGACAGATACACACACCAACAAAGGGCGTAAGCTTATAGGTAACACTCCTCTATTTTGTCGCGATTTAAAGAGAATGCTCAAAGCAGTAGGCTGACTGGTTAATGCTGATGACTTGGTGATACTACTATTATATATGTGAAAGTTTGGATGTTTGTTAGTCAATCACGCCTTAAAATCTGAACGGTTTAGATGAAATTTGGCACATAAGTAGACCATGACCTGGATTAGGACATAGGCTACTTTTATCCCGGAAAAAGTCATTCACGCGGGCGGAATCGCGATCAAAAGCTAGTAATTTAATAAAATAACAAAATTTCCGTAAATTTAAAACAGAAAAGGCCTTCGATAATATAGGAAAACTTTTTAAATTCATTAATTTGCCACAAACAAAATATCAAAGCCTTTATTAAACTTTACTAAATTTGTTAACGAAAATAATGCCACTTTTAAACTTATTCCAAATTAGTTCTTCCTTCGGTAAATTTTTCTAGGCTATTAATTTAGTTTTTTAGTTTTTAGGGATAAAAGCATTAGGTATTCAAAATAATAAAAACGTTTAAAAAAATTAAACTAAATAATTTTTATTCAGTGACACTATAGGTAGTTTAATAGTCAATGATTGATACCACCAACTCAAATTGTACAGTTTTATTTTAACATTGTAAACCTCAGTTGGATTTCAAATGTGACTTGACTCAAAGAATTCAGAGTTACACGCGAAATTTCTTTGAAATCTCGAATCGGTTGTCGTGACCATTTACCCTAATATAATTACTGTAGTTGAAGATGGAACATGCTTTGACATTTTATAAGAGTATTACTCGGATATCCCAAACATGCTTTTCACATCTTAGTTAGATGGCTTTTCGTGAAAAATAATGTAAGTACCATATCATGTGTACCATATCGAAAATAGATAGAGGTGACTGATTAAATAAATTCTACTCTAGGTTTTACTATATTATCGTTTGAAATAATATGTGCTCCAAGGCATCTCAAATGTAAAAATCTCCAATTCTCACTTTTTTCCTTCACACTTGATTCCCTGGCAAAGTTGATATTACATACGAACTCACCCCTATAATCCCCGAAGGCAGAGGTGTAACCAGTACACCCACATGTCGCCAAGCGTATCTTCGTCCCACGATGTGATAGGGGGCAAGCCTATCACCATACTGGGCACAAATTCCAGACTCCGGGCTGATACTGAGCATTTCGTACTCGTAATAGAAAAACCCAATACCACTTTACCCGACTCGTTGATCGAACCCGAAACCTCAGCGTTAGCCTCAATCGTAACGTGTACGCATTACAACTGCGCCACCGAGGCAGCCAGTTAAAGTTGATATTAATGGTATTAATTACATACCATAAAGTGTACTTTATGGTTTGATTATCTTCTGCTGGAAAATAAACTTGTGTGACCTTTAAATCCATCGACCACACCCTGAAGGGTATTTAGTTCACAACTACCAAGGTATAAGTATTGTGACATTAATGTTCCAATAGCAATAACTCAAACTACCGCCTACTATCTCAATTTATAGACATGCTATTGTAGATTTATAGCATTATTAAATATACAAAGGACCTAATCTTGTGTAAGACAATCTTATATTGTTTGAATATCTCTACATATAGTAAAGCAGTAGAGGTTCTGGTTATCTGTTAATCTGATCGCTCATCAAGTCAAGTAAATAAACCTATTCAACAAAATGCAGGTTGCAATTAAAGCCTCATTTATATATTTATTCGCATGACACTAGTCTTTACTACTTACTTTCTAGTCTGAAAACTTTTGTTTTCGAAGCCGTCAACATATCATCATCATCATCATAATCATCATCATCGATATATCACATGAACTCATGTCCGAAAAACCGTTTTGAATCTTGAAAACGGTCAACACAAGTTTTGATCAAAAAATAATACTCCTAATCGTTTTCGAATAAGGCGAACCCTTTACATTCTTTTTCGTGGGCCTGATGATGACTGGCTAGACCTAGTTTAGTTTTGAAAACTCTATCACAAGAAGAGCTGTAAAGCGTTCTTCCTACATGAAGTTTTTTTTTATTAGTATGGTTTGACTGACGAGACGAGCAGATCGCTCGCCTGATGGTAAGCGCCACGCCTGCTCATAAACAGAAACAACGCCACACAGAAGTTTAAATAAAAGCACTGCATAACACAAGTCTCATAATGCCCAGTAATTTCACCGGCTTAAATATCCTTCAAACCGAAATACAACAGTGCTTACACACTGTTGCTTGGCGGCAGAAATACTATTACCTAGAAGTTACTATTACCTAGCCATTGTACCTAGCAGATTGTATTGGAAACGTATAAACTTCATACATATTTCTCGTATATATGAATGACGTGACATTTCTCGTGGGTATTAGGCACTATGAGAGACTTTCGGTCTCACAACACCAAGACCCGAAACAAACTTGTCACGACCCAACGGCCTCCCGCCACGGAGGCTGTCAAATTATATTTTGTTTATCGATAAATTTGCTTATTGGCAGTAAAATTTTTACATTTTGTATGGAAGATCTGTCAAAACACTATTGAAGGTAAACAAATCTATTTTTAAATACTCGTAGAATATAGGGAACGGCCATAAGACAAACTGAAACAAAATACAGTAAGTACATGTAGATGATAATCTTATTTTGAGCGAATAAAAAAGATAATAAAGTTAATAAGTAGCAGCGAAAGCTCAATGGGGAATGGTACGGACTGTTGAGCCGAAAGTAACAGGTTCGAAACCAGTCCCAAGAGCATGCACCTCTGACTTTGCTTCTGAAGTGATGTGTTATTAAATGCTAATTATCACTTGTTTTAACGGTGAAGGAGTAACATCGTGAGGAAATCTACATACCTGAGAAGTTCCTCATAATAATTTCGAAGGTTTCTGAAGTCTACCAACCCGTATTGGGCCAGCGTGGTGAACTAAAGCCTAATCCATCTCATCCAGTAAAGTAGGCCCGTGCCCAACAGTGGGACATGTATAATACAGGGCTAGTATAAAACAAACATAACCTACGAAACTTTATCGACAATTCTAATCATAATGTGCAGACCAAAGACTTTAATACCTACCATAGACGGACTGTTCAGAAGTAAAATTGTGTTGCAAACGCGGCCGGGGCGGCGGCAAAGACGTCTAAAGCGTGGGAGCGAGAGAAGTTGAGAGTAAGCGAGATGGCAATATTGAGACGACTGTTTTGTTTGGTATTAGTTTTTATTCACAATAAATGCATTTTTCGATCAAAACCAAGAAATAATATAGTTACTTCCCTAAAATAACTTCAAATTGAATGAATAATATATGCACGTAAATAATGACAATGTTTTATGGGTGACCCATAATATACAATTTCGTGTTATTTTATCGAATTTAACGTTCGCAGCTATTCAAACAACAACAACTGCTCTTGTTGCGGTCAATTGACCGCAATTTCTTTGTACCGCACAGCTTGTCTAGTAGTATACATTTAAGTCTTTGGTGCAGACTAACTGGATATAAATTAAGTAGTTAGGTAGGTAATATAAACTGACTAATATAAACGGCTAGCAAATGCAGTCACTACGGGGTTTTACAACGCTTCAATTAATTTTATTGAATGGACGTAACATTCATTCAAGCGTGCTTTCCCCCAGGGTTTTGCACCTCACGTGAATGAGTCACTTGTGGAGTTTTTATTTTTTTATAGCTTAGAGCCACGCTGTAGACACTTTTGTCTATGAATGGGCCGACTCATCCAGGTCGTTACCACTGCCTGCTTCTGCTTTTCGTACGGTGAGTGAGATATCCGGAGGCCCAAATCCCCCTCCCATTCCCAATCCCTTAATTATCCCTTTCCTTTAAGTTCGGAAACGCACCCATGGTTCTTTTGGTATTGTGCGCGTACATGGGCGATGGAAATTACCATCAGGTGACCCACTTGTTCGTTTCCGACCTATGTCATAAAAAACATGGGCGCGTTATTAATAATGGATTAGTAAAGGCAATAAGGATTTGGGCCTCCGAATACTTCACCCACCGTAGAAGACGCAACAGCTGCTGCTTCACGTCGATTTTCTGCAAGACAGTGGTAACAACCCTTAAGAGCCAGCCCATGCTGTAGACAAAAGCTAGTAGATACCTATCTTTTATGTGAGAGACCGCCTTGGTTACTACCACCGCAGCAGCTTGGCGGCAGAAAAATACAGAAAGAGACACTGCTGTGTGTAAGTACTGTTGTGTTTTGGTTTAAAGGACATTGAAGCCAGTAAAAAATGAAAACACCACAGTTCTTACACACTACTGTTTGGTAGAAATGAACAAACCACCTAGTAAAGATTGCACCCTAAGCAATTATAAATTAAAATTCCGGAGACGCATAAACAATACGCCTCATAAAAATCTTCGTTGCTTCGTTTGTCGACTGCTGAACGACACCGGAGCTACAACGGCCTTTTTAGAACTCTTATAGCCGTTTTAATTGGTCGTTCCACTGAATAAAGATCGGATCACGATCCACTTAACTGACTTTATATTCGCTTGCTATATTTTGAATTGTTTATACAGTAACAAAAAGGACTCCAGTGACATCTCAGCGGGGACTAAATACTGCCGAGACAAATGTCGCAGGTTCGAAACCATCCCTAAGAGTATAACTATGACATTTCTAAGTTACATGTGTCTCTCTCGCTTTCACCTGCCCTTATCCCACTCGCAGTGGGGTCGGTGCAACATGCTTTCTAACACATATTACAGAAAGATTTAGCATGTAGTTTTTACGATCAGCCGCGGCCGTCTGTCTGACGTCAACCCTTATGGGGAGAAAACACAAGATACGAAACAAATATTTGTGGATCATACAATTATTTGTCTCAGTGCTTGAATCGAACCCGCGTCCTCTCGCATTACAGCCGACTACTCTCCCACTGCGCCACAGAGGTTGTCGTTAGTTACATGGGTATTGACGTAAAGGAAACATCGTGAGGAAACCTGCATACCTGAGAAGTTTTTATAAGAGTTTTGAAGGTATGTGAAGTCTGCCAACCCGCATTAGATCCGCGTGGTGGATTAAAGCCTAACCTCTCTCATTCGAAGACAAGACCTATGCTCCTATTACGCGATTACAGATGGTTTCGGCGCATGTTTGTTCATTAGTTACAAATACGTTCATATGTGTTAGTGGTCCACTTACAGGCCCAAAGCCAACCTCACCTGCACGTGGTACACTCTGCTGATTAACGGACGAGGCAATGGCAAAACTTGGTTCCGTTGCGGGTTGTGGGGGTCGGAGGGCGGGTCGCTCCATTTAATACCAAATACCGTCTAATCTATGGTACGAGAATACGGACCCTAGTATTAGGCCGAGATAACGCCAGGCAAAATGAAAGAAAAATATCTAAAGTATGAAGTTACATTTTTATGTCTGTACTGGCACGTGTCTGCTGTGTACGACGCTCTGTAATATGAATGGAGCTAGCCATCAATTCCATTTTGTAACCACCACACATGCAAATAATCGTGTAGGAATTTTGAACAAACCCACTCCAAAGGGACAGGCGGAGCTCAAGTGTTTGCAGACGGTAAATGTTTTAATTAACTTTCCATTTGAGTGCTGTAGTTTATTACGAGTTTTCTATTAATATCGCGACAAATATTGAATGAGTCATTATAATGGTTGCATCGCTTGTATCGCCAATATTACGTTTCGTTTATTCTATTTGCTTTGAATTAAAAGTTATTGAATGTAGAGTAATTATTTGGCAACTTTCCACTAAAATATATAATAATTGAGCATAGATGTGTAGTTAGCGACTTCTATTGGAACTTGGATGTAATATATGAAGTGCTGGAGCGAGTGAATTATTGCATACAAAGATTCAATACTGACTGCCTCAGTGGCGCAGTTTTAATGCGTACGCGTTACGACTGAAGCATTACGATTCTCATGTTCGATCCCCGGGTCGGGTAAAAATGATATTGGGTTTTCGATTTCGATTATGAAATGCTCAGTATCAGACCGGAGTCTGGAATTGTGCCCGGTATGACAATAGACTCGCCCCCTATCACATCCTGGAATGGAAATAACCTCGGCGAAATGTAGTTGTACTAGTTACCTTCGGCGAGTACAGGCGTGAGTGAGTATGTATGTAATTATCTATAATATTGTGTGTAAAATTATTATGTACCTGTTGAGTGTTTATTTAAAATATTTCTTATTCACCTAAATGATGAGACGAGCAAGTCGCTCGTTTGATGGTAAGCGCCACGTCTGCCCATTAACAGGAGCGACACCATCCAAAGCATAAAGCATTGCATTACAAAGTAATGGCTGTCATTGGCACTCCGAGACATCAAATGTTAGGTTTCATAATGCCCAGTTGTTTCATTGCTTACCCATACGAGTAATCTATCACCTAGTCTTTTGTATTATAGGAGGCAAACGGTCATATAGTTCACCTAGCTATTAGCCATCAATACTGACAAATCACTAGAATTGTTGACGCAGAGGTTCGAAGCGAGATGTAATAACTTTATGTTGGGTTGTAAAATATGATGAGAGAATACTTTTTTATAATGGCTCGACACGAAGCTTCTTCTTCTACTATCTAGGGGCCCATGCTACTATTGTTTTCATACAGTCCAGCTAACAGAAACCGAGCACCAATATGCCATTCATTAATCAACTTCGACTAACGAGTCCCAATGGCCGATCATAATGGAGGATGTACTGTGTGGCCAACTTCGTCTGTAGTATGCAACGTGTGGTCACACTGCCAGTGGATAATTCAATACTATCTTTAATATTATTCTCACATAACGATCCACGTTTCCATTCCAGCAGGTTTATTCATGCTATAGATAAAACAGTCTTAAACGTAGCTCTACCATTTATATAAGTTCACGTTTATTTGTTTATTTACAAACCTAATCTGAAACACTTTCTGATTTGTGCATATCGTGTTAAAATTTATAAGTCAAGTCTTTATCCCTTTAGTCACATTATTGTATGAGACTAAAGGGATAAAGACTGAATATACTAACATACTCAAGTGTATATTATACTCTAAAAATGCAGTTTCAATATTTATATAAATGAAATACGTTCAAAAATGCACCGATGTCCTGAGGGGCTAGCACGGAAACTTGCGAAAAGTTATTCGAGCTGTCATCGACATCATAATATCGCTTCTTACGTTTTTTCCAGCGATATAAACACAAACAACACACGAGAGTTTGTAATCAAGAATCATTAGTTGTTTATATCATAATCCTCTAACACTATTGATATAACACATTCTAAATGCTATGAGATTATGACCATCCGTCGGGGATGTATGTAAATACAGCGATGTAGCTTATAATATCGAGTATCATGCTCGTCCGTATTGCAAACAATACACATGGTTTCCACATTGATTATGTTAGGTAGTGTTTTAGAATCATTAGTTCCTTTTTGTTCTAATACTTTTGACTGTTTACTACAAGCGCCTCTTTTCTCGCTTACCGCTGTAATTCGCACCACACCTCAACGCGTATTTATGCGAATGAATGTCAGTCATTTTCAGTACCGTTTAGCTCATTTGTTTGCTCTGTACAGCTTTGTCGATACATTAGGATAAATTAATGTCAACACACACATAAAACTGATTTGGTCCATAGATACACAATTAATGTATAGAATAGTTTGTTATCTGTGGGTACTTTCGAACAAGATGGTTTATAAAAATGAGTTTTATTTCATTTAATATAAGGTTATTTTCTGAAACAAAATAGGTGATGTAGAAAATATTTGAATTTGTGTTGACTTCATTTTACGACCGGTAGACTGTCCAACAAATAACTCTCTAGGAATATAAAAATTTTGTGAATTCATAATACACGTTGGTAACAAAAAAAGCCGCTATTGGAACAACCATCTAGGATCTTTATTCTGTAAAGTACCTACATTTCATCTAATGCGTGCTGATGACGTTGCGTCAGCGCTTTTATAGGTAGCGACTAACGCACGGCGCGGCGTTTCTGACTGTTATGCTAAAATTTAGTAGTGTTGACGACTACCTTACTGATGCCAACATCTGAAGCTTGATAAGACTATTGGAAGTTTGGTAGCTTTTACGATTTTAACAAAATTCTCTCTAATGTTAGGCAAGAAACATCTGCCGCACCAAAATGTGACGGACCATCGTTTTTATTTTTTGTCAAGTATTTTCTTTAAGGTTTGAATGTCGAGACCAGCAGGTCGCTCGCCCAATGGTAAGCTTGGCGCTGCCCGGTACGGCATGCCCGTAAACAGAAGCAACGTCACACAGAACTTTGAATTACAAAGCATGCAGCACTGGAATACGCTCGTCACCCGAGAGAAGATATTGAGTCTTATAATACCGAATAAAAATTTCCCATTAAAGTAATTTCACTGACTTCAATTTCTTTGAAATAAAACTAGTTTATACGGATTATATCGCGGTTTAATTTTTATTTTTGTCCTGACGTTTCGAAAGCTTTTCAGCCTTCGTAGTCACGGGAGAGATTGAGGTGTAGTTTGTCTCGAAAAGTTAATGTTACGAGTACAATGTCTTTCAATCTGAAACACAACAGTGCTTATACACTGCTGCGTGACGCCAGAAATAGACAAAGTGGACCTACCTACCTACCCAGACAGCCCCTCGCACACGAAGGACGTGCCACCTAGTATGATGATTTATTTACAAGATGGTAGATCCTTAAAGTGCAAAGGCAGGCTGGGTTGGTATCACCGCTTTGTCTATTTCTGCCGCCAAGCAACAGTGTGTAAGCGCTGTTGTGTTCCGGTGTGAAGGACATTGAAGCCAGTGAAATTACTGGGCATTATGAGACTTAACACCTTATGTCTCAGGGTGACGAGCGCAGTCCAGTGTCATTCTGTGCTTTGTTATTTAAAGTGCTGTGTGGCGTTGCTTCTGTTTATGATCAGGCGTGGCGCTTACCATCAGGCGAGCGACCTGCTCGTCTCGTCATTCAAGCTAATAAAAATTAAAAACTAAATTATAATATTGTGGGTGTACATGGACGGTGGATATCACTTACTATCAGGTGACCCAATTGCTCTTTTACTGGCCATAGCATACTATTAAAAAATGACCATACTTAATAAGTACGGAGTTTTCCCCCGTGTCGTAGTCACAAAGATGACCAATGTTACATTTTAACGAGCAATAAACAATAAATTACATAAACTAAGGCTATACTAGTTAACTGAGAGTGTGTAGAGATTTATATCTGCTATCCTATACCGCGTAATGAGGTACTAGTGTAGTATATTATCGATATCGAGAGAAATGCAGTTTATTATTATATTTTTAATAGTAATTTAGAAAAGGCTTACACTAAGTGTTCCGTGCACGTTATGTATAGGTATATTGTTTTTTTCTATAAATATTTAGAATAGTTTCGATTATTTGGAATGAATACGGCCATCAAATATTTTTTTTCGAGTGCGTGAAGAGATTAGCATATCAAACGTCCGATGGATACGCCTAACTATAAATAGTAATAGAAAGAACTTTGAATAACAAAGTACTGTATTAGATGTTAAGTCTCATAATGTCCAGTAATTTCACTAGCTAATTCCCGAGCGCTATGACCGTTTCTTCTTTAAGAGAGACTTAGGCCCGTATTACAGAACCAAATTCAAGTGAGCTCTTTGCTAAGTGTCGATTTCGATACACGTGATTGGTCCGTTTTTGTTTGGCGCCAAAAATAGACTTGAGTATTGTTCTATAATACCAGCCTCACAAAAAGCTTTAATAGTAGTAGTATCCTACTACTATTACAAATGTGAAAGTTCAGATGTTTGTAAATTTGGATATTTGTTAGTCAATCATGCCTTAACAGCTTAATGGTTTTGAATGAAATTGGGCACACAGGTAGACCATGACCGGGATTAGAACATAGCCTACTTTTATTCCAGAAAAGGCCGTTCATGCGAGCGCAGCCGCATGCAAAAGCAGTTATTATTTAAAGCGGCTATAGCCTAGCGGGAAGTGCAATCGACTAATAAGACAGGGGTCATAAATCGAACCCAACCCCCAGATTACACAACTCTAACTTTTTTATTACTAGCACGGTAAAGTGACTCCACTAGACCTAATGTTCAGTACAGTGCAGTTCAAATATATTGTCGACTGTCAAGAAACATTGCGACTCTCAACGGTCGGCAGAATTATGCCAGCTTGAAGTTATAAGATATACACTGGCTGACCCCAGATCGCGACTCGCCTGAACGAGCCATTATGACGGGTTTTTCACCATGTCCCTATACAATCGGATACAAAAATATCAGTGTACTCACCACCAGCAATATATCATGTACCTTCCCATCAGTACAACACTTGTACGAAGTGATGTAAATATTATTTCTTGCTTTAAAGAATGTAGTATAAAATTCTATATAATCTAGTATAAAATTCTTGAGAATTTTCAAGGGATGTGTAGGCTACTTTACCGTATATAGCATTATATAGGGCTGATATATTTGTCGATATTATCAGGCACATCACTAGCATATTCTAAGGTACGAGTATTCAAGGATAATGCATTATAAAGGATAGTTAGCGCTGGGACGACATCATTCATATAATATCTAATTTATCTAGACTATAGAAAATCTTTAATATTATTTCTTTAAATAAATAATTAAAAATACACATGATAAAACTTTGACATAGAGATTTGTTACTAAGGATCATCACATTTTAGCGTTACCTGATTGATACCTGGGGGGCGAGCCCGAACAACTTACGAATAAGTATTCGAATCGAGAACGCTAGCATTTGTATGAAGGTTCAGACAATTTTTTGACATTACGATACGAACACGTTCTCGCAAGTTAATCGTGTTAGCCCCTCCGATTTTCTATCATTCTTTACTAATAATTGTTCCCTATATTCTATTTTCAGATGGATTTACTTACTATCAGTAGTGTTTTGACAGATCTTCCCTATTAATGGCCGATCCCAACATTTTGTCTATCGACAGATTTGCTTACCGGCAGTAAAATTTTGAATGCCTCGGTGGCGCAGTTGTAATGCGTACGCGTTAGGACTGACGCTGATGCTGAGGTCTGGTGTTCGATCCCAGAGTCGGGTAAAAAGTGATTTTTCTATTATGAAATGCTCAGTATCAGCCCAGTCTGGAATTGTGCCCGGTATGGCAATGGGCTATCACATCATGGGATGGAGTTACGCTCGGTGAAATGTGGGTGTACTAGTTACACCTCTGCCTAACCCTTCGGGGATTACAGGCGTGAGTGCGAATACATCATCTGTTATAAGAGATATTCCATAAAAAAATCCGTTGGCTACATTATTACGGTCTCTATATAGAGCCATTTAAAGGCAGACAGACAAACAGACAACCAGACTGATAGACAGACAGCATATCTTTATTAGAGTTCCGTGGTAAGTCTGACCACGTTACAGTCTCTACAAACCTGACATCATAAAAATCCTAGAAATCTTCGGTTCAAGCCACGCATCAATCAAAATCGCGAACATTCATTTGATTACAATGCGTGTGGGATTCTATTCTAATGCGAAGTTGAATAGATTTACCAAGCATTAAACATCTAATTCTGAAAGATAGATTTCCTTTTTTAATATTATATTTATGTACTGTACAGCTACTTAAACACAGTTAATATGTGGTAGGTCCTTCATATGCGCCACGCCGTCTGGGTGTGTACCCCTTTTTGTCTATTTTGCCACCATATTTTGTGTTTCAGTTTAAAGGACTAGCCAGTGGGCATTAATGGGCATTATGAGATTTAACATCTCAGTTTGATGAACTCAGTCCAATGGCAAACAGTGCTTTACTTCAAGGCACTATGTGGTGTTGTTTCGGCTAATAGGCATTGAAGCGCCTACCATCAGACGAGCGTCCAGCTCGCTTCATAATTCAGGATAATAAAAAAGAACATTCATAGGTTTGTATCTACAAAACATCTGGAAGGAATTTGGCTCAGTTTCTTATTCTATTGCCTTTCGCTATAATTGAAATACGTACAGAGAGGTCAAGGAAGCTATTTCGGATCTAGTTTCGTGGCTGTGCGTGTAACCTACCCATTTAAGGAGTCGTATTGTCAATTCAGAAGCTGTGGCATAACATACTAATTTAATCTCAAGGAAGATTTTCATCAAATTAACTAACTAAATTTAGATTTAAACACAGCAATGATAGCTCAATGGGGAGAGGACTGTCGAGACGAATGTCGCAGGTTTGTAACCAGTCCCAAGAGCATACACCTCTGACTTTTCTAAGTTATGTGTATATTAATTGTTAATTATCGCTTGCTTTGAAAGAAGGAAACATCGTGAGGAAACCTGCATACCTGAGAAGTTCTTCATAAGAATTTCGTTTTGCCAACCCGCATTAGACCAGCGTGGTGAACTAAGGCCTAATCTATCTCATTAGATGTGGACGCCGATGCCCTGCGATGTGGTGTACACAAGGTTAGTAAGAAAGAGAGTATGAAGCCGTGGCCAATATGGATATTTCTAACACACCTATTATTTCTATCTCATCTTAAAAAAATATGTTTAGTTTTAAACAAAAAACTAATTTATTTTTATTTAAAAACGCACAACTCTGTCACGCGATTTTTAAGTACAGAAAATTATAGGGTTATGAGTGAGTACGTTTTATATAGTATTTATACAGCAATATCTCTGAAACTATTGGATTTATTGCAAAAGTTGCTTGAATAAAAGTTTTTCAGAATTAAGAGTTCATTTATGTCCTTTCGGTTTAGTACATCTTTAACGACTAACGTTGTATAATATAGAGCTGGTATTATCATTTATAATAATAATAATATATGTTCTATTATGAAATAATATTATCATGAACAGATTCTGTTTTCACATGAAATCACAAATCAAAATTATAAATCCATAGTTTTATCTTCACTTTCTGAATTCTACCAGCTGGCAAGTCAGAAATCGCTTTTAATTAAGTTTAGATATTGCAGACCCGCCCACAGAACACTAACATTTATTCACAAATAGTTAATAAAAAGGAATAATATTGTTTTGACATTTATAAGGCAAAGAACAAAAAATATTATAACATCGTATATTCTGTTTGAATAGGTCTCGAGGCTTTACAAGTAGGCGACGAAAACCCCGAAAGGGTACGCGAGACATACGATTTGTGGTTTTCACGGCGATGTTCCCTAAAGTATTGGATTTACATAATGTTGGCAATCAGCGCGTATGTGGCGCGTCACTTGAAGTTTGTTCTGACTTTAAAAAAGTACGTGTGAAGTGGTAATAAGTGTATACGATTAAATTAAGTACCTATACCATATTTGATCGTTGACAATTTATTCCAGATTCATATTTTAGAGGTCTGTACTCAAAAGGTACCACCGCAACCCTATTATAGGGCCAACGTCGACAGTCTGTCCATATGTCTGTCTTTCTCTCTGTATGTCCTACTTTTTAAGGGCTCTTATCTTTTAAAGCATCTATCTTTTGAGCCGTAATACACAGCTGCAACTTTCACAGAGTATGTGTTAGTATGGAGGATTTCTTAAGCTAATAAAAATGAACATACATAAACACATAAGCCCACTCCTTTATTCCCAGAAGGGTAGGCAGCAACTAGTGATGTACGTACAGCCGTACGTACGTGGTTCGCCGAGCTTATTTCCATCCCATAATGTGATAGAGGGCGAGCATATCGCCAAACTGGGCACAAATTCCAACCCCGGGCAATTAATGTGTAATTTTTTAAATGTTAAATTCGAACAATATTGTGATTAGCCGACCCGGGAATTAAGTCAATTAACTTCACGGTTCTCAGCCTTTGTAGAGCAATAAGGCGATAAAACATAAATAAAATGTAGAGAAACTCTGTATTAATTTGATAGACATTATAAGTTGTAACAAATATACGAAGTCAGGTTGGATGGTATACCGTCTTTAACCGTAATGGAATCCTAATAATCACGGAATGACAAAATATATTTATCTAGAAGAAAATCCAAACTAGAGCATTTGAAATTGTATTTTTTTACAAACCGCTAGTTAGTTTGCAACCCAAACTAGTCCGAACACGTACCAAACTTTGTGACTTTATAAAACTATTCGGATTGATCCCATTCACTAAGAACGAATCATATTTTTGTGTGTTGAACTTGCAGTATTTTAATTTAACAAGGGACCATAGTTTACTCATTTTTAGTTATTTCTATACCATTTACCACATCTCCTCTATACTTATTGGAATAATAAAAAGCAAATAACCGAACTCGATGTATTATTTCATAATTATTATGTCGAGAAAACATTCAGAAACTATTGTTTCCATTTGCGGGTTTTACATTCTGATATTTTTTTACAATAAGTATTTAAGAAGCATCTGTAAATATAGTACGATCTAAAATTATAATATACATAATACTGTCAACCAATCGCTGTCCAAAATATGCAATATTTTTTCTTATTAATTATTTTTCTTTCTATTTTTTATTTGCTTGTATGTGTGTCATTTGTATACGGAATTAAATATTTTTTTCTTTCTTTGTTCTCTCAAAAAATGTACCTACAATATCATTATATCTTAAACATCTATAATGTCTGTCCGCATGGTTATTCCGGCCAATTTTGTTATTTTTTCACACTATAAATAATAATATTGTATAGCTTATAAAATATCTTTTTATTCGGACTTGCATTGTTTATGTAAGGGTATTCTCTCCATTACGCGTTAAGCTAATTATAAAACAGGTCAGGGACTCTCAAACTTTTGCCTTTCTAGATCCCTTTACACATTTACTTTATAAAGGTACTTCATATAATTTCGATTGAAAATAAATCACAAATTATCAAGGACAACATAAAAGTACACAATGTGACAAAAAAAAGAAAACAAAAAAAACAGAAATTGACATGAAGGGTTGACCTCTTTGGTGTTGACATGAAACATCCAGTGAATTCACACAACACGCATAATCAGACAAAATGTTGGGTAAATCATAGGTATATCATGGGTATATCATAGGTATATCATGGGTATATCATAGGTATATCATGGGTATATCATGTTGTTTATAAATTTTGAAGTATTCTTATAACTAAACTCAAATGCAAAAAGTAAAATTTATGAACTACATATTTTGCTAGCGGCTGCACTGCGTGAAAGTCCTTTTCCGGGATAAAAAGTAGCCTATATTCTAGTTCAGGTCTACCTGTGTGCCAAGTTTCCTCCAAAACAGTTCAGCTGTTATGGCGTGATTGACTTACAAACATCCAAACTTACACATTTATAATAGCATAGTAGAAATAGTAGCATTGTGTCTTAGGCTACAATAATCATAATCACCGACGCGACGGTTGAAATAATCTTTCGTAAGTCAGAACAAAGAACCAATGTATGCAACTCTTTTTAAAATAGATACTCAATACTAGTTCAAAAGTTCAAAGTTTACGTCGATTGTAAAGATGTAGAGTTATTAAGTTGCATACCATCCATCCTTTGTATTCAATACTATGAATTGCAAAGAACCAAACCAACTTAGATTTTGTTTTGATATTGTCAGAACCATTTATGTGAGAAATGAACGAAATGAACCAAGTAAGTTTTGTTTTGTTCCGATTCATTCCTTCTCGTAAATTTTTAAATTACTAAAATAAGAATTGATTTCTCAGAATAGAATAGATTTACGAAGAATAAAATGAAATTGTTTAGGTAATATATTAATAGGTTAGGGTATATTTTTACACTTAAACGAAGTCCCTGGTTTAGACTTATCTGGTTTTCTGATTAACTTAAGCTCACACAAATGTGATTTTAGTACATACTGTAGAAAGTATAGCATGACCCCCATCGTCATCTAACACCATAGTTGTCAACATAAAACTATAGATTCCATATACGCACTCACGCCTGTATTCCCTGAAGGGGTAGGCAGAGGTGTAACTAGTAAACCCGCATTTCACCGAGCGTATCTCCGTCCCACGATGTGATAAGGGGCGAGCCTATCGCCATATCGGGCACAAATTCCAGACTCCGGGATGATACTGAGCATTTTGGTAATAGAAAAACTCAATATCACTTTACCCGACCCGGGGATCGAACCCGAGACCTCAGCTTTAGCTTAATCGAAACGCGTACGCATTACAACTGCGCCACCGAGGCAGTCAATTTTTTTTATCCTGGTTCGGCAAAGTGACTACGCTACACCTGATGGCTTACCATCAGGTGTAGCGCAATCCAAGAATAGTGTCGATCAACGATAGACACTGAATCTATCGTAGATCGGCAGAATAAGTAAACAAGTTTAAGTAAACGAACGATATTACCTGCATTAATATTACCGCACCGAGCCAAATGTTTGTGTGTTCCACAATATTTGTTTCGGGTCTGGGTGTCGTGGGACCGCAAGTCCTTCGTAGTTCCTGATACCCATAATACAGGTTAACCTAGTGTGGGGTTAAGACTATGTGTGTGACTGTTGGATATATTTATTTATTGTTACAGTACTATTTATTTTAAAAGGCTTTGTTATATTTTTAAATATTTATCATTAAAACAAATATCTCACTTATTATTATTATTATTAATACAGTTTAAATTCAAATCTATAATTTAACAACCAAAGTTTACAATCACTGACCGACAAAGCGAATCAGGGAAGCGTGTGACACCTGTGCTAGGCCGACAGTTCTGATGACAATACGAGCTAGATTGACCACGTGTTGCCACATTGATTTTTATTATTCATAATGTAATACTTTGGATACAGCCTGTAGAAATAAGATCAAGAGATATGTATTCAGATATTGATTAAAGACTTTATTTCGGCCTGGTGTTATCCTGGTTGAAATTTAGGGTCCGCCTTCCCATCTGATTTGACGACGGATCTGGTATTATGTGGAGCCGCCGTCTGACCCCCACAACCCGCAATGGGAACCAAGTTTTGGCCATTGCCTCGTCCGTTAATCAGCAGAGTGTAGCACATACAGGTAAGGTTAAACCTAGACTCACTCATTAATAGAGGAGATCCGTGCCCAGTAGCGAGACATTATAATACAGGACTGATTAATAAAAAACACAAAACATGATTTTGAATAATCTTATGCTAGTAACTACTCAAAAGGCCTGAATCTAAATTTGTAAAGTCTTCGTCATAAATTAATACAAAACACCAAGAGGTGGTGGTAGTTTCAAGTGGTAGCCACGCCTTAAACATTTTTGTCTACAGCATAAATGGACCAGTTTGTACCACAGTCTCGCAGACTTCCGACGTGAAGTACCAGCTTGCTTTCGTGTTTCGTACGGTGAGTGAGATATCCAGAGGCCCAACGCTGCCTCCGCTTCTCAATCTCTTAGTTATCCCTTTCCTTAGTCAACAACGACCCATGATTTTTATTGTACTGTCGGTGTTCATGGGCTTAATCATGGGTGGTCACAACATCAGACGACTCAGTGGCTCATGTGCCGGTCTATGCAATAAAAAACACCATGATGATCAACTGGCACTTCATCAAAACCAATACAAGAAGAAGCACTTCAAAAAAGTACATCGTAATTATTTCTTATATACGAAAACAAAGACCGTTAATGATGCAATACATCCTCGCTTCAAGCAACTGTAAAAGGGTTCGATAAGTGACCGGATATTGCTACTTAAGGTTCAAAGTTGTGAGGCAATATTTCGTCATTTTGATAGTTCTAAGATCAAATCTGGTGATATGGTGTTATAGAAGTGTAAAAGCAGACTTTCGAAGCATCGCGTGACTGGCATTAGTGACGCTGTGTCATGTGACGCCGCGTATGTGCGTCAGCAAAGAGAATATAACTATATGCGTCAGTTACTTACTCTAAGCTATGGGACTATGGAAACGTAATTTATTGTTAAAAACAATCGAGTCAAATACCCTACTTCAAAACAGGTCTCCGCAGGTAAAAAAGCAGACAGAAATTGGATGAACGAAATCAAACATCGAACCCTGTGTTGACATACATTCGTAGAAATCTTTGTCATTCGAATAGTTAATCTGGGGACAGGGCAGTGCCTTCGCCAAATCGAGCGCAAAGCAAACACTGCCATAAACCCGTTTTCCGGAAGCATTTTGGATTTGCGCCCCTATATCTTGTCATTGCAATACTAGTCTAACACCCGTATTTAAGAACAACGATCAAGTAAGCTCTTTCCTAAGTGTCGATTTCGAAACAGATGATTTTTTTGCTCCAAAAATGGACCAATCACGTATGCATAATTGCCACTATGCGTTCGCGGGCACTATGTGACCTCTTATTAATGTTTTTTATGGCATAGGCTAGCAAACAAGCAAGTAGGTCACCTGATGGTAAGTGATCTCCACCGCCCATGTACGCCCACAATACCAAAAGAATCATGGGTGCGTTGCCGCCCTTAAAGGAAAAGGACAATTAAGGAATTGGGAAGGGGACGGGGTTTGGGCCTCCAGATATCTCACTCACCGTACGAAACGCAGCAGCAAGCTGCTACTTTACGCCGGTTTTCTGTGAGACAGTGGTAATGACCCGGACGAGCTGGCCCATACATGCTGTAGACAAAAGTGTCCATAGCGTGGCTCTGCCACTCATAAATGTTTATGAATACGGAGGTTAATATAGTATCTCAGGACATAATAACAACAAAAGGATCCTGTACAAAGGGCTTAAGATATGCTCTAATTTACTTAGTTTATGAAAGCGTAACACCGACAAAGGTAACTCTTGGGAACTGTATAACTGCACTTAGCATACAGAAACGTCTAAAACTTCTGTAATAATGTAGAGATTTTGTACTTGAATTTCCTTTCTAATATAATTCTTAACTGACTGCGGTGGCGCAGTTGTAATGCGTACGCGTTACGACTAAAGCTGACGCTGAGGTTTCGGGTTCGATCCCCGGGTCGGGTAAAAGTAATATTGGGTTTTTCTATTACGAATTACTCAGTATCAGCCCGGAGTCTGAAATTGTGCGCGGTATGGCGATAGGTTCGTATCACATAATGGGACGGAGATACGCTCGGCGAAATGTGAGTGTACTAGTCACAACTCTGCCTACCCGTTCGGGGATTACGGGCGTGAGTAAGTGCGTATATATAATTCTTAACATTTTTGTTGTGGCTATGATAAATTTTGTAGTATCGAATATAGAGAAAGACTAGAGGTTATATATAGCTTCCGTGGCGCAGTGGGCGAGTAGGCTGTGAAGCACGAGGCCGCGAGTCCGATTCCCGGACCGAGTCAAAATGTTTGTGTTATCCACAAATATTGGTTTCGGGTCTGGGTGTTTTCTCCCGACAGGGGTTGACGTAAAGCAGGCGGCCGGTCGTAAAAACTACAAGCCAAATCTTTCTGCAACAAGTGTTAAAATGATGCGCCGGCCCCACTGCGAGTGGGATAAGGGCAGGTCGAAGAAGACGAACATAGGCACCTTACAATTTATCAATTGACTACACTAGACAAATACCAACGTTATAAACGAATTATAAAATGACCGAATATATCACGCTAAAATGAACCTAACCGCGGCCCGGCCAAATCCAATTTATAGCAGCCAAATTTACTACTCAAATTCACAGCATTGGAATTTACTTTTCATATAAATTCTTTTAATATTAACCCGAGATAAAGTATCATTAAAATATTATTTATTTAATTGTATTTGTATGACCAAGTAAAATATAATACAGTTTTAATGCAGTTGACTTGTTCTCGCTGTCACCAAAAAAAATTAACAAATGGTTTCCTAATTTGTATTGAAAGAATACAATATAAAAATACACACAACGGTGATACATATAGTCCCGACCCCACACTAGGTTAAAACTTGTATCGTGGGTGTCAGGAACTCGAGGGACTTACGGTTACTAACACCCAGACCGCAAACCGATAATTGTGTAAATATTTGTCTCGGAGCGGGAATCAAACCCACGGCCTCTCACTTTGCGGCCGGCTGCTCGCCCACTGTGCCGCGGAGGCTGTATAACGACATCACATCCAGAGTTACATTTTTTATTCTTAATAATAATTAGCTTTCTTTGATGGTTCCATCCGCTTTCAGTATTTGTATGTATGAACTGTTCATAATGGATTAAGTTATACAATTATTTTCCTATGTATCTACATATATTCTAATTGTATGAATACATATATACATACGCACTCACGCCTGTAATCCTCGAAGGGTAAGGCAGAGGTGTAAGCAGTTCATCCACATTTTGCCGAGCGTATCGTCGTCCCATGATGTGATAAGGGATGAGCCTTACGTCATACCGAGCACAATTCCAGACTCCAGGCTGATACTGAGCATTTCATAATAGAAAACTCCAATACCCCTAATGCCCGACCCGGGGGGTCGAACCCTAGACCTCAGCGTCAACCTCAGTCGTAACGCGTACGCATTACAACTGCCCCACCGAGGCAGACGTTAATTGTATTAACTTTTTTATATTTGGACAGATGAGCACGCGGCCCACCTTATGGTAAGCGCCACGCCTGCCTATAAACAGAAGCAACACTACATAAAAACTTTGAATTACAAAACACTGCATGACATTGGACTGCGCTCGTCATCTCGAGACATATATTATGATGTTAAGTTTTATAATGTCCAGTATCCAGTATTTCACTGACTTCAATGTCCTTCAAACCAAAACACAACAGTGCTTACACACTGCTGCTTGGCGGCTGAAATAAACAAAACAGTGGTACCAACCCATACAGCCTCTTACATACGAGGGACCTACCAACTAGTATCACTGTTCGTCATATTAGTAAGTTCACACAATTCGATTTTAATTGATTAACTCGAATCAATAAAAGCTGTAGCTTTAGCTTTAGTTAAAAGGGTGGACAGACGGTCCAAATGGCATGAGGTATAGCAACTAAAATTAAATCGTGTGAACCACCTTTAAGATGATTCCAAAATAGCAAATATCGGATATTAAAATAATTGTGACCGCCTCGGTTCGATCACCGGGTCGGGTAATAGTAATATAAAGTTTTACTAGCACGAAATTCATAGTCTCAGCCTGAAATCTGGGATTGTGCCTGATATGGCGATAACCTCGACCCCTATCACATCATGGAACGGATATAAGCTCGGCGAAATGTGGGTGTACTGGCGACACCTCTGCCTACCCCTTCAGGGATTACAGGCGTAAGTGCGTATGTAAAACCGTTGTTATTTGCAGTCTGGCTATTCTATTAAGTATACATACAAATTAATTAATGCATTATTTACTATACGATATAGTTTAAACACATCGATGTATTGGCGAGCCGCGTTCTTACATTAATGACATTAACGTCGGTTGTTAACTAGTGACGGACATTTTATGAGTTTATTTTTATTCGGGTTTACGTGGTTTGTATCGATAAAAAAACTTCGATTTAATTTATGCATTGAATTCTTCGACTTTGATTTCTTTATCGCTGATCGAAGACTGTATTCAAGCGTATAGGGACGTCACAATAGATACTTGATTTATAGGGTGCCGTACAATAGGGTTTCCTATTATTACGTTTACACCGTCAGTCTATCTGTTTGTTCTACCTTTAAAAGTAGAATCTTTTGATATCATTTAAATCCGGAAATTTTCATACAATACCCAGAGAGCCCATCGCCATACCGAGCACAATGCCTGACTCCGGACTGATACTGGGTATTTCATAACAGAAAAACCCAATATCACTTTTACCCGACCCAGAGATAGAACCCGAGACCTCAGCGCAGCCTCTGTCGTAACGCGTATCCATTGCAACTGCGTCACCAAGGCACTCAAATCGAATCAATGAATTAATCGAATTTAAAGTCGGGTTATATTAAATTAAATAACCGAAATAAATAGAAAGACATAACGTAATTCTATTATGCGTTATTCTCTAGCACTGCAATGTTTAATCACTAAACCGAATCTTATAATAACTAGTAGTACAAACAAGTTTTTGATATTTATATAGAATATGAGCATCAGTAACCAACTGTCTATTAAATTATTAAAATCCGAATCTAAACGAACATTTAAATCAATTATCGATAACAATACCATCACTACACGTCCAGCCCTCTTTGAAAATTCGATTAACGTGGTGTACTTACGATATTGTCGTACAATGTCCCACTGGGCTGTGGACCACTCGTCGTGTGGACGCCTCGCCACATTGTGGGCGACTTTGTCCTGCGGCTTGTGTTTGTGATCATGGTGAATCTCCGATAATCAGGTTAGTTCGTTTTACTCCATTCTAAGGCTTTTGTTCAGAAGTAGAAAAATAAATTCTTGCTATTAATAAATTAGATTATCCCATAATATACAGTACTGCGATTAAAATTATTTGCATCGGTTATCTTCGGACATGTGCTGATGATACCTTATACAAATCTATTACAGAATAGGTACATATTGTTCTCTTCAATAACTGGCTGGATCCCGATGGCCAGGCATTCATTGTATATTCGTAATAATTTGTAAAAGCCGAACATCGCAGAAGAGCATCATTTATGTATGCGTACTGTATATAGATAGAAGTAATCTTTGTTTCATATATTTGATAAATGGAAAATAAGTTAAAATCAGGTAATACTTTTATATTATACTAACTTTGCCACGTGCTGCGTATGTTTAACAGTGCCTTATAAAAAATAAGTACACCCATTTTCCTCCATAGATATATATTCCCTGTTGCGGGAATCGAACCAGCTACCGGGATATTATATATTATTCATAATAGTTTTTAAATCTAATCATAAGCTTTTAAACAATACAATTTCGCTTAAATTAGCCTAGTAGTTTTGCGTGATTTTTAAACAAACAAATACTCGTATTCATTTAAAGATTTATAATATTTATTTAGTATAACCGCACGCCCGTATGCCCAGACAACTAATATGTATGTTTAAAAAATCTCATTATTTTGATTGCTCAAATCTACGTAGTTTGACTGATAGCATGATAGGACCTTGAAATAACAGCCGTGGTGTTTTTTTCATCTGGCTTCTCCAGTTGAAAATGTCCTTACACTTCAGGTATACCTGCTTAGTTCATTAAATTGTTTTTCGCTTTGCTACGATGGGCAGTGAAAAAAAAATCCAACTCCTCCCTATCTTTCTATTTGATTACTTGATCATATTCCCAGAGACTCGCTGAGCTTCATTGCTCGGTGTCAAAATTTGCGTACCTACTGTCGATCGTAGCTTACAAGATTTACAGTGGTGGGTGTGTGGACGGGATCATAGTCTTTACCTATTGCCCATTATACTAATGTGTTTTATATACATTATTAGATTTACAAGGACAACTAAAGTAAAAATTACGTAAAAAATGGAAGAGATTTTTAGCGAATTTAAAAATAAAAAGCCATGCTTCGTTAAAATCTTTGCACACTAAATCAGTCAGAATTGTAGAAGGAATGTACACTCTTCAATTTCTTTTATAACCATCCACAATTCCTGGTAACGAAATAATTAAACAACCAAAATGTAAATAAAATACCACTTAAAGTTAATGGGAAAGAAACAAAGAGGCAAGCAATCTTCCAAAACTCGAGTGGCCATTGAAAAATTTCGCAGACTATCGTCGGCCTCATTATGACAAAAAAGATTGAATTAATTTACAATAAATTTTGTTAAAGTTACGGTCTGTTGAAGTGTAACCTGGGGACATATTAGACTTAACAACAATTATCTTAACTTAAAGCATAACTTTAATGATTGTTTAAGTTGTTTAGTTTTTGTTTCAAATACTTTTTTTTTGTAATTTCAGAGTGTATATAATTATGGATGATTTTAAGGTGAAATAGAAAATGCAAAATTTATTACTTCATGTTCGTTTGTAGTTCAATAACCTTTCTAAAAAACGGATCTTTATAAAATTCCCAAGAGACCAGCTTTATAAACCAACAATGAGTAACACCCAACAATTTCTATTAACGTAATTGTATGGATTATTAGACATTGTTTTTATTGCCTGACGCCTTCGTTACTTAATACATGTTAGCATAAAAATAATACATAAGCTCTTGCCTGTATCCTCAAAAGGGGTAGGCAGAGGGGAACTAGAGCACCCACAATTCGCTGAGGATTTTTCGTCCTATGTAGTGATAGAGGATGAACCTAACGCCATACAAGGTATAAATTCCAATTCCGGGCATCTCTTAAATGATATTTCTCAATCTAAATCTCAAACACAAATCCTAAATCCATTACCTCACGGTTTCTTCGCCTATGATGCCACTAAACTAATGAAACCTTTAAATTGCCAAGTAGTATTATTAACGGTGATAATAATACTAACTCTGTTTTATGTACGTCCCACTGCTGGGCACAGGCCCCCTCTAGTGATGAGAGGGTTAAGGCCTTAGTCCACCACACTGGCCTAATACGGGTTCGCAGACTTCACATACCTTCGAAATTGTTATGGAGAACTTCTCAGGTATTCAGGTTTCCTCACGATGTTTATTTCACCGTTAAAGCAAACGATAATTAACAATTAATTCACACGTAACTGAGAAAAGACAGAGGTGCATACTCTTGGGGCTAGTTTTGAACCTGCGACTCTCATCTAGATAGCCTACTGGCTAAAATCAAAGTGAAAGTGGTACTCCATATTAAGCTATCGCTACTTACGGCAAGTAGTCAGACTAAAATTATGATGGTAAATATGGTGAAAAACCCGGATAAATATCCTATTCTCATAACTTGCGTTCCAATGCCAAAAATATATGTACATACATAGTATATTAAATATATTATTAAGTATGTCAGCAATAATGATCTGTAATCTAGATTTCGCTAAAAGTATTACATAAATGACGAATAAATAATAAAGAATATAAAATACTATAAGGAACAACATTGGTAGAATGCCAAAATCATAATACATTGTAAGAAAGTACAACATATCGAACTATTTGGCTGCTTTCATTGGAACACCAAGTGACTGTTTTATCTTATTGCTAATTACATCGTTCTTGAAATGGCTTAGACACGAACCTGATGTTATCATTTTGGGGTGAAGGTTATCTTGACCGTATTTCATCCTATTTTTTGTATAATTGATGCTCTATTAAAAGGCTGGTATTATATAGGTACTGTCCCACTGCTAGGAACAGGCTATGAGGGCTTTCAGAGGTGGCCTTATCCGGGTCATAACAATATTATTTTAGAATGAAAATGTTTTTCACATGGAATATGTATGACTTCAGTTCTTTGATCATTGTCAGATCACCTTATTAAAGACGGATAAGTTCAGTTTTGTACGCATCGCTATGAATGATATGGATACGCTTGTTTTGGATGATATTTCGTTTTAGAGTTGCGTGACAACGTCACCTATCATTCTACACAAAACAATTTATAGTAACATACGCGACTGAGCATCTATCGTCTATATATATCTAGTGATTTTGTTTACGCGAATATTACACATTGAAATAAAACTAGTTTATACGGATTATATCGCGGTTTAATTTTATTTTAGTCCCGACGTTTCAAAAGCTTTTCAGCTTTCGTGGTCACGGGAGAGACTGAGGTGTAGGTCGTCTCGAAAAGTTAATGTCACATTGGCTACCTTCATTTTAAAATTATACATTTATTTTTTAATTTTTAAAAAAAATTGTTGTCACTAGTCCGATCTACGCAGAAAGAGCTCACGGTGTCTTGAGGTCTGGCAGTTGGTCTTTTGGGTTCCGATTTAAATGTATAATGGGATCTCAGGCTTGTGCAAGCCTCCAACCATCTTCTCTATTGAAATTTGGGTGTTTTTTAATTTCAATAGCCTCGCCAATCATCCTAGGTAGGAATCGGTGTTCTTTGGTAAGGATTTGTGGTTTGTCAAATCTAAGGTAATGTTTGGAGCCTTCCTCTGAATGTTCAGCAACTGCAGACTTCATAGAAAAAACTAAAATAAACTAACTAACTTCGAGACTAAAATAAAATTAAACCGCGATAAAATCCGTATAAACTAGTTTTATTTCAATGTCTATATATCTTTAAAAAAACACATCACACGTACATAGCAAGACGTGCAAGAATGAGTTGAATTATCTATACCCCTATTTTGTTATTTAAGGTTCTAAAATATATTTTTTTTATTTCTATATGAGATGCTAGTCAAATACGCTTGCAACCCAAATAGGTACCTATACAAAGTAATCGAAAACACACACCGTTCGTCACTCATTAAATTATTTTGTAGGTTAAGCGTGGGTTACAAGCAAATAAAAAGAACATTCCTTACTTTGTTATTTATTTATAGTGGTTTTCGTGAAAGCACCAATCGTCATAGACATTATTTAAATTAAGAGAAATTTCTAGTAAATTTGAAAGAGTTCAATAACAAAAAATATCAGAAATGATAGACTGATAGGAGCAATGTCATGTTATACTATAAGATGTAATGGTGAGATCCCTAATCGCTACTGATAAAATTAGGTGAATACTACAGGTTTTTTCCTCTTGAATAATGGTCAATAAATTTGGTCTACTGCCTTAGAATATCTACTTAAACTCCATTTGAGTAGATGGAGAGTTTCTTGTTAAACATATAAAACACCTTTATGTACTGATTTACGCACTGATTGTGATAAAATAAACCGACTCATAAAAAATAAAAAGCTTTAAATTACCACCTACTCAAAATGGATTAATTTAATTTTAGCTTTTTAATTTTTTGCGTATGTTTTATTGTTCTTTACAATGTTTTTCTGTAATAATATGCACACCTGTGTTAGCGATAATCTCTCTCCATTTAATTACGGCTTTATGGACCCCCGTTTTTGGAAGAATTTCACGCCTCCTTTCATCGTCATGATGTGGCAAAAAACGGTTTCAAAATTCAAGGTTGGATGCCGTTGCCTATCCGGGTCATATAGAGGCCCCACCTCTCGCTCTACCTCAGGGTTGGCTACCTGTGGTTGATTTCCTAGAAGATACTACATTCCCACCAAATTGAGTTGATGGTCGCCTACAATACCTCTACCTTCTTAGTCCATTGCCCCTCCACGCGTTCCCCACCAAATCCCGGCACTTTATTTAATACGATGACTCAATATCTTTATGATGCCATATTTCTACAGTTGTGTAACTTCAGATTTTATCGCCGACATAAATTTAAATTTAGAATCGTTCGTCATCAATGCATCGATACTATCGATACGATGACAAGTGAAACTGATATTATGGCACTCGTTTAAAAATTATTTGTGCAACAATTAAATAATAACTGAAAAATATTTGTGCTCGATTGATTATACATTAACATCGTCAGCCTATAAATTAAGTTTTAATCGATATTTCTTGACTCAATTAATTAACGTCTAGGTTGTAAGAATATACATACACAGTGTATTTAACCTAATATTGTCTACATTGTTTATAGTTATCGATTGAATGTATTATTGTGAAAAGTCTAAAGAACCGAATGTTTTCGCTGCATTCTCGGTCTTTCGTTAAATATTAATTTTAGAATTATTTGTTATTTCATACAAAAGATTGCAAAGGTGGACTACAAAGAAGCGCGAATCTATTAGAGGCACATTTCGCTCTATGATAGACAGCTACTGTAAGAAATCCTTACACAAATATAAATTATAACTAGAAGGAAAATTATGCTAAATAATTATTTTTTATGTTAAAATACACATAATAGTTGCACTTCAGATTATACATACACATTTATATTTTATTTAAAAAAGTCCTTTTACTACATAACTCCTATAAAGTAAAAACAATGTGAATAATGTAACAGGAGACCCAACGTTTCTAAAGATTTTTTTGAATTGGAAAGACACTAATTGTTCTCTTTAAACAAAATTTCGCAGTACAGTAATTCGGTAGCTTGTGTCTTACGTATACCGTTAATTAACGATACGAGATTAGGATTTCAAGGTGGTAGGTCCCTCATTTGCGAGAGACCGGCTGGGTTGGTACCACCGCTTTGTCTTTTTCTGCCGCCAAGAAACAGTGTGTAAACACCGTTGTGTTTGAAGGACATTGAAGCCAGTCAAATTACTAGGCATTATGAGACTTAACACCTTATGGCTCGGGGTTACGAGCGTAGTCCAGTGTCATGCAGTGCTTTGTTATTTAAAGTTCTGTGTGGCGTTGCTTTTATTTATGAACAGGCGTGGCGCTTACCATCAGGCGAGCGACCGGCTCGTCTCGTCATTCAAGCTAATATATATATTTTTTAAACGACAGTGTCATTATTATGCAGATTTTAGAGTTCCAAAATCCACAGTGGTAACAGACCGACTATTTGTTCCTTAGTGTGTCCAGTTCCTTAGTGTGTGTGTGTCCAGCAGTGGAACGTGTATAATACAGGGCTAGTATTAATAAATCATTGGTATAGTGGTACTAAGGCTGTAAGCCTGAGGTTCAAATCCCAGGTAGTACAATCACATTTTGTGCTTCTGTTGTGTTATTAGCTTATGTGTTCTAATCAGCCTGTATCTACCCACTACTAGACATAGGCCTCCTCAATTGCACGCCAACTTTTACGGTCTTATGGCAGTCTAAGCAATTGCTTTCCCACTACCCTGTCAATGTCATCTACCCATCTGGCTGATGATCTGTCTCTCAATCTGCTACTTACTCTTGGCCATCATTCCATCACGACTCTAGTCTATCTGCCATCGTCACACCTCGCCAAGTGATCTATACATTTAAACTTAGTGATTTGGTTCCCCACGTCGACCACTTTCGTCCTTCGCCTTATTTCGATATTAGGGATTCGATCCACAAGGGAAATGTCAAGTATGGCATGCTCCACTTATGTTATGTGTTGTTAGGAAAAAGATAAGGGGGTGGTAGGTATGATAGTACCCACAAGGCGCGCGTCCTAGGCCGGATTCTTCATTAATCATTTAATGCCTTTAAATTTAGCGAATTTTACCAGGTGGTAGGTTCATACGTCTGGGGTGAACGCAATCCATTGCCACACAACACTTTGCCATTCAGAGTTACGGGTGGTGTTGCTTCTGTTTATGGGCAGGTGTGACTACCAAAATCGAGTGGCGTGCTCGTCTTGTTATTCAAGCTATTAAAAAGAAGATTAATTCAGTAGGTCTCGAATAAATATTTCGAGGCTAATAGTTGTTGTTTGTTGCTGACGTAAGGCAGGCGGCCGGTCGTAAAAACTACAAGCCAAAACTATCTGTAACGTGTGTTAAAAAGCATGTTACGCCGACCCCACTGCGAGTGGGATAAAGGCAGGTGAAAGAAAGAGAGTTCTTGTTACACACAGAGACGTAGTAATCACACACGACTCACGAGTCGCTTCCAGTTATATTACATCCGTGGTAAATAGATCGGTTCTCCGCTTAACACTCTTTGATCCACATTTTTTCTATATATTTGTTTGGATAGTAAAAAGGCCGCCTAGCGTGTACGTTGGGTAATGGTTTCTGATTAATTTATAAAGATGTAAGATGACGTACCAATTTTATGTATTCCTAGCTTTTGCCTGCGGCTCCGCCCACATGAACTACGTTTCTGAGAATAAAGTAGCCTATGTTCTAATCCTAGTCATGATCTCCCTGTGTGCTAAATTTCATCTAAAACCGTTCAGCCGTTATCGCGTGATTGACTAACTTTCTTCTTTCTACCTCGCGTTATCCCGGCTAGTGCCAGGGTCTGCCTTCCTACTAAGATGGCTCCACTTCGCCCGGTATTGAACATCCTCTGTAGTAATACCGTTGGTTCTCATGTCTACCTCTCATACGTCAAGCCAGCGTTTGTTGGGCCGTACGCAGGATTGTGCTCCTGGTACATTCTGGCACATGCACTTACGACCGACGTACTCCTGCGGTTTCCTCAAAACGTGACCAAACCACCTTAGGCGACTTTTATCTGAACGTGATTGACTAATAAACATACATATTAACAAACTCAGAAACGTCCAAACTTTCACACTTATAATAATAGTAGGATTGAAGTGTTTTCGAGACTTTATTTGTTTTTTGTTGAAAGTTATAACACTGGATGGTTTAACGCTAGATGATAAATATAGCGTGTTTTGCAGTTTTTATAGCATAGGTCGAGCAAGAGAGTTGTAGGTCTCTTTCATACGAGGGACCTACCACCTTATCCATGTGCTCATAATTTTGCTTAGGATTTTCCATTTCACCAAGTGAAATGAATAAATTCGCATCATCTATTAGATAGGTATAATGTATGTGTTGGCGGGGTCCATGCGTCGATGTACGAGTGGCGCATGGAACTTCTGCTCCGAAGAGATCGGCCGCACTCGGAGGAGATGCGATTGCGGAGATTCCACGCTCGACAGTCCTTGCTTCAGGAGTGGAGGCAGCTGCTGGCCAATTCCTCGGCCGGCGTAAGGACTATCGAGGCTGTTGGCCCGGTTCTAAATGATTGGGTCGACAGGCGGCACGGGTCACTGACCTTCCGGCTGGTGCAGGTCCTCTCGGGGCACGGTGGCTTCGGGAGGTACCTGTGCCGGATAGCCGGAAGAGAGCCGACACACCAGTGTCACCACTGCAGCTGCGACGAGGACACCGCGGCGCACACTCTAAAGGAGTGCCCCGCGTGGGCAGAGCAGCGTCGCGAACTCGTCGCAGAATTGGGGGACGACCTCTCGCTACCAGCTGTGGTTTAGGCCATGGTCGAGAACGAGAGGTCGTGGAACGCGATGACCGCCTTCTGCGAAACAGTCATATCGCGGAAGGAGGTGGCGGAGCGTGAGCGGGAAATAACATCGCAGCTCGCTATCCGCCGCCGAAGGGTCACGCGCAGGAGGATGCAGGAGGATGCGGGAGGCACTCCTACCCCCCTGACAGAGGCCTGGGCGGCGGACACGTGGAAGTCCGGCGTCCGACAGTTAAGGCCTCGAGGTGACGCGCGCGGCGTTCCCGCGCGAACCTCTCGAGCGGAAAAAAAAGTGGGTGGATAACTCCTCCAAACACCCACCGACCGGAGAGGCCCTGTACAAGGGCCGGCGCCGTCGGGGCCGCGGAAGAGTACAATAGCGTTCCCGCAGCCCCGACCGAACAAGCGCACCCGGAGGAACACCATTGAGTTTTAGTCCGTGGGAGCCGGACATAACCGCCCCGACTGACCACGCGGTAGGGCGGTACCCATAAAAGGTTTCCCAACGTTAAAAAAAAAAGGTTTAATGTATGTGATTAGAAAAGTAATTTCGTGGAAAAAAGTGTAATTATTTAATTAACACGAAGACAGATGTTTCCAACTATTTTAGGTAAACAAGTCGTCAAAATATGTTTTAACAATTCTCGTCTTTTAATGGTGGGTGTTAGCCACCCTTTTTTATAGCATAGAATGCTAAACTAGCAAGTGGATCAAATGATGGTAAGTAATCTGTACGGGTCTTTATCGATCTTAAAGGAAATGGGTAATTAAGGGATTGAGAAAGGCAGGGGGATTTAGACCTCCGGATATACATAACTGTCTTAAGCGTGGCTCTATCACTTGTAAAAAGCCTGAACTATATTTTCATGGATTCGGCGTAAAATCAGTTTATTAGAAATAATTGGAATCCGAAATATTATGAACGTTTTTATTTTTAACATTTACCGCGGCGTAAATGTGTATTTGTAAATAGGTTTTACTCCACAACGAAACGATTGAACCCATTCACAAAAATACATTTCTTAAATTGGAACCGGATGTTATTATTATTAACCTTTTTGGCTGTTTAATTCTAAAAGAACGTAAAAGAAGCGAAAACAACCAGTGATTTTCAGAAAGTATTCAAATTCAATGGCCATGCTGATTGATTATCATAAATAAACAACTGGATGCTCCAACAAGATTTTTCAATTATAAAAATCAAATACACATAAATCTTAATCAACGATTTCTTAAGTTTAAAATTATCAGAAACTCTTGACCTCGTATGAGGGATGTAGTAAATTACCCTAAAGGCGCATTCAAACATACATTCACATATCAAGATATTATTTAAAAATAGATCAGTCGAGTACACTACGTAACAGATGAGACCGTTCGCTTAAATTAGTACCGTATCATCTTCGATCGATTTAACAGGGTTCAAAGGCGTTGCGAACGTTAAAAGACGGTAAAAGACTAATGTTTACTCAAATGGACTATTAAACTTTTTTTCGTAAATATGTGAAGTGTTGTGAATTTGTGATCGATACGTTATACAGAACCGTTCAAAATGTGCTTCGATTGACACCATTTAATTACAAATTTAAAGTATTCATTTTAATCTGATTCCGTTTATTTTTATGTTTTGATTTTATTACTTTAAAAAAACGGATAACCCTATGAATGTAAAATATTTTTTAAATTGCGGACTAACCTCATTCTCTTGTAATGCATACAAATTTTATTTATCTTTAAAAAATATTAAAATATAAACAATAAATGTAAATAAAGATTCATTTAGTCAAAATGAGCGATTCATTGCACGTTACTTTATCATTTCAAAAACGAATGAAACGTCATAGAGTAGTTTATACAAACATGTGATTTGTGATGGGTGTATATCGTGCATCTGAAAAATGAAGAGAAGAAAAAAAGAGAGTAAAGTCCGAGTTCGGTTCAACATCAACAATGTGGTAAGCTAATTGTAATCATTTTTAAGCCTATAAACTGAATGCCACGAAATCTTTTAGGCCACGTGTATATTAGGGTATTCAAAAACAAAACAAATATACACGTCGAATTGAGAACTTGCTCAGTTTTTATCGTCGGCTAAAAAAGTCGTGCACCATCTAATCTATCCAAGTATTTTTTCACATTATATATTTTCATTTAGATATTAAAAAAGTGGCAACACGACACCACGTGGCATGTAAAAGTTCCAGTCAGAGAAGAGTGGAAGGAAATGGGGGAGTCCTTTGCCCAGCAATGGGACACAAGTTTTGCCGGACCATCAAGCTGTGGAATAGTTTGCCGGCACACGTGTTCCCTCCTTCCTATAAATTCAAATCATTTATTCTGTAAATTGGATCATAAATATCACTTTTACATGTCAATCATTTTTTATGCTACATTATATTTAAGACGGCATTTCGGGGCTAGCCATGAGAAGAAATGCCGAAACAAACTCATGGGTTACGGCATCTTTTAATGTCCAGACATTGTTTTACAGAATTATGCGAGTGTAATGTAAAGAAATTCCTGGATTGGCCTTTTGAAGAAATGGCCAAGAGTATACCAGACATACTTGGCACTCGCACTCACAAAAAAAAACAAAATATTTAATATATGTTATAAAAATTTAAAAAAATTAAAAAATCAACATGTCAGTATTGCCTTAAATACTAATATTGCGCCAATAGAGCAGTCAATATTAAACAATATATTATATAAAAGAAGAGACCTATGTACACCCAATTTTGTAAGGAGTGAGCGGCTCAATTCCAAGCTGTTTTGTCTTCCAAGTAATCTTTCACACTATAATAACCTTTTTGGCAAAGCCTAAGTTTAATACATAATTTAAATTTATTAAGGCTTAATAGTTGAATATGGCTTGGAATTTTGTTGTAGAAACGTATACTTTGACACTTGAAAGAGTTACTAATTTTTTGAAGTCTGGTCATGGGCAATATCAGTTTATTCTTATTTCTAGTATTTATCATATGAATGTCGCTGTTTGTTGTAAAAGAATTAATATTCTTTTTTACATACATCAGGTTCTCATATATATACTGAGAGGCGACAGTCAATATATTTATTTCTTTATATAAATCCTTTAGCGAGTGCCCACGATTTAGATTGTAAATTGATCGAATGGCTCTTTTCTGCAGCACAAAGATAGTTTGAATGTCGGCAGCATTTCCCCACAATAAAATGCCATACGACATTACACTATGAAAATAACTGAAATATACTAATCGTGCTGTTTCTACATCAGTTAACTGGCGAATTTTGTAGACCGCGTAAGCTGCAGAGGTAAGCCTTTTCGACAACTGGTTTATATGTGGTCCCCATTGAAGCTTAGAGTCTAAAGTTATACCCAAGAATTTGGTGGTGTTCACAAGGCTCAACTCCTCTCCATTTATAATAACGCTAGTCTTAATGGGTTTAACATTTGGTGTCACAAATCTAACGCACTTAGTTTTATTCTCGTTTAAAAGTAGGTTATTAACATTAAACCAGTTCACTACTTTAGAAATAGTATTATTTACATCGTCAGTAACAGGTTGCTGTCGTTTCAGTTTAAATAGAAGTGAGGTATCATCTGCAAATAACACTATCCGTTGATCGTCTTTAATAACATGAGGCAAATCATTTATATAAACGAGAAATAGAAATGGACCGAGTATGGAACCCTGTGGAACACCCATTGTGACTACAGATCCCAATTATCTCTGGCCATTTATTTCAACTTTCTGAATCCTATTATCCAAATAAGAAATAAGAAGATTCAGTGCAGTATTCCTAATGCCATAGTGGCGTAACTTCCTGACTAATGTATCATGAGAAACGCAATCGAATGCCTTTGATAGGTCACAAAAAATGCCTAAGGCGTCGTGGAATATAATATGGGGTCCTTTAAACGGAGTGTGAAGAAGCAATTAGGCAGGCCGGCATAATCTTGCCGACCTACGATAGACACATCGTCTGTCGTTGGTCGACAGTATTCTTGGATTGCGCTGCACTTAACATCAGGTGTAGCGTAGTCACTTTGCCAAGCCAGTATTAAAAAAAAAAAAATTAAAAAACTTACCACAACGTAATGCAATTATTCGCAATCACCTTATGATAAGTACAATGGGCATGTATTGGGTAGGTAGGCATGCCTAATAATCTCTCATAAATTCATCATTTTAAATATTCTTCAAAATACTCGGATAATAAACTATGTTTACCAAATATCTAAATCTGGTACACGAGGTTACCGAATTGTAGGGTAACTCGACAATAATTGTCCCAATAGTAGTTACATGGGTTAATAACAATAAGCCTCGATCAACACCTCTAGAGGCTCTCAATAAGTCGTTGGGAGAAAAGCTACATTGAGAAGGCGGAGTTATTACCCACGGCACGCCTTTGAGGAAGTTCCTCAGTCTAGGGTCCTGACCACCGGTGTCGTAGGTCCTAGGCCTCGTCATCGGAGGGTGTTTTTTTTTTATTTTGAAATTTTTTTTTTATAAGATTTTATATTTAAAATGTAAAAAGCCTTTCATAATGAAGAATAGCTTTAATAAATTTTATAAATAATTTTATTTAATCATTCTTATCATCCATCATATTTAATCCTTGCTCCAGTAATTATTTTTTGAGTTATCGGCATCATCAGTTAACTAAACGTTAAAATCCCAGACGTTAATTAGAAGAACATCTGTAACTTTTAACTGAACAAATTTTATTCAAATAGTTTAGAACCATTTCGATTAAACCAGCTCTCCAAAAATAAACCACTTTCAAATCGGTCCATTCGTTACGGTGTCAGATAGATACACACACCTACAGACGGACAAACGGTTCTAATTTATAACCCCTTTTTCTGGGTGATCAAAATATTATAAAATTTCATGACGAAGTCTTAGGCAAGGCCTATTCACGATAATGCTACTATGAATTCCAACCGCCTATCACATCGACGGAAAAACCTAACCATTAATTAAAAAACTTTTTAACAAGACATAAAACCGACTAAAAAAAAAACGAAAATAAAACAACCATTTTGAGTCGGTAATACTGTAGTATAATATAGTCAATGGTTAATATCACCGACTCAATATTATTTAATTTCATTTTTAGCTTGTAGTTTTTAAATTGGTTTTGTTTGACATGACCGCCTCCGTGGCGCAGCGGGCGAGTAGCCGGCTGCGAAGCAAGAGGCCGTGGGTTCGATTCCCACACTGAGACATATGTTTGTGTGAACCACAAATATTGGTCTCGGGTCTGGGTGTTGTGGCACCGCAAGTCCCTCGTAGTTCCTGATACCCACGACACAGGTTTACCTAGTGTGGGGTCCGGACTATGTGTGTGACTGTTGGGTGTATTTATTTTATTTATTTATTTATTTATTTATTGTTAGAAAGGTTTTATTTTACTATTTTTTTGTGAAAGAATTATAGAAATTAGATCTTATTCAAACAGCTAAAAATCATCTTAAATTAAACCAGCACACACACAGGACTCATATACAGGTGCAAAAGGGTCAGACTAAAACATCTCTTTTTTGTAAGTGGTTACAAATGAACTAATTCTCTTAACATATTAAGTATACATATTACCTATATGGGTATATTACTTCTAATAATTATTTGATTATTTTCTTCTTTTCTCACGTAGTGTGTCAAATAATTACATGGGCTGGCTTCTGTACATGCCTTAGGTGACCACTGAAAATCACACTGAGTGGTGGTTACCTACCTGCCGCAGCTCTTTCTCATTCTGGTTTTAATCTTATTTTCATTGTATAATTGTAATGGTACATTGAAATAAAACTAGTTTATACGGATTTTATCGCGGTTTAATTTTTATTTTAGTCCCGACGTTTCGAAAGCTTTTCAGCCTTCGTGGTCACTCCCGTGAGTTTTATTTCAATGTGTAATATTCGCGTAAACCTAAGAAATCACTATGTAATGGTACACTTATACATATGCGTTGTCGGCGTAATAAATTGTTTTTCTTTCTTTCTTTCTTAGGCAAGGCCAATATCATTCACGTCAATATTACTATGAATTACAACCGCTCATCACATCGATGGCAAAAAAACGTAAACAAGCCACTGACAGCGGTTATAAATAAATCAGTGTTTATCTGAACAAAAAGCTATATAATCTAAGAACATAAAAATATTTCTTTTATGCTTGAAACATTGATCGCAACTTATGATTTTGCTATTTTTCATCGTTAGTGACGTCATTCATTTTGTAGCAGTTGATATGTACATTCTTTTGATGCGTGGTTGAAATTTCAAAACACATCTCAGGTCAAGGCACAGTTTACTAACCAAACAAAATTTATATTTATTTTTGTAAATTTAATTGAATTTTTCCATTAGCTTGAGTGATGGATCGAGCACACTGTCCATAAACAGTAGTAACACCACAGATAACTTTATAATACAAAGTACTGCATGTGAAGAGTGCAGTGTGGGTTGGTAGACCTCACACACCTCCGAAATTCTTCTTGTAAATAAATATCTAAATTGTTCTACACCGTTATCATTAGCGATAATTCACTATGAATACACACGTAAATTAAAAAAGTCAGAGGTGGCGACTTTTGGGCTTGGTTTCGAACTGCGACTTTCGATTCTTTACTTTAACGTTTCGCTACTTAAATGGTTGCCTTTATAGAAAATTTTAATGAAATAAAATAATCAATTTATCATGGTGGCAAATTAAAAACGCATATTAAGTCAAGTGGATAGAAACAAGAATATCACCTCACTGGTCTAGTGACAGCGAACTTAGGTCGAGAATCCATGCTCCACCTGTGTGAATGGCCTTTTGCGTGATAATAAGTAGCCGATGTTCTAATCCAGGACAAATTTCATCCAAAACCGTTAAATTTTAAGACATGATTGACTAACAAACATCTAAATTCACCAACTCACAAATATCCAAATTATAGGATAGTAGTATTATATATTATACAGGATAGTAGGAAAGAGGATAGGATAAGCTTTTAGGCATTTAAATTATTTCACAGATTAATTGAATAAATCCTAGTTATTCACAGTTTTCGATGACCTTACATTCACAACTCGTAATATTTGAAGACATAGCCCACATGAGATAGAGAGTTGTTTACAATAAAACATTTATGAAACACGAAGTTTTGTTAATTTTTACTTTTGCTGCGTAGTTTATTCGTTTTTGCGTAGTTTATGTTACCGCAACATTTCTGGTGTATTAATTTTATTAATACAACGTTGTTATTGTCGACGCGGAAATTACTAAGTAATAAAATAAAACCGACTATTGTGCCCGGAATGGCGATAGGCTCGCCCCCTATCACATCATGGGACGCAAATGAGCTCGGCGCGAAATGTGGATGTACTGGTTACACTTATGCCTACCCCTTCGGGGATTAGAGGCGTGAGTGCATACTGTTATAACCCTTATTTCTATGTACACAAAGCTCATTCAGCATTCTAGTACATGACGATGTTTTATTCCATTGCAAGTGATTGCAAGTCAGCACTTTTGCCATTTTACCTCAGTACATTTAAATTTTATAATTATTAAATCAGTCAGAATCAAGACCTCGCGGAGTACGGTTTAGCCGCTCAAAATTCGGGAGTCAGTGCTATAGTGTGTAATTAAGTTTTTCTTTAATAAAAGTAGTGCAGTGTATTTCGTAGTTTTTTTTAAAAAGACAAACGCGGTCGGCCTCCTAACAAATTGGTGTCAGAAGTGGGATGTCAGAGATAAGTCTTACGACGTAGAGTCATATAGACGCTGGCATCCAAACCCAGGTGACCTTGTACCGTATTGTCTTCTGATCGACAGTAAGACTTAACCTAAGGCTAAGCCTGCATCAGCTACGCCACTACGCACAATTACCAGGACGACGGTCAGCCTCCGCTGTATAGCGCGAGCCCGCTCCGCACACTCCACTGATATCCCTCTGGTCGACGGTCAGTCTCGCATCAACGAGCCCGCACCAGCCAAGCAGGTTTCTGACTCACCATCACCATCTCCGTCTCCATCACGACACAACATCTACACTTCGTGCAGTTCACCAGAGCATCAGGTCATCATCAGCGCCGGTGAAATGTTACTACTACTTGTAGTTATGCAGTGAGTGTTTTTACAAGTTTTATCTCAGTGTTTTTTTTTTTTTTTTTTTTCTACATCTGTGTCGTTTTAGCGAACTTTATTGTACTATATCTGCCAATTTTTATATTTTACTATTTCTTTTACAAATTTTACTATTTCTTATACATTCTATACATTTTACTATATCTTATAATCTTACAAAGTTTTCTATTTTTGTTCAACATACTTGCTAATGTCACTTAAGGAAGAAAATTCTAAAGCAACAACCATGACCGAAAAAATTGCTCTTTCAGTCCTTACCAAATTTATTAAAGGGTACAACGGTGACAGGGAATTACTTCCTGCGTTTTTAACAGATTGCGACAATGCAATGTCTCTGGCCACCCCAGAACAGCAAAATGTACTCTGTAAATATATCATATCTCAACTGGAAGGCAAGGCAAAGGTTGCTTGTAGCTTAAAAACTTTTAGCACGTGGCCTGAACTAAAAAACTACCTCAGATCTACATTTGGGGAGAAAAAGCATGCCACACATCTATTGGTTGATTTGCAAAATTGCAAACAACTTAGTTCCGAGGATGTTACCAAATATTCGTTAAGGGTTGAATCTATATTAACCAGAATACAATCAGACATCCATTACAATTGCAAGGACGACAAGGAACTCATTGGTCGTATAGCGGCTATGGAGGACCTTGCACTTAACACTTTTATGTTAGGGTTAAATTCCTCAATTTCGAATATTGTTAGGTGTCGAAATCCTGCCGACTTAAACGAAGCGGTACAGCATGCTATCGAGGAGGAGAAATTGTACAATCTTTCCAAATCTAATTCTAATCCCAAATACCAAAAACAGTGTTCTATTTGTAACAAATTAGGACATACTTCATCAGAATGTTATAGAAATAAGAAAAAAATAAATGATAACTCTCAGTTTCATAAATCATATCACATAAATTCTAATTCTAATTCAAATGCTATGCCTAACTCTAACTATCATACAAAACATAATTCTAATTCTTATTCTAATTTTAACTCAAATACTAAAACGTGTAATTATTGCAAAAACATCGGTCACACGATTGAGCAATGTCGCAAAAGGCAATATAATATGCAACGCCGCGAAAATGCTAACAATGCACAACCTGATCCAAGCGCATCGCATGGTAACCACGTTGTGGCGGTTCACAAGTTCGATTCTAATGAACCAATCTGTGATGAAAATTTAAACTAAAAATGATTTCGGATACGTGTCTGCCGAAATCAAATAGTTTTCTAAAAGACACGAAATCTAATGCTATTTCTATTAACTCATCTCAACGAATTAAGTTGAGTCCTACCAAATTTGCTAAATCTTTTACATCTCAGCCAAAAGTGTTGAGTCATACTAATTCTTTTACATCTCAATCAAAAGTGTTGAGTCCTACTAAATCTTTTACATCTCAGCCAAAAGTGTTGAGTCATACTAATTCTTTTACATCTCAATCAAAAGTGTTGAGTCCTACTAAATCTTTTACATCTCAGCCAAAAGTGTTGAGTCATACTAATTCTTTTACATCTCAGCCAAAAGTGTTGAGTCCTACTAAATCTTTTACATCTCAGCCAGAAGTGTTGAGTCCTACTAATTTTAATACATCTCAACCTAAAGAGTTGAGTCAATATATTGCTATATCTACTAATTCTTTTGCACCTCGACCGAACAAGGCGAGTTATCCTATATCTACAATATCAAATACACTGAATCCTAATTCTAAATCGAATGAATATATTATACCTATTTGTGAAATGAACACTTATAATAAAAAGGTGTCCTTACCTCACGTTTTTATTCACACTGATCATGCTAAAGAAAAGTTATGTTTTCTTATTGATACTGGAGCAAGTATCAGCATCATTAAAAAATCTAGCCTACAAGAATTTCCAACCCTCTCGTCTGAAAAGGTAAAATTGAAAGGCATTACTAATTCAGAACAGTTAGTTGAAACCTTAGGCACATTTCAACTAAAATTTATTCTATCTCAAGAAATATTTAATTATAAATTTCATGTCACAAGTGATGACGTCAACTTAAAAGACTATGACGGCATTATTGGCAGTGACTTTTGTAACTATTTTAAGGCAAATATTGATTATTCTTTAAAAACTTTACTAATTAAAGACTATTCCATACCAATTATTTATACAGAACCAACTTATTTAATTCCCGCACGCTCTGAAGCTGTTATTGAATGCGCAATATCAAATGACATTCGCGAACATTATTACAATAACGAAGCTCTCGTATTAGATCATATTATATGCAACGGCGTTTATGTCGCTAATTGCGCTGTTCGCATTAAACCTAATGGTAAAGTAAACATATCAGTTTTAAACACCACTGATTCTAATATTGAAGTCAAAGATTATCGCGTAGAACTGACATGTTTAGAATACACCGATTTTAGCTCTAATCAACATCACGAAATTAATACTATATCTACTACTAAATCTAATCGTCTCAATCAAGTCTTAGACTTAATTCGCTGTTCTCATTTAAACAATGAAGAGAGGAAATCTCTCCTTGAATGTTGCTCTGAATTCACTGATATCTTCCATATCGAAGGCGAACCACTATCCTTTACTAACTCAATCGAGCATAATATTAATACGGGTGATGCACCTCCTATCCACGTGAAATCTTATCGCTTTCCAGAGTGTCACAAAAACGAAGTTGACACTCAAATTAAGAAAATGCTCGACCAAAATATTATTCGGCCTTCTATTTCGCCTTGGAGCGCCCCAGTGTGGGTAGTCCCGAAAAAAATGGATGCTTCTGGCAAAAAGAAGTGGAGAATAGTTATTGATTATCGTCGACTTAATGACGTCACTGTTTCTGAAAGCTATCCACTGCCTCTTATCACAGATATTCTCGACCAATTAGGTCATTCTAAATATTTTAGCACACTTGATCTTGCAAGTGGCTTTCATCAATTAAAAATGAGCGCCAAGGACGCTCCCAAAACAGGATTCACTGTTAGTACCAATTCAAGCATGTCTGGACATTATGAATTCACCAGAATGCCTTTTGGGTTGAAAAATGCCCCAGCCACATTTCAACGCCTGATGAACACGGCTCTATCCGGTCTTCAAGGTCTTCATGCCTATATTTATTTAGACGATTGTATCATATACTCTCATGACCTTGAATCCCACATTACTAAACTTAAATTAGTGTTTGACAGATTTCGAAAGTTCAATTTAAAACTTCAACCTGACAAATGCGAATTTTTACGTCGCGAAGTCGCATACTTAGGACATATCATCACCGATAAAGGTGTTTCCCCAAATCCTGATAAGGTCAAGTCCGTCTCTGAATTCCCAATTCCAGTCAACGTCAAACAAATTAAATCATTCCTAGGTCTTGTCGGATATTACCGACGTTTTATTGAAAACTTTTCTAAACTCACTAAGCCCCTAACCTCGTTATTAAAAAAGGATGTTCCTTTCAACTGGACCTCTGAGCAGGACAGTTCATTCCAAATTCTCAAGGACAAACTTACCACGGCTCCTCTGCTTCAATATCCAGATTTCTCTGCTCCGTTTTTATTAACAACGGATGCCTCAAACTATGCCGTAGGTGCAGTCCTCTCGCAAGGTGACATAGGTAGAGACAAACCTATCGCGTATGCTTCCAGAACGCTTAATAAGCCGGAAGGCAATTATTCTACCACCGAGAAGGAACTTCTAGCTATTATTTTTGCCGTCAAAACTTTCCGTCCCTATCTATATGGTCGAAAATTTAAGATAGTTACAGACCATCGCCCTTTGGTTTGGCTATTTAATGTCAAAGACCCAGGCAGTAGACTCATTCGCTGGCGCCTCAAACTTGAGGAATACGATTATGAAATTGTTTACAAACAAGGTCGTCTCAATTCTAACGCTGATGCGTTATCTCGCTATCCAATTAATGCTATCGACATTAACAGGCTTAATAATTCAAGTTATGAAAAATTCTTCAAGGACCAATTTACCAAATCCCTTTCCAGTCCTAACACCGTTATCGAAGAATGTACACAAGGTTTACACCTATCTAAGTTTAAAACAATCGCTTGTCCAGTCTCTTTAGACTTTGATTATTCTTTGCCTCACTGCGAAGAAATACTATCGCAACTCGACAATTCCGCTGAGTTACTAAATTCCGAACGTGAACCTTTTACAATTCAACGAATAAGCGACAAGAATAAAATATACTACTTTTTATACACTAAAATTTATCATTACGAAGAAACTAAATTTAGAGATATTTACAATTTACTAATAAAATTAAGAGATGCGATCCTAAGTGAAGATCCAAATATTACTGATCTCGCTTTACCCGATTTTACGGATCCATTTTCGAAAATAGCTTATATTAAGGTTTATAATATGATCGCTTATATTTTTCATAATACTAATATTAAAATTCATATTTACAAGAACCAATTGATTTATCCTACTCCAGTCGAAGTCCCTAAAATATTAAAGGAAAATCATGACTCCACTATCGCGGGTCACCCAGGTTCAAAACGCATGTATAAGCGAATTAAAGCAGCCTATTATTGGAAGGGCATGCGCTCTGACATTGAGCAATACGTAAAGAAATGCAAACTCTGCCAAATTAATAAGCCTTTACGAAAATCAAATAAAGCTCCAATGGAGATAACTTCTACTTCCACAAGACCGTTTGAACGGTTAGCTCTCGATATCGTAGGTCCCTTACCCGAATCGGGGTTCCAAAAATTCAAATTTATACTAACTCTCCAAGATGACCTCACGAAATTTTCTAGTGCTTATCCCATGGTTACATCTACTAGTGACGAGATAGCCCGTAACCTCGTACATTTTATGTCTCTATTCGGTTTTCCAAAAATGATTTTAACAGATTTAGGTACTTGTTTTACCTCAGATCTTTTCAAACAACTAACCGAAATTTTAAAGGTTAAGGCTCTATTTACTACTCCTTACCATCCCCAAACAAACGGAGCATTAGAACGATCTCATGCTACCTTAAAGGAATATCTCAAATCCTACACTAACGAGAACCAAAATGATTGGCACTGTTATTTATTTACTGCTATATTGACCTATAATACTACTCCTCATTGCACCACTGATTTTACTCCATATGAATTATTATATGGTTATAAACCTAATATTCCTAACTCTTTGTATGAAACTAGTACTAATAATACTTATAATGAATATATTCGTGCATTACAATATCGAATGCGGTTTAGCCGAGAAAAGGCTATCCAAAATATTATTAACAGTAAAGAAAGGTCTAAACAATATTACGATTCTAATTCTCGCGATACCACATATAAAATAGGTGATATGGTGTATCTCAAACACCATCACAGACTCCGAAAGGCTCTATCTCCTATATGGAAAGGTCCATTTAAAATAATCAAGGTTCATACTAAACATAACGTAACATTACAAGTAGGTCGTAAATATATAAAATATCATACAAATGAAATTAAACCTGCTACACCCTAATCTTATCTTAACAAATGCTATATCTCTATTTTCAGAGCCTTATGCTATGGATGTCACGCTGAATTCAAGATTACTCCTATATCGCATAGTCCCGGAATATATTTTGAACCTATTACTCATATTAATTTTTATAATGATAATTGGAAAGTTATAACACATATTGATCTGATATCTTTAGAACCCTATCTCGAAAATGTTGACAAACTATTACACAAAACTCAAGATCTGTGCACTAAAATCCAGTCACAAGATTTAACTCAATGTAAAGATATAGATGTAGTCCTCTAGAAGTTTTAATCCAATCTAACTATATTAAATTACAATCTTTATCTCATGTTATCACTAATAAATCACCCACTAAGACTAAAAGGTCTCTAGAATTTGGTGGTGAAATTTTAAAGTTTATTTTCGGTACTTTAGACGCCGATGACGCAAGAAAATATGATGCTGCGATTAACGCATGTCAAAAGAGTGAGACAGAACTATTTCATTTAATGAAAGATAATATACACATTATTAAATCAACTATTAATAATTTTAACTCTACTATTTATACACTTAACCAAAATGAAATAAAGCTTAATACCCAAATTAATCACATGAATGAAATTCTGTCGCAAATTACCAAAACTGATAATTTGTTACTCTATTCATCTAAGATAAATACCTTTTTAAATATAATTGAAGGTTCTCTATTATCTATTTCTAATTTACTAGATACTACATTAAATGCTATTTTATTTTCTAAAGTAAATGTTCTACATCCTAGTGTAATAAGTCCCATAGGCTTATATACCGAACTATCAAAGCATAGTAATCAAATAAATAAAAGACTAGATTTCCCAGTGCAATTAAACATGGCTAATATTCATTCCTTAATTGATGTTTCGGAACTTAGATCTTATTACTATAAGAATAGAGTTGTTTTCGTTTTGCAAATTCCACTAATCACTCCTGATAAGTTCATTGTTTATAAAAACATACCTTTGCCTACACCTCACGATGAGTCACACATTAAAACGTTTGCTCTTATACAACCATCTGATTCCTACATTGCTATAAGTAACGATAGGATGCATTATGCCATGTTGAACAATTTAGATTACTGTAAGATTATAAATGACGAATATTCGATTTGTGAATTAACTTCTATATTTTCAACTTTAGTCAACCCGAACTGTGAATCAAAGTTATTAACAGAGGTGACTCTAATATTGCCTCCTGAATGTAACGCCAAATTATTGTATGGTCAAATTGATATTTGGCATAAATTGACAAATAATAGATGGATATATGTCCAATCGACCTTGAATAAGTTAACAATTAAATGTGATGAAGAAATAACCGATCATTCTATTGTCGGTACAGGAATTGTTAAAATAACAGAGAATTGTATTGGTTTCTTTAAAACCACTCAATTAATGCCAAGTAGCTCGTATTCTGTTATAATTAAGTCTCCTTTAGATATAAGTTTTGATATAACAACTGATGATTGTTGTAAGAAGGACATATTTAATAAAACATTGCCATATTTGTCACCGATTTCTTTAAGTAAAATTAATTTAGACTCATTAAAATATGCTACTCATCAAATGGATAATTTAGAAAATGAATTAAATAATTTCCAGAAAGAATCCCATTTTATTAAATATGGTTCTTATTATTCTACATTTACTTATATTTTAATTGTTTGTTTGTTTTTCTATGTTTGTTTTAGACTTTATAAATGTTTTAAACATAGTCGTTCTAACAACGCTGGATGCTGTATTCAGATTTTTAACCAATGTTATAATAAGAGATCAGTCAAAAATAAACCCAGAGTGTCTAATATTGTAGAAATGACTGATATTTCCACATCGGAGGATGATAAATCTGTTAAGTCTTTGCCAGTCCTTCAGACAAATTATATGTCATGTGATAAACGCATTTCAGATATAACAACCTCCAGAAGGAATTTAAATTTTTAAATATTATATTGTTTCAGTTTTTGACTATGTTATACTTATTGTTAATAACAATTAATTTTGTTTACATTATAGATTTACTAGTTCTAACATTATACTATGTTCAATTTCTAATTTTAAGCTAAATCCTTATTTTCTATTTTTGTTTGTGATGACTTCCTAATTTCAATCGTTTTTCTATTTTCACTTCGCTTCATCTTATTGTGATAAAGCTTCGTCAAAAAGGGGGAGCTGTTATAACCCTTATTTCTATGTACACAAAGCTCATTCAGCATTCTAGTACATGACGATGTTTTATTCCATTGCAAGTGATTGCAAGTCAGCACTTTTGCCATTTTACCTCAGTACATTTAAATTTTATAATTATTAAATCAGTCAGAATCAAGACCTCGCGGAGTACGGTTTAGCCGCTCAAAATTCGGGAGTCAGTGCTATAGTGTGTAATTAAGTTTTTCTTTAATAAAAGTAGTGCAGTGTATTTCGTAGTTTTTTTTAAAAAGACAAACGCGGTCGGCCTCCTAACAATACGCATATATGTGTATGTAAAAAACCGACTCAAAAAAAATAAAGCAAAAATATATTTAATCAATTTTGAATCGGTGCTATAACAATTTAATAGTCAAATAGAAAGTACAGACTCAAAATTGTTTAAGATTTTTAAATTATGATCTTTAATTTTTATTTCGATGTTTGTATGAACTAATTTATGCATTTCTTGATGATTGCTCATAAAAAAACAGTAAAGTAAAAACTTTCTAACAAAAAATTACCTATCATTGACTGTTAAACTACCATCGACTCAAAATGGTTTACTTATATTTTTAGCTTTTTAGTTCTTTCTAGTCGTTTGTTTTTTATTTATATTTTATTATAGCGCTGTTTCGTTTCGTGCACGTGAAATAGTGCCGTTATTGCCTCAAATAGTGAGATCCAACAATATTTTTAAAAGTGGCTACACTCCTACGATTCCCCTGGTAATGTAGGCATTCATGGGCTGTGGTCAGCTACCAACAGGTGATCTCCTTGCTCGCCTCTCCACTCTAGTACACAATATGATAAAAAGTTTCTATAATTGATTCAGTACCACGTAAGCACAAGCATCACAGTCCATAAATATCTTGGAGCATAAGTCACAGAGGATTACAGGAGCGTGTGATGTTTACGGAGCGAGCTGTGTCGCGTCACGTACAGCCTTTTCTCAATGACTGCGACATAATCTGACGGTTTTTAATGTTAAATCAGCCTGTCTACTATTGAAATTAGATTACAATAAGGGACAATTTTAAAGCAATTTCTTTAATTTTCTTACACTCGAGTATGTACTTACTTACTTGTGTTGCGATGGTGGTGCTAATCAGCTAGCGGAACTAAAAGAAATGAATAATTATTATTTGAATCATTAGCTTAAGAGCGGATTATAAGAGTTTTTACAAACTCTTTATAGTTTTCTTGTCATAGAAAGGCTTACGCGGCTAACTACACGGTAAATGATGTTATCAAAAGCCGATCCGAAGACAATTTTATAATAATTTCTAGAGATGTGATTTAATTGAGATCGTAATGGGATTGAAATTCCCTTGAAATGGGATTGATCTTACTTTAAAGAGTAAACCAGCTGGTCAGTGACTGTATTTGAAGAAATAAAACCCCCGACTTCTATTAAAACATCTGTATTTTCCTTTTAAGCGTCTGAACAGATTTTCTCCAAACATAGCTAAAAACCATCCCGATTAAACTATCTTTAAAAAAACACTATCAAAACGGTCCATTCGTTTAACACAGACAGGTAAAGGGGTCAAATGTTACACCATCCTTCTTTTTTATGGGGGCTAAACATTTACGGGAAGCAACGGGAACCAAGTTATGACATTGCCTCGTTCGTTAGTGTACCACGTGCAGGTGAAGTGGGTTTTGGTCCAAAGATGTTGGTGGCCCTCTTACACTCTCATGTATTGGGCAAAAATATCAGCATTTAATCCCAACAGTTAAATTTTAATTCATTGTAAATTTTGTTATATGTTGTTTGTTATCTGTTAGGTATACTTAATTTCATTTATGTTATAGTATATAGTTGTATGTTTTTTGTTATTTTATCTTTTAGATTTATATGTAATAGTCCCGCCAGTTCGAATTGGGTATATCCTGTAATGACTGTGTGTGTTTTATAAAATAAATAATTTACAGTGATCTTAATCATCTTCATGATTAATAGCAATATGTACAACGATGTTACGTTCGAATCCCAGGGCAATCTTTTGTTTGGGTTTTCCGGTCTGAAGAACATTATTTGCCTAAAATTGTATTTCCCAATAGGGCTGAGGTCAGGCAAGCGGTCGGTACAAAACTTGTTGCGCTGACCTCATGTAAGGGATAAAAGTAACAAGATCAACCGAGTTGTATAAAGCATTAATAACTAATATACATACATACATAATATACAAGGTGGTAGGTCCCTCGTATGCGAGAGACCGTCTGGGTTGGTACCACCGCTTTGTCTATTAACACCGCCAAGCAACAGTGTGTAACTGTTGTGTTCCGGTTTGAAGGACATTGAAGCCAGTGAAATTACTGGGCATTACGAGGCTTAACATCTTATGTCTCGAGGTAACGAACGCAGTTCAATTCTATGCAGTGCTTTATAATTCAAAGCTCTGTATGGTGTTGCTTCTGTTTATGGTCAGGTGTGGCGCTTACCATCAGGCGAGCGATCTGCTCGTTACGTCACTCAAGCGAAAAAAAAAATACATACGCACTCACGCCTGTAATCCCCGAAAAGGTAGGCAGAGGTGTAAATAGTATACATTTCGCCGCGCTTATTTCCGTCCCATGACATCATCTTGAAACGAACTTTAGTACTCTGTACATATACCATTTCATCAAACGAAGAAAAGAGGCGAACAGAACTGTCGAAACTGACTCTATAGATGACATGATCAGAATAATCAATTTTATTATAGTGCGCTATCAAAAGTCCAATCCGGATTTATAAGATATTTCATGTGTAGAACAATACGCTGGCAATACGTATACTGGCAAATGCAATAGCTGTATGCCGGCACCAGTTCACTATTGCCTTTCATTTGGTAGGTGAGAATTTCGGAGGCCCAAATCCCCCTCCCCTTTCCAATATTGGCAAATGCAATAGCTGTATGCCGGCAGCAGCTTGCTGTTGTGTTTCGTTTGGTGAGTGAGATTTCCGGAGGCCTAAATCCTGAAATCCCCTTCCCAATGCCTATTCCCTTTCTATAAGGATGGCAACGCACCAATAATTCTTGTTTGAACGTGGATATCTACCGACGATAGAGACTCACCATCAAATGAGCCACTTGCTCGTTTACCAGCCTCTGCTACAAAAAAAAAGGATATTGGAATATTTTCCAAAATCACTTTCAAGGTTGACATGAATAATGCTCTAAGCGAGAATCTAATAGCTCTAATAGAGAACTAGAAAGTTAGATTTCAGAAATAAATTTGAATTGATGAAAATTCTACACAAATGCACAATTTCTCGCCCATCCTTTGATCGTTCTGTTTTCTGTGTTATTTTTAAATTATTTTTCCAGTTGTATCCAAGGGGTATGTATCAATATTAATCAATAAAATAGACTTTATTTAATCCAAAATAAAAAAATAATATCCTATTCCGAGTCCATACTCGTGTCATTACGGTCGACTAGCCACTGATTGACTGAGGACTCGCTATTCCAATTCACATCGGCATTGTCATGTTTCCATTGATCCGATTATGCATGCGTGGAAATGATTAACTGACAACACCCATAACTTCTAAATACTATTGCTATGTTATTAGACAGAACTTGGGAGAATAGTTTGGCAGACTCACATACACAATTCAAATCGAATCTGTCTCACAGAAAACCGACGTAAAGTAGCAGCTTGCTGCTGCGTTTCGTACGGTGAGTGAGATTTCCGGAGGCCTTACCATCAGGTGACCCAATTGCTCGTTTGTCGGCCTATGCTATTAAGAAAAAAACAAAGTCATAAATTTTAATCTGCTCTTTTATTTCATACATCGATATGTATAATCGGCACTAACATAATATTTGCAAACCATTACGACATTGGACACCCTCTTGACATTGTGTCTGAGGCGACGAAAAGAGTTGTGTGCCTTCAGTTTTACCAAAAAATTGTTCCGAAACATACCACGGAAAAGTGTAAAAGTGGCAACAAAACATTGAGTTTGTAAAAGAAATTTTACAAAAATTCAAAAAGTAACAACGCGTAGATGTAATGTGTTATATTATATTTTGGCAACAATAATAATTATTATTCGTTGTTACGTTTCAAGATAATTTAAGAACCATCAATTAAATAAGGTATTTGATATTAAGATCATGTCAATACAGACGTAGAGACCGCAACAGGTCAGAAATAAGTATAAAAAATTTAATACGTTATAAACGAGATGACGTAAGCATTTTTTAGGATAATATAATTAGTATATATAAACATCAAAAATAAATTAATAAATAATTTAACCAGCCCTGTGTTATATATATCCCACTGCTGGGCGAACTTTTCAGTTATGCAGGTTTCCTACAATATTAAAACTAGCGATAATTTAACAATGAATACACACGTCACTAAGAAAAGACAGAGACAAATGCTTTTGCTGGTTTCGAACATGCGACTTTCGTTTCCACAGTCGGTACAACCCGCTGTGCTATTGCTGCTGTTTCACATAATAGACAAACATTAAATGTTCTCTCATGTATCTTAAATATACAATCATAATTACCTTCCATCTGTTACCACTTCATTAAGCGAAGCGAAACCATATTATGCTGAAGTACATCCAATCCAGACATCTCATAAACCATTGCGAAACAGATTTATTTCTGTTAAACCTACATACAACATAACTGTTACTGGTAAAGTGGTCCCGCTAACAGAATTACGATATTATACCACAAATACTACGAGTAATTTTACTTAAAAATGTTTTTCAAAAAATAATATTTTTGTATGTAAAAAATAATAATTCTACCTTGGTGGCGCAGTTGTAATGTGTACGCGTTGCGACTGAGGTTGACGCTGAGGTCTAGAGTTCGATCCCCGGGTCGGGTTTTTTTTTATTGCATAGGCCGGCAAACGAGCAAGTGGGTCACCTGATGCCACTTCATATCTGCCAGCAGATACTGACCTTGTCTCGTGATTATGACTTACAAAGGAAAGGATATGCTCCTAATTGCCATGTTGATTGGTTGCAAATAGGTACTTATGTTTCAAACCGATTGGAAGTATTTTGCATATTTTAAACAGTTTTCTATAGTTGCCATTACACTTGGCTTTAGTTTTTTTGTCAACAAGTAATTTTAAGAATCTTATTTGGAATGTCTCTAATTTTTCTATATTCGTTTTAAAGGTTAATCCATAGCAATCAAGAGCATAACTCATAATAGAGTCAACCAGTGACAGATACAGACATTTCGACGTACTCTTAGGCACTACTTAAAACTAAGATGGTAGAATTTCCCTAACAATATTCTTAATTTGCTACATATATGATCCACATGCATTGACCAGGAAAAAATTTCTTCTACTTTCATTCCTAAATAGGTAACATTTTTTACTCGTTCGATAGGTATACAGTTACAATTGATAAAATTATTATGAATACAGGAAAACTCATGTGTATATATGGAAGGCGGTGATTTATTTATGCAAAGGTAAGGCGAATGGATTACAAGAAGTTTAGTTTTTTCCGCATTGAGAACTATACGATTATCATGGGCCCTTTTCACAACTGCATCAACATCTTGTTGTGCCATGCGACATGACTCATCAATGTCGGTGCCGGCCCGCAGTATACACAGGTCATCTGCGAACATATGCGCTGAACAGTGTCTCAGCACACCACACAAACTATTAACATACATTAAATAGCACACAGGTCCACAGCCGGATCCTTGCAGAACTCTGCACCGGACCTCAGTCTCTTTGCTGCACGAATCACCCACTCTCACACGGTAGGAGCGCGCGGCGAGGTAATCGCGGAACCATTGTTTCAGCGGTCCCCTCACCCCGCACTCATCCATAGTGTTTAGTAATGTTTTCGTTTCTAGAGTATCGAAAGCTTTTTTGAAGTCAAAAAATATGGATACAACATTTTTTTATCTGCCAAGTATTGATTTATCTCGTCGGTGAACCCTGATAAAAGAGTGTTTGTACTTTGTTCCTTTTTGAAACCCGTGCTGACATTTGTTTAATATAAGATTCTGATGAAGATAGGTTCCTAGTTGGTTAACTATGTTTTTTTCAATAATTTTATCCACACTCGATAATATTGCTATAGGCCTATAATTTGAAAACACTCTTGTCACCTTTCTTATGAATGGGACGAACTATTGCGTTTTTTAATCTATTTGGGAACTTCGCTTGGCACACGGACAAATTAATTAGCTTTGCTAATACTGGACTAACCTTATCTACTATATTTTTTAAGTCAGACATGCGTATCAGATCCCATCCGGGAGATTTTTTTGTACTCATGCTATTAATTATTCGGGAGACATCTTTACTAGTCACCGGTTGCCATCTCATACTCACTTCTGACTCCATTACATAAGAGTTCCTATCCAACCAGTTCTCGTCACATGCATGTTTTATTAAACTAATTTCATTAGAAAAGGTTTCGGCAAATTTATCACATTTTTCTTGAGCACTTGTCCTTGCATATTATTTATTTACTCCACGTTTCAAACAATCTATCTCTTTCTCTTATCATTAACCCAGGATTACAGTTTTATAACATTCCTCGTAAATGTTTATAAACAATTGGCGAAATGCCTTATACAATGCAATAGGACACTCGATAGACAACAGCTCATCAAAGTTGGTTGATAATAATTTATCTCTAATCATACGATTATCGAGGATGGATGGATCGATTATGTGCGTATGTATGTAATAATTTTGTACGTATTTATTGAATTTTTAAGTGATGGTTTTTATATTTATAATTAATAGAGACTATGATAATACCATTGTTATTAAGAAACTGCAGGAGGCCAATTCTCGTAATTTTAAATGTTCAAAATATCATTCCGGTCTAGTCTCAGCGTCAAGAAAGTTGCAAATGGCATTCTTTTAAACCAATAATCAACGTCAAATGTGAACATAGATCGTAATGAGATTGAATGTAGATGAGGTTGAAATTCACCGTCAAATCATGATAGAAAGGCGGGGTCCCTGGCATTATGCCGGGATAACGCCAGCTAGAAAGAAAGAATTATCGTTGAAATTCGAATTTAAAAATTCATCACAGTCATAAGTTTCCACCAAAACGCTCAACTTCCTACCAGATTAAAACACATTAAACTAAATGTCTTGTTCCAGACCAGTATGAATCGCGGCTCCAGGGAGGAGTTGCTGGGGAGCTCCCAGGAAGCCCTGCGGAACAGCCAGCATGATCTCCGACATGTGTTCGAGCGACCACTCACCAGGGAGGAGAAGACATACCTCCTGCACGCAGACAGAGGAGACTATGTTACGGTGAAAAGGTACGAGATATTAATGGTGTACGATTTTTTTGGTGTTCTTGGCGTCGATGATCAGTTACCATCAAGTGATCCACTTGTTCGTTTATTACTTACTAGCTTTTGCTTGCGGCTCCGCTCGCGTGAATAGACTTATCCGAAATAAAACGTAGCCTAGAAACGTCTCCAGAGTCCCATTTATCTCTACATCAAAATTCATCAAAATCGGTTCAATGATTTAAGCGTGAAAGCGTAACAAACAAATAGATAATTATTTTTAAAAAGTATCCTATGTTACTTCTTATACCTCCAAGAATATGTGTACAAAGTTTCATGATGATCGGTTATGTAGTTTTCGAGTGACAGCGAAACAAACTTGCATTCAAATTATTATTATTATTATCTTATTCACATTTATAATATTAGTATGATACTAAAACGGATCGCAGCATAGTTTATATGAGTCTGAAAAGGTATGTCATTATAACGTTTGTGCTGTATGAAGCTTCGTTCATAGAACCGACTCTGTCAGAATTCGAGGAAAAGATAACTCGGAATTTCTGAAAGTATATATCTTAAAATCTACGTAAAGACAATTGATGACTGTATAAACAATAAAATTGCTAATCATTGCCCCGTCCGTAATCAGTAGAGTACACCACATGCAGGTGAGGTTGGCTGGCGCCTAAGATGTTGGTGGCCCACTTACACTCCAATAAGTGCTGCAATACCAAGATTATAATATAAATCACATGTACCTACACCACAAAAATAGGCCTCGTTGTAATAACACCATAAAATTCTTCATTGAAACCAAGGTCAACCAAGGCCGTTCCAGGTCAGCAGACTACGCAATAATCGACAAACTTTTAGGGAATTAGAACATGCGGACACACGAACCCCGAGCCAAATTAATAAATAGGATTACGCTTTTGTAGTGATTCACGGTGATCGAATGTATTTAGCACAAATTATTCTATGTCTACTTTTCATTTTATAAGCACTTTTGGAGATTCTTTTATTTAAAACTATTTCATTTCAGCAATTGTCGTAATTTTTATTTAGCATTGACATTTTGTTTCATCTATTCAAGTTTTAGGTGAAGTGATTGTTTTTTTATGGTTTTTTTTATTTTGATAGTTTATCTTTGTTGTTTGACATGCCTAATTGATTGGCTACTTAGCTGTGAAGTAAAACTAGTAGGATCCTGATATCAATTCCCAGGTCGAGCTATTATGTTAGTGGCCTTCCTAGTGTCCGAGTTTTCATGCCGCCTAAACGCCTCCGACTTGTTTTCACTATTGCTGTCAGATGATAACAACCGGAACAGAGTTTTTACGTGCCCTCTGAAGCATGAAAACGCTCAGTTGAAATGCCACTAAGCCGTCACCCATCCATGGACTGACCGCGCCCAGGGTTACTTAACTCGCTACTCATTTACTGATTAGTGAGTGCAGCTAGCTATGAGTTTTTGATTCGAAAATTATATATATGAGTAGCCCGGGATAGGAAGTTGTGCCGATAAGACGATATCCTCGCGTCATCATGGGGCTAAGATAAAGTTGTCGACTTGTAGGTGCCAGTTTCACCTCTGCCTATCTTTGGGAGTAGAGACATGAGCTTCTAAACACTGGCAGGATAATTGCTTATAACAATCACCTTTTCTTGGTTGTCGAATTGAACTGCCATAAACGAGCAATGAGAATGCATATTCAGATTTTTTTTCTATCGCGCCATGATGAAAATCGTTAAAAATGTACGTATAGATGTACCAAGCTAACTGAACTAAAGAGCGTCGCTGCGGTCGCTAAGTATTGCCATTTTACGAATAATCATTAATTATGAGGAATATTTCAGTTGTTATGACACAGATGTTTCACATTAGGTAGTTCGTTTATTTTCAGTCTAATTCGAGAAATTAGTGACTTTCAGGATACCAAATAAAATATACGATCAACGTCAGCATCGTCATTTCTTTAAAAAAATCGTCTGGATATCTATGAATGGTGAAATTGGGATAGTTCCACTAAGTTGGGAACACTGTCTATTTTCTGTTCAATTTTCTGCCATGTCACACTTAACTTGGTTCATCTATACACCCGTGAACAGGGAAATAACGTCCAACCGATGACTTATGGCAGTGACATCATTGTTTGACATCGTTAACGGTTTATTTACATGAAGCGATTTTAATAGCACTTCACTCTACACACGGCTGAAAGCTTGTTGAGAGCCATTCTCAATTTTATAGTAGTTTTTATATGAAACTTTTTTTATATCACATCAACTAATTATTTCATTCGCTGTTTTATAGTTTGAATATTTTATAGTAATGATTTTTATTTCTCCCCAGAGGGATTGCCATCAAGCAGGCGGCCGGTCGTAAACATTACAAGCCAAATATTTATGTAACGTGTTATTGTGTGGAATAGGAAATAAGAATCTTATGTGGGAATCAGTCTAATGCTTGCGATTTGGAGCCTGTTGCTTGAAGGCCAATTCTTGTATTTAACTGACATTGAAACTGAATTTTAACCACTCTAAAATTAGATATGACTTGATAAAAAAATAATATTCTACTCCTGTTTTAGTTCAGTCCGATTTCCATATGATTTCTTCTCTATCTAAAAAATGTAAGCAGAATGCTGTTTTGGGTTCAGTCAATTTTTAACATATTTTGACATCACTTCAATCTATGTTCATATTTGACGTTGATTATTGGTTTATGAGAACACCATTTGAAACTTTATTGACACTGAGATGATGAGATGATCTCGCAATGATATTTTGAACATTTCAAGAACTGGCCTTCTGGAGTTGGTGTATTGAGCAATATAATCAATATATAAGACAGGTTTCGAAAGATATAAGTACCGTTTTTTTATAATAAAGACTTTATTGTGTAAAAGAGAATACACGGTAAAAATATAAATCCTGTATAAGTATTATATTTTTAAATAACAAAAAATAACAGTTGGGATTACACACCGCTTACTCGGCCAAATGTGGACCGATTTGGATCAATCTTTATGAATTCGAAAGAGTAGCTTAAACTTAGTCCCATTTAAATATCAAGAAGAAATTCCACCCAAGGGGACAATAGACTAAAACTAAAACTTCGTCACGTATGCATATATAATTTTGATGATAATTCACTAAAACAAAAAAGCCAAAATATAAATAACCAATTAAGCCAATAAAGCCGGTGCTTTATACCAAAAAATTACCTTAATAGGCATAGCAGCGATTTAAAATTGGTTAATTTATTTTGAGCTTTTTAGTTTGTTTTATTTTTGTTTTTCTTCCAGCTGCCCTTATCCCACTCGTAATGGGATCGGGGCAACATGCTTTCTAACATATGTTACAGAAAGAGTTGACTTGTAGTTTTAACGACCGGCCGACTGCCTGATCGCAACCCCTCTGAGGAGCAAATATCCAGACCCGAAAAAAATATCTGTGGATCACACAAACATTTGTCTCAGTGCAGGAATTGAACCCGCGGCCTTGCACTTCACAACCAGCTACTCGCCCACTGCGTCATGGCTTTGGCTTTGTTTGATGATACCTATTTTCACTATAATTTAGACAGTTTCTTCCAAAAGGTTCATAATAATATGTATATCACACTATGACCCATGGGAGCGGAGCAGTAACATGCACGCGGGGGAAACCGTAAGGGACAGCTAGTTGAGTATAAAGTAATAGCACAGTTTTTTTATTCAAATAGCCCTTATACATACATACATACGCACTCACGCCTGTAATCCCCGAAGAGGTAGGCAGAGGCATGCAGAGGTAACCAGTACACCCACATTTCGCCGAGCGTATCTCAGTCCCTTGATGTGATGGGGACGAGCCTATCGCCATTCCGGGCACAAATTCCAGACTCCGGGCTGATACTAAGCATTTCGTAATAGAAAAACCCAATATCACTTTTATCCGACCCGGGGATTGAACCCGAGACCTCAGGATCAGCCTCAGTCGTAACACGTACGCATTACAACTGCGCCACCGAGGCAGTCCCTTAATAGCCTTGTATAAAATACAAAACCAATAAAGTTTGTGGGCTTAATAATATTAATCGAAAGATGTTCATACATCCTTAGATATATCTTTTGGATTGTACTGACCATGGCTCGATTAATGAAGCCACAACATTCAGAGTCTGCCACGTTGAGTCAATGTATTGCTGGGAAATATTTGAAATGTATTTTGGAGTACGCCTCAATATATGCCTACACCTGATTATGGTGTCATGGTCTTACCGCTTTTAACTTAACTTATAATTCATAAGAGAGTAATCTCTAATGCATTCTGACATGGGGTTGTGGTCTGTAAGCAGTCATATTGTAAAAGTGACCAATAAACCATGAGTTGAAGTGATTACCATCGCATCGTATTTTTTAAATAATACTCTCCTAACGTAAATCGTTAACTTTACTACGAGTATATATTAAAATTGTGACGAGAAAACTTTGAAACCCTTTTGAAACAATATGCGCGTGCTAGAAAAATATGTAGAGCTATATAATAAATAAAATATATAGTCAGGATTTAGAGTATATTAAGTACTTTCATTGCTATTGGATCCATCAGGGATAAGTCATTTGTAACCATCTAATTTACTACGACATTTTAACTTCTCTGAGCAAGTAAATAAGTAGGTAAAACAGGAAACAAAACATGTTAATATCTTTTTAATAAACTACCACCACTTGTGGCAGAAAACCCATCAGTATATACTATATATCACTGTACATATTTATATACAAAACGAATGTAAAACTAATACATGTCACAAATAATACTTGGCTTTAGGTAATCCTGCAACAGTCACATAGGTATCCAATTGTTACAATATATTTCGTAGTTTATCACATCAGACTATTTTACTATTTACTACAATTACTATTATTATATAATAAGAAGCAAACTGGCAGAGCTTTGCCCTGAAACACAAACTAAATCAGACTGTACTTCCGAATGACAAGACCCCTCTTTTTATCATAGTTTTCCCACTCCAAGAAACCACCGGATAATATTAACCACCCACAATTTAAGGAAATGAATGACGGTACACAATATAAAATACATAGTCATATCTACAGTTTCAAACCAGTGTCCGTATTCATAATAAATAGGTTTATAAATACATCTTTAATTATTTGTTAAATTGCCATATTCGATTTTCCTAACACGCGCAAGGAGGTGTGGAGATTTGGCCTAGTTAAAGTTTTTATGGAAGAAAAGTGCAGAAAGGTATATATAAAATATCTGTAACCTTATCTGTAACATATAAAACATTCAATGTCTACGTTGCTTACGTTTATACTGCCAATGTCAAATCTAGCAGCTGATGTTATAGAATAAAAATTATATGATTATAGAGGTCGAATTTCGACCAACTAGTAACAATAAATCCTGATATGCAAGCTTATTTAAAAAATGTGAATCACTTTCATTAGCAGTCTAGGTTGTACCCTCGTGAATAACTTCTTACGTGAATCCAGTTTATGTGTCTGATGTCTATCTAAGTGTCAAATTTCATCCAAATCCATTCAATAAGGACAAACAAACATTTACAAATTCACAAACTTTACATTTCTGATTAGTAAGATTTTTGTAATAATACATGACTAAACCATCGATTAACATTATTTCATTTTACAGGTTAATAGAGCAATTCGGTGATAGATTGGACGTGCTGGACATAAACTGCGTGGATCCGCTCAACAGGTCTGCACTCATAGCCGCCATAGAGAACGAGAACATCGAACTCATCAAGCTACTGCTCGCTTCTGGAATCAAAGTTAAGGTACGAACTTCTTAGATCATAGACAATACTATAGAAACAAGTGAGTGCTACTTACATGCATTATGAGCATCATTATGAGTATGAAAGTACGTCTCGAGTTGTGGCGGAAATTCTGACAATTCAATTCTTGATCTCTTATTTTAATTATTTCCTAAACTAGTTTAAAGTTGTTTCTTGTAAAAATGTGGTGTGGATTTGTTAACATTGATAGGGATAAACAGTGTATGGAAACTGTAGTATGTATATTTTTATATAGTCTTTTGTTTTGTGTTGCCTTGGCGATTGGGTTGCTGACTGTCATGTTTTTGGTTACTAGATTAAATACCGTAAATATTTAGGTCTTTGTTTTCCTTTAATTAATACACTACAGAAACACTGTGATTTTTGACCAAGGGTATTGATCGACCTTCGAATGACCCAGGGGTCATTGGATCTGCTTGGAGAAAATCGTCTAGGAAGCATCATACTGGAAAGAATTGACATCAAAACTACGATAAGACTTTGAAATCGGCCATACCGGTGTTTCAACATTTTTGTGAAGACTTGAAAATATATCATATACTTGTCGTTAGCAAAATACATAAAAATGCGAAGCCATAATTAAACAAAAAAAAAGAAAGTGCGTCTCCACTTGCGACACTTCGACAAACACGCGTGATAAACTAAGAGAATATAACTATAGATAAACTCTCAATGGTGGGTGGTTATCATATTTTACGATCTAATGATCCGCCGTGCGATCCACTCTACCCAGTAACATTTCGCCGTGACATGTCATTTAAGGATTTGGCATTAAGTATTTGTATATTTTTTGAGTGGTAGAGCCACGCTGTAAACACTTTTGTTTACAGAATGAATGAGCCGGCTCGTCCGGGTCATTACCACTGTCTCATAGAAAACTGACGTAAAGTAGCAGCTTGAGATATCCGGAGGCCTAAATCCCCTCCCCTGCCCATTCCCTTAAATATCATTTCATTCTTTCATTTTTATTATTTCATTAGCTAAACACTCACGGCGTTATAAATATAAACGCTTCATGCCCGTATATTAAGGAGAATCGAGGCAAGTGCTCACAACATATTGAAATTACGTATGCCACTGAGTTGACCTCGCTCTTGTTTAATGGAAGACTAATAGGATTGATGCATGAACTTGAATTCGAATAGGATATATGCAATAAGAAACCCTATCACGAAAACAGAATCAAAACTGGTTGAAAAACGAGACCACAATTAATATATACGCACTCACACCTGTAATATCCGCAGGGGTAGGCAGAGGTGTAACCAGTACACCCACACTTCGCCGAGCGCATCTCCGTCCCATGATGTTACTGGGGGCGGGCCTATCGCCATATCGGGCACAATTCCAGACTCCGGGTTGATACTAAGCATTTTGTGATAGAAAAACCCAATATCACTTTACCCGGATCAAACCTGAGACCTCAGCGTCAGCATCAGTCGTAACGCATACGCGTTACAACTGCGCCACCGAGGTAGTCACAATTAATATTTCAAATATTGATTAAAACGTGTGTGAAATAAAATGAAGGCATAGTGGGATCTTCTCACTATATCTCTCGCACGCGTTATGATCATCATATATGTTGACGTCATCGTATATAGCATGCACCTTTTTATTGTTATTCGACAGTCATGCCCTCTACCAGATTTAAATAGCCTATAGGTAACTTAAATATTTTTGAGAGATTGATATAATTATTTCTATTATGAATTATAGTTATGGCTATCGATTAAAATCATTAAAATAATACATACATCAAACCTATTCGAGAGTCATTCGTTCTATATTCCGTAGTCCTTCCTTCTCTTAAAAGCGGCATCAGTGCTTTCTAAGATCTCGTTTGCCTGTTTGTGGGTCACGGTTAATTTACGCTCATTCGTTTTGAATACTTTCATATGCATGTAGATCTTTCATTCTGGTACGTTGAAACACATTTTTAACCTCCAACAAAAAGGGATGTTATAAGTTTGACTCTGTTAATCTGTCTGTGGGTGTGTGTATCTGTGGCATCGTAGCGCCTAAATGAATGGACCAATGTAAATTGAATTGTTGTTTGAAACTGATTTAGACACGGGTTTAGCTATATTTTAAGAAAATATGTGCGCCATTTAAAACTTACATATGCTTTTCCAGTAGCGGACTAAAGGCGGGGAGATCGGACCAATTCGGGCTACCGGACTTAGGGGGCCCCCTTATTTCGAAATCTCAAGCCTATGTGTTTAAAAATATCTGACCGAGGGTCCCGATTAGATTTGCTGCCCCGCGCCGGGCCTCCGGAGGGCTTAGTCTGCCACTTTGTTTTTCTAACTCATATCGGACATTTATAAAGTTAGGTTGACTTTACTAGTACTATCTCCAAATCTGATACCCATGGCATAGAAAGGTAATTGGAATGACTTATAATAACTATCAATTTTATTACATAAATAATTCAGTCTAGCTTTATTGATGTTTACGATGTAACAAATAGGTCCTCCAATACGCAAATACCTAGCAATAGTAAAATAAAAATCTAAAAACCATTATTTCATTGTATTGACATCGCCTGTAAGCCGTTATGAAAATATATGGCAGATGTGATCATGCAAACTATAACGGCAGTGATTTCCCGTGGGAGTCTCGGTATCTTTTCTTTCGAATGTCTAACAAAAATATGCCTTTTTTCTCTTGACAACGACTTCGTGGTTTAAAAGTGATTTCTTATTGAAACTTTTATAAATCCAAGCACATAATATACTGCTGCCTCGGTGGCGCAGTTGTAATGCGTACGCGTTACGACTGAGGCTGGCGCTGAGTGCTCGGGTTCGATTCCCGGGTTGGGTACAGTGATATTGGGTTTTTATATCATGAAATGTTTAGTATCAACCCGGAGTCTGAAAGTGTGCCCGATATGGCGATAGGCTCGCCCCCTATCACATCATGGGACGGAGATACGCTCGGCGAAATGTGGGTGTACTGGCTACACCTCTGCCCACCCGTTCGGGGATTACAGGCGTGAGTGCGTATGTATGTATGTATGTACATAATATACGTAAGTATGTAGGTACAGCTAGCAATATATCGCAACTGAAGTCATTCCCGTCATATTTTTGGGATTAAAAATTCATAAGTCGCAGCTGTCCAGCCCATAAATTATATCTATGCAAAAAATACGGGGATCCATTGATCCATTGCTTCGTGAATGAATACACCAACAAACACACTTTCACTTTTACTTTATTACTTATATTAAGCAAATAGAACAGATTTGCAAAACCGCTCCTGTTGAATAAAAATACCTTGAATGGTGTTGATAAGACATCCCACACCATAATCCGGTACCTACCATCGATGTCGGATTTAAACAAGTGTCTTAGAACACAACATCAACATCAAATCCAGAACATCATAATATTTACGGAATTCTGATGCAGCAGTTGGTCAAAAGACTTCTTGTTGCTCGTCCAGCTACACTAGACAATAAAAATATTATGATAGTTGCATTTGCTTGAATGTATACGCTACTATAAAGGTATCAGTTATATAAAATTATACGAAAAAGAAACCCTAGTGAGAAAATAGTATCAAAATTGGTTGGAATGAGGCCGCAATTAATATTTTAAATAAAGGAAGGAAATAACACAAACATCTCCCTCGCTCGCCTGCGTTGTAATGGCCATTGCGAATATTGACGTCACAATATATCTGTGCATCATTTTCCTGTCATTTTATATTCTCCCCTTCCGCTAGATTTTAATGGCTTATAACGATTTTCTAAAGGATTTTTTAAATGCTTTGGATATTAGATTTTGGGTGCCATAAGATAATAACATAACATTAAATAATAAATAAATCGTATCAAATACCCTGTTAAGATGTGAATGTGAATATTCATAATGACTACAATTGAATTGAATTTACAAGGTGGTAGGTCCCTCGTATGCGAGAGTATTTCTGTCGCCAATCAGCAATGTGTAAGCACTGTTGTGTTCCGGTTTGAAGGACATTACTGGGTATTATAAGACTTAACATCTTATGTCTTGGGGTGACGAGCGCAGTCTAATGCCATGAAGTACTTTGTAATTCAAAGATCTGCGTGGTGTTGCATCTGTTTATGAGCAAGCGACCTGCTTACTCGTTTTATCACTCAAGCTAATAAAAAAAGACCTATAGTGAGATATTTACTCTATTTACTGTGAATACATTGAATGGTTGACAAAAAATGCATGTATAATAAAACTATAACTAACATAAACGCAGTAGAACGCCAAACTTTATCGTAACATCAACAATAATCTCTTTACGAAAATAGTCGCCGAAATGTATTCTACTTTAGTATATTCGCGCTTGAATTTTCTTCGTCGATCAATTTCCGAAGATTAGATTTGCCAACATGGCTACCTCGTTATATAATTGCAGAGACCACGGCTAAAGGAGTTTTATACTGGTGGATGCTATAATCTTGTTACTAAGTTTAGCTCGGCAAGCTGGATGTAATTTTATTTCATGGCTAACACACACCCCGTTCTGTCATTTAGGTATACAAGGCGCGGAGCTGGGAACTTTATTGTGCACGAAATCTTATTAAATTACCTATGATGTTACGTGCTACAGTATTAAGCTGTCTGTATGACTATCTTCACGACCCAAAAGGGTTTTTATTATATATTGTATAGATACACTATTTGTATTATGATAAAGGCGTATAAATTGATTTTTAGATATGAAAGTATGAGCTGTCATAGAAACAATTCCCTTCTGGACCAATGCAACGGAACACAGAGGGGTCAAAACATAAAAATAATAATAACGAAGAGTGCCAATTTAAAGTTTCTTTAAGCTCTCGTTATTTATTTTTACACTTGGGAAGAAAATAGGAGTAGGATCAGTTAACTTACCAGTTAAGATATTCTGTCTAATTATAAGTGGTAGAGCCAAGATGTAGACATTTATGTCTACAGCATGAATGGGCCGGCTCAATCGGGTTATTTACACTGTCTAACACAGACCTCTATCGGCAGCTCGTTGTTGCCTTTCGTACCGTGGGTGAGATTACGCGAGACCAAAATCTCCTGCCCTTCCCAATCTCCATCCCTTCCCTTTAAGGTAGGTAACGCATCCACGATTCTTCTGATATTGTGTGTAGGTGTTCATGGGCGGTGGAGATCCCTTACCATTAAGTGACCCTTGGTCATTTGCTGACCTCTGCTATCCTAACTTAATATTATAAATGTGAAAGTGAGTTTGTTTGTTTGTTACGATTTAACGCCTAAATCACTGAAACTATTTTGATATTTTTAGCACAGAGATGAACCCTGAGAAACCCTGGAGATGGTTATACTTTTTACCCCTGTTATATATTTTATCTGTTCATCTGAAAAAGGCTGTTCACGCTCGCGAAGCCACGATCAAAGTTACTAAAAATTATTTTACGTATCATGTTTCCTTCAGAATGGCAAGCTCCCGGCGCATATGTTTACTTTAAAATTTCACACGTAAACAACTTACGGTGTATGAATATTTAGAAGTAACTGCCAACAGCAGCGTTAACTCATACGTTATTTATTTAACGAATTTAACACCCACCATTACCAGGTATGCTTCAGATATTCCGGGTAGTTTCAGGAAATAAACAATGATGTAAAATAAACAAATAACAGTCCATCACACACATTTATTATTAAGCTGTTTTCTGTTGTCTGTTTTGTTGTTGTTGTGTGTCTACAATAAAGAGTTACTTACTATCTACATATCTATCCAACCCACACTAGGAGTACCTGAATTGTAAGCGTCAGAAACTACAACTCGGTTACGCAAGATGTTAAGTCCGTCGTATGCAAGAGGCCGTCTGGGTTGCCAAACGCTTTGTCTATTTCTGCCGCCAAGCAGTAGTGTGTAAGCACTGTTGAGTTTCAACGGGAAGGAAATTGAAGCTTTTTTTCTGTGAGGCAGAAAACCAACCCGGTCAAGCCGACTCATTTATTCTGTATACAAAATTGTCTACAGCATGGCTGTAATATACAAAGGTTATGCTTATCCTATCACGCTTTACTAGGTGATAACACTATAGTACACGAGATTCCGCTTGGGTAGGTACCACCGCATTGTCTATTCTTACCGCCAAGCAGCAGTGTGCAAACACTGTTGTGTTCTGGTTTGAAGCAAATTGTAGCCAGTGTAATTACTGGGCATTATGAGAGTTAGCATCTTGTGCCTCGGGATATCGAGCGCAGTGCACTGTCACGCTGTTATTCAAAGATCTGAGGGCTAATTCTCGTAATTTTAAATGTTCAAAATATCATTCCGATCTAGTCTCAGCGTCAAGAAAGTTGCAAATGGCAACCAATAATCAACGTCAAATGCACCTACCATTAGCAGTAGCATTATACCATTTTGGCTGCATTCAACTTTTATTCTACATTCAATCTCATTACGATCTATGTTCACATTTGACGTTGATTATTGGTTTAAGAGAATGCCATTTGCAACTTTCTTGACGCTGAGACTAGATCGGAATGATATTTTGAACATTTAAAATTACGAGAATTGGCCTCCTGGTTCGTGTTGTAACTGTTCATGGGCAGTCATGTTGCTTACTATTCATTCGGCTTGCATCATTCAGTTGCATAAAATCTTTAATATTTGACACTTAGAAGCTGTAAGAAAATACGCAATCACGCGTGTAATCCCCGAAGGGGTAGGCAGCGATGTAACCAGAGCACCCATATTTCGCCAAGCGTATCTCCGTCCCATGATGTCATAAGGGGCGAGCCTATCGCCATACCAGGCACAATTCCAGACTCCGGGCTAATACTGAGCAATTCGTAATAGAAAACCCCAATATCACTTTTACCCGAACCGGGGATCGAACCCGAGACCTCCGCGTCAGCCTCAATCATAAAGCGTAAGCACGAACCATAAAAAATAATGGAACAGAAACGATGTTCACATAAATCAATATTTCAACAAACCCAGTTATCAATCTGTTTTTATTAGATCTAGCAGACAGTGGAAACTGTAAAAACCGCATATTGGCACATTTAAATCACTCGTACGTCATACAACACGAGAACATACCACTAACGTAAACAGACGTTCTTAATGACTTTGGTCGTGTTTTTAAACACCGCTACTTTATTCATTCCAGCTTAGCAATTAGTAATTTTTCGATTTTTAGATTCGATTAAGCGCAAATTAATGATTATAAATGGCTACTTGTAAAAACTTTTATTTGTATCACGTAATAACTAAAATCTGAAACGTGAATTGTGGTAGAGATTTCTCGTGTTTTTCTTGACTGCATCGGATAAAATTAATCCGCAATTTAAATTCAGAACCTCATAAATCGATTTACTTAAGACTGTCAATATTGGTGCTTATTTTTGCAAAATTTTTGTTAGGAAAAGTAGCCACTTAGATAGTTCGCCTTTTTGTGCATACCTTATGCGTGAGCGTGCGATTTGTTTTTTGATTCATCAGCCGTTCACGGCGTCCCATACTTATTGCTACGCACACAGTCTATGTCTATACAAATACTTTTTTTACTAATTTAAATGACGAAACGAGCAGGTAATTTGCCTGATGGTAAGCGCCACGCCTGCCCATGAACAGAAGCAATATCACACAGAACCTTAAATTGCAAAGCATTGCATGTCATTGGACTGCGCTCGTCACCCCGAGACATAAGTATCCCAATGCCCGGTAATTTCACTGACGTCAAGGTCCTTCAAACCGAAACACAACCGTGCTTACTTACTCCTTAGCGGCAGAAATTAACAAAGTGGTGGTACCAACCCAAACAGCCTCTTGCATATGAGGGTCCACCTACCACGTCACACACATATAATACCGCACGCACAAATGTGTGTATCTATACTTACATAAAAATATGAGCCGTAGTAAAAAAAAATAACGAGAGTGATTGAGGCCTAAGAGGTATGCAAGGATTGTAGCAAGTGGAAATCCGTTGTTCTGCCTACCCCTATGGGAAACAGGCGTGAGTCTATGTATGTATGTATGAGCCGTAGTCTAAGTATAATAGGTAATTTACAGGCGGGAAGGATACGGGATAACCCCAGGCAGAAAGTAAGAAGTCTGAATACTCCGTTAAATGTCCTACAAATAACCTGTAGATTCTTGTCTAATATTTTACTTGCTTGGCAGACAGTTTTGATATATTTCTCGGTAAATGTGATTTAAAAAATTATATGAAATATTAATCATACATTATTCCGATAAATCAACTCAAACAAAGTCCGATGAAGTCTGCGTTTGGATCTATTTACTTATTTACCACATCGTTAACTTGCGGACAGACTGTGGTAAGTCAGATTTGTATATTTTTTTAGATAACCGACGGTGTGACGTCATACCGATTAAGATTAAAATATGTTCTTATTTCTAATCGATTTATACTAATCTGTTTTTCTGATTCGAAATATCATTAAACAATGAAGGTTTAGAAAATTATGTATAATATGGCGTTTAAACTATTTGAAATCATAATCCTCGAATTTTTTTATGCGGAATCGGGATTGTATATTTTTTAAAACTCTCTGGTTAGATTTATCTTCTTAATAATTAGTTATTATGAATTAAAAACCATGACTCGCCAAAAATCACCGAGAACTATGTCACCATGATATAAGAGTTCTTATTCTGCCGACACCAAGATCGGTTCATAGAAGAAGTTAGAAGTTATTGGAACATAAAGAAACTCGCAGACAATTTTTTTATGGCATAGGCCGGCAAGCGAGCAATTGGGTCACCTGATGGTAAGTGATCTCCATCCCCCATGTACGCCCACAATACCAAAATAATCATGGGTGCGTTGCCGACCTTAAAGGAAAGGGATAATTAAGGAATTGGGAAGGTTTGGGCCTCCGGATATCTCACTCACCGTACGAAACACAGCAGCAAGCTGCTACTTTACGCCGGTTTTCTGTGAGACAGTGGTAATGACCCGGACGAACCGGCCATCCATGCTGTAGACAAAAGTGTCTACAGCGTGGCTCTACCACTCAACGACTAAACAACAATAAACTATTAACTATATACTATAACAAATAATAAACTCTTAAATCATAACTTGTTGAGATTCGGATCAGCTACAGCCTGCAGCTCGTAAACACAGTGTATACCTATAAATATATTGCTTATGAAATCACCAAGCAATCGATATCATACACTAGTTAATAGGTGAAAATTGCAGTCAAAGAGAAAGTAATGGAATTTAACTGCGACATCTTCTATCTTGGCTAGTCCGACCTACGAGTACGTAAGCTGGTTACGCTACCTTTGTAGGTAACCTAATAATAATATCGTCGCTTGGGAAACCAAACCACATAACTCAGTTTAGTTTAAGATTCAAGTATAATTTGGATATATCTAGACAATTTACTAGGTGCTAGGTGCCTCGTATGCAAGTGGCCGTCTGGGTTGATACCGCCGATTTGTCTATTTCTGCCGCCAAGCAGCAGTGTATAAACAAGTGTTGTATTATGATTTGAAGGACATTGAAGCCAGTGAAATTACTGGGCATTAGAAACTTTATATCTTGTGTCTTGGGGTGATGAATGCAGTCTAGTGTCATGTATTGCTTTGTTCCAAGTTCTTTATGGTGTCTGTTTATGGGCAAGCGTTGTGCTTATCATCAGGCGAGCGACTTGCTCGTTTCGTCATTATAGTACCTAGTATAATTAAATTTAATCTAGAACTCCGTAGTCACCAGCCAAAGTTCTTTTTTATAGTATATGCCGGCAAACGAGCAAGTGGGTCATCTGATGGTAAGTGATCTCCACCGCCCATGTACGCCCACAATACTAAAATAATCATGGGCGCGTTGCCGACCTTAAACGAAAGGGATAAGTAAGGGATTGGGGAAGGGGAATTTGGGCCTCTGGATATCTCACTCATCGTACGAAACGCAGCAGCAAGCTGCTACATTACGCCGGTTGGCAGTGTCTGTGAGACAGTGGTAACGACCCGGACGAGCCGGCCCATTCATGCTGTAGACAAAATTGTCTACAGCGTGGCTCTACCACTCAGAAACCTAATTTTTTTTTTATTTTGCCAACAGGATGCTCTACTCCACGCAATCAAAGAAGAGTACGTGGAAGCTGTGGAACTACTTCTGCAGTGGGAAGAGGATAATCATGTACTTGGGGAACCATACGTAAGTTGAACCGAAGTAATTCATTCTTCCATAATATTTTTATACCCCCAAAAAAAGAGGGGAGTTATTTGTCTGTCGTGCCCGTGTGTGTGTGTGTGTGTGTGGGTGTATGTATGTATGTATGTATGTGAGTATCTGTCTATGACATTGTAGCGCCTAAAATAATCCACTAATTGACATATTTTTTTTTGTTTCATAGTTGGTTGTTTTGGATTGTTTTTGTTCATAACTAGGTGGTAGGTCCCTCGTATGCGACAGGCTGTCTGGGTAGGTACCACCGCTTTGTCTATTTCTGCCGCCAAGAAGTAACGTGTAAACACTGTTGTTATCCGGTTTGAAAGACATTGAAGCCAGTGAAATTACTGGGTATTATGAGACTTAACCTTATGTCTTAAGGTGACGAGCGCAGTTCAGTTCCATGCAGTACTTCATAATTCGAAGTTCTGATTGGTGTTGCTTCTGTTTATGGGCAGGCGTGACGCTTACCATCACGCGAGCGACCTAGTTGACTTGTCATCTAAAGCTAAACAAAACTATTTATTCAGCCATTTATAAATGTTTTTTCTTTTTTTTATTGCATAGGCCGGCAAACGAGCAGTGGGTCACCTGATAGTAAGTGATCTCCACCGCCCATGTATGCTCACAATACTAGAAGAATCATGGGAGCGTTGCCGACCTTATAAGAAAGAGATTAAGAAATTGTGAAAGGGAAGGGGATTTGGGCCTCCGGATATCTCACTTACTGTACGAAACGCAGCAGCAAGTTGCTACTTTACGCCGGTTATTGTGAGACAGTGGTAACGACCCGGACGAGCCGGCCCATTCATGCTGTAGACAGAACTGTCTACAGTGTGGCTCTACCACTCTGAAACTTTTCTAATTGACTTCGGTGGTTTTAACGGTTAGGATACGTTATTAAATACATTACTGGTAGTTATTAATCGTCCTACACTTATTGACAATATCCGCCATTTGACTCAAATGTTAGCAAAATAAATAAAATGTACGAACAAAAATTATATGGAAACATGGTACATAATTAGATTGAAATGGAAATAGTAAAATCACATTACAGTTCGACTCCAGGATAGCAAGCACCACGAATAGAATGACTTACGATTCTGTTTAGACTAATGTCCTAAAATAATAAATAAACCGAACCAAATGTTTATGTATGAAAAAATATCACCAAATAATAATACCTAAATAAACCGATCCAAATGTTTATGTATGAAAAAATATCACCAGATAATGTACATCCCAGCATGATATATGTGGGGTCAATATTATTAATTGCACAACATCACAATATTAATACTGATATTGATTTGATGTGATGTGGAACGAAATTACTAAGAGAGTCCAAACTATCAGGCTCTCATTATCTGTCACATGGACAGCATATTTTGCCAGTGTGTTTGCCACTATTAATTATGATACTTCTCTTTTTGTTTATCTTTCTAATAGTATTATTTAACTGGACGTCTTTTTTGAGAGACTTTCGGTCACACAACACCCAGACCCGAAACAAGTATTTGTGGATTACACAAATATTTGTCTCGGTGCGGGGATCGAACCCGCGGCCTACCGTTTCAAAACCAGCTACTCGCCCGCTGCGGTACAGAGGCTGACAAACTTCATACAGTTATTATGGACTCTAATACTATCAATGCTACATACGAGTATAAAAAACTTCTTTACCATATTTATTGGGAATACAACTCTACTCCATCGTTAATCTGAATAATAAGAATAGTATCTAATATCCCAAATATTATGCTTGATCTTGTTCATTTATGTCTTCACATCGCAATAATAGGAATGAAAAAATATTATAAGTAAGTACCTACCCAGTTTCCGCAAAATGCAAATTACAAGGTGGCAGGTCCCTCGTTTGCGAGAGACCGGCTGGGTTGGTACCACCGCTTTGTCTATTTCTGCCGCCAAGCAACAATGTGTAAGCACTGTTGTGTTCCGGTGTGAAGGACATTGAAGCCAGTGTAATTACTGGGCATTATGAGACTTAACACCTTATGTCTCGGGGTGACGAGTGCATTCCAGTGTCATGCAGTGCTTTATTTAAAGTTCTGTGTGGCGTTGCTTCTGTTTATGGGCAGGCGTGGCGCTTACCATCAGGCGAGCGATCTGATCGTCTTGTCATTCAATCTACTAAAAAAAAAAAAAAAAATGCTTGATGGACAATTATTTTTCGAAGAGTTGGGAGTCCGTCGATCCTGCTGGCGCTACCTTCACTCCAGACATCACTCCTCTCATTCTCGCAGCACATAGGAACCACTACGAGATCCTGAAGATCCTTCTTGATAGAGGAGCCACGCTGCCGGTGCCACACGACGTCAAGTAGGTACAGACTTTTATCTGATTCGTTGCTTCATGACCTGAAACTCTCTTATGAAGTATCTTTTTAATCATAATTGCTAGTTCTGAACAGAGAATGTTAATAAGAAACACGGTGTTCCCATAATCCAAAAGATAGAAGTTATATTTTTAAATACCTAAATACAATAGAAATTTACAAAGTCTTGTATTATACCTTGTTATATTTTCCTTACTAATTAATGAACTAATCAAGAAGTAAAAAGTTTTATAAGAATAAGAAAACTGCATTATTCTTTAAATGGTATTTATGTTCGTTAATAATAGCGCTTACACAAAATTTTCGTCGTAAGCTTTTAATTCTTATAAGTCAAGCATTTCTTTAAACTTCATAACGAGTTCTTTTTTAATAACGTCTTCTTATTCCTCGTTATTTTTATCATCGTTTGTATCCAACACTTCAGTATTATTATTACAACAATACAATTACACAACTATTATTTTTTGTTTTATTTTTATAATTATGTCCTTTAACGAAATATTCTTCATCATATCAGATGCGGTTGCGACGAGTGCGTCAAGTCCTCCCAAGAGGATTCCCTACGTCACTCACAAGCCCGCATTAATGCGTATCGAGCTCTCTCATCTCCTTCCCTTATCGCGCTATCCTCTGCCGATCCTCTATTAACCGCCTTCCAGCTGTCCTGGGAACTAGGACGATTGAGTCGGATGGAAACGGAGTTTAGAGTTGAATATAAGGTAATAAATTAACAAACTTAATGCTATTATATCTACATTAACGAATTCAATGTGAACGTATCTAAATTTATATATTCTGCTCATAAAACTTTATTATTTTGCAAATAAATATAAATATTAAAAACTTTCTTATAATGTGAACGCGTCTTCTCTTCTTCCACCTACCCTTAACCCACTCACAGTGGGGTCGACGCAACATGCTTTTTTAACATGTGTTACAGAATTTGGCTTGTAGTTTTTACAACCGGCCGCCTGCCTGACGTCATCCTCTGGGGAGATATATAAAGCGAACGAGTAAAGAAATAAAATTAAATATGAGAAAATATGATATATTTCTGTATATAGGCATTAAGACAGCAATGTCAGGAGTTTGCAACATCACTACTGGACCATACGAGGACTTCAAAAGAACTTGAAATAATGCTCAACTACAACCCTTGGGACGTAGACTGCTGGGAGCCAGGAGAGAGGCAGACCCTGGGTCGACTTAAATTAGCCATCAAGTACAAACAGAAAATGGTAAGTATTTCAAGTGTACTAAATAAGACGACACATGCCTATGTGCAATGGAAAAACATATTTATCCCTCAGTTATTTATATGTTTGGAGAAAGACCCATTTTTTCATAATTTCTCTACACCTTTGTGTAGCGCTTCATATAACCTACATATACTATACCTACACCTATCATCCAAATTTTATCAATACAACGCTAATAGATTCCTAGTAAAATAAAAACTGTGACAGACAGACATTACGAAATTATAAGGGTTCCATTTTTGCCATTTGGCTATGGAACTTCGACAAAATACGCTGAGTCAAATAGTAAAGTTACTCAATCCATATTCCACTTCTTTGAACTCTGGATAGGTAGTAGTCTGGTATTTACTCCGATGTTATAAGTTCACATTACACCATCACTCCTCCTTCTGTAAATGGTAACGTACAGTCACTGTGGCTCTTGATGTTTGTTTATGACTCGCTAACTTTGCTATACTGACTGTCGACTCCCTAGGTTATACGGATGTGTATGTAAAATGTAAACCGTGTCTCAGGCGATGTAGTGTCCATCAAGGGGTCACCTTATCAATCGTATTAGGAATTAAATTGTGGAACAAGAAGTTAGTTATATTCAGTTACTTTTCATCGCAATGCAATTTTGATTATTGAAGTTTCTTAGCAGCGATAGCTCAGCGGGGAGTGTGTACAGACTGCCGAAAATAAAGTTGCAGGTTCTAATTCAGCCTCAATATCATGCACTTCTGACTTTTATAAGTTACCTGTGTATTCATTTTTAATTATCGATTGCTTTAATGGTCAAGGAAACCTACATACCTGAGAAGGACTGCATTAGAATTTCGAAGGTGTGTGAAGTCTACCAACCCGCATTAGGCCAGCGTGTTGGACTAAGGATTAAGCCTTCTCATTCTAGGAGGAGACCCGTTTATAATACAGGGTATAATACAATAGTATTATTATTAGGCTTACGTCCAACAGTGGACGACAACAGGCTGAGATTTAAATTATTGTTATTATCTAGAACAGTATTTGTTCTAAAAATTCGATATCTTACGTAGTAACATTAGATGTATTGTCGAACATGATTTTTGCACCACGCAGCTTCTTTTCCATAAATATTACTAAACGGTGTCAGTTTTAAATACACACCGCCGTGTTCAGAGACGTCAATTAAGTTTAATTATTCATTAGCCATTTCATTCAATTCGATATTTTCTCACAGATCAGTTAAGATTATTTCTGTGTCAGCAACTGAGTATTAAGTATTTTCTGTACTGAGTAATGAATCATAGAGCATTCAATGACTCTGACAGTGGAAATAATCGAATTTTAAGAAATTACTACGTGGCAATTTATTTATTTATTTATTAAGAAACCAACGGCGTTACAAATGTAAGATTCCTTAAAGTACATAATACATAATAAGGCTAATAATAGGTTTCTATCTATAACAACTAGTATGTTGATAAGCGCAATAAAAAGAACATTAACAATTTAATAAAGTAGTAAGTGTGGAAGGGTTCAATAGAATATATTTACTGTAGGTAGTAAGAGGTGGTCTTTGACCCCTTTGACTGTATGTGCATGTATATGTGTGTATCTTTGAGTGTATGTGTATATGCATGTGCATGTGTACGTGTATTTGCAAGTGTAAGTACATGTGCAAGCACATGCGTATGTGCATATGTGTGTGGGTGTGCGTATATGTGTAAATTTGTAATTAGTTTAAGTTACTATAAGGTACAAAAGTTATTATTCATTTCGGATTAGTTTTATGATATGTTTTTTAAATGTAGATTTAGAGTTACAGAAAAATAAATCAGCGTCAGCAAATTCAGAGTTATATATACGAGGCATTCTAGTTAGCGGGGAATTGGCAGCGTACTTTGTCGTACGACCGGGCACATTTAGTAAAGGCGTGTGGCGAGTGCGCCGCGACGGTGCTCGAAGCGCCACACGCGCCACCAGCTCTTCACAATCAATTTTGCTGTTTACAATATCGTAAAGAAAACACATGTCCATTAATTTACGCCTTTCCTCTAAGGTCAGAAGACCGTGCCGACGACAATCCTCTATGTAGGATGCTGTAGGTATATGTAGACGGTAATTGAGATGGTTAATAAACTTTTTTTGTATGCGCTCAATACGATCTATGTAAACGGCGTATTGCGGTGACCACACCTGACTAGCGTATTCCAAAATACTGCGTACGTACGCATAGTATACCGATTTAACAGCTGCAACGTCTTTAAATGGTTTGCAACATCGAATCACAAAACCTAGACTTTTAAATGCTTTAACTCCTATATTATCTACATGATCTCTAAGCAGCATTTTTTTATCAAAGTTGACACCTAGATCTCTTACAATAGTGGTCCTATCAATTATAATTTCATTGAAATTATAATTATAAAGTACAGGGTTTCTTTTACGCGTGAAACTAATACATTGGCATTTCTGAACGTTAACTGTTATTTGGTTGTCGGCATAGTAATTACCCAAATTATTAAGATCTGATTGTAAATTAACGCAATCTAATTCGGAATTTATTCTACAATAAACTTTTTTATCATCTGCATACATAATTAATGTTAACTAAAGTTTCTGAGTTAAGTGCGACAGTAAAAAATCTATTTACACAATTAAAATACTAACTAAACTATTTATTCCACTTTATTCATTTCCATTTAAACCACCCTCACAATAAAAGTTTCATTATTTACATATCATTACAAAACATGAGTCTATTATGTTCATTCACCGATCCCACTTCGTTGATAAGTTAAATATACGATAAATTAATGGTTTATTCCCTGTTAATTTAATCGGTCCGCCTGTTTGTTCATCGTTGAAACAAGTCAGTTACCTAGTTCTAATGATATATTAAACAGTCTGAGCAGACACGAATCTAAAAGTGGGGGGCAAAAATTCTGAACTAAAGCACAAAGAATGCGGAGCCGAGGCCGCGGAAATCGCGTTCCCAGGAAAGATATAAGGCCTTAATAAGAAAGTTTGTTACCTCGAATTAATTTATATTCCCAACTTGTCTAAAGGTTTTAATTACGCATAACAACTTTAAGACAGTAATCTTCGTTGTTTTGCGTTATTAATTATTATTAATACAAAAATAATGGAAATACGAGTTGTTTTCACCTAATTTATTTAGATTTTATACCTGAAATGAGATTACTTGTCACCCTTAAACTTGTGCTACAAAAATCGAAAGGCCTATTATGGAATATTCGAGTTAAAAAAATACCAATTAACGTATAAGATAGGCATTTTAAAGTACTTAGCAGATATATTTATTTCCGAATATATGTTAGAATATTTCGTTGCATGTTTGAAATTGAACGAGTTATGTTTTATTTGAGAAGCCGCAGTAGGTATGCACTGTTGTTTTTAGTTTGGACATTGAAGCCAGTGAAATTACTAGCCAATATTAGACTTAACATCTTATGACTCGGGGTGATGAATGCAGTACAATTTCATGCAGTACTATGTAAATCAAAGTTACTCGTATGTGTAGTGTTGCTTCTGCTTATGGGAAAGCGTGGCGTTTATCATCAGGCGAGCGACCAGCTCATTTTGTCATTCAAGCTAATAAAAAAACTTAAATGTGGTGAAACAGTCGCTAAGCGTTATATCGTAGTATATCACTTTATAATCTCAATGCCTTAGACTCCCGTGCATTTACTTCAAATACGTGTCTGTCTTTTAAATAAATAATTTATTTTCAGTTTGTGGCGCACCCGAATGTTCAACAGCTACTCGGAGCGATCTGGTACGAGGGACTACCAGGTTTTAAAAGAAAAAACATTATTGGACAATGTATACAGGTAGGTTGACTGTCAAGGTTAAAATCGTGTTGTCTTTAACAGCAACTTTTGCTCCATTTCGTGGCTAGGTCATCTGGCTGCTGGTGTTCTATTCCAGCGGCATAGAAAATATTTAGCCCAATTTTTAGCATGATATTTACATGCACCTGAAAGAAAGGTTTATTAAAAAAAATGTGGGAAACCGGCAAGATCGGACGGGCAATCACACTTTGTATTAGAAGTTTTTTATTAATAATCAGACAGGAATTTCCCGGTATTTGAATTTGTGTCTGATATGGCAATTGTGGCTGCACTGCATAATTAGGATGGAAATAGACTCGGTGAACTATAGGTGCACCAGTTGCGCCTCTACCTCTACGGAGCTGCAGTAGGCGTGAGCCTATGTATGTTAATAAACCATTATCAAAAAGAACTTCTACAACAGACTCTACCAAAATGGAGGTCCAATATGCTGTCTTCTTTTTTTCCTAGGTGGCGAAGTTAGGAGTTATGTTCCCCGTATACTGCACTATTTACATGTTGGCTCCCAATTCTGAGTATGGAAGGTTTATGAAGAAACCATTCGTCAAGTTTATTTGTCACAGTTCTTCCTACATGCTGTTTCTCAGTAAGTAAGGAATTTCTCTACAGTTTTTTTTTTTTTGCCACTTGCAATCATCAGCACCATATGGATGTTAATTTTTGGATAAAACGAAATCAAAATATGTCGCTTCTTGCCCATGGTTTGGTATGTGTAAAGTCTGTATACTAAGAATGGTCATGCGGAGGCACCTCTAGCCTGGAAACGGCCTCACCGTTCGCCATATGGTAGGGCAGACCCTAGCGAGCATTTCAAGGTTAAAAACATTAATCAGAATTTAAACCAGTCTAGGTATTTTATATGGTTTAACGATTGCAACGTATGAATGATATCATAATCTACGACTGGACACATTCTCCAAGTCTCAGAAGGCAGGACTCGAGGTTTTAGTCACTATACTTTCGGTTTTATCTAGATCTTTAACATAGCAGCTAGTTACATCCGAACCACTTTTTTTTTGAAAATATAGTCCCTAAAATCTAGCTCTAAAATTATTATCAATGGTACCTTATAATTCAAGATCCATAATCTTCCATCAGGTCTTCTTTCTCTGGCGTCACAAAGAGCTGAATACGTGGTCTTAGAGTGGCTAGGTATACGCTGGCTTCAAGACCTGGTAGACTACTGGAAGGAGCATGAGCGAGGCTCTCTACCAGGTCCCATCGAGTTCAGCGTCATCATCTACATAGCAAGTAAATTTGAATTTGTTGGCATGCATTTTTTATATTGTATTTTGTACTATTATTTTATTTTCTTTGTTTGCTTTAATTATTAGCTAAGTATTATCTTCTATATTATTAACCATAAAAATATAATGAGTTGCAATCAAAAATATGATAAATATGTAATTCTTATAATTAAAACTAAGAATGAATGAGGAATTTCTTTTATTAATTATTATATCTAAAATATTGATTAAAATTACATAACGTAACATAACATTAAACTCTCTTACCATCAGGTCTAATATGGGCTGAGATAAGGGCTTTGTGGACAGGAGGTATCACGGAATACATCAGCGACCTTTGGAATATAGTTGACTTCATAACCAATATGTTTTATATAGCCTGGATAAGCTTACGGATATCTGCATGGTATATTGTTCAGGTAAATTGTAAAAAATAATATCGAAAAATGACTTAGGTGACATCATGAAGGATTAAAACTAATTGTCGTTATATGGACCTTCAGAGCCTCTACCTCCGAATGACGTGACGAAAAAGAAAACAATGATAATTCCTTTTTTTATTTGTTACATATCGCCACATACATCATACTTCATAGTTAATTTATATACCTAATCTTTTTTTACAGCGCGATTACCAAAAAGGCCAAGACCCATGGTATCCTCGCGAACGTTGGGACTCCTATGACCCCATGCTTCTATCCGAAGGTGCCTTTGCTGCTGGCATGATCTTCTCATTCCTGAAGCTGGTTCACATCTTCTCCATCAACCCTTACCTTGGACCGCTGCAAGTGTCTCTAGGGAGGATGATACTGGATATTCTAAAGTTCTTCTTTGTTTACATGTTAGTGTTGTTTGCCTTCGGTTGCGGTAAGTTTTAATCCAAATAGTGTATTTTCTAATAAGCAAAGTTGTTTTAGCTTAAAAGGCTTAAAAGTGCCATTTACTTTCCAATGGTCATTACAGGAGGGTAGTATGAGATTACAGAGAAGCTCTATTCTATCATCTACTTAGCTAGATTGGTACAGATAGAATATTTGTACTGTTAACACTGTTACGTAAATCATAATGTTGACTCATTTTTAGCAAGTTTTATCCTCAGTTGTAGAACTTTTTGATAGTAACATTATTTTTGATATTGATAACTCCTTTTCTTACTAGGTTCGACTTAGTGGGCTTTACGACTTTACGACTCAGGCTGACTAGCTCGATATTTTCAGGTTTAAACCAATTGATGTGGTATTATGCTGAATTAGAGAAAGACAAATGCTATCACCTTCCTAACGGTATGCCTGATTTTGATGGACAAGAACGGGCTTGCACAATATGGAGGCGATATGCAAAGTTAGTACTCCTTATAAGTTATTTAAATGTTCTTAAGAGCATAATTAATTTTGTTTTAATATTGTGCCACAATGAAAATAATACTTCTACAATTATGCACATCACAACATGAAAATATTATTTTACAGTTTATTTGAAACATCTCAATCGCTCTTCTGGGCATCTTTCGGTCTTGTCGATTTGACGACCTTTGAACTTACCGGGATCAAGAGCTTCACCAGGTTCTGGGCCCTCCTCACATTCGGGTCCTACTCGGTGATCAACATTATCGTCTTATTGAATATGCTTATCGCCATGATGTCCAATTCCTATCAGATCATTTCTGTAAGTAGATAATAATATAAATAATGTGGTAGCTTGTAATTGGCATATATCTACATGTTCAACCCAATTTTTAAAATAAGGCGTAAGCTTCCCAAACGAAGTAAAATAAAATAAATAGTATATTATATTATAATATAATAAATAATATATTATATTATTTATTTTATGTATATATTTCTGTTGTTAAATAAATAGTTTATAAAGGACTTCTAATCTATTACTTATTATGTAACTCATTAAAACGAGTACCTAGGACCACTATTGGTGGGAGGGTACCTAAAACATAGTTTTACCCGACTGGATAGCGACAACCGCACACATCGTGAAAGGTCGTTCATCCTTCCAGCAAGTCGCGTTCCAGGGTCAGCTAGTGTATACTCATTTAGTAACTTCATAATTCTGTCGGCTTTAGAGAGATACAATATCTCCTAATGGTCAACAAATATTAAGACAGCACTTTACCACCATGTGCTGTGTATTCACTTTGCTGTACTTACTAATAAATATTTACTTGGTTTAACAACCGTCCCTTTTCTAATCCGTCAGTCAATTAATCTATTGTACCTGTATGGGTAATAACTATTTTTTTAAGGAACGAGCGGACACAGAATGGAAATTTGCTCGGAGTAACCTCTGGATGTCATATTTTGAAGACGGAGACACTGTACCACCTCCATTTAACATCATTCCGACACCGAAGCACTTGGGCTGCTGGATCAAACACTGTTTCGCTAAGCACGACCGTGGCTCTATTATTGTAAGATGTATTGCCTTTCTTCACTATGAAATTATCCTGTAAAGAGTTTGAAATAAAATTACATTAAATGTCATTCGAGTCTTAAAGATTGCTCAATTTAAAATCGTTTTATTAATATATTTTACTATAATAATCCAGAATAAATCCCGGGAAAAGGCAAGAGTGGAACATGAAGCAGTGATGAGGGTTCTAGTGAGACGATACGTGACAGCAGAGCAAAGAGCAAGAGATGAAGTAGGAGTGACAGAAGATGACGTCATGGAGATCAGACAAGATATATCCACGCTCCGATACGAACTTATTGATATACTACATAATAACGGAATGAAAACTCCGAGAGTCAGCCTACAAGATGCTACTGGTATGAAACATTAAATAATTCGGTTAAAACTGAGTTTTTTAATATCGATAAAGTCATAAATTAATCAAAATATTTTCCAGTATCCGGCAAAAAAGGAAAAGTAATGGAGAGAAGGATCCTAAAAGACTTCCAAATTGGTATAGTGGAAGGAATTATAAAAGATGTTATATCAAGAGAAAACAAGCCGAAAGACGTTTTCAGTCAAATCGCCAAAGCAATTGTAAGAAGAGGCAGTACCGATAGGTAAATGAAATATACCAGATAACAATTTAATTACCAAAGTTGTATAATATTCTGTAGATAATATAAAATGGTCAATGTTCCGGATCGTATTTTTTCCCAAATGTCTATGTATCCGAGAAACCTAATAAAATTAATAAATAAAACTGTTACTATTGAAAAAGAAAATACTTAAACTATTTAGTTATTATCTTTACATATTGTTTAAAATCTTAATAAAGTAACTAATGTTCAATATTAATTGAGTTAAATTATCTTTACAGTAAGAAACGTGATTGGAATGCATTAGTTAGAACAAATACAGTACGGCGAGATCCAATAGGTACAACTGCTGAAGCAGAAATACGCAGGACGCGACAGTCTCTAAGAGCCCATATATTGGAGAATGTGGAGGCGCGTACAATCGACCCTCAGAAATTATTAGGTAAGTGTATAAAACCTTAGTATTGCCTTTCAATTGTTGTACTTAAAGGAGTCTACTCATGGTCACGTGATCAAGAGTCAGGCGCAAACCATAGTGGCGACATCATCTGTTAACATCATACTGAAGGCGCCAGTGACGTCGTGCGTTAATGACGTTACGTTCCAATTTTCAGCTATTGATTTAAGTGGAGCACACTACAAATACGCAAACGCACAGCGTCAGTGACGCGTAACGCAACCACCCGAAGCCCGCCTTTATTGCTAGTTTAAATTAAAGGAATGTTTCTTTTTTTTTACTTTAAAAATCAATGAAGAACAATTTCATTATGCCAAACACCGTGTTTAACCACCTCAAAAAACAAACGTTCTCTTTTCGTCTGTATATATATTTTATGTTCATATATATCGCATAGATTAATCTTGTCTTGTGTTTTAGAATACAATCCTAAATTATCAGAAGTAACGCCTACAACAAGAGTAGCTTACGCTAAGTTCATGAAGAGCAAAATAAAGTCTGACTTCGCTGAGAGACAGAGAAAGAGAAAAGGCTCTGATGAAATAAGCCTGGAAGATGAAGTATTCGAAGCACCAACTAAACGTGAATCTACGAGTAGAAAAATGACTGGTTAGTCTTTATTCTTCAGTCATTTTAAATAGTTTTGTTTTTTTTTGTCAAATTTCTATTAATGTATGATTTATATACTCATCCTGCCATAGGTCGGACATTCCGCAGTAGGACACCGATACTAGAAACCTCAGATGATGAAATATTAAAAGACAATGAAATAAAAGTATTAGCAGATATTGAAGACAAAGGTATTTTGTATTTCTTTAATTCTTTAAAACTGCTTAAAATAGTTTTATAGGTATACGTGTTTCAGGGTCAGAAGCCAGCTCAGCACAGACAAGACGTTTAAAATCATCATCTGAACCGTCAGAACCAAGTACTCCGGATTTTGATCCCATCAACGATAGGAAATTGCCACCTCCAGCAGAATTCCGCGAACACGTTATACAAATAGAACCGGACACACCAACGAAAAGTATTTATGAACCTTTAGCCGAAGAATCCAAATTAAAGGATCCAATATTACCGACTGGAAGCGTAAAATCACAAGCAGAACAAATTCTTTCCGCTACAGCTCTAGATAACCAATACAAACAAATGACGAGTCCCACAACACATTTTGATAGTAAGCAATCTTCAGCTGTATTTATAGAATCTGAAAAATCTAGTCCTACAAAACAATCATATTTAGAATCCTCATCTTTGGAATCAACGAAACCTCCAGATTCTTCAGTGCAAAGTACAAGAAGCGATTCGAAGTTTGTATCGGCTTCTTTAGAAACTCAAATGGCACCTTCTAGGCTATCGATAGGGTCAGAGTTGAAATCACCCGACAAAAGATTATCTAGTTCTTCTAGTCCTAAATCTACTAGTTCTAGGTCATCTAGAGTAAGTCCTTCGTCTCCTGCACCTTCTATGGGCGCTGGTGACAGAGGAAAATCCAAGGTAACTGGAAAAATAGTTTCTGGATGGCTTTGAAAATCTTTACTGAAGATTTAAGAAAATGCTGCCTTATCAATCGAATTACGACATGCCTTAAAGTACGTCTCCGCGTGTGACATTACTGTGGCAAACACGCGTGCCATATTCTCAAGTGTGGCAGTTGTAAAATGTTACGACTTAGTGTCAACCGAGACCCCATAAAATTTTGCCACGACAATATATAAATTAAGGTTTTTTTTGTGTCTCAGCAAAATTATATAGTGTATGTCATAACACTTACACACATTACCACAACAAGCACGTGTGACAGCCACGCACACCTCTCGGTTCGACGAAATATCAGTGTGGACGTACCTACGAGTATATATTCCGAACACTAGTGATATCATAGGTTCAATGTTTAATATGTTTAATAGCAATAATTAGGAAATAAAGTGAAATTGCATTTTTAATTAGTCGTAAACAGCTTTATTATAGAAATAAAATCAATGTAGAAGAGACAAATTAATTTGTAATAGAAATACACAGAATTGCCTAGTCAGAAAGCTAGTGAAATAAAATATCGATTTAGAATTAGTTTTATGGTCTCAAATCAAAGCCTTCAATGTATAGGTACTACGAGACGAGCTGTTTAGAAGTAAAATTGCGTCACATAAGGCTAGACTGTGACAGCTGACAGACAGAGGAGTTCTAGTTAAGAGTAAGCGAAATGGTAATATTGAGCGCAACTTCTATGTACCATACATCTGGTCTAGTATACTTTGAAGTCATCGTTACAAATGCATGTTCTGTCCAATACAACACAATTTTTGAAATTGTTTCCAATGACTATAATAAAACATAAAAATACATAAGACACAATAAATACTAATATTTTTTCGATGTACCCACTTGTTTTTCAACTGTATTTCTCAACTCTTACTATCTTATTATTTGGAGTAACTACCTTAATGCTTCTTCTTCTATTATTAGATAAATGTTATTCTTCTATTTGCAACAGTTTGCTACCAGATTTTTTTTTAAAAGAAAAAGATTTCCACGTGAGTGTTAAGGCATGTTTTCACAATGTGATTTTATTGTATGATTGGCTTTTTTGGATACACCTTAAGGCATCTTTTTATAGCAGGCTGGCAAACGAGCAAGTGGATCACCTAATGATAAGTGATCTCCACCGCCCATGTATGCTCACTATACCAAAAGAATCATGGGCACGTTGCCGACCTTAAAGGAAAGGGATAATAAGGGAATTGGGAAGGGGAGGGGGATTTAAGCCTCCAGATATCTCATTCACCGTACGAAACGCAGCATTGCTGCTACTTCACGTCGGTTTTATGTGAGACAATGGTAACGATCCGGACGAGCCGGCCTATTCATGCTGTAGATAAACTGTCTACAGCGTAGCTCTACCACTCAAAATAATTATGAACAAAACGCAAATATTCATCTTTACATTCTGAATATCAAACAAATACCAAACTTAATTCTGTCTTACGTTAATAATGGACCAAGAATATATTTTTGTTGTAATCTATTTAAACCACGATTTTGTTGATGTAGCGAATAAGATTATGTAGTTACGTTTTATGTAATAAAACGATCGTTTTAAGTTTCAGTGTTTTTTTTTCTTCATCCCCATGATCTAAGGAAAAATAGGTATGCATTAAAATGTCCTTATTAAAAAAGTAATTAAATAGCTCTAAGAAGTATGTGTGGTGTAACTAGGAGAGATAGAGTAAGAAATAGTGAGGTAAGAGAGAGGTGTGGTGTGAGAGAGGATGGATGAAAGAAGATTGACGAAACAAATATACATGGCGAGTGTGAATGGTACAGTTGGGCGGGGAAGGCCTCGGCGAACTTTCCTAGATCAAGTTGGAGATATTCTCGAGAAAGGCCAGGTCAGGAGTACCCTAAACCGACGTGCATGTATGAAAAATTTTATGAGAGTGAATGAGGCCAAAGAGGTATGCAAGGATCGTAGCAAGTGGAAATCCGTTGTCCCTGCCTACCCCTATGGGAAACAGGCGAGAGTCTATGTATGTATGTATGTAAATAGGGCTGGCAGCGTTCATAAGCTGAGAAACCAGTAAGGATTCAAATCCCAGGTTGAGCAAACAACATTCATTATTGTCTTTGTTTCTATTCGAAATATCATAATATATGTATAGGTTGCCCGGGATCAGAATTTATCTTCGATATGGTGATAGGCTCACCACCTATCACATCATGAAACTGTACTCACCAGCTTGGTTTAAAATTTGATACATTGTTCTGTAAATAATGTGAACTAAAAGATGACGTCTCTCTGCACGCCAATAAGTTTTATACTTTCTATCCCTTTCAAACATTTTACAACTCATTAATCTTTTTTTTATTATTAGCTTGAGTGACGAAACGAGCAGATCGCAATGTGCAAGTAACGCTTTCACGTTTTGCCGAGCTTATTTCTGTCCTACGATTTGATATTCCAACCCTATTAAATTATATGTCAAACATCACATACTTAATCATAAAATATAACATCTGGATATGTAATTTTCTCGGCCTATAAAAACGGACCGTAAATAATAAGGAATCATTTAATATGTATAATAATAATACTCTTAACTGACCTAACCCTAAGGGTGTCTTTAATGGTTTTAGCAAAGAAATTTTCTCTTTCCATTTATGTTACGTCATTCGCGTAGCCAGAGGCAAAGGAACCGACCTTTAAATCATTTTACTACGTCCTTTTATTGTTATACAAGATATACGCCCAGTTTCTGAAACGCTGTTTAATTTAAAAATTAACTATTCTATTCTATTTTTAGATTATGGTCCCATGGATTTTCGATGATTTCGCCAATGTCGAGTAATAATAACTAACAACAAAGATCAAAACGTAGATAAGACATCTATAAAACCATTAACTAATCAACTGTCAAATGTCACGTCAAGTTAAAATTGATTTACTAGAAGCGTGGTCAACACTTTTGATTTGACACACATGTTAGTTAACATAACTTTCAAATTAATATAAAAAATCGTATTCGAGTATCAAACGCTATTCGAGAGACATCACATATTATTAAAAAAAACACTAAGTAAATAACGTTTCAGCAACTCGAATTGATTTTATAGCGGTGTCAAAATCAAAGTTATGTTAGATAAATGTTAATTTGATCAGCCTTTCAGAAACCGGGTATCACTGTTCGAAACGCAATACCAATATTTAAGTCCCGTGATGTGATAGAGGGCGACCCTATCTGACGTGCCATACTGCGCACGAATTCTAATCCCAGGCATCAATTTGTTTTTTCAAATTGAAAACTTGAAAAAAAAAACAAATCGTGATGGCCCGACCTGAGACTTGAACCCAAGACCTTACGGTATCTTAACCTCAGTACACTACTACTACACTAATGAAGTAATAGCGAACTACGAGGTACTTACGATCACTCAAATCCTGACCCAAGACAAATATTTATGGATCACACATGTTTGTCTCGGTGCGAGAATCGAACCCGCGGCCTCTCGGCCACTGAGCCACAGAGGCTGTCAAGAATCTAAATATTCATATATATTTGATAAGCTAAAGCCCTGTTCTTAAAGGAAATGTCACCACTCACCAGTTGGTAATAGCTCTATTGACTGATTAATACAGAAAAGCAATCTTAGGCGACATTAATAACAATGCAGGAAGAACATCTAAAGCCCTTAATACCTTCTAGAAAATACGTATTACAAGAAATTACGTACGCAACATGCCCGACCCGACCAAAAGGGATTTCAACATGAATAGAATATGACCGATTATTAATAATATTATTTTAGTGGTATAGGCCAAGAGCCAAAATGTACGGAAAATATAATGGGCCAATAATCAGTAGACAGAAAGATTGTCTATTCGGTTTAACATTTGTTTAATCAATTTCGCTGAAGATACACCCTAGATTGCCCTTTCTCTCTCTCTTTTCTCTAGTCCATGGTTGTCTGTAAGCGATAAGACCCGTAATTATTGTATGACCTAATTTATTTTTTGAATGTTAACGAACAAATGATGATCAATGATATAAATTATGTTCTGCGGGTTTAGTATGTGCAACACGACATGTTTCAATGCAAAAGAGAAACTGTCGACGACAAATATGTCTGGTAAAACCGTTGGTAAAACTGACAATATTCCATAAAATGACGTCGTCATGTTAGGGTTCGTAGAAAAAATACCACAGCGACGTTGAAATTACTATTTTTACTGCTTTATGTCTACTTTTGACATTACGAGTCGAGTATTCTATGCAACTATGTTAACTTCGATAGACATAATATAGGGATATCCGGATAAAACTAGTTTGGTTTTGAAAAACTAGTTTCATCGGCAAAATCATGTCGTGTTGCATAATACTATGCCCCTGTACAATAAAGATACCCCTGGTGTACAATAGAGATTTTAAATAAAAGATAATAAATGTTATTTTTAACTCCCACTATCATTCTTATTTCAATTAATTTTTGCAAATCAAAACATATTTTTTTGATAACATCCTGTTTGTTCAATAATTTTAAGGAAATGGTGTCAAACTTTATTGCTCCAAGCCCAAAATAGATGTCTAGACATACCTTATCCTCATTTGTGGATCACACAAATATTTGTCGCGCCATGAAAATGTCACGTCATCATGTTTCCCAGATAATGATTTCGCCTACGCATTTCTTCTAAGTTTAAGTAAGTGGGTATAATTGTCTCTGTAACTAGTAGAAATGTCATACTTGGCTTTAATATTATCGAATTAAATTTACTATAAAGTAGGTGTCTCATATGCAAAAGTATATCTGGGTATGTATCACCGTTTTGCTAATTTCTGACGCCAAACACCAACGTGCTTACACACAAGTACATACGTTGTAATTCAGTTTGAAGGACATTGAAGCCAGTGAAATTACTTGACATTATACGAGTATTAAATATATCTTAACATCTATATTTCAGGATGACATGCGTAATACGATGCCATGAAGTACTTTTTGTATAACTAATTTAAAAGTTCTGCGTTGCTACTATTTATGAGCAGGCGTGACTAGCGTTCTCGTCTTGTCATTCAGGCGAATGAAAAAAACACCACTAATGATAAATAGTTTATTCGTTTAATATTGCAATTCCATACAAAATACAATATTTTGTCACAGTTTTAGGTACTATTACAGATTTGTTATATGAAGTAATTAAATATTATAATCTTCCCTCTACATAAGCGGGTACCCATCTGTATTCATATGAGAAAAAGGAGTATTCTTAAAATTGGCGCCAGTTTCGCTTTATATCAGAATTTACTTGCAAAAAAGCCAAAAATTCAAATCTTGATATAATGAACATAATGGAGCATTTAATAGCCATATTATAACAAAATAAAATGAAGCGTCTACTCGCCAAGAACCACGTTTTTCAGTTATCTATGAATCTTGGAAACAACTGATTTAGTTGTAATTTCTTGTTTATTGCAAAAACTTGAAGTGATTAAACATTTGCACACCCAAATAAATAATTTAGTAAGAAATATTAAAACCATTAACTCCATTGATTTGATGCAAAAATAGATTTTCCTCCAAAATTTGGAAGGACGTTAAATCTAAAAGTGCGCAATAAAAATCAAATAACATCTAGGTCAAACTAAATGCGTTGTCTAAAGCTGGAATGATTCCAAAACTTCTAGGAAAACGCAAAATAATTCATTAATATTACAATACTAAAAGCTTCATACTAAAAGCTATTTGTGTAAAAAATTACGAATTGTCTTTTTGTTTTGTGTGAACTTCGGCAAAATGCTATTTGCGGTGAAGTATTAGTATTAGTAGAAGCTAGTATTTTTTTAAGTTTGTTTAAATATTGAATCGATTAGACTGGCGCAGGGTGGAGTTGGAAAACTGTCAGTAACTAGAGGGTTTAATGATCGACTGCAGAAAAAAATATTGGTAAAGGCCTACGTCCAAATAACACTCAAACTCAAGATGACATTTATTTAGTACAAGGAATACAGGGAATGATATCCTATATCTACTATCAGAGACACAGGTAATATTTATGTGAAATCAAATTTCATCTGAGACGACTTCGGCGGTCTACCAGACATTCATATTAGTCATGAATTTGACGCTCTGGCACTACCGAGCGGCTCGACCCAATTTTTTTAGGTATTTCCACATAATATTTTAGCCTTCGAAAAGTATATAACACAGGTGCAACGGTTTGATGAAAGAAATTGTCTTTTAGGTCAGTGATAGATTTACGCAGAAAATATAGGTTGTCGATAACTTTATAAAGGACAAATAGAAACAAAAGGTAAAACGTGCTAATATACCGTTAAATAAAACATAATCCCATTTTTTCCGATCGATTCTTCAACTCTAGATTCGATGTCACTAATAAAGGATTATGAAAACTTAACAACTTAACAGAATTGACCATAAACGATGGTTAAATAACTAATACAATATTATTACTAATATAATTATTCAGCTATTGAAAATTCTTTTTAACTTCCTGACCTGGTGGAAAAATTATAATACAGAAAGGGTAAGTACATACTGCAAAACACAATTCGTTATTTTATAAAGCACTGCTCTCACGACATCAAGGAGAAAATCATCTTCCTAAAATATCTTAAATCTGAAAGCATATCTGACGCCAGTGAGGACAAAATTAGGTAGAAAAATAGAAATTCACTATCGCTAAATTCAAATGGGGAATCAAATGATTTATTTAAAGCCACCCGGTCTTCGGTTGTCTCTTGATGGTTTTCACTTCATCTATCTTCTTCACTGGGCGGAGTGGTTCTGGCGACGAAGGTGGGATCAGTTGTTCCGTGCTCGACGTAGTTGTGAGGCGATTTGGAGGCGATGGTGGTGTGGACGGAAGCTAGTAGAAAAATAAAGGCATAATTTTATGTCAATAATAAGTATTTAGAATTGTTAGCTACCCTTTCCTAGAGACCGTTGTAAGATTAATAAAATAAAATTCTAAAATAATCCAAACAAGTACGTACTTCAAAGTATGACAACTTATATTGTTTATTGATGAGGAATGAAGCAGTGAAGAAATTACGAGTGTTAAAAGAAGATCTGTACGACATAAGCCACAATATATAGACCTAAATATATAGCACTATTTTTTTTTGCTCACGGCACCGCACGTTTAAACGGCCTTTTAAAAGTGGCCAGGATAAAAGCCTCTAAGCTAATCCAGGCCATGGTCTACTTGTGTGCCAAATTTCATCCAAAACTGTTCAGCTTTTAAGGCGTGGTTCAAAACATCCAAATTCACAAACGTACAAATGCACAAATATCGAAAATTTCACATTTATAATAGTAGTAAGAAGTTATATAGTAAGATTAGGCTAATTCCAATAGAAGAATTTTGAAAGTACATATTAAATATATGGTAGTCAGTTTTCAACCAACAACATTTCCGGGCTGGTAGTAGTAATAACACAATTTTTTCCATCTTTCGGGATAAATACGTAATTTCTTCTTCCACCTGCACTTATTTCACTCGCAGTGGGGTCGGCGCAACATCCATTTTAACACATGTCACAGAAAGTTTAGTTTGTAGTTCTTACGACCGGTCACCTGCCTGACGACATCCCCTCTAGGAAGAACACACACCCAGACCCGAAAAAAATATTAGTAGATCACACAAACATTAAAAGACTATACGTATCAAATTAAGAACTTACTCCGTTTTTATCGACGCTTAAAAAATCAAAAGAGAACTTTAATAAGCAATCCAGAACACTTACAGGTGTTGCAGAGGTAGATGGCTGAGGAGCTGGTTCAGGTTTAGGGGTGGCTGCTTTAGGCGGCGAGGGGGGCTTGGCAGGCGCGGGGGGTGCCGGCGGCGGTGGAGGTGTCGCCGTGCATTTCGGCGCATGACCCGGTGGAGTACTTGGAGTCACTTCCATGCTAGGAGCTACTGGAGCCTATGAAACACTCGCTTATTTTATTCTGACCTATTTTATTTTATTATTTAAAATCTTACAAACGAGAGAAAGCCAGCCTCCGTAGCGCAACGGGCGAGTAGCCGGTTGCGAAGCGTGAGGTCGTGGGTTCGATTCCCGCACCTAGACAAATGTTTGTCTGATTCACAAATATTTGTCTCGGGTCTGGGTGTTGTGGGACCGCAAGTCCCTCGTAGTTCTTGATACCCACGATACAGGTTTACCTAGTGTGGGGTCAGGACTATGTGTGTGACTGTTGGGTGTATTTATTTATTATTAAAGATCGGTCAAAAGTTTTCACATACACATCTCACCGTGACAAATTGTAATAACATTCACATGTAAGAAACATGAATGGTATAAAAATAATTGGTGTCAGCTGTGTTGTCTTACGCTATGGGCCCCCAAATGCCACAACCTAGTGAAAATATACATTTTATATTTAAATCCCAAAAATAATTCGCTTATCACTTTAACACATGGATAGTAATTTCGGTGGTGACATAACAAACACAAATATTTTTGACTTTCTAAAAGGATTATCTTTTACTTTCTAAACGAGTTCCTTTAGGCAAAACTGTCTACAGTGTCGCCACTTGTAACCTTGCACTTGCACTTGCACTTGCACTTGCAACTTGCTCTACTGGTAACTTACCTTAGGTTTAACGGGTGCAGGAGGCGGTGGTATTGCTCCTTCAGATGGCTTAATCTCAGGAGCCACTGGTCTCGCTACAGCAATATCTTCAGGTGCTTTAGAATCTCCATCAGGAGCTGCATCTTTAGCCTAAATCAATAGTTAGAATGACGTTCGGTAACGCTTAACCGGTCGATAAGTCGGATTTTACGTGTAGCTGTTCGTAACTTATAGGAACCGGGCATTACAAATCACAAATAACATGAAACAAAACATATTGGCTTTACTTTCCGTAAAGTTTAAATGAATCGTGGAATAGAGAAATATGATCGAATGTTAATGTCTCATCTTTGGACTAAAGGTCCACTTGTCATTAAGGAGAGTCTTTAACGTGTTTTTATTTATTTAGACTATTCAGCAGACTTAACACTGTTATTAGGTCTTTACCTATGAAATTGCCGTTATGTACGAAAAACAGTAATAGTTTTTTTTTCATCCTTTTTATTTCTATTAATCAAAGTAACCACCCATGCTATGATGCATCTTTGTCAGCGCAGTGGCAATTTATCGATGCCCTTCTTAAAAAATTGGTTGGACGGGAGGCAACAAACTCTTCAAAAGCTTTTGGTACTGCCTCTCGGATATTGATTTATTCCCGCCAAAAGGTTGTTATTTTTCACTATAATGTGAGACCAGACTTTAAAATTCCCTCAAGATACGTTGAGGGATCCCCTTCAATTGCAACGCAAGTGAAAACTAGTACATTAGTAACTATTAGTAATTAAATTTTTTACCTGTTCATCACCCTGAGCTGCAGATCCTGGCGCCTTCCTCTTGATAACTTTGGGTGGAGACTCACCAGGCACACGCTTCGCTTTCAACGGGCTTGGTTCTGACAACATTCACGAAATTTTCGCTAATAGTCTCTATATCGCCTCATGGGTCTAGTGGCAGCGAACTCAGGCTGAGAAACCATCTAGGTTCAAATCCAAGGTCGGGCAATCATTATTCGTTACAGTATTTTTATTCGAAAAAAAACATATAAGCTTTGCACCCGATATGGCAATATGCTCATCGGTGGCTAAATAAGTTCGGCGAACCTTGGGTATACTAGTTGCACCTCTGGCAACGCCTCCGGGGATACGGGCGTGAGCTTCTGCATTTAAGTATCTTATAATAGCAATAGAACTAAGATAATAAATGTACCTACATATATACGTACTAATTGCCGACGGGGTCGATAGAGGTACAACCAGTACACCCACAATTCACCAAGCTTATTTCCGAGCCATGATGTGATTGGGGCGCGAGTCTATGTCTATACTGGGCACAGCTCCAGACTCCGGGCTGATATAGTGGACCACTGTAGAGGAACTGGTGATAAATGTTCCTCTAGCGAAGGGGAGATCTTCAGTCAGGCGAATGATGTATCTGAGCGGCCGCGGCCCCTCCGATGGTTGATTTTCGGAACTTGTATATATACTAACCGTCGCGCAAACTTTGCTAGCGCGATTCAGGATCGGTTAATATTGTATTGTGCGGTGCGCGCTGTGTACCGCCACACTAACTATTTCGTAATATAAAAACCCAATATCACTTTTACCCGACCCGGGGATCGAACCCCAGACCCAGCACAGCAGTTGCGCCACCGAGGCAGTCATATTAAATGTGTGTAGGTTTTATGTAATTCCGGCGCGTATATCCGACTCTCCAGTATACTATTAAGATCGCATACACAGATTTCTAACAAGTTTTACATTGCATTACATGCCTGCTGTGTAGAACCCTTTTAACCTGATTAAACCTGGATGGATTGTATTGTATTTTATACAACACTAGCTTTTATTCGCGGCTCTGCCCTCGTGAATGGCCTTTTCCGGGATAAAAAGTATAATATAGCTCCCACGAATCACATTAATCCGCTAAGAGTAAGTAGCTGGTGGCTATATTGCTGTTAGTTTTTTATCTAGATTCTAGGTAATAAGACTGCCTCGGTGGCGCAGTTGTAATACATACGCGTTACGACTGTGGGTGACGCTGAGGTCTCGGGTTCGATCCCCGGGTCGGGTAAAAGTGATATTGGGGTTTTCCATTATGAAATGCTTAGTATAAGCCCAGTGTCTGGATTTATGCCCGATATGGCGATAGGCTCACACATCACATCATGGGACGGAGATACGCTCGGCGAAATGTGGGTGTACTGCTTTCACCTCTGCCTACCCCTTCGGGGATTACAGGCGTGCGTGTGTATGTATTCTAGGTAATAATAATAAACAATAAACCAGTATAATTGTTTATCCATCGCTACAATAGTCCTACACCAACCGGGGACTGTCCTTGGATACACTAGGTACTATAGTGTATACAGGGATAGCCTTCGGGTGATGTCACATCAAAATATTAGATTCAATTTGTCTAACGGAGCTCTATGTGTTGGCTTTGGCTCCACGCAAGCTACCAAAGGTCCGAGACTATAGTCCCGAGATAAGGTAAGTAAATTCTAATTTTATAATATTGCCACCATATTACCTGGTTGTGGAGACTTAGTTCCTTCACCTTCAGGACTGGAAGCCTTAGGAACTGGACTAGCGCCGCGTGACGGCGGTGCTGGTGTTGGTGCTTGCGAGGCTGGCTGCTGATGGACAGCAAAGATTTAAAAAAATAATTTAAAAAAATAAACTGCAGTGCAAATGTTCACATGTATGAAAATGTACTCATAAGTTTTATCCACCAAAAAGAAGAATGAAATTAAGATATCAAGATTAAAATTATTATAGACCTAAATCGATACTACTACTCTTATAGTTAAATATAACATATTGTGGTACCACAAGGTATCAAGGTCCCTGATATTCGCATAAGCCATCTGGCTAGATACCACCGCTTTCTCTATTTCTGACGCCAAACAACAATGTGTAAGCACTGTTGTGTTTTGGTTTGAAGGACATTGATAATAATAATATAATAATAGTTATTTTCTCGAGTAAGTATAACATATCATAAAACAGAAAATATAGCGTAAGTGTAAATCGTATTGTATTGTACTTTGCGTGTTTTAATGAGTGTATTATGAGACTTAACAACTTATGTCTCGGGGTGACAAACGCAGTCTAATGGCATGCAGTGTTTTGTAATACAAAGTTCTATGTGTTGTTGCTTCTGTTTATGGGCAGGCGCGCCGCTCGTTTCACGCTCATTTCGTCACACAAGCTAATAAAAAGAAAATATATTTACAACAGTTTCAATTAGAAACCTTAGCGATAAAAGCACGCGACATCAATTAGAAAAAGGCCTGTAATTTCTGGCTGAACAGATCTTCAAATATAGCTAGGAGGCAAGTCGATTCAACCAGCTTTCAATTAAAACCGCATTCTAATTACGTGCTAGTTCACGTGCTACGATTGTCGGGGTTAAAATTGAAACTGTTGAGACAGTTTGGTCGATTTAGCCACATTTTTGTCTTCTTCTTTCTCCTATACACTCGCAGTGGGTCGGCGCAACGTGTTTTTAACACATGTTACAGAAAGATTTGGCTTATAGTTTTCACGACCGCCTTTCTGGAGTTCTTCCTTCTCCTACCAATTCTCGTAATTTTAAATGTTCAAAATATCATTCCGATCTAGTCTCAGAGTCAAGAAAGTCGCAAATGGCATTCTTTTAAACCAATAATCGACGTTGATTATTATATGATATTTTGAACATTTAAAATTACGAGAATTGGCATCCTGATGTTCAACACCTCTGGAGAGAAACACACAGACCCGAAATAAAATATTTATGAGTCAAACAAACATTTTGTCACGGAAATCGAACACAAGGGTTCTTGCTTTACAGCCAGCTCCTCGCCCACTGTGCCACGGAGGCAGTCGAGTTAGTCACGTTCGTGTAATAATTTGAATCCAAGTTTTAAATCCCTATTCAAGTCTTGACCATTCACTCCAGATGACGGTGCGTCCTTACAATTTTCAAGTATTGGTTCTCAAACTGTAAAGTTCGCAGTTTTTAAAACGGCTATAACATTTTATATGCACAAAATACTGCAGAACTTTAGTCTTTTAATAAAAGTGTATATAGATAGTATTTTACACTAGATAAAATCTATAGATAAAAGCAATTCACAGCTTCATCATTTTTATGCGCTCCTTCAATCATTTGGACATGAATAGCTATCATTTTTCTTCGCAACCTCTTCTCGTACACATTTATTTATGTCTCAGAGGAATTCTAACCTAACCATCTCTGAGTTGTAGTCAATTACTAATCATTTTAAACAATAGGCACAGTACTACGAGTAGACTCCGTTTCAATTGAATATAGCGATTATCAAAATTTATTTACGGTCGAAAAATACATTATTTATACATAGATAACGTTAGCAATTCGACAGGTGCTCCGTGGCGCAATGGGCGAGTAGCCGGCTGTGGAGCAAGAGGGCGCGGTTTCGATTCCCGCACAGAGAGAAGTATTTGTGTCATCCACAAAAAAAAAACGGGTCTGGGTCGACATCAGGTAGGCGGTCGGTCGTAAAAACTACAAGCCAATCCTTACTGTAACTTGTGTTAAACACACTGCGAGTGGCATACGGACAGGTGGAAGAGAGTTATCCAACTAACCTTTGGCGCTATTGGGCTAGGTGAGCTTGGTTTTGGTGTTACCGTCCTGCTTGGAACTGCCGATGCGGCTGATAGCAACGCGCCAGCAGCCAGCCCAGTGACACCCTCACCTACCACTGTAGACATTTACATTAAGACACAGACATCCTATCCTGTATAATAGGGTGTTTACCCTACCTTGTTTAAACTACCTTGTGCTTGAATTTATACATTGTTTCATACGTAATAGAAAATAATATATAATAATCTAGCTTTGGATCGCGGCTCCGCCCGCGTGAATGGCCTTTAACAGGATAAAAGGTAGCCTATGTACTAATCCAGGTCATGGCCTACCTACGTGCCTAATATCATCCAAAACCATTCAGCCGTTACGTTGTGATGGACTAACAAACATCCAAATTCACAAACATCCAAACTTTCACATTTATGATAGTAGTAGGATAATGAATTTTTTGTGGTGTTGCTTATGTTAATGACTTGGTGTGGTACTTACCATAGGACAACCTTCTCGTTTCGTAATTCAAGCTAATGAATAGAAACAACCGCGATATTATGTATGCAATAGTACTTACATGATGCCTTTGCGGGTGACATTACCCCTGGTGTGGAGGTGGAAATGTCTATAGGTTCTCCAACTTCAGTAGATATGTCCTTGATCAAGTTTAGCAGTGTGTGTCCTGGAGTCACTGGCATCTCGATAGGTGACGCAGCTCGAGAGCCTGACACAAAAGAACGTTATAGATAGTTCGGAATATACTCTCTCTCTCTCTCTCTCTGATGTTAGAGAGAGACTAGTCGTCTGTAGCTGGAAAAACGAAATTGGATCCAGGCAAAGCTGGATAAAATCAAATCAAATACAACGTGTACTGCTTCAAAAGATTGGTAATTACAAAATCGACTTACTACCTGGCAGTGGTGACCTCAAAACTAATTTCCTGGCTTCCTCCATGGCTCTCTGTAAGTTCTGCTGATTCTTGAATGACTCGCGACTGCGACAACGACCGATCTGCGACCTGTCGCAGAAATCACTTTGGTTAGGCTAGGAAAGACTTCTTGTGTGGTACAGTAGTGGCACCGTACAATATCCCGTACGACATATGCATGTTTATGATGGTCGGTAAATCTCGACAACTACGTTAAGCACCGTTACCTTCACATTCACCTTCACCGTTAAATCAAGCAACAATTCTTATCAATTAATTCACACGCAAATTAGAAATGTCAGAGGTGCATGCTCTTGGGACTGGTTATGAACCTGCGACATTCATCTCAATAGTCCGTACGATTACTCGCTGAGCTATCGCTTCTTTTTACGAATTACTTTACTTATAAATAAAGATTTCCAAAGTGAAGGCGCTGTAGACAGTTTTGTTTCCAGTATCAATAGTCCGGCTTGATCGGAGTAGTGTCACTGTCCATAAATCCGAGATGGCGGCTTGCTGATGCGTTCCGTACAGTGAATGAGATTTCCATAGGCTTAACGAACCCTCTTCCCTCCCCAATCCCTATTTCTTTAATGTCATCAACGCTCCCTTGATTCTGGTATTGTGTGTTCATGGCATGAGATTATTACTATCAGTAGACTCACATGCTTGTTGGCAGCCCTTAGATATAAAAAAGACAGTCTTCTAGAAAGTATTTGAGATCGACCATCTACGAACCTCATATACAATATAATAGGCCACCACATAATTTACCTTAATATTTACCTCTTTACCAAGTTTGATAATGTTTCTAAAATACTCACGCAACTCCAGTGCCAGCAAGCGTTTCGTTCCATTTAGCGTTTGTAGTGTTAGCAATCGCCATCTTCGCTATACGTCTGAAGCGGGATAGACCGTCTTCATCTTGAGGTTTATCTTCTTCGACTCCGGCAACAGCGATATGGAAGTCCTTCATTAGACGCCTCTCCCATACCTTTTGTTTGCTTCCGAGAACCGCTGCAAAAAGTATTAGAATAAGTATATTCTACTAGAGAATGTACGTGTTGTAATTATGTATTAACACATAATTCCAAAAAAAAGGCGTTTCGTCTACACAGATCATCTAGACGCAATTGAATATCAGAATAAAAAATTATACCATAGAAAATCGGCCTAGTTAGAGAAGCCATTTTAGTGCCTATTTTTCTGTCGTTTGTCACAGGCTAAAATGGATCTACCAAGTTATAAACGGATTGACTATAATTTACAAATAATTTATATCAACTACCACGAAATTAAACACAATAATCACCAGCGACTTATGAAAGAACAATTTGCAATACTCACTCTTCTCTTTCCTATCAGTGAACGAGACATCCATGCCATTCCTTTCGAAAACCTCGAGCAGTTCGTATCTAAGTGCAGAAATGTCGCCTTTCACCTCATTGATGTCATCTTCTGTCACAGGCTCATCATCCATCTTTCTGTGCATGGCGGATACATATCGCCATACCAGAGCGCGCATCACTGCTGTATACCGTACATCGTGCTCTTTCTCTTTCTGTTCCTATTGTTGGAAAGAAGAAAGATAAAATGTATAAATAGATATACTAGTTAAAAAATGAAGGATCTCTGGCTTAACAACTGTTGTCACTTGCAAACAACTAAAATGAGCTTTAGATCGTGAACGGAAAGATTTATTAAGTACTATTATAAATGATTTATTATGTACCTATATTTAATGGTGGAGCTTGGCAACTGACAACACTAACTAGAAAGTAAGTACCTTGAGTTTCATCTTTCTCAGTTTATCCTTCTTCCTTAAACCAAGCATCTTGAGTAACAGTTTGGGGGTGGGCATAATGTTAAATGGTGGTGGTAATGTGGCACTCTCTTCAAAGTAACTCATCCAGAGACGTGTACGGGCGAATTTCCATTCGACATCCGAGTGTTCCTATCAATAAAATAAATTATTAGCCCTGCGTTACTGCAAAGTAAAATTAAATTACTTTTGATTTAAACTGAAATACATAAATATATCCAATAGTCACTGATATATTCTTGATCCCAGAATAAAATAAATAAAAAAATGGTTTTTTATTTTATGGCATAGGTTGGAAACGAGCAAGTGGGTCACCTGATATAGTAGATAAGTAAGTGATCTCCACCGCTCATATACGCCCACAATATCAAAGAATCATGGGCGCATTGCTAACCTTAAAGGAAAGGGGGTAATTGAGAGATTGGAAAAGGAAGAGGGAATTTGGGCCTTTTTATTTCTACTAAATACAAAGTTTATGAGACACTGACTAACTGCTGTTAGTTTTACATACCAAACAATCAGAATATTTAATCAATAGGCCTCCCCTAATTTCCACACCTGTCATTCACGTCCCTTTTGCATCCATTTTGATCCACATATTTGTTTAAAAATATACTAAGATACAAATCTCGCGTCGTAGACATCAGCAATACGATGGACTTACGGTCCCACGACACTCAAACCAAAAACAAATATATCAAATGCATATATAAAATTTAACTAAATAGCATAAGCAGCATAATTTATTTATTTACACTTCATATACATGTAGTATAAAGGCGGACTTAATGCTAAAAGCATTCTCTCCCAATCAACCTTAGGGTGATGTAGAGATGTACATAATCTTTAAACCAATAAAGTTTTACTCCTCGCAACACACATAAATGCAAGCAGAGAACTTTTCTACAACATTAAGCGCATTTTTCACAACAAACCCGGCAAATACGGCGGGAACTGAGGAAATTGTACCGTTTATTCCAATTTTACTCTAGTTATATTGAATTAAAGTCCACGTAGTAAATCAAAGGATTGCGGTGGAAAATATCTTTGTGAAATCATAAAGAAGTGATTAGAGGAAAATGAGCATTGCAACTTAATTGAAAAATACATAGGTATATCCGCATTCACGCCTGTAATCCCCGAAGGGGTAGGCAGAGGTATAATCAGTACATCCACATTTTGCCGAGCGTATCTTCGTCCCATGATGTAGTAGGGGGGTCTATCGCCATATCGGACACAATTCCAGATTCCGGGCTGATACTGAGCATTACGTATGACACTTTTACTAGGCCCGGGGATCAAACCCGAGACCTCAGCGTCAGCCTCAGGCGTAACGCGTAAGTACGCATTACAACTGCGCCACCGAGGCAGTCAACATTTAATGATTAGACAAATAATTTATATAGTAACTAACGCAACTGGAATTTGTGACTAGATCTCAATTTTTATAATAAAATTATGATAAAGACAAAGAAGCAAGAATCGAGGCATGAAAATCTGTTGTCTCTGCTTAACCCTATGAGAAACAGGTGTGCATCTATGTTTCTATGTATGGCAAGGAGTTTCATTTTAGATGTCTTTATATGGGTGTTGATGATTTCCTAAGGTTAATGGTTGGCCGAACAAGCAACCTAGCTAGGCAATCGCTCAGTATCTTTTATTACTTTGTGCATTAATAAAATCCTACACAAAACAGTAATTACTCAATTACAAAAAGTAATACCTTCCAACATACAGCAAAATAGAAAATAAAAAGAATCTCATTACAAATTAAAAAACATCCATCAACAGTCTCTTAGCCGCGGTTCCGCAACCTCGCTCACATTTATTTCTAGCTTTTCAACATATAAAAATATCGTTAGCAGACTATTCGGCGTGGTTTCATTTCGCATTAAATTACTGCCATTTTTAAAACGTTCAACACGAATCGAAATGAAAAGACAGCTCATTACTAAGATTTTTAAAGAATTCTATTTTTCCGAGTGGCTGACAGTTTTGTCTACAGCATGAATGGGCTGACTCACCGGGCAGTTATCACTATCTCACAGAAAATCGACGTAAAATAGCAGTTTGCTTCTGCGTTTCGTACAGTGAATACAGGGAACGCCCAATCCCTTAATCACCCCCTTTCCTTTAAGGTCGGCATCGTGGCCTTGATTATTTTGGTATTGTGGGCGTACACGGCCGGTGGATATCACTTTCCATCAAGTGACACACTTGCTCGGTTACCAACCTATGCTATCCTTCCACCTGCCCTTATCCCAGTCACAGTGGGGTCGGCGCAACATGCTTTTTAACACACGTTACAGAACGATTTGGCTTGTAGTTTTTACGACCGGCCGCCTGCCTGACGTCATCCCCTTTGGGAAGAGTTTGCCGACCTATACTATAAAAAAGTATTCTCCACAAAGTGACATTATATTGTGTACCTGGAAGGTACCTGAAATATATTTGTACCTGACTGGATAGTGACAGGGAAAAATCCGACATAATGGCTCGTTCCTTCGAGTTCCGGGAAAGCCAGTGCATATTCAGTAGGTAACTATAATTTATGTCTCTCGTCGGCCGACATTGTATATGGACTGCACTGTAGTTACCACCAGATACAGTATAACCGTTTAGCCGTGCTAGGATAAAAATATATATTATGAATGTACATTTTTAACTGAGTATTAGATGTTCTTTTACTTTGTTTGCTACTTCGCTTATTCGGTTTCTCTGGGAAGGCAATTCTTCCGGTACATCTGACTGTTAAAGCGGGTTCACACGATGCTATTTTAGTTGATCAACTGACTCGAATCCACAGACGTGTCATGATTTTTAACCGACTTTAAAAAAGGAAGAGATTCTCAATTCGGCGTTTTTTTATTTTTTATTGATGATCAATTCAAATTGTGATTGTAAATTTATTACAACTACAAGACAACCCTTTTATTCCTTATGACCGCGCATATATCATAGTGAAAATGTTCACAAAACGGTGGTAAATTCAGAAATATATTATGGCTAACTACGGGCATAGTAATTTTAACATTTAAATTTGTGAACTAATTTTCTAAGTCTCCCCAGACAGGTTGACGTCAGGCAGGCGGCTGGTCATAAAAACTACAAGCAAGTCTTTCTGTAACATGTGTTTCCAAGCATGTTGCGCCGACCCCACTGCAAGTGGGATATGTAAAGGTAGACGAAAACTTAAAAAATGTTACACCTACGGAACCCTAGGACTTTAATCCCACTAGGGTCAATAGAGTAGCTATTGATACAAAAGCTTCCATTTGTTCTGACTATTGTGTCTTAAGCGCTCGCTTACGTATTCAATGCCGTAAAAGCTGCGATCAGTGCGAGAATACACCTAACGTTGAACAAAAAGAATAGAAAGAGATTCGAGTGTGACTGAAAATTAAAGGGAAACCTATTACCATGAGTATTTTTCAACTAGTATTAAAGCATTAGAAAATATTTTTTCATCCAAGCCAGTTAAAGTAATTCCCAATAGGATCCCCAATTGAATTCTTAATCGACTAAAATCAACAAAATTGTTCCTCCTTGTGAGTGAATCTATTTCAATTTACTGAGTAAATAATTACTACGTTTTACTTTGATCGATCGACATATCGGACTACAACTACAAAAATGTATACATATATATACATATACATATGCACTCACACCTGTAATCCCCGAAGGGGTAGGCAGAGGTGTAACGAGTACACCCACTTTTCGCCGAACGTAACTCCGTCCCTTGATGTGATAGGGGGCGAGCCTATCGCTATACCGGGCACAAATTCCAGACTCCGGGCTGATACTGAGCATTTCGTAATAGAAAAACCCAATATCAATGTATACTGAAAAATGTATACTTAGCAAATATTTAAACCCTGAGTAAGTAAATTATTATATGGTGCATAATAGGCCTATTAACTTAAGTATACATTAAGTAAGGGACACATTACCATTTTAATGGCAAGTAAAACATAAAACTAAACTTAATGGACTTCAGACAATTTAACACTTCTGTAAAATAAGGAGACGAAATTCTGCAAAATTATAGTTTAATATGGATGAAGATCAGAAAGTCATGAATTTCAAATTGATTCAAAACACACATAAGTTTTTTATGACATAGGTCAGCAAAAAAGCAAGTGGGTCACCTGATTGATGGTAAATGATCTCCACCTCCCATGTACGCCCAAAAGAATTATGGGCCCGTTGCCAACCTTAAAGGAAAGGGATAATTAAGGGATTGGGAAAGGGAGGGGGATATGGGCCTTCGAAGTTTAATACTTGGATGAAGGTCCCTGATACATATTAGTATTTTACCCAATTACACATGGCGAAATGCCATAACAGCTTCTGTTTTTTATACATAAATACCTAATATAAAAACAATTATTTTAAGCAAGAAATACTTACATCAATCATGGCATAAGAGTTCGACATCATAGCGATGAGGAGATTCAGTAATACGATGACGTTTATCACTGAATATGACCCGAACATGAGCAAGCCCCAAAACCGGGTGTAACTCTTGATGCCGGCCAGTTCGAAGTTTTCAAGACCAACCATACCGAAGGAGGCCCAGAACAGAGACTGCGATGCTTCAAACACGCTGGTGAGAGATAGCAGAGAACACGTTAGTAGATTAATTATTATGTGTTTGAAGGGAACTTACCTTCATAATAATAAATACACCCAATAGTCCCATAGTCCTGACCCTACACAAAGATTATGAACTGTATTATGGATATCTACGAGGGAGTTACAATCCCACAACACACAGATTCGAATCAAATATTTGTGAATCACACAAACATTGGTCTCGGTGCGGGCTAGAACCAGCGGCCACACAAATTCACAAATGGCTACTCGATGACTGCGCAACGGAGGGTGTTATGTGGTGTTCATATTCAAGGAGCGTCTTCAATATCAATATGTTAATCGAGTCAAGACATTCATTTCTATGTAAACATATTCATTAATTCGAAACATAAATAATATTAATAAGTTTAATAGAGTATCATTTTTGATCTAGCCAGATAACACAACAATGAGATTATTACACCATGCATAGAAAATTCAACATTACATAAAATCGGTACAAAAGCTATCAACAAACCTTTCATTGTTTTCATAAATTAGAGTAAATTCACGTGGAATTAAATAGAAATAATATTTCGGCTCGAAAAGTTTTTAACAATCTAACTTCATCATTACGACTTTTTGATTCATAATGAGGCACATAATAATAATGTTTCATTGCTTAGGTCAGTTTAAATGTAATATATTTATAAAACATAAGTGAATAAATGGTTAAATTAAAATATTTAATGTTAGCCAACTTTACATTTAATCACATATAATATCCAATAGCAAAAGTTCTATGCAAAACAAGTATAAACAATAGGAAATAGCAAACTACAATTTAACAAATTACACGATCTTGCAAAACAGCATCATATGTTGTAGCAAAAAAAAACAGTGCAAAAATTTAATATGCATGATAGTCCATAGTAGACCTCAACGTCATGCAATCTACTTCATCAATTTTCAAAGTGTTCATTTTGACATTAATATCCTCTTCTAGCTGGATCTGGGTTTGAAGTAAATAGCGAAGAGAAGCATTGGCTTCGTGTAGCATTTGCTGGAGCTGCTCCGTGCTATGACGTAGCATCTCACACTCATAATACAGCGCCTGTCCTGGCGGGTCACGTACTAACTCTGCTCCGGTCCTCTGAGCTCGTCGTCCCAACCTTGTATGAGCTAATGCGGTATGACCTTCTTTATCAGACAATGCTTTTTGTAACTGCAGTATATTTTGCTGCATATCAACAATTTTCTGCGTGGTATCTCTGTGCATATCCTCTAGTTTCGCTTTAGTGAGTTTGGTGTCTTCAATTCTCTCATTAAAGGCGTGATTACATTTATTGTACGCGCCCCAAAGATCATCGATGACTTGTTTCAGTATCGTATCGACAAACATACGAATCGGTCTTGCGCTAGTCACTTCTCTGGCAGCCAGTTGAATATTCTTAGCTGAATAAGCATTGTGTTCATCTGCTGATATATTTGCGGGGTCTAAGTTTGCGTAACCTTCATAAATAGAAAGACATAGGTCAGTAGGTTTGAGAGAAAGCGAATCTTTATCCAAGTCGATAGCGGCTTGCTTGTATTGCAGGTCGCGATCAAGTAAATAACGCGTTGAGCGCAATCGTCTCATCTGTTCATTTAGTTGCTCCAACACACGTTTCAAAAGACTTTGCCCTCCCAATATTGTCGTAATCTCTTGTTGCAAAGCTTTTTCTACCTCGTCAACAACTAGATCGATGCCAATACGTCCATCTCTCAGCATGAGACATTTGCGACAGATATTCAGCGCATTGTTTTGTAAAGCAGCTAGGCAGTCCTGAAGTCTCGTCTTGTATAACCCGAGGGCTTCTAATTCGATACAAATATCTTTGCGCTGAATCTTTAACTCGTTTTTGTTGAACTCGACGTCCCCAATGCGTTCTTCGAGGCGTCTATCGGTGGTGGCTTTCATAATCTCAGCTCGTTCGGCAGTTTCTTCCCGGATTCTCTCGCTTTCTCCTAGGACTCTGTCCGCCAACTGCTGTTGGTCTTCCGTATTCCTGCATCGCTGATCGTTGCTCATTTTCCATTCTGAGATAGTGAACTTGGCAGTTCTCGGAGGCATGCAAACTAAGGCCTGCTCAGACAATCTTGTTGTGGCCACAGGTGCTCCTATTACGTGGCGAACGCCGAATTGAGCCTCGCCCATTTTTATAGTGATTTATAAATAAAAAATAATCTAAAACTTGTTGGCAGTACAACCGATGATTGAACGGTCGGTGATTGACAAAACTGTTATCAGGTTTCCTTGGCAACGCAGTATTAAAGTCTGAGCAAACGTATATAGGTCGTAAGGTTTCTGTTCAAACTCTTTAGATTAATTTAATAATATTTCGCAATATTTTTAGAGCTTCTTGAAATAAAGTGAACCAGACTAATATACATATATGATAATAATATGTATAAAGAATCTCGTATTCTTACTGAAAATATTTTTCAATGTGAAAAATATATACTAGGTGTAAAGTATGTAAGTGATATAATATTAGGGTCGGTCTAATGTTCGAGTAATATTTAAGCACTAATTATCGCATAAGATATTTTTAATAATACTTAAATAATAATAATATGCGGCCAAAGACCGGAATGGTTGGCGCTCACTTAAGGAGGCTTACGTCCAACAGTGGACGGCAAAGGGCCGAGACGATATAATATGTCAGTGTTTCTTTAGTATTTAAACGTGTCATATTTTATTTGTTAAGTAGCATTTACTTAGAGGTGATAAAACTGGCTCTAGGTCATTAGGTGGTAGGTCCCATGTATGCGTGCTTGTATTGTTTGGGTGGCTACCGCCGCATTGTATATTTCTGCTACCACGCCAGCAGTGTGTAAGCACTGTTGCGTACCAGCTTGAAAGAAATTAAAGCCAGTGAAATTACTGGGCATTATGAGACTTAATTATGTCTCGGGGTGACGATCGCAGTTCATTGCCATGCAGTGCTTTATAAATTCGAACAATTAATAATTCAATAAAAAAAAATACATTCGAAATTCTGATTGGTGTTGCTTCTGTTAATGGGCAGGCGTGACGCTTACCATCAAGCGAGCGATCTGTTCGTCCCGTCATAATTGCTAATAAAAATAAATTTATTAAATCATTACATCTTATACACATCCGATAGAAAATTATCATTGCGTGTATATTGTGAAAACATCCATTTAGTACTTAAAGTTTAGACATAAAGTTAACAATTTATACCAACTAGCTTACATTAGCTTAGCTCGTTCTACGTATACAAAAATATGACAATACTACCATAGCTTGTAAACAAACCGACTAAGACTATTAGTCGGTTTTAGCATTTTGTTATGCTCCGTTAAAAGATAATGTAAGGAATATCGTACTCTACGGGGCACGCCTTAGAGCTCACTTTCCGAAACTCCTCCATTTCATACAGGAATCGCCAGCATTATCCCAGTCAGGTAGACCACCAGGCAATACGTAGCATTTCTTTTTCTCCAGATCCGCAAAATACCAGAGCAGTTGATTTAGACCTACACCCAACGTTACATAAGACGATAAATAAATAAATACACCCAACAGTCACACATAGTCCTGACCCCACACTAGGTTAACCTGTATCGTGGGTATCAAGAACTACGAGGGACTTGCGGTCCCACAACACCCAGACCCGAAACAATTATATGTGGATAACACCAACATTTTTCTCGGTGTGGGAATCGAACCCACGGCCTCACGCTTCGCAGTCGGCTACTCGCCCACTGCGCCACGGAGGCTGTCCAAACCACAATAAATAAATAATAAAATAGTTTATTTCTCACCACTTAGTCTATTACAATGTATCTTAATCTAAACAGTGCTATAGTATTTAGTTTTAACAATGCGCATATGCTTGTGGTGGTTGTGGATATTCCATTGCATGTTGACTCTATCCCCTGAACTAGGTCTCAAGGGGCAGTACTCAATAAAAAATTTGTATCCTAATACATATATCCATAACAATGTGTCACTGCTGCTATTTTTATTACTGTTTAGGCTTTAGGTAAGTCATATTGAAGGTGTGTGTGTGTGTGTGTGTGTGTGTGTATATGTGTGTGTGTGTGTGTGCGTGGATGTGTGTATGTGTGTGCGCGTACTCGAGCTATAATTTGTGAAGTTATAAGTGTTTGGGTATATGTTTGTAGTTATGGTTTTATTTATTTAATGGAGTTAGTAGATTTTCAGTATCCTCATAGTCTACCATAAAGTGGTACTTGAAATTTACTATACCTAAGTATATCACAGAATGATAACATGTGCGATTTTGATTTAATAGCTAAACAGACAGATAACACGATAATTGGTAGAGCCACACTGTAGGCAGTTTCGTCTACAGTATGAATGGGCCGGCTCAACCGGGTTTGTACCACTGTATCATAGAAACCCAACGTAAAAAATCGTCTTGCTGCTAAGTTTCGAACGGTGACTGAGACATCCGGAGGCCCCTTCCGCTTTCCATATCCTTATTTATCCCTTTCCTTTAAGGTCTGCAGCACGTCCAAGGTTTGTGATATTGTGGGTGTTCATGAGCGGTGGAGATCATTTACCATCAGGTGACCCACTTGCTCGTTTTTCGGACCTATTCTATAAGAAAAACTTCTTTTAAAACCTTTATGGTTTTAATTTTATGCTTTGATAATTAAACCTTCGAGAAAAACGATAATCTAGAGTGGTGACAACCTAATAACCCAACCGTGCAAAAACTCCGAAGTCAATTACAAAAACATTTATAACTTTTAAACGCTAGATTATACCAACTTTCCAACAGAAAACAGGCGTTCATTTAGGCGCTATTATTCCACAGGTAAATAGACACACATATCTACACACAAACGGACAAAGATGTCTAACTTATAACCCACTCCTCTTTTTTGTCGAAGGTGAAAACAGACTTAATTTTCTCAAATACCTATCATGGCAAACTGTTTTTACCCGATTTCAATCAGCAAAAGACCAGCAGAATACCCTAATAAAATTCAACAAGATTTTCATAATACAGGTACCAATGACAATTCGCTAAGAGTAGAAACTTACTTTAGGAAGAAACTTACCGCACGCGAAGGCAAAGAGTACCAAGCTGTAAATGAAGAAGAACTTGACGATATCGATGACCATGCGGCCGAGTGAGATCTGCAGCGGTCCCAAGTGCGGATTGATCGAGAATAAGTGTACCAGCTTTAAGGCACTGCAGACAATACACAATCATAAGTGAATTTTACTTGGATATACGTTATGTTACGACGAAATCCTGCTTCATAATAGTATCAGCCTTGTATTATATACTGACCTGGGAGAGTAAGTAAGAACGCAGTATGTAAAAAGCCCAAAGCCAACCTCACCAATATGTGGTCCACTCCGCTGATTAACGGACGAGGCAATGGTGAAAATTGGTGCCCGTTGCGGGTTGTGGGGGTCAGACGACGGGACACTCCATATAATAGCAAATCCACCGTCAAATCATGATGGGCATCAAGCCAGAATAACGCCAGGCAGAAAGAAGTATTTTATACCGACCTACTGCTGGGCATGGGCCTCCTCTACTAATGAGACGGGTTAGGCCTTAGTCCACCACGCTGGCCTAATGTAGGTCGGTAGATTTCACATACCCTCGATATTCTTATGGAGAATTCTCAGGTATGCAGGTTTCTCACCATGTTTGTCCTACACCATTGAAGTGAACGATAATTAATACATGTAACTGCGATGTAGTATATGCCCTAGAACTTGGAATCAAACCCCAGCTCTGTCTTGACAGTCAGTTCTTCTCCCCGCTAGGCTATCGCAGTTACCACTAGTTAACTTACCTAAATATATTAGCCGCGGCAAACAATCCCTCAGCGATCAACTGAGGATCGAAAGCGTCCCATTGTTCCCTGGGAATGAACTTAGTTTGCTGATCCCGTCTGATCTCCGTAGTCTGCTGGAAATAAGCGGCGAAGCGCAACACCGCCACCGCCACGTACAAAGAGTTTCTAGTAAAGTCTATGAAGTTCCACATATTTCGGAGGTACGAACGAATGCCTTCTATGTAAATTTCTTGAGTTTCCTCCCAGATAAATCCTGTTTAAGAAAGGGAGTTATTAAATTGCCTTTCTTTTAAAAGATAACGGTTGATGCATCGAGGATTAGGATTATTACAATCGATTCATTAATATAATATCAGTGTATGGTGTCAATTAATGTAATGTACTTCAACTTGCAAATGCTTTGATAACTTACCTAACACATATATTACGACAACTAACTCCAAGTAAGTCGGACCGTTTCCTCTCTGCTTGAGTAATTCTTTCTCTAGCTCCTTTACCATCCAATCAGGGCCGAACAATTGTATAGCTTGAACCTCCGCTCTTTGTGACACCAAAATTAAAATCACTATAAACAAAAGATAATGGTTAGATTTTCTTTAACACCTTATAACCTCAAGTTGAAACTATAATGATTTTAATCCATTTTCAACCAACGAATCCAGAGGAGGTTCTCAATTCGACGCGTTTTTTTTGTATGTATAACGCGGAACTCCGCCAAATGTTGACCGATTTGGATGATTCTTTCTTCATCCGAAGAATATACGTAGTTCGTAGTTGATCTCAATTACATTTCATCATAGTATTTTTAACAATTAAAAAAAAAACCGTTATTACTTCATGAAGTGGTATCACAAGGCAAGGATCATCCTTCTGTCATAAATTACGTACTTAGAGAAAATTTCATAGGAAGATTAAACCGTAAACCTATTAGGATATCCAAATAATATGAGGCGCCTAATACTCACACAAGAAAAACAAATAACTCGAAGCGTGTATCAAGAACTTCATGAATGGTTTCCTCATCAGTTTTCCAGTGGCGCAGTTAGGGGCTATCATGTATAAACTGCAGTAGAACGGGAAGAGCAGCGCGACCCGGCAAATAATCATTATCTTCTCCATGGTGGTCTTACGACGGAATCCAGGGACACCTTCGTACCAGATCGCCGCTAGCAGTTGTTGGATATTGGGATGAGCTACGAACTGAATTGAAAACAAAATTTTATTTTATCTTCTAATTTGAATTGTGAATTGCAATTACAGATGCGAAGCTATAAATAATCAAAGAATTCCTTTTTTTTACAAAGCTGAATAAGTTTACGTTTATGTGATGAAACATTTTGAAGATAAATTTCCTTTCTTTCTGCCTGGCGTTATCCCGGTTTAATACCAGGGTCCGCCTTCTAGTACCATATATACCAGATTTGACGGTATTTGGTAGTACCTATGTGGGGCAACCCGCAGTCTGTCCCCAAAACCCGCAACTTGAACCAGGTTTCACCATTACCTCATCCGTTTCGCAGAGTGTACCACGTGCATATAAGATTAGCTTTAGGCCTAAGATGTTGATGACCCGCTTACACTCCAATTAGAAGATAAATACATACTTACGTGCTCACGCTTGTAAACCCCGAAGGATTAGGCAGAGATGTAACCAGTACACTCACATTTCGCCGAGCTTTTTTCCGTCATGATGTGATAAGGGGCGAGCCTATCGCCATACCGGGCACAACTCCGGGCTGATATTGAGCATTTCGTATTAGAAAAACCCAATATCACTTTTACCCGACTCGAGGATTGAGCTCGAGGCCTCAGCACCAGCATTCGTACTGCGTACACATTACAACTGCGCCACCGAGGCAGTAGAAGATAAATTGAATGTGTAAATTAATTAATGAACAAAGTATTGGCATATTTAAATCGATATGGACACTATTCTTTTACTGTTACATTATTAGCGAGTTGTAAAGGAGTTGTATCACGAATACGCAGGTAAAATATATAAAACTGTAGGTATAAAGTATGAAAAATAATACAAAAACGAAGATTATATACCGAAGAATATCGATTATTGAATCATCGATATTTACTTCCGTCATAAAAACTAATTAACACGCAGTTCAAAATATAATTCACATTTACTAAAGGAAACAAGCATTTGTTACCCCTCGTTTTTCTTATTATTTCCTTGAAATTCCGTTTTTAATTAATTGTTTTAATCAGGTATAAGCCGACTCTACATTTAAAAATAAGTTGAGATTTTCAGTTTTTTTAATTATTTTTATTTAATGTAGCATAAAAAGACTGAGATTTTTTTTATGTTTTCTCTACAAAAAATACTAGAGCATTTTGGCGGGAATATGAGATAGTTAATCACTAAATTTTTATTAGCGTATGTATGTATAGATCCTTAGCAAAAAAATAATTTGTCAGAAGTGGGATTCGAACCCACGCCCACAGAAGTGGACTGCGACCTGAACGCAGCGCCTTAGACCGCTCGGCCATCCTGACTATGCAATATTATTTCAAATATACTGGGGCGGACGAGCGCTCAAACACGTTTCTATTTAAGATGTGGTCTCTCGTTTGCGAGATACTATCTGGATTAGTACCACCGCTTTGTCTATTTCTACCGCCAAGCAGCACTGTGTAAGCACTGTTGTGTTTTGATTTGAATGTGATTTCAAAGTTAGTTTATTTATATGAAAATATGTGGCAGAGGTTTCGATGAATAATATGATACGAATTGAGTCAAAACCGGGATGAAATTTTCCAGCTTCCAAATCCAGTAGTCTAATGGTACCAACCTTCTTTTGTTTAAAATCGATAGCTAACTCCAGTCTGGCCAGTTTCATATGTTCTCCATCGACGAAGGCCGGCTCATCAGGATCATGGTTTAGAATGATAGCCAGCTCTTGTGAACTGCGCGACTGATCCAAGAGATCCACGGCGAAGAGTTGCGCTTGACGACGAAGCTCGAGGTACTCTGCTTTACTTTCCTGTGTTTTTTTTTTAAATAATTAGTTTAATTTTCTCAAGTTTTTATGTGACTTATGAGACATAATACGACTGACCTGTTCAGCAAAGGCCAAGTTCCTGAGTTCCCACGAGAGCTGGAAAGCGGTCAGTATCGGGTCGGTGGATGACAATGCGATCAGGGACGGTGAAGCTAAAGCCCTATACGCGTTCAATCTGGCCAGGGAATGACGGAGGGAGTCTTCCGTAGACTCTCGAATACACTCCTCGCAGGGACACCTTGATGGAATAGAAGTTAATGTAAATGTTTAAACTATTATTTTTTAAGACCAATCAAAAACATATTTTTATTGTTTTTTCTTTCTATCTAGATAGAAAGAAAGAACATCCTGACATCTGGCATCCTCACGGCTTGGTGTCAGGGTCCGCCTTATTTAGATTATCCTTATTTAGATGCTACCACTTCGCCTGGTCTTGAGCCTTCTCTGTGGTTAGACCTTTACGTCTCCTAATATTTTCCTCTAATAATTCCAATTCGTTTTGAACCGTCCGCAAGACAATACCCTTAGGGCGATCTGGCACAGACATTTTGTCTCTAATGTCTGTTTCTGCGGTCGGCCGCGACTACCTTAGTTTTATTTCCTTGCAGACTAAGGTTGTCACATTATATAATGTTAAACATATTGTAATTGTAAATTAAAATAAATTGAATGTGCTTTTAATTTAAGCGCATTGAATTTCACAATATATATAAAAGTAGATCCGGCATTATGATGTTGCTTTTATTTTAAAATCTCCTTTAATGCTAATTTAAAAATTTACTTCAATACTTGCAAAGTCGATATAGTAAACTTATCAAACTTTCCCTAGACAAATAGGTATAGCACAAAACTAAACAGTGTCTAGTGCAAGTTTTTAACTACATTTGTCGTGTCTGCAGTAGTTAACGCGCGAAAAAGACTTAAGCGTCTCTAGCAGATAACAGAAGCTATAAACTTTCATACATATTTCTTAAAAAAAAAAACACAAAGATGCCACTGACGTGATTTTTTACTTAAACATTACCAAGAAACAGCATATAACCTGCTCTTAGTGGCACTCCGAAACATGAAATTTAGCTAATAGACGTGTTTAATAACGTTGGAGATATACTCGAGAAAGGCCAGGTCAGGAGTACCCTAAACCGACGTGCATGTATGAAAAATTTAATGAGTGAATGAGGCCAAAGAGGTATGCAAGGATTGTAGTAAGTGGTACAAAAATGTACTCCGTTTTCGAAGCTTTGACAAATAGAATATTCGCATAACAATAAATAAAAACTACTTATGCCCGAAAACTTAAACGCTACTCAACGACCGCCTGTCTAACGGCTACTTATTTTTATAAAATTCTGACAGATAGGAGGCATTTAACATGTTTACACGATCTTAAATGCCTGAGTTGCGTTTCAGTATTCAGGCATTAATTAACCTAACTAGAGTCGGTCTATCAATCATTGACCAATAAACTGTAATAGCATCGACTCAAAATTGATTAATTATATTTTTAGCTTTTGGATTCGTCAGTTTCATTTTTTAGATAAACTTGTATTTAGTGAAAGAATCGTCAAAATCGGTGCCGGTCAAAGTTTCAGTTTTTTATCGCCCATTTAGCGGTGATTTTATTCTTCAAATTTAATTAGTAGCAATTTTGAGCTACACCCTATCGAATAAAGAAAATTCATCAAAATAGGATTACTGTGTAAAAACATATGCGTGGTTATAAATACAATAAAAATAAACATAGGAACGCGTCGAATGCCAAACATCCTCCAGTTTGTCGTCAGTTAAAAACGTGGGAATTATTGCTTATAATCGGGACCTAACCTATTTTAGCTTGTTACCTAACATCATGAGGGTTTGGCAGTGTTGCTCCTCGGTCCAATAGGATCTTGATAATCTCATAGTTGTTCTTGTGGGCTGCCAGCATCAGTGGCGTGATATCTGGAGTGAACATCGCCGTGTTTGGATCCACTTTCTGCCAGCTCTGCGTGCGCAAAAACGATACGACAAAATGGTCGATAATTTTCTTGTATCAAAAAATAATAATAAAATGGAAACTCATATCTTTATGACAAAAATAATATTGCCGTCTGTTCAAAATTTTATGTCATAATAAAATTAGCGTGATTTTCAGAACACAGTGCTTGATAAATATTTCACTTATTTATTATTTTATTTGCTTGAATGTCGAAACGATGTAAGCATTGTTGTGTTTCGGTTTGAAGGACATTGAGTCCAGTGAAATTACTGGGCATTATGATATTTAACATCTTATGTCTCTGGGTGACGAGCGCATTCCAATGCCATGCAGTGCGCTGTAGTTCAAAGTTCTGTGTGGTGTTGTTTCTGTTTATGGACAGGCGTTGTGCTACCATTAGGCGAACGACCTGCTCGACTCGTCATTCAAGTTAATAACAAAAAGAACGCAATCGTTTAAAACATACGTATGTTTATTACAGTTTTTTGTCTATTTAAGGTTTCTGTTTATTTATGGATGTGTTATTAAATTAGTATTGTAAGCCAGTCAGTCATCGGCTTAATGGCGATTATAATAGAAAATAAACACACCAACTACAATTGTTATACTGAGTTACAAAATCTACTTACGTACGGCTCGCCCTCTTTATGAATTAGCTCTTCATGCTCCAATAATAGTTCCACAGCCTCAACAAACTCAGCATTGATAGCCTGCAGTAGCGCGTCCTTGGTGTCAACACCCATAATGACCAATAGTTCCACCATCTCCAGGTTCTCTCCATCAATGGCCAGAGTCAGGGCACCACGACCCAGTGAGTCCACGCAGTTGACTTCTACGTGTTTCTTTCTATGGGCTTTTTGGAGAATCCTGCAGAGCATAGATTATTAAAAAGGTGTAGAAAGGCATAAATGTAATACTAAAGAAAAACATTTATAGCGAGTAGCAGACAGAAGTCGTGGATTCAAACGTAAACACAGGGGCACACACCTCTGACTTTTCGAACGTATCATGTGTATCATTCATAATTATCGCTCGCTGTTATATAAATCCAATGTTTCACAATGTTTTTGAAAAACCTAAATACCTAAGAATTCTGCATAATACTTTCACAGATACCTATGTCCACTTATTCCACCAACGCTAATGCGTTGTTACAGGTCAGCGTTGGAAGCAGAATGCCGTGCCCTGCAATAGGGTAGTGTATAATGATATTAATATACCTAGTGCTTATAATAATATGTTTATTAATATATTTTAATTGATATTTATTGTGTGATTGTCTACACACTCGGTACAAAGCAGAGTTAAACGGCGAATCTGTGAATTCTGATTTAAGTAAACACAAATTCATGTTACAAACTTAACTGTGGCCCGACATTTAAAAGCTAACATAATCTTTTGACCTCTTTGTTTGTCTGTGGGCGTGTGTGTTTGTGTGTTTGTCTGTTACTTTGCAAGTTCTAGACGAATGGACCAGTTTAAATGTAGTTTTTTTTATAGTAAAGCTGGTTTTAAAGATATTATTTTTAGCCATGTTTGAATAAAATCTGTTCAGACGCTTAATGTTACAGATGTTTGTCCAATTGACGTCGGGGGTTTTATTAGCATAAAAAATAACACAGAGGAAAGAAGTATGAGGTGACGTAATTTAAAAATACAATTAATATTGGCGAACGGTTCGTTTCAAGCAAGAACGCTTGTAATTCTTAGGGGCTTTAATTTTAATGTATCGTTGTTTGTATTGGCATCTTATGTAATTGAAATTGTTTAGCATCCTTGGAAATAAACAACCAATATTGTTGTTTTTGGGTTCAAAATAGACTGACACCTTAGTCATAACATTATAACAAGATACCTATTTATGTTACAAAACGGTGGCTTTGGGACTCGAAAACGATTTTTAATAACTGGATTTCAAGAGGGATATACAAATAGTATTATTGGATATTTAAAATCAAATTAATTATTATTCTTTGCGAATATGGGTCCATTTTATAATAATGTTAAGAATTGACACGTCCTTTGATCTTATTCCACAAACAGACAAACATAAATATGAGAATACTTTCTTCCACCTGCCTTTATGCCACTCGCAGTGGGGTTGGCGCAACATGTTTTTAATATACGTTACAGAAAGATTTGTAGTTTTAAAACCGTCGACGTCAACCCCTCTGGGGAGAAAACACCCAGACCAGAAACAAATATTTGTGAATCACACAAACATTTGTCTTGGTGCGGGAATTGAAACCGCAGTCTATCGCTTCACAGCCGGCTACTCGCCCATTGCGCCACGGAGGCTGTCCGAACCGTCGTCGTGATGTGTATCTCTTACCTTCTCACATTTCCCATATCCCCTCTCTCTACTGCGAGGAGGTACTTCTTCTCCTCGAGGGTCAGGGGCTTCGGCAGCTCCGGCAGCTTCATCGGTTTCCTCACACATTCTAACTCCGGGTCACCCTACACATAAATAGTTTTGTAAACTTCTCTACACCAAAAATAATTACTTATAATAAAGACATTCAACAGTCACACACATAGTCCTGGCCCCACTCTAGGTCTAAAAGGAATAAGGAATTCCTAAATATTATACTTTTTAAATTCCCTAGAGATAGGATACATAGAGAGGCAATTGGAAACATCTTCGGTCGGTCGTATTTCACTACCGTAATGTGGTATCAATTTGTGACTGAATTTGATGATGTTTTTACAGATATACTTACGACCTCGAGGTCTTTTTTCTCGGCCATGATGGTGGTTTACCCCGCTCCTCTGCAGCAGCGTCCTCCCCCTCAGGCGAACTGTTTTATAAATACTGCAAATAAAACATAATTATTTCACACAATTCGTAATCATTCTAATATAGGAACTGTAACTTAACAATGGTTTTGATTGATAAGTGCTTGACGCTGGTTTTCATCTGGACCATCGAAATTAGATGACAAGAAACGTAACTCAAGCAACATATAACCCCAACAAAACTCTGTGCAAGGGGGCGGGGCTATAAAAGTCTGTGCAGCTCGATCATTCATCAATTTTTGCTGTGCCAAGATAATAAAAAATAGTAGTCATGACATCCGAACATCGATTGCATCTCTATGCTTGCTTTTCGAAGCCGTACAAATGGCCGCCTGTCTCCAATAATCCGTTTTGACACGCCGATTACGACCGTCACCCAGTTGGAAACAACCTTACACTACACATAATTAAATAATATCGGAAGAAGGGATGTTTCCATGTAACTGGGTCATTGTTGTGTAATACCTATATTATTGAAATGCACCTTTGCGTAGCAACACTTAACCTGCATAATGCGTTTTCAATAGATGCTGGTTAACTTATCTAAAAACTATAATGAAATAAACTTATAACACAAGATAGCGGCCCAATATGGGGGGCTCCCCACCCCGATAATTCAGTATTATACTCAGCGTTAAGACTATCAAATAAAAAAAAATACAGGCTGCAGGTTGACCCTAATTTTAAGTCTCTATTTTTCGTATTTATGGGTTACTTGTTAGATGACAACTTTTAGATAAGCAGTTGTGTATTTGGTAAACCTAGAGAACAACACCCAAGAAATAAATTGATTCGATATCAAACTGATGCAGGGCTGACTCTAGCATAATGTCTTGTGGAGCAGTCGCTCTATGCGCCGCGCCGCGCCATACCCGGGATAGTGACGCTGACTGTGGGTTGCAGGCGCCTCCGCGTGTCCATTCTCTCAGTTTAATTATCACATATACCAAACCATAGACAAGGAGCGCCAGATTTCAAATCTCGAAATTAATCTTCATCCCAAAATTGAGATTCCGGCTCTATACCCCATAATGGTAAAACAGAACCTTTGGTGTCTGGGCAGCGCGCCTACAGATTGTAATAGTCTGTAGGTTTTTTCATAATTTGGACAACTTTTTGGCGGGAAAAAGTCAATACTCGAGAGGCAGTAGAAAATGCTTTTGAAAAGTTTGTTACCTCCCGTCCAGTTGATTTCTTCAAGAAGGGCATCAATAAATTGTCACTGAGCTGGGAAAGAAGCATCGACTGCATATTTAGTTACTTTGGTTAATAGAAATATAAAAGGTAAAAAAAAATTACCGACTTCAACTTTTTTCGTACAAAACGGTGATTTCAGGTTCAGGGAAGAACTAAGACCTATTGATCTATATGATAGCAAAAGTTAAGTAGAGAGGTTTATATGATGACAATAATATATACCGAACCGTGAGCATTTCCTACTATTTAGTAGTCATTTTTTTTTTATTATCTTGCATGACGAGACGAGCAGGTCGCTCGCCTGTTTTTTTTTTTGTTATACTGGCACGGCAAAGTGACTACGCTACACCTGATGTTAAGTGCAGCGCAATCCAAGAATACTGTCGACCAACGACAGACGATGTGTCTATCGTAGGTCGGCAAAATTATGCCGGCCTGATATGATAAGCGCCACGCCTGCCCATAAACAGAAACTACACAGAACCTTGAATTACAAAGCACTGCATGGCAATGGACTGCGCTTGTCACCCCGAGAAATAATATGTTACGCCTGAATACTGAAACGCTATTCAAGCGATTTTAAACATTGTGAGGCCCTCTTAGCTGTTATAATTATATAAAAATCAGTAGCCGTCAGCTGTCAGACAGTTGAGTAGTGTTCCAGTATTCGGACGTAAGTCTCATAATACCCAGTAATATAACTGGCTTCAGTATATCTTGTATTAATGAAAGTATTCATATCATCCCTAGATGTTTTTTTAAAATCCTATCACGTCAATGTGCTTACACTATAACTGATGATAAGAACGAAGCAGTCCAAATATAACGTCTACCGTCGAGACATTGCATCCCTCGACGGTCGGCAGAATAACAGAGCTGAAGTTAAATTTTTATAGCATACGCCGTCAATAGAACAAGTGGGTCACCTGATGGTAAGTGATCTCCGCCGCCCATGTACGCCCACAACACCAGAAGAATAATGGGCGCATTATAAACCCGTTATTGCGTTGAGAAATGATTAAGGGATGGGAAGGGGAGGGAGATTCGGGCCTCCGGATATCTTACTCACCTCACCGAAATGCAGCAGCAAGTCGCTACTTTACGTCGGTTTATTGTGAGACAGTATCGACCCGGTCGAGCTACCCACTCACGCTGTAGACATAACAGTGTACAGCGTGGCTCTACCACTCTGCCACTGGAAACAGACGCAAGATTTGCTATTTTCTACTATGTTAAGTCTTCCGCCTCTGTCTAATAAGACATTACTCACCACTTCTACTCCACAATTCGCGGTAACTATAATCAAGTACAGAGCGACAACTATAAGTTGGGGAAATGAGTGACGAATAAAAATGCTCATTCATCAATTTTCTATTTGGAATTCAATACTTTTTAATTAGATCCAAACCTTAGCACCACCAACTGATCATATAATTGTCGCAATATAGATACCTATTATATAGGCAGAATAGAAAACTATAATGATCACCTGTTAGGAACTGATAATACTCGTAGAGAATAGATTAACACATGAACCGCAGGCGGTCATGCACAACTCTTTATTTATCTTATCTCTGTATATATCTTTGTTAGAGGAATACTTTCCAACTGTTTCACTACAAAAATGATCACTTTAAGAATCACAGAATTATCACAAATACCTATCCAATTATATCCACTAAATTCATAAAAATGTATTACTATAACGTATTAAACAAAAAAATGTTTTGGAAATACTATTCCAACATAATAATTATTATCGGATATTTTTTGGTACGTACCGCCAATTTATTTATCACTATAAAATAGTACTTCTTCGATCTCTTACTATCCCAGAACCAATAGCACCTCAAACTTAACCTCAAAATTATCATTCCACATTATTTATGTAATAACCAATAAATAAAATATTATAAATTATTAAGAACCATTCTTATTATTTTTATTAATTAATGCAATACTCACAGTGACAATCGCCGAGGCTGGCGCGACGCCACTCCTGCGCGCGGAGCCACACACCTGCCCTTATATACCCACCCCACAAACTCCCCTACATCCAATTATAAGGGGTGAACCTGCCCAGTACGAGTTTGATGCAGTATTTCGTATATTTCAAAGTCGAATGTATGTGTGTGCCTTTATAGGATTTAAACAGTGCGTCTGCTGCGTTTATCTTCGATTGAATTACATTATCTAGTTAGGATTAATACGAGTATAAGGTTGTGTGCAGGTTTATAATTAAGTAGGCCTATGAATGGACATGAACCCTTGCTTATGTGACAGGGCAGGTGTAGTTACTTATTTACGCAAAAACAACATGGTCGGGAACTATACAAAACAACAATTTTAATCTTGACTACTGCATATTGTCATATTTTAGACCTATATCTACCTGCTTATGAATTTGACGATGTACGGTAAGCATGTCGTGTATCTCATGATCCATCTTAGTTATTCATATATTATAACTTTTTAGAATAAATGGCTAACCATTCTAATACTAACTGTATTAGAAGTTTTTATTTTTGGTCCTTTGAGTCGGATACTATAGACATAACTCAAAGGTTGCCATAAAACATAATTGTAATAAATCTCCCACTAAAATTACTTGAACGCGGTCAGCAATTTTATAATTTGAGCTTAATTGAAACACAGAAATAACGTAGCCATAAAGTATAAAGGGTTTAACAGTGCTATTTATCTCTCTTTAGCCGCAGTTTTTGATGTCCAGTTTACGACCCCATAACAATTGCGACCGAGTTCACGGGCTTTATCGTCCCTTAAACCTAGGGTAAAAATATATTGATGGTCGTACGAGCGTTTATTAGCCGTAATAAACAGAGATTCACGCAAATGTCTAGCGGAAAAGTTGTTAAATGTCAGTGCGTAGACTTGAATTACTTACATGACACGGAAAGGTTAATATACCGGCAAAGACAGCAAACGATTTGACAAAAGAATGCGGGTCAAAAAAGCGCTCCATGAAGCTGAAGGAACGAATGGATACAAGCAGTTCCTAAACATAGTCAACAATGAGGGAGGTGGGAGCTAGTGGGGTATGATATTTTTGTACCGGACTAGGCTACCGTACACATGGTAAAAACCCGCCATAGTGGATCGTTTCGGTGAGTCGCATTTCACGGCCAGTCAGTGGATATCCAGTAACATTAAGGTGGCATAATTCTAGCGAACGTCGTCCATATACTATAACACTCGACTCTCATTATATTTGAACTGCACTGAACTTAGGTACTATCAGGTCAAGTGTAAGTAGTTACTTTATTGTGCCAAGATGAAAAGGGAAAGACTGAGGACGATTGATTATCTGTTTGAGTCAAAGGCAGGTGAGCCTAAAGCCCACCAGACTAGTTGGCAATCGCTTGTAGCGTTCCAGCTGGAGTAAAATTTCAATGGAAAACTAAGAGGCCAAGAGGTTTTTTCCTTGGCTTAAACCATCACCAGCAGCCTCATGTCGCAGCAATAGGTATTGTTATTAAATGAAAAAAAAACTGGAAAATGGCTCTCTTATACGTTATTTCAGGAGGAATTCTAGAATAAAAGAAAAAAGCACAGGCATTTATTGTTGACACAAAACGTATAGATTAGACAAAAAATGCTATTTGTATTACAATTACTATCATCATCATCACCATTGGCCTTATACGTCTGTTTCAGACGATTTAATCATTGACTCATAGACATGCACTTTTTTTGTGGCTGTATAAGCCAATTCTAAAGCGGCAGAACCTACCGCATACTCTGCAAGAAACTTGCGACCGGTGGGCTGTTGTCTACCTGGTGACGTTTTAGTCTTCTGTCCGCTAGTGTTCTGAACCACGTGTTTCACGCCCATTGTGCACACACTTTCTCCACTTATCTCTCTATCTCTCTCTCTATCTTCAGCGAGCTTTTCCCAAGTCACATGGTCGATCCCAAATAAGATTACATCTCTCTTGGCGCAGTCGGACTTTGTCTGTTCGTGACAATACGATAGAACGTAGATTTTCTCGCTGTCAATAGCTGTCAAAATTATTTTTGTATTAATTATTTTGTACGTCGTTCTACATGAGCAATCTGTGGGTGAATTATCCGCAAAAAGGGGAAACGCTTTACGTGTTCAATATATCAACGCGTTTAGGGTGTTAGTGGGGTTTCCCCACTTTTGTAGCGATCTGGGATGTTCGCCGAAGCGCATTCGAATTGTTTTTATGCAACCATGCGCGGGCGGTACGAATAACTAATGCGCAGGGTGCGGTCTACTCGTAACAGACCAATAATCCTGAACGCATTCATGGAACGGTATGACTGTACTTGAACCATTGTAGTATGGTTGATGTAATGACTAGTATCAAAATAATGCATTAAAAAACATCATTTCATTAATATCGTCTTTAATTATCATTTTGTGTATGTATAAAATATTTTGTTAGGCTCCGTGGTGCAGTGGGCGAGTAGCCGCTTGTGAAACGAGACGCCACCAGTTCGATTCCCGCACTAGGAAAACTGGACTCACAAATATTTGTTCCGGATCTGGGTGTTGTCTGGGTGGGTCTGATCTCTCGTAATTCCTGATACCCACGACACAAGGGTATCTTAGTGTGGAGTCTAGAACTGTCTGAGTGAATGTTGGGGTATATATTTATTTTAAAAGAATTTTTAAAATAAATTATTTTTTATGAGTGGTAGAGCCACGCTGTAGACACTTTTGTTTACAACATGAATGAGCCGGCTCGTCCGGGTCGTTACCACTGTCTCACAGATATCCGGAGGCCCAAATCCTTCCCTTCCCAATCCCTTAATTATCCCTTTCCTTTAAGGTCGGCAACGGGCCCATAATTGTTTTGGTATTGTGAGCGTACATGGGCGGTGGTGATCACTTACCATCAGGTGACCCACTTGATCGTTTGTCGGCCTATGCTTTAAAAAAAAGTATTAATAAAACAAAAAGTAATTGTAAAACTTTATTACAACATCGCTAATCGTCAGATACTGTACACACAAGACTACTCGTTCCTGACTAGTGCAATTCCAAGATATGTCACAGCGTTTCTATTAATCAAAATAATAAAAACATACTCATAAATGTACAACCGTGGAAATAATTGTATATACATTTCAACATATTTAACGTGGTGTCATTCAGCTTGAATCAAAAAACATCTAATAGCAGGTTCACACAATTCGATTTGAGTCTGCTGCTAAATCGCATGCGATTCGAATATCGGAAGAGACTTTCAATCGAATTCATCAAGAAATACCGTACTGATTTTATGATTCTAGTCATTTGATCAACTAAACGAACCGTGTGATCTCGTTATAAGTGGGATAGTATTTACAAACTATAGATATATTATGTTACGCCAACTATTCAAGCCAAATTACTTACAACTTTTTAATTTAAAGATCATTTTTAAAATCATGTTCATCAATCATCATGTAGTAGAAAATCTATACAGAACTCTTTAATTACATAGAGCCTTACTTTTCAAGCACTGATTAGTTGAACACTATTTCGTCACTTTCTAACAACTTTATAAATGAGGTTAACAGAAAAAGACAAAAGTTAAATAATCAATGCTTGAACAACCTTTATAAGGCCCTAAGTGTCATGTTCACCGAACTAACGCCCCGTATTCACAAACAACACTGAAATAAGCTCTTTGCCAAGTGTTCAATTCTGTGTACATGATTGGTCTGTTTTGATTTAGCGCCAAAAATTAACCAATGACGTTTAGAGAAGTCACTATGCGTTCACACTTACTATGAGGTCTCATAGTAACGTTTATGAATACGGGGTTTAGTATAATTATGCAATATGTTAAAGATTTAAACGGACGATTAAAGTTCGGTGAACACCAGCCTAAGTGTGAGATCTAAATAACGATTTTTTGTCAACTTCGAACAACGTTGACTTGATATCAAAATCATATCGTGTATCATGAGTGACGCATAAAAATATATAATTATTCCCGGTTGTAAATAAGCAAAATATACAACTCCCAAAAACGCGCCATATAATTATTTTATTGCTGTTACATCAATTCACAAATATTTACACAATATGATAGAGCATTTCATTAGACTTGGTTTATAGACACTTAGACATCCATTTTATTTGTTAAATAATAAAACTTTAATCGGATCGATCTTTATATAAAAAATAACACAGGATGTGTATTTTTAAACAGCTGATTCATAAAATCGATTATCTCATTGGTCTATAGCAGCGGACTTAGGCTTAGAAACCGATGAGGTCCTGGATTCAAATCGCAGGTCGAACAAATACAATTTCGATTAAAAAAACCATATTGAGATTAGAATGTATGTCTGATATAGCGCTGGCTCGCAACCTATCACCGTCGAACGGCAATAAGGTCACCTTGGATGCACAAGTCGCACTTCTGCCTACGCCTTTGGGCATACAGGCGTAAACTTATGTCATAAAATCTCTTCAAGGATTTCAAGTGCCCATCTTAGTACTAGATTTTCAAGCCAATCACATTATTGTTCTGATTTAGTTTAGTGCTTGCTGACAAATGAGTTAATCATTTAGCCTGTGTTATATCTTATGTAACGTTGTTTAATTGAAGGAAAACATGCTGTAATACAGTGATGAAATTCAATATTTTAAGCATCTATACTGGTAAATAAAAAATTATATTTAAACAATAAAAACTAGACAATAATTGCATTTTATATAACAAAAAACCTTAATGACATTAGTAAATACCGAAGATTTTTCTGTTCGTCTGATTTAAATGCCTTATTTGTATTTTAAATATTTTTAAAACATGCCAAATAAAAGTTTTTAATCACATTTTTTTATAATTCCAATGTCACAAAAAATAAGGAACTTATTTCAATTAAAACATACGAGTACCTACACCTAATATTTAACTTTGTAAATAATTAACTAAAATAATATTGAAACATCACATAAGTTTTAAAAATAAAGTTAAAAAGTTAAAATTCTCTCTCAACAATATGTAAACGTAAATGTATACTATAAACGCATTAAATGAAAACAATTGCAAAATTTTACTATAAAGCTAAGTTATATTAAAAACAGTAAAGTCTCATGATGGGTGTAGAAAATTCGTATTTAAACATCTCCTGTATAATATACTGAAAATATTTCTTTTTTAATTAACAACCATAGTCCATAAATTATAAATGCTTTAAGCTGCCCAAACCGATAATAAAAATATTAACTACGTATTAAATTCTGTGTATCTTTATTTTTTAAATTACATAACATGTGGAATAGAGGTAATTGTGCAGCCACACAATAGTGCAAATGTGATAAAGTTCGCGAAAGGGTTTTTTATACAACCGAACGCCGAGACAAGCATGTCGCTCGGCTGATGGTAGGCGACCCGACTGCCCATCAACACTTGCAACATGACACAGAATTTTATCTGTTGAAGTTAATTATAAAAAAGTCCGCAGAGACGTGTTTTTTGCGTATTGTACGTGCTACAAAAACACGCAATATTTAATTACAGTAATACTTTTTTTAAATAGAGCATTAACACGCTTATTATACAGTTTACTGGTACGACCACAGACTAACAGTGAAAAAGCAATATGTTTCATATTACAATTCGCAAATAAGACCTATTAAAGATTATCTACAATAAAATAAAACAGATATAATTGACTTTACAGTCTTACACCTATGATTTTAAATCATCGTTAAGGCAGAATTCCGATAGTCGCGTCGAGGAAAGGCGCGTGCGGTAGCAGCAGCAGTTACTTACGTCATATTATGTCAACGTATAGCTGAAGTAGTGAATATACATGACGAAATAATGTAAGAGCGGCTCAATTCTTTCGCATGTACTATTTCAAATATTATGTCGCGTTACTCCGTTACTATTTCCATGACGCGGGCTGCGCGCATGAAGGAATGAGAACGAGCGAGTGAGCTTCAATACGCCTCGCCTTATTTGAAGTGGGACCTTGTACTGGTTCAGTACATAAAAGACTACTCTTTAAAAAACAACCCGCCGAATTGGGAACCTCCTCCATTTTTGATGTCGGTTGGTGCAATTTAAACCTAGGGACTAACGTCGCAAAGTCTAGTTTACTTAGTGAGCAGTACAAATGCGAAGATGCGGCGGCATTGATACGCATGTCTGACGCTTGACGCAACCATCGGAAGTCTGAGTTTATGCACCCGCCAAAAAATATAACAAAATATGTAATAAACTAACAAATATAACGAACATAAGATAGGCTATAATTAAATTTGAAACAACTACGTATGGGTTATTGCACAAGGTTAAGTTAAAACAGCAATTTAAAATATATTTTGCACAGACCACTGATAATATAGATGACGTAGGTACTACTATACTTATATCCTCTTTGGGTACTACAATCTATATGGAAAAAGGCTCATTTTTATACGACCAGTAAATTAAAGAGTAAATTATAGAGTGCGCGCTGGGGCATTGTGCATAATATCGGAATACAACGTAATATTACAACATCTATGATATGGCATTTGCTTCGGTGGCGCAGTTGTAATACGTACGCGTTACGACCGTTAGGCCGACGCTGAGGTTTCGGGTTCGATCCTCGAGTCGTTTATATTGGATCTTTGTATTACGAAATGCTCAATATCAGCTCGGAGTTTGGAATTGTGTCCGGTATGGCGATATGCTTGCCCTATCACATCATGGGACGGAGATACGCTTGGCAGAATGTGGGTGTACTGGTTACACCTTTGCCTACCCCTTCGGAGATTACAGACGTGAGTGTGTATGCATCTAATATATGATCAGTGGTCTGTGATATTTTGATTATCTAATTATTGACTGCCATATCGATTTCACGGAGGAATTTTGTCCTCGTGATTAAAAATATGTTTTATTTTTTATAAGACAAAGTTAAATTTCTAGAAAACATATTTTTACTAAAAATTTGAAGTCTTTGACTAAGACTAAATATGCCAAGTATAATCCAAAAATAAGGCAGTCAATATTTTTATCCCAAATAACAGTTTTTCTAATAGATACCCCATTTGCCCAAATTTTCAATCTTAATTTATATTACAACACATGTTCTATTTACACAAATTTACATTTCCGTATTCACTTCTTTACATCATGCTGGACTCCCACACTATGTTCGACATATTTAAATCTTGGTCTACCGGCAAAGGCGATGGCTGCAAAAAAATAGCTTTTTATAAAGTATTAAAATATGAAAAAACTAATAAAACACACCCAACAGTCACACACATAGTTCAAACCCCACACTAGATTAAACCTGTATCGTGGGTATCAGAACTACGAGGGCCTCACGGTCTCCATAACACTCAGACCCGAAACACATATTTGTGAATCACACAAACATTTGTCTCGGCGCCGGGATCGAACCTGCGGCCTTTTGTTTCACAGTCGGCTACTCACTCGCTGCGGCACGAAAGCTGTCAAAAAACAGAACAATCCTACTAAAACATTTACCTTCTTAAGTTTATTGAGATGTAAAATAAATCAGAGAGAACAGATATATGCTGTCTCTTTTCTGCAATGCTTAGAGCCCGCCTTAGGAGCCGGCATTTGCCAAAAAAGAGATAGACGGTGATTTTATTTCAACAATAACTATTACGATATCGTCTTTCCCACATTTCTACGCTTAGCTATAGATACTGACCTCTTTGTTACAAATATATATTAATTAATGCATATAATACGATTTTTTCAGTACTTTTTATCCCGTAAATAAACCTTTATTTTAGCTTAGCTTAGCTTATACTTTTTAGCGGTGACATGACATCGTACGGACTTGACTAACATCAAAAAATATATATAAATGTACGAAATTGCATACTAAATGTAAAAAAAAGAAAATTAAGACTTTTTCTATTCATACATTGGCAATACATTAAAAATAAAACAAGACATTCTTTCAAAAATATTTATTTAGCAAACAATGTGACAACACAAAAACCCAAAAGCGGTGTATTTAAACATAAAAAAATTATGTTAGCCCACACCTAGCGGACGTACCTATAGAAAATTTATAGCAAAACATGCAATAAGTCATTACATAAATAATAAATATATTGATGCATTTAAAAATAAGTATAACATAGCGTTGTTCTTACAACAAAAGCGATTGTTAAAATGTTAACATATTATTTGTCAAAAAGTAGTAATTTTGCAAATAAAAATGGTAGCTATAACTTTATAACACTATACATACAAAATTAGTCATCGAATAATTAGTACAAATAATCAGAAATAATATTATAATTTAAATATCTACGACATATACATGCAAGACAAATAAGTACAAATCAATATAAAAAACGGAAAACGGATTACTGAATAAATATTAGTGACTGACCAACAAAATACAATTTATTATTATACCTGACATGCATAATATCGCATTATTTTTTCATAAAACCAACGCCCATCAAATGGACGTTAAAAAACAATGCTATATTTTAGACCAAAAAATGCTTCAATTTAAAAATATACAAGATTATTCAGAACCGGTATACTAAGCGGTGGCTGAGCTAAATTATCGCTAAAGAATTCCACCATGGATATTTCAACTCATTAAAAAAATATTTTAGTTTCGTACAAAATAACAAATATTTATTATTTAAAATTAAAACACGCATACCGCTGTCGCACGATTTTCAAGCTCACGACTTGGTGCCAAAATATAATGGAACCACACAGCCGCGAAATATAAATACAACTGATCATAGGGTTATATATGTGCGTAGTTAATATAAAATATCAGCAATATCTCTCAATTGAAAGATTTATTGAAAGAATTGCAAGTAAAAGTTGTTGTTAGAATTACGGGTACTTTTATATCCTCCCGTCCTCAGTACACCTTTTCTGACTAACCTTGTATTTTTACGAAAACGTATAAAACATGCAATATTTTTGTGCTGAAAACAATGCATAAACATACACAATACCTAAGATTTTCAACACATAAAATATAAATTTTATTTCAACAAATAAAATATATAATAGTATGATAAAAATGCAAGACAACAAAAACAGCACACCTGGTTTTAAAATAATTATTGTAATTGACACAGCAGAGTCGTTTTAAGTCATAACAAATACCTAATGGCAAAACATAAAATAAGAGTTTCCTAAATTCTGTACACAGCTATAATATTTTAAATAAACTTAGGAGACAATGCAGAGTAAATGCAATAACAAATATGGAGTGACTATAAATTATGAACCTTAAAAAAGAAGTTGAAATGTTTTAAAAAATGGTTAAATGAGTGATTGTGGTCCCAAATTGAACCAAAGATACGCGATTCTAAGTTGCAAGTGCTGAAAAAGTTATATAAAACTCAATTCAAACCAAACTAGACAATAGACAGGGCAATAGACAGGGCAAGTCAAGCAAAATGACATATCACCCAGTACCTTTTAAAAGTATAGCACATTAAGGGAAGTAGTATTGTCGTTTATTTCCTAATAAAAAAATAAAAAAAATAACAATTTCATATTACTACAGCTGATAAATTGTTTCTAAGCCATATTCAACAGAATTAAAATATAAATATAATATTAATAAATAGTACAAATATTTAGTGTCAAAATTGTGTGGCAGGCCTTGATAAGCAGACTATTTTATTTTATACTTTAGCTAACCCATAATTTAAGTAGTATGAACAAATTAATATGATATGTACATCTGGGGATGACAAAAAACAATAACTTAATTTTGAAATATTTATCCCATTTGAGGATAATCACTACCATAAAATTATTTGCCTACCTTGAAAAAAACATAAGTTTTAAGTTACATGTGAAATAAAATTTAAGAAAAGATAATAAATACAGATTTTCATTGATTGGGAATACTCAAAATAGAAAATCACCCAATGTTACTATTCCCAAATTACAGGAGATTGGGACTGTACTAGTCGACTACTGTTAAAATATACGATAATACTCATAAAATAAATACGAAAAAATATTGGACAGAATCATTTCAACTTAATGGCTTAAAATAAAAATGTTTGTAGTAACTACTAAGAAAATATATATTCGCAATTGAAAAGTAAAGCGAATTTATTCCAATATTTTGTGGCGTACATGGCACACGTCAGTCTTTTACTGTTTACTTATACATTTTCTTTAAAATATTATTTATAAAAAATCATAATTTTATAACTACACATACCACAGCAAACCGGGGTGTAGCTCGGTTGTCCCACAGAAAAGTCATTAATTATGATAATAATTATTATATATTTTTACCCTATCGATAATGAACGATGAAACTGAATAAATAAAAGTATAAAAAAAGTTGGTACAATCTAACTTCTATACAAGGTTAGCCAGAAAGTAACAACCACCAACTTGAACCTAGTGACCAACTTAAAGTATCACTAATGTAGATTTTAACCATGAATATCTCATCTCAGTTTATTTTATAGTTACATATAAAAAAACGATTTTAAAATTTAAAAACGTACAAACTTGTCGAGCGAATTTTAAGCTCATGACTTGCGGTACAATACAAAAGAATCGGACCGCCGCGAAAATTTAATACAGCTGATCAAAGGGATAACCCTATGTGAGCGTAGTTTTTATAAAATTATTAAACAGCAATATTAGACACATAGAATATGAGATATAAACATTTATTGAAAAATTTACAAGTACAAAAGTTGTTCAAAATTAAAGATACTCTTATGTCCTTTCGGCTTAGTACACCGTTTCCGACTAACCTTGTATATCTTAGAGGTTAGTGATAGCGTTTTTAAAAACACCATCCCCAGCCCCTGATAAAACAATATCAGACACCATTTCCTCATAACAAAAAAATATGGAAATTTATATACTTATGTTAAAAACTTCAAGAACCGAAATTTATAAGGGACCACACTCACAGTAAACCCTACCGAAAACAAAAAGAATCATCATAAACGGCCCATTTGGCGGAGACATAGCGTAACAATAGATATATAAAAATATAAATGAATCGACAACATACATTACGAAGTCGGTTAAAATGACTATCAAAAACGCGCAATTTATTTTTGATTTTAAAATCTGTTCCTAAGACAATGAATTTAATAAAACAACCGAGCCACATTACTAAACACAATAATCACAGCAGAGAGACGGTATAACGTTAAAGCTTGTGCATCAGGGGTCGGGATGTAATGGTCAGTGACGGAATTAAGAGAACCGTCGCGACGGAGGCAGGCTCCAATACTTGCTCGGGCGAGACGTGTCCAGGCATTTAAATGGACACTGCGGACCAAATGCAATATATAAACACAATAATCCACTTAGTCCTTTTTTTTTGCTTTAAAAAATGCCCAATAAGTTGACATGACATTCTATTTTTTCAAATCTGTGTCTCTATGCAAACGTATATTAGAATTATATTTTTTCAGAATTTAATTATTAGAATTAGAATTTATTTTATCCTATATTTCAGCCCTAAAACTGATACTGACAACTTAGATCATTTAATGTTATACAACCACACATATTAACATGCACGAATTTAATATAATATAAGCATAAATGAATAAGCAAACACATGCACATTCCACATGCAGACAAACATAACTCAATAGATAAATAATAGTTTAACGCTGTCGAACCAGCCACCAAGAACGCTATATAGCGAGCATACCAGTTCCAGATTATTTTTATCATCGCTTTTGTATATTGCAAAATTCCGAGAACCAAACCACGTGACGCATGTCTTTCTCAACTGGTCAATAAAAAAAGATGAGAGCAGGATCATATATTCATACCCACTCTATATTAAAACATATCACCCATCTCTTTCACTCGTAAACACGCTAACATCCATCAGTCTCTTTGTGCCAACGCCCGCGTACTACGTGCGCGGCGGCGTCTGGGAAGCGCGCAACAGACGACCAGTACCGTCATATCTTCGTACCCATTTTCACACATTACATTCGCAATATCTTATCGTCTCTTTCTGTCCGAGTGGTTGTGTACTCACGTGCACGGCGGCGGCTGGGAAGGGCGCGAGACAGATGAGCAGGACGGTCATATTATCACAGCCGAGCCCGCCGGTGGCACAGTTAGGCGCGAGACAGCGCTGCATCAGAGCCTCGCACACAGCTGCCGGTTCCCAACCACTTAACAGTCGCACGCGGCAGAATGTTACCACCTCCTGAGAACATTCGTATTTATCATTAATCTTTTTAGATTTGACGGGTCTTTATGGTGTAATATTTATAAGTTTAAATACCAATTTATTATTTTGCGACGGTTAGAGCGAGTTGCATAGGCCGTGTTCGTATTTTCTTAATAGTGAACAATACGCGTAAACTAACTTGGCCGGGCTGAAGTTAGTCACTTCGCCCGCTAGATGACCTATTAAAAATGTTAACATTAGAAGTTTGAATCTATACATACATACCTCATTAGACAACACCTCCCATATACCATCACAGGCTATCACAATAAACTCCCAATCTTCATTTATTTGCCTCACTTGAACATCTGGATATGCTGCAAATAATAATACATTCACCTCAAAATCATTAATGCACAAACCATTTGACCAAATTACAATGTCTGTACACAACTATAAATTCCGTGGCAATGACTCGTTTCAATATGTCGTGTACACTTGCAAAATATCACCGGTTATCAGCCTGCTCCAAATTATTCAAACAATTTACGAGAAACAAACAAACCCCGTTATGATTTCTTTAATAATGTCTATTTTATTTGAATATAAAATACCTGTGACAATCTGCTCCTGCGGTGACATCCTGTAATTCCTTTTGAACACGTAATCCCCTAGCGCCCTTGACAGTGCCAGGTTGCCATTGACTCGGTTCAGCTGCACCCAACCTCCCCCGGCAGTAATCCTGCGCAACTCCTCCTCATTATTGGGCTTATGGTCGTATGACAGCATCTCCACCTGACATTTAAAACTCCGCTGCGTTCATATTAATGAGAAAATAGTAATGAGCACTGATCAAGATGAAATTACTTGAATATCAGAGACAGATCTACATTTAGTCATGAGTCGATCTTTTTCCTTTTCACCTGCTCTATCCCACTCGCAGTGGGGTCGGCGCAACAAGCTTTTTAACACATGCTACAGAAAGATTTAGCTTGTAGTGTTTACGACCGGCCGCTGACCGATGACCGCGACCGGTACGATAGTTACACGTCTGGCAATATCATATTCCGGGATATAGGCGTGCGCTTATATCCAATATTACAATATCTATGACATCATTAGGACAAACTAGGACATGCCAAGTTTGAACTCAGTGTACTGTCTCAGGTTAATTATCAATGAAACATATTTTCTAAACAATGTGGATACAATTATCAACAAGAATACAATATATCACAGAGTATTTTAACCTTTAATGTACTTGTAAATTACTAACTATATCATACTACGAATTTAACTTAAATCAGTTAAAAAAAAATCGTTTATTTTGATAAACACAAAGCGCGATTATGAAGGTCCTATAAATAAGGTTCGTCGGAAAAGTTGTATTGAGCCAAAAGGACATAAAGCTACCCGTAATTCTAACAACTTTTGTACTTTCAACTTTTTCAATAAATCCAATAATTTCAGAAATATTGCTATTAAAAGACTTTATAAAAACTACGAACACATAGCCCTATGATCAGCTGTAGGTTCATTTGAGGTCAGCGCGAAGCGACGGTGCGGCTACTTTGTATTTTTAACAGACTTCTACCAAGTTGTCATCTAAAAATTCGAGCGAAAAATATTTTTTATGAGATTAAATATACATGCTAGAAATCCTTATCAATTTAAGTTGGCCACGGCTTAATACACCTTTTCTGACTAACCTTGTAGAGCTGTTATATTATAATTATACTTATCTAGAAGATATCTTACGGGAAATCCGGACGTTGTTTGCATATTCGTAATAAATCGTGAAAACCGACCGAGTGCGAGTCAAACTCGCGCATCGACGGTTTCGTATCGTCATCCTTAAATTTTACTTTTTGTATCGACTATCGATTATGGTTAAAATAATAAAGTTCTCTATGGGTCTTCATGTTTCTTTGTCTGGCTCACATTGAGCCAGTAACACAAATGTACTGACATTCAGAGTAGGCTTAGTAATAGGGTTTCACGAGTACCCTTTGTAAACGGACCGAAAAAACGAATGCTGCCAAAGCGCATAATTAAATCATAGAACTGTATCTGTTATAACTCTAAACCGACGTAAAGTAGCAGCTTGCTGCTGCGTTTCATACGGTGAGTGGGATATCCGGAGGCCTAAATCCCATCCTCTTCCCAATCCCTTAATTATCCCTTTCCTTTAAGGTCGGCAACGCGCCTATGATTCTTTTGGTATTGTGAGCGTACCATGGGCGGTGGTGTTCACTTACCATCAGGTGACCCACTTGCTCGTTTGTCGGCCTATACAATAAAATAAATAAATAAATAAAATGTTTAGACTATTTTTTTTTCAGACAAGGATAGTTTGTGCATTTCATAAAGACGTGCGTTATCTGAATTCCGAACTCCACTCTGCTTATGCGTTGTTCTTATTCGTATGTATTACAAATCAGTACATTCTAGATAGCACGACGGGTTACCGTAGATAACTGAAGCCCATTTTCAATTACAAATTTTAGTTCGCTTCTCCAGATAGACAGGTTGAAAGCCACATCTACAAATTACTTAGTTTCATTGGTTGATTTCCACAATTTATTCGGATAATCAAACTAAGATTGTTTATTGATAATGGGCGTAAAACTTATCGGCATGGAGCACCGGATAAGTTAAATAACACTTTATTGCGTTGATGCGAGAGTCGTGATTTGTTTAATGGTCATTACAGATCCAACTTTCTGATACACAGTCATAGTCATCTTACGATGTAAGTGCTTATATAGAAAAGTATTGTAAAATGTAGGTACTGACCGTGCCTCTAACGCTGGCCACGGCTCTGGAGTCGCCTACATTGGCGCAATATAGCGTGTTGTCCTTAATAAGCACCACCACCGCCGTACTGCCGGCCACCTTCTCTTGCAACATATCCTCCTCCAACATAGCTTGGTCAAGGTCTAGGAATCCCTGAAATATTGTTGAAATTCAACAATTACATTGCTTGAACCATGTAGAGTTCAACTCATTTGTGGCTAACACATTGCATTGTATTGTAGCCCTGTATTATACATGTCCCACTGCTGAGCACAGGCTTCCTCTACAGAATGAGAGAAAAAATATCTATATTTCAATAGATATTCTTGTAGAGAAATTACATATAATATTTTTTTTACTAAAAAAAACAAAAGTATGTTGTATAACAATATAAATACAGTGTGAGATATTTACAATAACAGTTAGTTACGGATTGACATATCACTGGATAATTCTGTCAATGTAAACATTAGTTTAAAACAAATGATCTTCCTTATAATAAATACAAAACCATTATATTATACCTTCAATAATACAGCGAAAATCATTGCAATGTTTAAATGTAGTGGTTAATGCTTAACCGTTACCTGTTTTAATGCCTCTTCAATGTTTCCAAGATGATATTCTGGTCGAGCAGTAATGAACTTGTGAAGATGTTTACCGGCATATTCAGCTATATTCGATCCTGAAATTAATAATATACATCAATTTTATTTCTATTTACGGTGGAGATTTCTGCGAGTTGCACTGGCGGGTGATCAGCTCACGTTAGTGGAACCATGTCAGCCTTGAGCTCAATAATATATAATATACATTTAAATTGCCATAAGGTACATTTAGACATTATGCACTTACGACAATTTAAAGTTGTAGTATCAACATTAATTATATTCTAATCATTAATAATGATTGATCCATATTTACAGAGTTATGAAACAAAGAATAATTTATAGACATGCACAAATGCGTTTGTGAATATTGTTTGATTCCATATCAAACTACTTTACACAATTGATTGCTACATATTGCTATATAGTGTCCATTTTACTGAATATAACATTGCCTTAATTCATGTTGACTTAGCCAGTTTGATTCATTATAAAACAAGCAAAATGCAGTGTTAGACTTGTCTTGTAAATAACAGTTTATTCATTTACAGTGGTTTTATATCTAGTAAAAAAAATCATGTCAACCTTTATGGCCAAATAGATCTTTATTACTTACGGTCACTCATTCACCTCTTGTAACTCTTTTTAATCTATTGAAAACATTACGAGTTTATTTTTATTTTTTATTGCCTAAATGGGCAGACAAACAGGCGGCCCACCTGATGGTAAGTGGTTACCACCGCCCATCTCCCAACCTCAGCAATGCCAAAGCAAAACCGCTGCCTACCGCCATAAACTTCAGAGTGGCCATAAAAATTATCAGGATCTCTACCTCCATGTCCATCATAGACTGCAAAGAACGCCGTGCCAGGGTCATCAGGCAGAGATAGTATGTGAGTGTGGGAGTCATCCATAGACACCCTCCATCCCTGCATGCAGGAGGAGCCCACCAAATACCGATTGTCTTGACATGTTGACGATTGCTTTTCTGTCACAGGCTCTGATAGGGTTTGCCCCATTACTCTGTGGAGAAATTTATTGTATAAATATTGCATAGATGATTTGCTAAGAAACTGTGTTGACCAATTGTTGCATAATATTATTCTTTCCAACGCAGAATGGTGCAATATGTTGTGTACATTTTAAAGAAAGGTTTATGCATGCAGGCAGTTTTTTAAGTAATCAAACATAGGGGGCAGTGCTTTTAGAGTCCAATCTTAGATACCACAAGTAATGCTGTAAGAACAGCCTGGGTATCAAATCTAGCACATCATAGTTCACATTCTTTATTCTTATTATTACAATGAAATTTTACCAAAAATGGACAAGGTGGTATGCGAGAGGCTTGTATGTGACAGCCACAAAGGACAGTGCATTGATAAGTAAGGCAATGCACTAATTGAGACACCTCACATGAAATCGCAACATCTAATCAGAGTACCAATGATTACACTGTTTTGATAAGATAAAACCTACAATGTGCCACTACAACACCACCTGGATACTCTTCACTTCTATAGAAAACTAAGCACAATTACCTGTCTATATGGTAACATTTAAAGTAAACCGTAAATCGACGTATTTATAGTCAAACACAATCTACGTGGAATGACTAACTGTGATGTCACTGACTGATATAAAAGAAACATTACCTGGTAAATATCGAGTCATAAACTATATTTGCATACAGAAAAACGATTCAACAACAATAATTAAGTACAATATATGCAAAAACTAAAGTAGAAAAACATTATATCTCATTAAAACTGAATTAAAAACAAGTTAATAAAATCGCTGTTCGCACTAAAGTAAGGAAACTTTAAAACATGAAAATTCTCTCACAGTAATGTAGAAATTCACCAAAACTTAATATTCGTCACGATTTATGCACTTCGTACGTAAATCAGAGTTTATTTTTAATTATTTCACCAAAGTGCGTAGGTAAATATGTAAAAACATATACATACGTCAAATTGACATCAACGATAGTCTATGGTCGATGTCTCATGTCAATTTGACATGTAAATTTCTCTGAAAGTTGGTTGTTTATGGTAAGGAATTTTGGCGGGAATTCTAACACTGCGGTGGATCTGTTAATTTAAAAACTAGACTAAAGTTGCATTTACTGTGTTGTATTTGTATAAGAAACATTAAAGATGATAAATAGTGGATGGAAACATTGAAATAACTGAATTTAGGTGATTTTTAACCAAGTATATTGATCGAAATTGTGCGTTTGTCTGCTTGAAGAACATCGTCTAAGAAGCATCGCACTGAAAGGAATTAACACCAAAACTCCATTAGGACCTTGAAATCGGTCACACCCGTGTTTCATCGTTCTTGGAAAATAAGAAAATAATTTAAAATTACTTGGCAGCACGGTCTCTGATCTAAGAGCATCTCTATAGTAGTCTGTAGACCTAAGCCTGTTCCTTATGGAACAAATAAAATGAAAAACTTTATGGTAGGAACTAAGAAGCAAAAAGAACGACTTTTAGGTCTATTCATTCGAAGCACAGACTACTTAGAAAGAACTGATTCGAAGTACCTATTGGATCGATTTATGGCCGTTCCCTATATTCTGTCTGTCTCTAGTTTTGCTATACCGGCGATAGAAAATGTTATCTATTTTCCGTTTTACCGTCCCAATAAACTTACTAATGATAGGTAATCCTATTCTTCATTGCTGTCTACCAATGAGAGGACTGATAGCTGACTACAGATATACAACACTATGAAAATGACAGTTCAAGCGTCCCAATATTTTTTATGTGCTATCTGTCGATAAAGTTATTTAGTTTTTTCTTTATAGGTAGATTTTGACCGATAAACAGATATCCTCGGCTGTAAAAAAACGAAATAAATAACGCATTTTGAAGAAATAGCCATGAGTACACGAAGCTTACATGGCACCTGCACTGCAATACAAAAAACTAAATAAATAATGTAAAAATCTAAAAGAAAATATAAAAAAATACTAAAATTCCCATAAATAAAAATAATGCACCGTTTTGATAATTAAATTAAGTGCAAGAGACATATAAATATTTGTTAATGCGAACAAAATAATTCCCCACTTCAGTAAAATCCCCTAAATTCGCTTGGGATTTTTGTTCAAAGGACTTGTATTCAGAGCCGTAATGTATTGACAGTAAAACGTTTCGTTATTACATTGTGTTTTGCAACATAATAAGTATTTCTCGTTATTATTATTTCATTAACAGTGGTAAAAAATAAGAATTATAGATAAATGTTAAATTAAAACTTATATTTCTAATCTAAATCATATCTTCATATTTTCTAACATAAATTAAACAATAGTTCCTCTTTCTCAGCTTGTAAGAACATAACGCACAAGAGGGCCCAGATAGACTGCCTATCTATTGCTATCATAGTATCCGACGTGCATATCTAAAAAATAGGGACGATTCCAAGCAGTAGATAGAACAATACGGATGTTTGACGATAGCTATCTATCGTGAAATTGAAGATTAATATTGGGAACGGCCATTAGTGAATTGATTTAAAATAATAGAACGCCTCGAATAAGTTATGGAAACGTACTAGGGCTGAACCGTGCTTGTGGTAACAGGAGACTAATTGGAGCAGTCGGGGATGTGCAGCTTTTGTATATTTTCTTAGTGCAAACTGCAACCCCGAGAAGGATGGCAATACAAAGGCGTTGCGGGCTTCATTATGAGGCTTCGAAGCCCTAAAGGAGACTGATTGCAAAGTGGACAAGAGAGAAATTGGTTAGAGTCCCCATCTAGCCAGGGGTGGGCCAGGGGCTAACGCCGGGCGACGTGAACTGAATCGGAACGTCGATTATTCCGACATCCTTTTACTTTTTTACAAAGCAGTGGTATCAACCCAGACAGCCTTTCGCATACGAGGGACCTACCACCTATTTACCGTCTGCTATTTTTAAAAGGTTGCCGGTGCTGAAGTATTATCATTTATGCACTTAATAATATCTCGACACTTGCCTTAACATCTTCGACGTCATAAACATTATCAGATGAAAAAGTTTAAATTTATCCAACAGAACATTTCAGTCGATTTACTCACGTAAATTTTCGTACAAAAAGGAAAATATATTTTTCTAAAACTGACAATTTGAAGATTTTATTATTACTTAAAAATTGACATCTGTAAAGTAAATGTCTACGTAAAATAGCCAGTACTTATATGAAAAAAATCAGGAACTTTTTTAGCAGAGTAAGCGAATTACCTAACATCTTCCTACTGTTGATAGACACAAGGAATGTGATTGTAGCTTAGATTGTAGATACCTATAGGCTTATGGCCGTTCCCAATATTAATCTTCAATTTCACGATAGATATCTATCGTCAAACATCCGTATTGTTCTATCTACTGCTTGGAATCATCCCTATTTTTTAGATATGCACGTCGGATATTATGATAGCAATAGATAGGCAGTCTATCTGGGCCCTCTTGTGCGTTATGTTCATACAAGCTGAGAAAGAGGAACTATTGTTTAATTTATGTTAGAAAATATGAAGATATGATTTAGATTAGAAATATAAGTTTTAATTTAACATTTATCTATAATTCTTATTTTTTACCACTGTAAATGAAATAATAATAACGAGAAATACATATTATGTTGCAAAACACAATGTAATAACGAAACGTTTTACTGTCAATACATTACGGCTCTGAATACAAGTCCTTTGAACAAAAATCCCAAGCGAATTTGGGGGATTTTACTGAAGTGGGGAATTATTTTGTTCGCACTAACAAATATTTATATGTCTCTTGCACTTAATTTAATTATCAAAACGGTGTATTATTTTTATTTATGGGAATTTTAGATTTTTTTTTAGATTTTTACATAATTTATTTAGTTTTTTGTATTGCAGTGCAAGTGCCATGTAAGCCTTGTATACTCATGGCTATTTCTTCAAAATGCGTTATTATTTCGTTTTTTTACAGCCGAGGATATCTGTTTATCGGTCAAAATCTACCGATAAAGAAAAAACTAAATAACTTTATCGACAGATATCACATAAAAAATATTGGGACGCTTGAACTGTCATTTTCATAGTGTTGTATATCTGTAGTCAGCTATCAGTCCTCTCATCGGTAGACAGCAATGAAGAATAGGATTACCTATCATTAGTAAGTTTATTGGGACGGTAAAACGGAAAATAGATAAAATTTTCTATCGCCGGTATAGCAAAACTAGAGACAGACAGAATATAGGGAACGGCCATTAGACTCATAAAGGACAGCGGCTGACGTCTCATTGTCACATAAGTAAATCAATATCTACAAACTCACGCACACATACCAAGACATGCACAAATGAGGCGAACTAGCTATACTAACTACGTACGCGTATTCTACCCAACTTCAGGGAAGAACGGTCGGCTATATCCTGACCGAGCGTAGCATCCAGATATCCGTACAGCATTGTAGAATGAAGGCATTTTACAAGGTGGTAGGTCCCTCGTATGCGGGAGGCAGTCTGGGTTGGTACTACCGTTTCGTCTATTTCTGCCTCTAAGTAGCAGTGTGTAAGCACTGTTGTGTTTCGGTTTGAAGGGCATTGAAGCCGGTACAATTACTGGGCACTATGAGACTTAACATCTTATGTTAAGTTTTGTATGATGTTGCTTCTATTTTTGGGCAGTTGTGGCGCTTACCATCAGGTGAGCGACCTGCTCGTCTCATCATTCAAGCTTATAAATAAAAAAGAACCTACTCCCTAATCATCATGCCACTTTTAGACTCAGAAACCATATCGGTCAAACTGTGTTTGAAGATTATTATGAGTAAAGAATTCAAGGTCATGATAAAAAACCCAGACGATTTCATCTGCAGTGTAGTCACTTGGCTGTGCTAAGATAAAAATATCACAGTAGTCAATAGGTACCTAATCGAGAGAGCAAGAAGTCGTGTTGTCTGGGTTCAGTGCCCGTCCGGCATTCACAATTTGCGCTTGAGTCTCCAATTGATAAAATCACATGGGTTACCCGGGATTGGAATATATGCCCGTATGGAGAGCCTGTTGCCATACCGGGCCCTATCACATCATGGGACGGAAATAAGCTCGGCGAACCGAGTGCAGCACTAGATGCACCTCTGTCTACTCCATCGGGGATAGGCGTGGGCTTATGAGAGTCAGTAATCAATAGGCGTGAAGGTTATTCCCATAAAACAATTCTCGAGGTTAATCCACTATAGTAAAGTATACTGTTCTTATTCTTTCTACTTCGTTACGCTCCGATTTAATAGAAAAATTATCAATACACTGCAATTAGTAACGGTCTTGAATAGTATGGTTCACTTGGCTCTCTGTTACTAGGTTCAAATATTAATGGAATAGAGTATGGTATATAACCGGCATAATAAATACACCCAACAGTCACACACATAGTCCTGACCCCACACTAGGTAAACCTGTATCGTAGGTATCAGGAACTACGAGGGACTTGCGGTCCCACGACACCCAGACCCGAAACAAATATTTGTGGATTAGACAAACATTTGTCTCGGTGTGGGAATCGAACCCACGGCCTCACGCTTCGCAGACAGCTACTCGCCCACTGCGCCACGGAGGCTGTCAGATAATACATAGGTACTGCATACCGTGATTAATTTTGGTCAGCCCCAAATCTAGGGGTGCAAAACGGGGTTCCTGTTCCGGTCGGCAATCCAAAGGCCTAAAAGGCTTAGGCCCTAAGCCGGTGTTTAAATTAGAATGGGCCGTCTCGACCGGGTCGTTACCACTGGTCTGTCTCACAGAAAATCGACGTAAAATAACGACTTGCTGCTGTATTTCGTACGCTGAGTGAGATATCCGGAGGCCCAAGAGAAGGCTCCCCCTCCCCTTCCCAATACCTTAATTATCCCTTTCCTTTAAGGTCGGCAACGCGCCCTGGGTTTTTCTGGTCTTGTGGTACATGGGCAGTGAGGATCAAATACCATCGGGTGACCCACTAGCTCGTTTGCTGGAATATGCTATAAAAAAAAATACATTACATAAGCATACTTACATAATTTTTTCCGTAATGCCGCAAATAATACTGAGTAAATGAAATACGACACTTTGAGTCATTAAAGAGCTGATTACTATATTAAGTAGCTGTGATGAGGCAACAATTATACGTTTTTGCGTGTCTTAGGTACCTACCGGTTTTAATTTTTCAAACAAATCGAATGGTCAAGGTTGGCATTGAATTTCATACACCATTATGTAGGTCGTGATTAATATACACCTACTCACCTAACAGTCACACACCTAATCCTGACCCCACAATAGATTAACCTGTATCTACCTACTATGTATCCACCTGTAACTACGAGGGACTTGCGGTCCCACAAGTCACAACACCCAGATCCGAAACAAATATTTATGGGTCACACAAACATTTGTCTCGGTGTGGGAATCGAACCCACGGCCTCACGCTTCGCAGCCGGCTGCTCGCCACTACGCCACGGAGGTTGTCAAATAATAATAGTCCATTATTTTATTCACTACGAAAATACATTCCTAAAATCTAGAGTGGGATAATTTTAACACAACATAAGTTCGCGCGTGTATTCCAGAAAGCGTAGTCTCAGTGTGACCTACAGACAGAAATGTAGCGCATTCATACGTCTCCAACGGTATTTGTCTATGGTGTGATAGAGGAAAGCTCATCATTGTATCGGGCATACGTACGATAGGTAATTTACCTACTTTTTACTGATGGTGGGTCCTTCGTATGCGAGAGGACGTTTAGGTAGTTTTTTTTTTATATCATAGGCTGGCAAACGAGCAAGTAGGTCACCTGATGGTAAGTGATCTCCACCGCCCATGTACCCCCACAATACCAAAAGAATTATGGGCGCGTTGCCGACCTTAAAGGAAAGGGATAATTAAGTGATTGGGAAGAGGGGGATTTGTGCCTCCAGATATCTCACTCATCGTACGAAACGCAGCAGCAAGCTGCTACTTAACGTCGGTTTACTTTAAGACAGTGGTAACGACCCGGGCGAGCCGGCCCATACATACATGCTGTAGATAAAAGGGTCTACACTGTGGCTCTACCACTCAAAAAATACTGATACCATCGCTTTGTCTATTTCTGCCGCCATGCAACAGTGTGTAACCACTGTTGTATTCCGGTTTTAAGGACCCTGAAGCCAATTTAATTACTGTGCATTATGAGGCTTAAAATCCTATGTCTCGGGGTGACGAGTCCAGTACCATGCAATACTTCATAATTCGAAGTTCTGATTGATTTTGCTTCTGTTTATGGGCTGGCGTGACGTGTAGCATCAGATGAGCGACCTGCTCGTCTCATCATCTAAAACTAATCATAAACAATATTATTATTAATTTTCAAAAACAGACGTTTCTGCCAGCCCCGAAACTTAACATCAAGCGAGCGGGGCCGAGATGAATTATCGAAATACGACTACTGATAGTGATTTCTTAGGTTTACGCGAATATTACACATTGAAATAAAACTAGTTTATACGGATTTTATCGCGGTTTAATTTTTATTTTAGTCCCGACGTTTCGAAAGCTTTTCAGCCTTCGTGGTCACGGGAGGGACTGAGAGTCTCTAGAGAAACTAGTTTTATTTAAATACGACTACTGATGTTATATTATCAGGGGGCAAGTGACGAAATACTTGAGCGACTGCAGTCTGCACTCAATTGCTCAGTTGTTCAGTTCGAACTGACCATAGCGCGCGCATCCGAATGTGAAGTGTGTGCGTGCAATAAGTTTGGTTAATATTTTTTCTGTATTTGTGATTTAAATATAATTATAGTTGAAATGGCGTGTCCAATGAGGTCAGTAATTACTTATTATTCTATTATATTTTACAGTGTATAAAGGAAATGTTAAAATATTATTACGGGGCTATTTCTTTTCCATAAAAACTTTTTAATAACAGTAAAATAGACTCCAAGAAACCAAAAAAAATATACAGTCGAATTGAGAACATCCTCCTTTTTTTTAAGTCGTTTAAAAAGTAAAAGTTTGGCATACCGTGCGTTAAATTGAGAACATCGTCCGTTTTTTCGTCGGTTAAAAATGATAAATTACTTAAATATTACAGGCACATTTGTTATTTTTGAACAAAACGATATACCTAAGTAGTTACTTTTTTTATTAGCTTGAGCGACGAAACTAACCGCCACGCCTGCTCATAAACAGTAACAACACCTCACAGAACTACTTACATACATACAATTATAGAGTAATAACACACATACAACTACTTACATATTGTTGATAGAAACATACACGTATGAAATTAAAAAAGTAAAGAAACATTTATAATCAGGCAACTTTCACCCATAGCAAAATCAGCATTACATAGCAGCACCAACTCAAATGTATTTATTTTCGAAGATTTTGATTGTAGGTCTCTTTTTTTATTAGCTTAAATTACGAGACGAGCAAGACGCTCGCCTGATGACAGGCGCCACGCCTGCCCATAAACAGAAGCAACACCACACAGAGCTTTGAATAACAAAGCACTGCATGACCCTGGACTGCGCTCCATTTTTGTTAAAAAGTTATTTTACTATTTTTAGTGCACTATCAAAATCGGTGCGTGAGTAACGAAGTCTGAGTCTTTCACCCCCATAGGGATAGAATTTCTTGAATTAAATGGGACCAACCTCTAAGCTATACCGATGCCTCAAACCTACTGTTAAGAATGAAAATGTAATCATCCAAATCGGCCCACATTTGGCGGAGTTACATGCAAAAAACATGTCCAGTTGAGAAACACCTCCATATTTTACGTTGGTTAAGAATTGGCGCCAGGGGCTATTGGCTAAACCCATAGGTACCTTACCTATTTCCGGATAGGTACGTATAGGCGCTGCTGAAAAGGGAAATTAGGATGCAGGGTAATTTATGGTGTTTAAAATCAGCATTAGGCGGTCCATGTAGCTTATCATGTTTGTATATTTTATTAATTTAATAATCATGACTGATTAACGAAATATAAATATTTTTTTTTTATTTTGTCTTCTTAATTTCTTTAAGATAAATTAAACATTAATAATAAAAATGGTTAGAGATAATATCACTCGGATGTCTTTTGGTTTGACAAGTTACCTACAATATTATTTGATAAGATAATCATGACTTTGAAACCTCCGTGGTTAGTGTACAAAGCCAGCTTGAAATTAGACATTCGTTGCCTAGTGAAATTCTGATAGAAATCACTGTCATTTAGAAAGAAAGATCGCCGATACCCATTGATATATTACATGACGGATACCTCTTCAGTTCTCAAAATTGTTTAACCGAATTTAAACCCACGTCTCTCCAACTCAATACCTTTCCGTTAATAAATATATCTATTAAATAGATCGTATTTAATAAATATTGGCAACAATGCAATACTCAGTGAGTTAATAACTTATCACTTGTACCCTATTATTAGATCATATAAGTACCTAATCTTTCTGCCTAGCGTTATCCCGGCCTAATGATAGAGTCCGCCTGCCTACCATGATTTGACGGTAGATTTGCCCCGCGCCGTCTGACCCCCACAACCCACAACAGAAACCATGGTTCGCCATTGCCTCGTCCGTTAATCAGCAGAGTGTATACGTACCACATGCAGGTGAGGTTGGCTTTGGGCCTATAGATGTTGGTCTCTATTATTGCAACAACAAAAAAACAAAAGCACTTTAAAATAGTTATGACCTATTGTAAAAAAGCATTTTATTTTTCTCTGAGCATTTTTAAGTAAACGCAAAACCAGACTTACTTACATAGAATAACAAAACGTGGTTGTATACTTCTACCTATCTATTATCTTTGGCCAAGTTTATTGTTCACGAACTCATAATAGTATTCTTCCTTGTGCAATTTACATCATTGTCAGGTAACAAAACCTTTGCTTTTGTTTACTTAACGCACCGATGACTAGTGCCATAACATTCTATACAATTTAAAAAGGTGACTTAGCTAGAAACATACTATAATACTACCAATGTAAAAAACAAATATTAGACTAGTGCCATACGAAAACGTATTAAACGACGCGCACCACTATTTAAAAAAAATCCCAACAATAATTTAAAATTGGAATATCGTGAAATGAAATGAAATAGTTTTATTCATCATGTAGGCAATTAAAATAGCGCTTATGACAAGTCAGTACAAAATAAAGAAACATAAGTAAGTATAGAAATCATATCAGCTAATATATACATAACATACATAGCATCGTCAAAATTCACTGGGCAACTATAAATTTTACAATATTTTTATATTAGTCCAGAATTGTTAAGTATTATTATTATTGTTATTTTTTTCTGTTTTAAAGGTCGATATGGACCATAGGCATTATCGTGATCGTCAAAGACTTTAATGTATACCTACTACTAGACGTGTTGTTTAGAAGTTAAATTGCGTCACATAACGCGGGAATTTGACAGCTCACAAACAAGGAGCGCGATAGGGGTTCTAGTTGAGTGTAAGCGAGATGGTAATATTGAGTTACGGTCAATTGACCGCTACTTAGTGGTACAATTTTTGTGTACCGTGCAGCTTGTCTAGTAGTATACATTAAAGTCTTTGGTGATCGGTGTCTAATATGTCGTAGTACGGACTCGAGCCTAAAGTTATTAGTTATTGCGTATATATTTTTTCTGTACGTATAACCATACGCATAACTTTTCGCAGCGTGATCCGATTTTGATTTATTTGTTTCTATTTAAATTTTAGGTAGAAATTTCTCTCGAAAGCAGATGAATGTCTACAACTTAGTCAACTTTAGTGGTAGAGCCACGCTGTAGACCGGATTGTTACCACTGTCTCAAAAAAACCGATGTAAAGTAGCGGTATACTGCTACGTTTCGTACAGTGAGTGAGATATCCGGAGGCCCAAATCCCCTCCCCTTCTTTTAAAAAATAACCAATGTTGAGAGTTGAGACGGTTCTTTCTAACTATAATAATTGACCATAAAATTGTAGGTAATCCACTGACTCAAAATTGGTTATTTATATTTTTAGTTTTTTTTGAGTCGGTTTTATTTTTGTAAAAAGTTTTAACTGCAACCGTCCAGACTCTAACTTCTTTCTTACCACAGGACCAGTTTTAAAATATTCTGTAACAACCCTCGCAAAACACGAACAAGTTTTACCAACATCAATCATAATGATTTATGAGAATGATGAAACTCGTGTACTCGGATATCGTCATTAGCCGACTTCAATAAAGAAGGAAGGTTCTCAATTCGTCGGAATCTTTTATTTTGTTGTACTTATACCTACTCTCACAGATTCAAATTCATGACGAGTTTTTATAACGTCACGTCGCGTCAGGCATAAAATTTTACAGAAATGGTCACGCGTTCGTGCTCTCCTGTGTGTCACATACCTCAAATCGTACTCGTACCAGCGGACGTGTGACTGTCACCGCGCGTCGTTGTCTCTTGTCTCGGTCCTGCATCTCAGAACAATATTTAAAGGGTGACGGAAAATATAAATGTGGCTAACTTTACTCCGGCTAAGTTAGGTTAAGCACGGTTAGGTACGTGAAGAAAATGTTTAGTAGATACTGACTATCTTAAGTAGGAAAGAAGAAGAAACACAGATACACACATAGTCCTGACCCCACACTAGGTTAACCTGTATCGTGGATACCAGAAACTACGCGGGAGTTGTGATTCTAGAACACCCAGATCCGAAACAAATCTTTTTGGATCACGCAAACATTTGTCTCGGTGTGGGAATCGATCTGCCACGGAGGCTGTAAGATAAGGCAATTGATAAAAATAAAATAAGAAATAACATTTCCTCCTCTTTGGGTCTGGGTGTGTCTTCTCGGCAGAGGGGTTGACGTCAGGCAGGCGGCCGATCTTAACAACTACCTACAAACCAAATCTTTTTGTAACATGTGTTAAAAAGCATGTTGCGCCGACCCCACTGCAAATAGGATACGAACAGAGGAGCAAGAAAAAGAATTGCCTTATCTATCACTAAATTCGATAAAAAAAAATATAAATTCATAAGTACAATAACCGTAGTGGAATTTGATTTATCACCCACAGACAAAAATAACTTGTTTTAGTTCAACAGTTGATAATTAATTCTTCGTCTCACGGACTGGTATATCGGGTGCAATAATCATGTTCAGTTATGTTAAATGGCGACCAGTTCTTAGCGTAGGTACATTCATAGTGAATTAACAAAATACTTGTAGGTACAAGTAAGTTAAATCGGATTGATTTCGGTTAACCAATGCCAATTTATACTTATGAACAAAGTACAAAATCAATCTAGTCCCCCGTTTGCTTTTGTTCAAACGTTGCTTTGTTTTTTGTTTGGCGTAAAAAATAGCCCAATCATGTGTACAGATATCGACACTTAGCAAAAAGCTTATTTGAATGTTGTTCTTACTACGGGTCTTAATATTACATAATATTTCTATGCACACGCCAAAAGGTTTCATATTTTTTTTTATTGGTCTTCGAAGGCAGACGAGCTGACGGCCCACCTGATGATAAGTGTTCAGCAGTTCCAGGGGGACAGCCAAGCCGCTTCTTCCACCTGTCCTTATCCCACTCGCAATGGAGTCGGCGCAACATGCTTTTTTAACACATGTTAGAAAAAGATTTGGCTTGTAGTTTTCACGTCCGGCTGCCTGCCCGATTTCCGCTGGAGACTCCTTTGGAGAGAAAATACTCTTACATAACAAAGACCGAATTCCTGATCGATATTTCACAGGTCAATAGTCGACGACTCGATGGGCCAGGACGGCACCCAGCTCGGGAACGAGGCGGGCATGCTGTACGGAGAGTACTTAATGCTAGATAAACTGCTATCTGCCCAGAGGATGCTCAGCGCCGAGTCATCGAAACCTGTGCACGACGAGCATTTATTCATAATCACGCATCAAGGTAACGTATTTTCAACCGACTTCAAAATGGAGGCGGCTTTTAACTCACCTTTGTTGTATAGCAAAAAATAGGTGGTAGGTAGGTCTCTCGTATGCGAGAGGCCGTTTGGGTTGGTGCCACCCCTTCGTCTATTTCTACCGCCAAACAGCAGTGTGTAAGCACTGTTGTGTTTCAGTTTGAAGGACATTAAAGCCAGTGAAATGACTGGGCATTATGAGACTTAACAACACGTCTCTGGGTGATGAGCGTAGTCCAGTTCCATTCAGGACTGTATAATTAAAAGGTATGTTGTTTCTGTTTATTGATAGGCGCCCAGCGTGGTGCTTACCATCAGGTGAGCGACTTCGCCATTTAGGCCAATAATAAAAAAAACACAGGTGAAGACCGACTTAGATGGTTTTTTTTTAATTTGATTGGGGTTACTTCGAGGCTGATCCCATATATTTGATTGAGATCTGATGACGCGGTATGAGGAAGAGTTGTAAAAAACTCCACATCAAAATAAATATAAACTATCGCAAGTCGGGTTAAAGTCGTTTTTACATTTAGTTAGCTTAGGTTATCCCTTAGTTCACATAAAAGTATACAGTGCACTCACCTTTAGCTTACATTTTATTGACATCATCTATTTGAGACGATGTGTTCCGACGGCTGCATCCAATGACCCGAATTAAATAGTGCGGTTATCTGGTGACACGAATCAATCTCCAACCAACGATAGAACTATCTCGACTGCCTCGGTGGCGCAGTTGTAATGCGTAAGCGGTATGTCAGCTATCCTTAGGTCTCGGGTTTGATCCCCGGGTCAGGTAAAAGTCATATTGGGTTTCTCGACTTAATACGAAATGCTTAGTGTCAGCCCAGTCTGAAATTGTGCCCGGTACCACATCATGGGACATAAATAAACTCGGTGAAATGTAGGTGTACATACTGGCTACACCACTACCTACCCCTTCGTGGTATATAGGCGTGAGTGCGTATGTAAGTATATAAAAACTATCTGGGCGTATGTTTAAAACTAAAAGTAATTACAAGACAATTTGCGACAACTCGTGAACATCAATCTGGCCAAAGTTTTTTTGATTTATGTTTTCCTTTTGTTTGTCGCGGTGAAAAGCGATTTAGCACTACTGCCTCACTTGTCACCAGGCGAGATGGTAAACATATAGGCGACCGCTGGACCGTTGTTTTAAACCAGTAATATCAACCGAAACTGTGGCTCTATTGGGCGCAGTAGGGACGGCCCCAAATTCCTGAGGCAGGATGCGCTGCGGCTTCAGCCGGAACTACCCTTATGTGGGGTCGCCTTATGGCCTCGTTTACATATGTTGAAGACCCTACGTTGAAATTGTACCATTCCTGTCTGGCTAGTAATAGAACTTGCCCTAATTGTTAAAACCACTGACATCAATTAGAAAAATATCTGTCATGTTTAAATTGCTGAACAGATTGCTTCAAACATAGCTAAGAACTATTATGATTAAATCAGCTTTCAAATAGAAAAAGCACATTCTGTACCAAAATTCATCAAAATCGGTTTACCTATTTAGGTGTGAAAGCATAACAAACAAATTCAATTTCGCATTATAATATTGGTTAGGATTGATTACCTCTTACTAAATCTTTGTTTTAAGGAAGGGAGGGATGATTGTTTTAGGCATAGATTTTGATTGTTACCTAGATGGAACTCACACTTACAAGAGACCTACCACCTCATGCATAATACTGGCTTTCCTAATAAACAATATAGCAAGAAATTCTGTGTTACAGCATACGAGCTATGGTTCAAACAGATAATATTCGAGGTGGACTCGGTACGTTCGTTGCTCGACGTCGAGGGACTTGATGAGAGCCACACGATGGAAATCCTGAAGAGGCTCAACAGAGTTGTGCTTATATTGAAGGTAGGTCAACAAAATGGCTTTTGTAGTTTAATGCTTCTGTGATAGCGTGAGGTGCGCGACGGAAAAAACGCGGGCGCGGCCTACCCGTTTTCACGACGCGACGTAGCGCTCCGTAACCTTAAGTACCTGTAGAGGAACGGGTGGTAATGTGTTTCTCTAACAAAGGGGAAGACATTCAGTCAGGTGGGTGTTATACCTTCCCGGCTGCGCCCTCTCCGATGGTTAATGTTCGGAATTTGTATAATTATACTCGAAGCGTCGCGTAAACTTTGCTAGCACGATTCAGGATCGATGAACGTTGTTGTTTTTATGTCATTGACCGGTTAACAAGCAAGTGGGTTACCTATTGGTAAGTAATCTCCACCGACCATGAACGCTCACAATTCCCGTAGAATCGAAGTATTCGAAAGGGATAATTATGCGCAGGATTTGAGCTCCTGGATATCTCACTCACCGTATGAAACGCAGTAGCAAGGCCTTACTTTACCTCGGTTTTGACAGTGGTAACGACCCGGTCAAGGCGGCTTCATGCTGTAAACAAAACTGTCTACAAAATATTGAGGTCCACGCGGTATACCACCACATATACCTAAGTTTTGACGGGCCCTAAGAATAAAAGGTGTTTGAGTTACGACGTCGCGTACATATGATTACTTTCAGTGGCTTGGCGCAAGATATCAAGCGTCGTTTTACTACAGCGTAAGAATCTTGGTTTTTTTTTATGGCATAGGTCGGCAAACAAGCAAGTGGGTCACCTGATGGTAAGTGATCTCCACCGCCCATGTACGCCCACAATACCAAAAAAATCATGGGTGCGTTGCCGACCTTGGGAAGGGGAGGTTGTTTGGGCCTCCGGATACCTCACTCACCGTACGAAACGCAGCAGCAAGCTGCTACTTTACTCCGGTTTTCTATGAGAAATCTCAGAATCTTGGAATATCAAGTGAATTCATGTTAATTTAACTCAAACTCCAAGCACAGTACGAGGCTTGTATTTTTGATAGAATCGTGTGTTTACTTACATCCATATCTGTTACGCACAAGTCGATAGATAAACGGGAGCCATGACATCCGACCCCGTAAACGCCGCTACACGTAATATTTTTATCTTCCAACCGGTTCTAACTGGTTGTTGCAAAGTTGCAATTTCAATCGCCTCGACAAAACTATGTTGAAGATTATTAGAGTATTGGCCTCATTGTCGTTCCTACGTGTACCTACCTACCTAGATACTGAGATATCTTGAGTGAATCTTAATTATCCCTTTCCTCTAAGGTCCTTTGACTCCCTCGGTGGCGCAGTTGTAATGCATAGGTACGAGTTACGACCAAGGCTGGCGCTGAGGTCTCGGGTTCAATCCCCGGGTCAGGTAAAAGTGATATAGGGTTTTTCTATTACGAAATGCGCAGTATCAGCCCGCAGTCAGAAATCGTGCCCGGTATGGCGCTAGGCTCGCTCCCTGTCACATCATGGGACGGAGATACGCTCGGCGTAATGTTTCATAGCAAAAGCGGCAAACGAGCAAGTAGGTCACCTAATATTAAGTGATCTACACAGCCCATGAACCGTTTGATCAGCGTTGCCAGCCTTAAATCAGAGGAATTGGGATTGGGGAAGTCAAGGAGGATTTGAGCCTCCGGAAATCTCCCTCACCGTACGAAACGCAACAGCAAGCTGCCGTACACCGGTATTCTGTGAAACAGTTGTGCCAAGTGACTGCCATCCCGGTCAACTCGACCCATTCATGCTGCTGACAAAACTGTCTACAACTACTTACAAAAATAATAAAAGCCTCCAACATCAACCCATACAGTATAATTTATTTCTTATCAGATAAATTCATACAAGTGTCATTAAATTCATTACATAATTTGGTCATAACACTCGTCAAAAATATCATGAAAAGTATTAACTTTGGATCCGGTTTTTTTAGGAGTGTTAGATTTGACATAGTTAAAGTTTATATCAAGGAGTGCTGAAACATATTTATCCTACTTCCTACTACTATTGTAAATGTGAAAGTATGGATGTTTGTGAGATTTTAAATTGGGATGTTTGTTAGTCCATCACGCCGTAACGGATGAATGGTTTTGAATGAAATTTGGCACACAATTAGATACCGGGATCAAAACATAAGCTTTTTATCTCGAAAAAAGCCTTTCACGCGACGAAACCGCGAGCACAAGCTAGTATAAATTATTTTAATAACCTTGAATGACGAAACGGGCAGGTCGCTCGTCTTATGGTAAGCGCCGCGTCTGCCCATAAACAAAAACAACACCACACAGAACTTTGAATTACAAAGCTCTGCATTGCATTGGACTCCGCGCGTCACCCTGAGACGTAAGATGTTAAGTCTCATAATACCCAGTAATTCCACTGCTCCTAATTACGTCATTATATAATTATAATACATCGATATGTCGCGTCGTTTGTTTAATATTATGATGCAATTGACTCATAAATTAACTTAATTGGTATTACGAAACGTTATTGATTAGTCATGATTGTTTATAAAAATATATCGTACCATATGGAACGTACTTTACTAATATTTATAAGACGCGAATTTTTTATTTTCGATTTATCGCAATATACAATTTTCCGTTTCTTTATGCAATAAGCATGTTGAAAAGTGACTTTAAAATTAGTATGACGTCAATGATTCGCCAATACAAAACGTGATTGCAAATTAAAACAATTTAGAACGCAACAGGTTTTATAATATCTACATTTCATTCAGTTTATTTCGGTAAATTAATTAAAGCACACAACAATCAGACAGTACTGACCTCACACTATGATAACCTGTATAGTTGGTATCAGGAATGACGAGGAATTTAGTTTCCACAACATCCAGAACCGACACAAACATTTGTGGATCACATAAAGATTTGTCTCGGTGCAGGAATTGAACCCGCGGCTATTCGTTTCACATCCGGCTACTCGGCTGCTGCAGCCTGCATCAGGAGGTTATTAAATTAAAAAGGGTTCACATTACTAAATTATAGTTGATCAACAGCTAAATCGCAAGCAATCTGAACCATCTGAACTAACTTTCAAACGAATTTTTCAAAAAAAACCTTACAGCTTTTGTTTATTCAAGTCTCTTGTTGAAAGCGATTCAAGTCTGAAACTGTCATGTTTTATTTAAATGTCATATCAGTTGTATTATTTAAAAAAAACATGTACACATTGCTTGTACTAAGTTTATAAACACAGTAATTGCTCCTATTACTAACAAATATTTGTATACCTTAGTTGAAGATCAAGAAATGGTTTCTTATTATTATTATTATCTAAAACTCTTTAAACTTCTCACAATTCTAGAGTAGTACGCCAAAGATGCAGGCTTTTGGCCAAACATCTTCGGCAGCCGAAGTCGTAGGTAGTCTATCGATAGAAATTTCCATACGATATATAAGTACCTAGTATTCTGCACTCTTCTTCCATATAAACTCTACCTATGCCAAATTTCACAATCCTTCGTACGCGCAATACGCGAAATAAAGGGGTCTGAAGTTTTCTCGTCACATATAATATATATAGGTGTTATTCATCTAAGTATATATAGAATAATATTATTAACTGCAGCCCCTAAACCGTCGACATCGATAAAATCCTATACTCTACTTACTTTCTGGGTACTAAAATGTGTGATATCTGATAAGTACCTACCTACTAAGTATTTGCAGAGTTGTTTACAATGTATCGGTGTGCAAATACCATGTCATTTCCTTTACGTTCTATCACCTCCACAACGGTATTATGTTTCGGTTATACTTTCCATATCATGAACACACTTTCACTTATGGATCGAATTCACATACTTCATAGAACTTAATTTAAAAAAACGGTCAAGTGTGATGGAATTCGCACACCAGGAACCTTTATGTACTCACGTTCTTAATTTAACCGCGATAAAATCCGCATAAATTAGTTTTATTTCAATGTGTATTATTATTATACTTGATTAAGACATTAATTATAAAAACATCATTATACTTGATTAATTTTGATGCGGTTTTAATATTTAGACGTTTCTTAGGAAAGTTTTATGGGTATCTACAATACATTTATATTATTCAAAACGAATACGCTAATGCGGTCGCGATCACTGTCTCAAAGAAAACTAAAGTGAAGCTTGAGTAAGATTTCCATTCCTTTTCTATCATTTACTTATTATCTGATGATGTTTATGATGGAGATTCTTTCTACACTTAGGCCTATATTATAGAACAACAATCAAGTGAGCTCTTTGCCAAGTGCCGATTTTAGTACACGTGATTGGTCTATTTTTGGCGCCAAATAAAAACGGACCAATCACGTGTACAGAAATCAACACTTAGCAAAGAGCTCACTTTATTGTTGTTCTATAATACGGGCTTAAGTCTAGATTAACGAACTTCGTTGGTTCCTATCGGTTTCTAACTTAGGAGCTCGGCAACTTGCATTCTCGCCCATGCTATACAAGAAACGATCACCGGGCGTATTGCTTACGATAGGTAAAATAGGAATATGAACTACGTACTTATGAACACGTACTTGTCCTTATTATTAAAGGAAAGTAATTATTTCTCGTAATTATATTGCATTTACAGTTGTGTAAATATTATTGAATGTTAATTATACAATTAACGTTTATCACATGATACAAATAAATCTTAAAAAACAGTTTCTTATGTAAATAAATAAATAACCCGAACAAATGTGAAGTGATAGTGAAAGGTTTCATCGTATAACCATAGTATAACTAAATAACTAGGCTTTGGTATAACTAAAATATGTAGATTGAAGTGGTAGAGCCACGCTGTAGACAGTTTTGTCTATATGTTGATGATGATGTTACGATATTCAAGCGAATAAAAAAACCACCTAACTGCAACATTAGGATTTTGAAGTCACATATACTCTACAACAGAATTTCCTAACCTGGTCCTCGAACATATCCTAAGAGGTCTTCGGTCAAAATTAACAATTTGTAATTAATGCTGCGATCGATCCGCGGATCACGGTAAGGTAACGCTAGGGATCCGCCCTTAAAAAAGATTGGGAAAGGCTCTACAACAAGGTCTCCTGCCTTCCGTCAAACCTTATCCCACTCGCAGTGTGGTAGGCGCAACATACATTTTAACACATGTTACAGAAAGATTTGGCTCATAGTTTTACGACCGGCCGCCTGCCTGATGCAACCTCTCTGGGGAGCAAAATCCAGACCCGAAACAAATATTTGACAAACAAACATTTTTGTCTCTGAGCGGAAATCGAACCCTTGGCTTCTCGTTTTATAGCTGGTTACTCGCTCACTGTGCCACGGAGGCTGGGCTGTATAACAAAGTCTAATCATATTAATTTTACATCTCAGTTACTGGTAGATCAAGTAATGATCCTGGAAACGATGACACCCTTAGACTTTATGGACTTCAGACACTACCTGCGACCAGCATCGGGCTTTCAGAGCCTACAATTTCGTCTACTGGAAAATAAGGTAAGAAATATTTTCGTTTTAACGTGAAAATCAAAGAACCTATCCTCTTAAAAGTATAGATAGCCAGGTCGTGCCGGCCTATTTGTGCTGTAGAGAAAATTGTCTACAGAGTGGTTCTACCACTCAACATTTTGCTTGTATTATAACTATTTAGTTACGTAATATTTTTCGGTTGGGTATTGTGGGCGTACATGGGCGGTGGTGATTACTTACCATCAGGTGACCCACTTGCTCGTTTGTCGGCGTACGCAAAAAAAAGTACTTTCAAAAAATTTATGTTAAACACAACTAAAGACCATATACGAATTCAAATAAATGATCAAGAATTAAAAGAATTCATAAGAAAAAGATCAACTATATCAGTGATTTATTAAAATTTATTAACAACGTGACGATTTTTACTGAGTCCCCATCCAATGAATTTGCCACGGGCCCAAGATGGTATAGTTACGCCACTGGTTACACCTCTGTCTACCCCTTCGGGGATTACAGTCGTGAGAGCGTATGTATGTACGTATGGATTTTTTTTCACAGCTGGGTCTCAAACAAGCTTTACGCGTGAAGTATAACCAGAACTATCAAACGGTGTTTGGAGACGACCCTGAAGCGATGGAGTCATTGCACAAGTAAGTTTTTGCCTTGGTCTTGGCATTTGATGCACCCACGAAACACATTCGATTAATTATTTTCGGTTCAGATTGGTTAAGTAGGTTTTTTGTATAGGTAGGTACGCAATAGAGGCCGATGAATGAATGAGTGATGAGTGATGGGAAGTGATCTACTCTCGAACCGCAGTACAAGAAGAATTAACAATGCGTTGGTGGCCTTAAAAGAAAGGAATAAATATTAAAATAGGGGTAAATGGGCCTCCGGAAATCTCCCTCAACACTACAATAAGGTACCACTTAACTGGCGTCGATTTTCTGTAAGACATTAGTAGTGGTATCCGATCGTCCGTCCTATTTTCTGTTCTACTACTTTACAAAAGTGGGTATATTCCATTTTATAAATTCTTTATTTTCCTCCAAGATCTGAGCACGAGCCTGCTCTACTAGCTCTCATAGAGCGGTGGCTGGAACGCACACCCGGCCTGAACACCCACGGGTTCAACTTCTGGGGGAAGTTCCAAGCAACCGTCAACAAAATGATCAAAGAAGATATTGAAGCGGCTTCTGTAAGTAATAATAATACCAGCCTTGTACTATACATGTCACACTATTGGGCACGGGCCTCCTCCACGAATGAGAGGGGTTAGGTTGTTCCACCAACTTGGCTTAATGCAGCAGATTTCACATACCTTCAAAATACTTATGGAGTATTACTCAAGTATGCAGATTTACTCACGATGTTTTCTTAACCATTGTAGTAGGCAATAACTGCTCTTTAATCTCTATAATCTATAACTGATCATCGCCTTTCATTACCCAAGATAAGCGAATATTACCATAGCGCTTAACTTAAATTGTAGTAATGTACATACGTATACTAAACAGTAGACTGTGTTTTCATTGCTCTTAAAACCCTTAACAATACTGTTTGATAAATTTGCAGCGAGAGCTAAATGAGAATGTTCGCCGTCACCGCCTCCAAGATTCAGAGAATCGTCGTGAAATATATCGTTCCATATTCGACCCTGCGGTGCACGATGCACTAAGGTCTAGAGGAGAAAGAAGGTCTGTACACTTTTAGATCCAAATATGTGAATTTACGTTATGAAGTTTCAGTTTTTTGGTTGGTTCTATGTGTTCTCAGTAAATATTTGGAGACAAAACACCATTAATTACACTCGAAACAGTGTGTCTACTTGTATTCTACAAGTAAAGATGATTAGTGGGCGACGATTAGACGATATTTAGGTGCTTTATAGTCATAAAGCACCTAAATCTAAATCACCTGTGATCAGTCGTTTACAATATGATCTTGAAACTTTATCTTTTCTTGTCATTTAAGTATTTATTTTCCAGATTCTTGGAACTTTTTATTCGCTGTAGGCTGATCAATATTGCAAAAAATTAATAGGTACCATCGTAATAACTTATAGGTTATCGCACAAAGCGCTGCAGGGCGCCATCATGATCACGTTCTACCGAGATGAGCCTCGGTTCTCGCAACCTCATCAGCTGCTGACCTTACTCATGGACATCGACAGTCTTATCACCAAGTGGCGTTGTGAGTAGAACTATTTTCTTAAAGGTTACCGCACAAAGTGCTGCATGTTTCTATCATGTTCACATTCTACCGCGATGAGCCTCGTTTCTCACAGCCTCATCAGCTACTGACCTTACTCATGAATATCGACAGTATTATCACCAAGTGGCGTTGTGAGTAGAACTGTTTCCTTAAAGGTTATCACACAAAGCACTGCAAGGTGCACATTCTACCGCGATGCACCTCGGTTCTTGCAGGCTCATCAGCTGCTGACCTTGCCCATTGACATCGACTCTCCACAGCTTAGCACCGAGTGATGTTGTAAATCTCATTTTATCAATCCGAGCACAAATCTATACTCAATGAGACAATGCACTGACGAATCCTATCCAATTGATTTATGAGCAATTGATTTATGATCCGACACCATCATGCTACCGAATGGTTCTATTACCCCTCGACTCCTATGCAATGAACAAAACTGTGTTTACAAAGTTCAGGGTTTACGTACCATAGCCTGATGTTGGATGGATTATGTACAACACTATACCAAATTATAACCAATTAATAACTAGATTGCCTTTTTAGTTTGGTCGTATCGTGATTAGGCTGAGTACCCGTGAGGTCCTAAATTCAAATCCCAGGTTAAGCAATGACGATTTGTTTTCGATTCGACAAAATCACGATTTGCTCAGAATCAGAATTTGTGCCCGGTATGGTGATAGGCTCGCTCCTGACACATAATCGGATGGAAATAAACTCGATGAACTGGGTACACTCATTCTGCCTTCCCATTAAAGGTGTGAGCTTATATATGGGTAGACTAGTGGTCCGTAAACACTATACCTATTTTTTACCTAGCTGAGGTATTTTTACATTTTCTTAACCAGCGATTTAGTTTAGTCCAGATATGTTTGCTCAAACTTTGTTTAAGCCAGTTTTTGTTACAGACAATCACGTGATAATGGTCCAGCGCATGATAGGGTCGCAACAACTTGGTACTGGAGGCTCTTCTGGATACCAATACCTTCGTTCTACCCTCAGGTAATATTAATATTCTTTTTATTTTCATAATAATCTTTACGGTGTTTTAGAATTCAAATGAATTACCTACAAGTTATGCCATAAACTTTGCTTATTAACCTTATCACCACCGCCCATATACGCCCACAACACCAGAAGAATCATGGGCGCGTTGCCGACCTTTAAAGAAAATCATAATTAAGGTTTTGTGAAGGGAATGGGGATTTGGGCCTCCGGATATCTCACTCACCGTACGAAACGCAGCAGCAAGCTGCTACTTTACGCCGGTTTTCTGTGAGACAGTGGTAACGCCCTAGTCGTGCCGGCTCAATCGTGGCTCCACCACTCAGAACGTAACATCAAGTGACTCACTGATTCGATTACTATGTTATACAAATCCGTTATAATTTTTTCTCCACAGTGATCGGTACAAAGTGTTTCTCGATCTGTTCAATTTATCAACATTCCTTCTGCCCCGCTCCCTAATACCACCCCTTGATGAAGGGATGAAACGAAGCCTCAACCTCACTTGGGGCGAGGTCAAAGAAAATGGAGAAAACGGAGAAGCTGTGGAGAATGGTCTGGAAGCCTCTTTATAGAACAGAGAACAATGTATAGGAGCTAATAATGTCATTTCTGTTGTTAATGACTAAACCAAATTAAGACTACCTACATTTTTATTGTCATATTTTAATTCTATTTACTGTGTCCTGTACGGTCCTGTGTGTGTTAATCTACAGTGTATGTCAGTCAAACAAATTGACAAACTAGAGTTCATTATTAAGGCCCACTTGCATGATTCTTAACGTGTTTAACCTAACTAAGCCTGTTTCTGAAACGTCAAATCGTATAAAACTTTGAGATAAGTAAATAAGTTTAGTGGTACATCCGATTTAGTAGTTTTTATCGTGCAAGTCGGCCTAAGTCTTGTTATTTTAGTTCATTATTTGACAAGACCAAATTGCCTATAATTTAGTGAAATGTTTTTTTTAGCTTTAATGACGAGACGAGCAGGCCGATCGTCTTATAATAAGCGTTAAGACTGCTCATGAACAGAAACAACAAGCAGCAAGCAAGCAACTTCGAATTATGAAGCACTGCATGGCTCTGGAGACTGCGCTCGTCAGCCCGAGACTTAAGGTGTTAAGTCTTACACTGAAGTCTCATAACGCCCAGTAATTACACTGGTTTTAACCGTACCAGTAGTGTTTACACACTGCTGCGGAAGAAATAGATAAAGCGGTAGTACTTACCTCTTGCTTAGGTACGAGGAACCTACCACCTAATCTTCTTCTTTTTCCACCTGCCCCTATCCCACTCACAGTGGGTTCGGCGCATCATGCTTTTTAACACATGTTACAAAAAGATTTGCCTTGTAGTTTTTACGACCGGCCGCCTGCCTGACGTCACCAACTAGTAAAGTAGTTTATTTTCTGTTAACAGAATTAGCACTAATATGTTTACGTAGCATTAAACTGATATCAACATCGTTTGAGAATTGTTTTTGCATGCAATTGTACAATATTAAAGTTTCTTATTTAAACTGGATATTTTATATTTCTAAAGATTCAAATACTGCTTGGATAAAGCTGAGAATTGATTGAACATATTAAATTCTCCATCTTCCGTGGCGCAGTGGGTGAGTAGCCGGCTGCGAAGCGAGAGGCCGTGGGTTCGATTCCCGCACCGCGGCAAACGTTTGTGTGATCCACGAATGTTTGTTTCGGGTCTGAGTATCCCTTTTAGTTCCTGATACCCACGATACAGGTTAACCTAGTGTGGGGTCAGGACTATGTGTTGGGTGTATTTATTTATTTAAATCATGTTCCAATACCATCGTTGACGTTTATAATCTTTTCTTATATATTTATTTGCTCGGTAACTGACGAAAGAAAGGAAAAGACCTACAAAATCCTTAGATCGCAATTGGTTACAGTTATATAGGTATTAAGGAACATATTAGGTCATTTTACTTTAATTTGAGATCTATCTATCTATATCGAAAGGTTAATGGCCAACCTAGTGTCAAAGGTTTTCAAACCGCCAATCTGCTATCAGTTGTTAACATCTGAATCCGTAGCTTCAAAGGTTTGAGAACAGCTGCTAGTTGTATCTATGCCTACCTCTTCAGGGATACAGGCATGTACTTATATTCAATGTTATTTAAACTACAATACATTTGTTGTAAAATAAACCATAGAAGGATTCTATATTATATAATATTATACAAAAATTACATAATAAAAAAATCCAATCGTTTCGTAATCCAATTAAGCAGGAAACACAACTGGGTCCTGTGATTTCTCAACTCCAAACTTGTAAACCACAGTATGCTTGTAAACCTCTCCTGGATACAAAACAGGTCTTGGAAAATTGGTATGATGAACTGCGTCAGGGAAGTTCTGGGTTTCAAGGCAGAAAGCCCCATGTTTCCTATACCCTACACCATCTTTGCCAACAAGAGCTGATTCGTCAGGGGAAGGGAGGCCGTTCGAGGTATAAAACTGGACTCCGGGCTGGTTGCTGTAGAGTTCCAAGGTGCGGCCTGATGATGGATGGACTACACGTGACACGAAGTTCAGACCCTGCAAATGACAGATACATAAGGTGACGCCTGTATCCCCGAGGTGTAGCCAGAGTTGTAACTTGTCTACACGCGTTTTGCCGAGCAACCCATGATGTGATAGTACGCACTCACGCCTGTAATCCCCGAAGGGGTAGGCAGAGGTGTGACCAGTACACCCACATTTCGCCGAGCGTATCTCCGTCCCACGATGTGATAGGGGGCGAGCCTATCGCCATACCGGGCACAAATTCTTGACTCCGGGCTGATACTGAGCATTTCGTAATAGAAAAACCCAATACCACTTTACCCGACCCGGGGATCGAACCCGAGACCTCAGAGTTAGCGTCAATTGTAACGCGTACGCATTACAACTGCACCACCGAGGCAGTCATATATATTATGATGTGATAGGTGACGTGACAAGTACTTATTCATAATTCAGCCGACCGTCGAGGGACTCAATTTTTGACATTATATTTGGACTATGCGTACTTAACTTCAGGTCCGGTGTCAGTTTGCCGGGCACGTCGCAATAAGCGTACGCCGAGCAGGATAAAAAACAGTCTATTGCCCTTACAGACACAAATTTCAATTGTAGTTAAGTCATGTGTGTTTTTCGAATGGAAAACTATTTGGCGACACGAGTAGGTACTTATAACTTAGGTCTAGGGTAAATGCAAGTATTAACTTTATTTTTATTAGCTTGAATGACGAGACGTGCAGGTCGCTCGTCTGATGGTAAGTGAAAGGCATATAAACCTGCTCATAAACAGAAGCAACGCCACACAGAACTTTAAATAACAAAGCACTGCATGACACTGGACTGCACTGGTCACCCCGAGACATAAGGTGTTAAGTCTCATAATGCCCAGTAATTTCACTGGCTTCAATGTCCTTCAAACCGGAACACAACAGTGCTTACACACTGTTGCTTGGCGGCAGAAATAGACAAAGCGGTGGTACCAACTCAGCCGGCCTCTCGCATACGAGGCACCTACCACCTTGTAACTTATGAAACAATTGAATTTGAAACAGTTTACACATACTTTTTTATTTGTATCTGTAAATTTGGAATATATAATTTATTTTTATTACCTTGAATGTTTTTAAATAGAATAATATTATTTCATAGTAAAAAAATTATTAACTAATAAGTCGATTGATTCTATTACCGGCCAATAGTAACGGCTATGAAGCTATTAACGATTTTTATGAAGGTATTACAGATTGTTAGATATTGGTACAATTTTATAATTTAAATATAGTTATCATTTTATTTTATGTAGTAAGTGATGGGAGGGTATTGGGTACCCATACATATTTGTATCTGTGGTCACTCATGGTAGAAAACCGCCATAGTGACTTGTTACAGCGAGTCGCATTCCGGGGTCAATTAGTCTATATACAGTATCTTCTGGCATAATTCTGCCGACTGCCGAGGGACGCGAAGTTCTCGACTGCCTTATATTATATTAGGACTGTATTGTAATTACTATCAGATACAGCATTGTCATTGCATTGTTCCAGGATAAAAAATTGCTTATGGAAATTCATCGTTTCAGGAACTAAAGCAAAAAGTGTAGTTTGACCACACAAAATATAGGTACCAACCTGTAGGCCTAGTATGAGTTACAAATACGTTCACAGTTTTCGAATTCGTGTAAAATTAGTACCGTCGAAGTGTCAAACTAGTAATTAATACGGTGGTAATAAATAAAAGAATCGCTTGAAAACTAATTTCATATTCTATTATTATGAAATAAAATAAACCATGTAATTAATTTTAATTCATCATAGTTCCCACTAGTGGCTACTAATATTTGACGTATTGAGAGAAAACGAAAACTTTCATCGTTTTACAAAACTTGTACTAGGCCTACTGAGAACGAACACTGAACAACATAGTTCACAACCGAACTAAGCTAAGTACAATATCAATGGACAATGAAACATGCAGACAACGTTACCTTATTGCCATTAGTGGAAACACAAAAGTTGTCGTCGAATAGGTTGTCGGTTTTATGAATAACGTCCCCTAATTTTTTAGCGGCGCGGAAATCGAACGGCGTACCCCCCACTTGTAGGAAACCACCCGTAGGGATCAATGCCGATGTAGTTTCTGTTATTCTGTAACATAAACAATAACAATGAGGATTATGAGACTTAACGTTGATCTTATGTCTTGGGGTGATGAGCACAGTGTGTCATGCAGTATTTTGTAATTAAAAAGTATTGGATGATGTTATTTCTGTTTCGCATCAGACAAGCGACCTGCTCTTCTTTTTATAATAATACTAGCCCTGTATTATATACGACCCACTGCTGGGCACGGGCCTCCTCTACTGAATGAGAGGGGTTAGGCCTTAGTCCACCACGGGTTGGCAGACATCACATACCTTCGAAATCCTTATGAAGAACTTCTCATGTATGTAGGTTGTCTCACGATGTTTCCTTCACCGTTAAAGCAAGTGATAATTTACAGTCAATACACACATAACTTAGAAAAGTCAGAGGTGTATGCACTCGGGGCTGGATTCGAACCTGCGACTTTCATCTCGACAGTCCATACCACTCCCCGCTGAGCTATCACTGCTTCTTTTTATACAGGCAAGTAAAAAAAACAAAGTTAACACAAACAAATAAAAGGCAACAAAATAATAATGACTTACCTATCTGCGTTTATCACGAAAACGTGATTGTAAATCTCATGTGCTCCAGTATCGTGGCCAGCTAAGTTAAAGTACGAATGGTTGGTCATGTTGACCACAGTCTTCTTGGTAGTGGTTGATAGGAACTCCACGTGGAAGGAATCATCATCTTTCACTTGGTACGTGATGTTGGTAACCAGGTCACCAGGGTAGCCCTCGTCGCCATCTTTGGAGAAATGACTAAATACGACCTTGGTACCGTCGATTACTGATTTCCAGTTGGCCTGTAGAATGAAACAGTTGTAGAAGTTCAACTTATAAATGGAAGATTTCAAAAAAGTGCTATTAGCTGATCAGAATCTTTAGCTGTAAGCGCCACGCCTGACCATAAACAGAAGCAACACCACACAGAACTTTGAATCACAAAGTTTTATTGTACTGCTCGCTCGTAACCCCAAGTATGTAATAAGATGTTAAGTCTCACAATGTCCAGTAATTTCAAATGCTTCAATGACCTTCAAAGCGGAACAAAGTGGTGCTTCCATACTACTACTGCTTGATGGTAGAAATAGACAAAATAGGTACCTTTTCAGACACACCCTCGCATAGAAGAGATCTCTTCAATTTATAAACAAATAAGAATTGACTATGGGATAATGTTGCTAAAGTTTCTGGCATTAGTTTTTTTTTTATATTATAGGCCAGCAAACGAGCAAGTGGGTCAACTGATGTTAAGTGATCTCCACCGCCCATATACGCCCTGGGTGTAGGGGTGGAAAGGAGCCCAGATAGAAACCAAAGACTTTAATGTATACTACTAGACAAGCTGTGCGGTACAAAGAAATTGCGCACTTAGTTACGGTCAATTGACCGCAACTCATTTAGTTGCCAGCAAGAGAGCGACAAGAGCAGTTGTTGTTGTTTGAATAGCTGCGAACGTTAAATTCGATAAACTAACACGAAATTGTTTATTGTGAGACATAAAACATTGTCATTATTTACGTGCATAAATATTATTCATTCAATTTGAAGTTATTTTACGAAAGTAATTATATTATTTCTTGGTTTTGATCGAAAAAATCATTTATTGTGGATAAAAACTAATACCAAACAAAACAGCCGTCTCAATATTGCCATCTCGCTTACTTTCAACTCCTCTCGCTCCCACGCCTTAGACGTCATTCCCGCCTCGCCGGCCGCGTTTGCAACACAATTTTACTTCTGAACAGCCCGTCTATGGTATTAAAGTCTGTGATAATAACTGATAGAAACATGACGAAAGCCGAACACCACAAGCACCATTGAACCACATTGACCTCACCTTGTCAAAACCAATAACTCCTCCATGCAGATGGTCTTGACCGATATTCTTAGCAAGGTTGAAAGTGACGTCATCGATAGTAAATGTAGCCCCTCCGATTCTATTAGCACACCTGCCCACAGCAGCTCCAAGGTAAGGAGTGTTCCTTGTCACATAGCCTTGCAGGTCATCAAAGCCTAGCACTACGTCAGCAGTAATGCCGTGCTTGTCTGGCACCTACAGTATAAAACAGAAGCATTTTATATGGTCAATAAATAACTTCGACCAAACCTTTGGTGATATTAAAAAAAAAATAGCGATGATATTTGCAAGGTTGACGCTATCGCCACCATAAAGTTGCGCTCAAACTAAAAGGACATCATCTCTATGGGACCTTTTTTTATTAGCTTGAATGACGAGACGAGCGGGTCGCGTTACATGATGGAAAGCGCCACGCCTGCCCATATATGGGACCACAACTTACTCGTAGCTAAACTCTACCAAATAATTTATTTCAATAACATCGGTCCACAATTATCGGAGAAATCTATGTAGATAAGTACTTAGGTATACATAAAAAGGCAACAAAAAAATACGCGCCAAAAATCCTCCTTTTTTGAAACGGGAAACAATGCCCAAGAAGCGTTGACATCAGCCAGGTTTTTGGCCACTCGCCTCCTCTTAAGGACAAGGAAACAAGTTTTTATATAGCATAGGCCAGCAAACGAGCAAATGGGTCACCTGATGGTAAGTGATCTCTATCGCCCATGTACGCCCACAATACCGGAAGAATTATGGGCGTGCTGCCGACCTTAAAAGAAATAAATAATTAAGGGATTGGGAAGGGGATGGGGATTTGGGTCTCCGAATATCGCACTCACCGTACGAAACGCAGCAGCAAGCTGCTACTTTACGTCGGTTTTCTGTGAGACAGTGGTAACGACCCGGACGAGCCGGCCCATTCAGGCTGTAGACAAAACTGTTTACCTCATGGCTATACCACTAAAAAAATCACCTTAATTGCCTGTACGATGGCTCCGTAAGATATAACGGATAAAGAAAATCCGCTGAGGGTCCGCCATGTGTACTTCCATACTGTTTCATTGTTGTATGTTCCGAATTCTTCTTTTGTAAGCGTCACCATATTTGTCTGTTAACATACATATACTCGTAAATCATTTCACTGTGATGTCATTATAGGTTTAATTAATTTTTCAAGCTCGATCTATATTAGACTTTATTTTATTGACATTATTGCAACTCACAATAATGTCAATTAAATGAAAGTGGGTTACAATCTGTAAGTGGGTCACCAAAATCTTAAGCCCAAAACCAACCTCACCAGCACCTCTGCTGTTTATGGTAAGAATGGGTTATGGCGGTCAGCCGACATTACCAGATATAATAATAACCGACTTAAGTGACCGCTATTACCGATTCTTAACGTAACGGACGAGGCAATGGCGAAACTTGGTATCTATCACAAGGTGGTAGGTCCCTCGTTTGCGAGAGGCCGGCTGGGTTGGTACCACCGCTTTGTCTGTTTCTGCCGCCAAGCAACAGTGTGTAAGCACTGTTGTGTTCCAGTTTGAAGGACATTGAAGCCAGTGAAATTACTGGGCATTATGAGACTTAACACCTTATGTCTCGGGGTGACGAGCGCAGTCCAGTGTCATGCAGTGCGTTGTTATTTAAAGTTCTGTGTGGCGTTGCTTCTGTTTATGAGCAGGCGTGGCGCTTACCACCAGGCGAGCGACCTGCTCGTCTCGTCATTTAAGCTAATAAAAAAGCTACTGCGGGTTGTTTGGGTCAGACGCCAGGTAGCCCCACATAATAGCTACCAAATCCGCCATCAAATCATGATGGGAAGGCGCACGCAAGCATTAAGCCGGGATTTAGCATTTAGCACTGGACTACGTTCTTACTGCTACCTACATGCTATCTACTTAGTCACCATGAGACATAGGTTGTTGAGTCTCATAATGAGCAGTAATTTCACCAGCTTTCAATATCTTTCAAAACGAAACACAACAGTGCCTACACACTGTAGCTTGGCGGCGCGGTCCATAGGTACATTATGACGTAGACTGGGGTACAAGTTCTAACCAAATCCATTCTGGATGAATAGGCGAATAGGAAATAATGAGGCGTTGGAAGAGAAGTAAAAAATGAACTAATCTTGTCTTACGCAAAAACAAATCAACACAATTGTTTTATCGCAAAATATAACACAATATCTCAAGTATTGCAATGACAATGCATAAACAGTAGAAAATAAACGAGACGTTGACAACAACGCTGGCAACAATCGTAAAGATCGTATTATTTAATTTAACTGAGGCATTGGGTTTCTACTCTACATACACATTATCATTTATTTTCGTACAATATCATAATCATACAAGCGGATATGGAATCATAAACATAAAACATTACAATATAAATAATAAAAATAATTACCTGATAAAGAAATTGTAGAACGTGTACTTCGCCGTTCAAAGTCGGTTGCAGACTGATTGAAAACTTTATCGTGCCGTTTATAAACTAAAGTGAAGCTAGCCACAATTGATTATATTATGGTCGCCAACACGGTAGCCAAACAGAGTTTCTATGTTTAGAACTTTTCTTGTAAATAAATGTATTTATACTTAGTAAAGAAAAAAGCAATGAAAACTATATCTACTATAATAGACGTCTGCTACTGCAATCACAGAACTAACAGCCCGGTTTAATACAATGAAAGCCCTATTTAACAGCTCTCGTGACATGACCCATTAAATAACGTCCGTGCTGCTTAACCCTATCTGGCTCAGTAGTACATGTTTTTGTACTTGAAGTAAATTACTCCTGTTTATTATATGGCAGATTTATATTTCCTCTCTAACTTCTATTTGATTAATTTTATTGTGGGATAAGGAACTTTTTGCATTCCCAGATATTCGGCGAACTTCATTGTTTGAAATATGCGTTCCATAGTCAATTATAACTTATATACAGGAGGACTACACAGCAACTGTTGTGAGTGTTTAAGTGAGTGTGTGGAAGTTTTGTCTACAGCGCGAATTAACCGGCTCGCCCGGGTTGTTACCATTGTCTTACAGAAAACCGACGTAAAGTAACGGCTTGCTGCTGAGTTTCGTAGGTGAGTGAGACATTATGTCGTAAATTAAGGCTGTAACTAAGAGCAAAGGCTAAATCGTAAAAATGATGTTAGGTTACAAGATAATTCTCAGAAACCTGCTGATCCAATCGCTGTATAATAAATATATATGTTACTAGCTTTAGCTCGCGACTCCGCCCGCGTGAATGTCCTTTTCCAAGATAAAAATCCTATCTCCTAAATCAGGTCTATCTATATGCCGAATTCCATTGAAAACCAATGAGATGTTAAGACGTGACTTACTAACATCCAAACTTTCACATTTATAATAAGAGTAGGATAAGATATAGTTTCGTTACGGTTTTTTTAATCACAGCAGAATTTGTTCAAGTTTACTGCTAATTAATATTTAACACAAAATTTCTATTGAATTGACATATCAATTCAAATAAATCCGTAACCAAATTAATCCTTGTAATGGATGAAAAATCACAACATTCTAAGAAACATTTGAAATAACAAAAGAAGATCCTTCAACGCTGCCGCCGCACTGCATGTCGATTGCGCGAAACCTTCTTTCCGATAGATTTTTGTATGGCGCAAATCGACAAGGTCATCAGCGTGGGGTACACTCTTAATAACTTTTAGCGAACATTGTGGTAACAATGACAGCGATAGGCACGAAACCGATGTTCCACGATTATCTTATCACAAAAGATAACAGTTGTTTCGTGGGACATACCAACTAGCTGTTACACTTTAAATTGCAATTAAATTCAAGTTTACAATTGTTTATGTCTAATAATCCTCTGCTTCTTTCACTGCCCTTATCCCACTCGCAGTGGGGTCGGCGCTACATGCTTTAACACATGTTACAGAAAGGTTTGGCTTGTAGTTTTTAAGACCGGTCGCTTGCCTGACGTCAACCCCTATGGGGAGAAATACCCACACTCGAAACAAATATTCATGGATTGCACAAACAGTTGTCTCGGTGCGGGAATCGAACACGTGTCCTCTCGCTTCACAGCTGGCTACTTGCCCACTGCATCATGAAGTTTGTTATGGCAGGTATCTTAATAAATAAAAACCAAAAAGAAACAATCTAAGAGTGTGAATACGGAACGTTAAATTCTTAAATATTAAGCATCCTGAATCAAAATAAGCAATGATTGACTTATAGCAAATTCTGATGCTTCTCCACAAAATACGTTTAAACATTTAAAGGTTGGCTGGTAGAGATCGCTATTACCAATAAAACCGCCTATTTTTATATACATACTAGCTGTTGCCCGCGGCTCCGCCCGCGTGAATGCCTATTTCCAGGATTAAAGTAGCCTAGTGGGCGCCCCCGGTGAGAAACGCGCTTGACAAAAATACTAATGTCGCTATTAAAAAATAGGGGTTGATCGTAGAGGGTTGAAAATTTAGGTTTGTATGTATTTTTTTATGCTGTATCATAAAAAAATAAAAACTAAATTTTTAGTCTAAAAAATAAAAATTAGGGGTGGACCACCCTTAACATTTAGGGGATGAAAAATAGATGTTGGCTGATTCTCAGAACTATCCGATATGCACACAAAATGTCATACAAATCGGTCCAGCTGTTTCGGAGGAGTCTGGGAACGAACATTGTGACACGAGAATTTTATATATAAGATAAGTATATACTCGTATATTTTTTTACTGTAATATGTTGTTTTGTTTACAATAAATAGGCTCGCTCCCATCATGGCACGGAGATACGCTCGGCGAAACGGGGGTGTACTGGTTACACCTCTGCCTACCCCTTCGGGGATTACAGGCGTGAGTGCGTATGTATGTATTTAATAAACGTCAAAATGAGCAACTTCGTCAGCCAAACCGCACATGTTCCTATTAGTGGCTAACCTCACGTAACCATCTTCTCCAAACCTTGATCCCCAGGAATTCTTCACGATGTAGTAAGGGACATCGTTAGTTAAATCGTATCCGACTATCTGCACCATGTGGTCGAAGGGAGAACCGTGCGGACCGCGGCTGAAAAGTATTTTTTTTTTTTATAGCATAGCCCGTCAAACGAGCTAGTGGGTCATCTACACCGCTCATCAACGCCAATAATGACAGAAGAAGCATAGACGAATTGCCGACCTTTAAGGAAAGGGATAAAGGACTGGGAGAAGGGGGATTTGGGTCATTGGATATCTCACTCCCCGTACGAAACACAGCAACAAGCCGCTACTTTAAGTCGATTTTTTGTGAGAATGTGGTAACAACCCGGTCGAGCCGGCCCATTCATGCCAACTTTTAACCGATAAAAAATCCTTGGGTGCTTCACAAACGAAAAAAATATATAGGTACATTTTTATGTATTACTTAGCCAAATGTGGACCTATTTGGATGATTGATTTGTATTCGATAGGGTTTACTTCCAAGACTGCCTCGGTGGCGCAGTTGTAATGCGTATGCGTTACGACTGAGGTCTCGGGTTCGATCTCCGGGTCAGGTAAAGTGATATTGGGTTTTTCTATCATGAAATGCTTAGTATCAGCCCGGAGTCTGGAATTGTGCTCGATATGGCGATAGGCTCGCCTCCTATCACATCATGGGACGGAATTAGGTTCAGCGAAATTTGGGTAGTTACACCTTTGCCTACCCCTTCGGGAAGTACAGGCGTGAGTGCGTATGTATGTATAATAACCGTGATACTTACTAGCATGCTCTCTGGATGATGCCTTCATTGTAATTATGCCATGGTCCAGAGTTCACCACCACCACTACGGGGCCGTAATTTGCGATAATGCGGAGGATATCGTCTTCACGCATATTACTAAAATAAATAAATTAAATATCGTTATAATAATAATAATACACCCAACAGTCACACACATAGTCCTGACCCCACACTAGGTAAACCTGTGTCGTGGGTATCAAGAACTACGAGGGGCTTGCGGTCCCACAACACCCAGACCCGAGATCAATATTTGTGAATCACACAAACATTTGTCTCGGTGTGGGAATCGAACCCACGGCCTCTCGCTTCGCAGCCGACTACTCGCCCGCTGCGCCACGAAGCTGAACAAACACAGTTTCTCCCCAGAGGGGTTGACGTCAGGCAGGCGGCCGGTCGTAAAAACTACAAGCTAAATCGTTCTGTAACATGTGTTAAAAAGCATAATGCGCCGACCCCACTGCGAGTGGAATAAGGTGGAAGAAGAAGAATAATATCGTAGTTACAAACACAACCTGAAGTTGGCCAGCTTTTATAACATAGGCCGGCAAACGAGCAAGTGTGTCACCTGATAGTAACCGATCCCTACCGCCGATGAACACGCAAAATATGCAAAGAATCATGTACGCATTACCGACATTTTTTTATAGCAGAGGACGGCAATAAGTGAAGTGGATCATTTGATGGTAAGTGATATCCACCGTACATGAACACCACAATATCAGAAGTATTATTCGTTCCCGACCTTAACGGCAAGGGATAATTAAGGAATTCCAAATCGCAGTCCAATACCATGCAGTGCTTAGTAATTCAAAGTTCTGTGTGGCGTTGCTTATTTTTATGGGCACGTGGCGAGCGACCTGCTCGTTTCGTCACTCAAGCTAATAAAAAAGGGTACAAGGCGCCTTCCGGTACCTCGCTCACCGTACGAAATACAACAACAAGCTACTTACTTCACATTGGTTTTCTCAGACAGTGGTAACAACCCAGTCCAACTGGGCCGATTCATGCTGTAAGTATACAAAACTGTCTACTCGTTCAGTCTGGCTCTAGCACACGCATTAACGGCTGAACGGATTTAAATGAAATTTGGCACACATGTAGATTATGACCTCGATTAGGACATAGGATACTTTTCATTGCGTAAAAAGACATTCACGCGAGCGGACCCGCGAGCATAAGCTAGTAACTTAGTAAAAAATTACCATTGAACAGTATACTCCTTAATCCTTCTTATACCCTGGTACAAACTACTTTTACAATCATCATTGACTAATTTCAGCGGGTACTGTTCTTCAGTGGTGAGGGCTAATTTCTTATAGCATAAGTATTTCAGGGCCGCCATGCTACCTCCCAAACAACCATTGTTATATTTCGAACAATCGATCAATTCCTGAAATCAAATTCAAAATAAGTCAGTAACTGCGTAGGTACTATACAATATCATGTAACAAAAACCCTGTTGGGCGTTTTAACTGTGATATCAGAATCGATATTCAAACGTAATGAAATAACTCTCATACGAAAATGAGACTAAAAATAATCATATTTAATTTTCATACTTTAATTATTGTATTAGTTATAAGCCGTATTTCGATTGATTACCTCTGCAAGAGCGATGACTCGGAGCCAGAGCGAGATAGCAAGTTGCGCGCGGCGTCTACGTACATCAAACGCGCCAGCTTAGTCAATATGTCATATCAGTCAGCTGTTCATCACTTTTCGGATGAAAATATATTTTTTTAAATATTGTAATTTTTCTAAGCAACCTGTGTCAGGATAATATCTCGCTTCTGTTTTTTTTATTTAAATATTTTTATTAAGCAGTCTACATAAGTGTATCTTCACGACCTAGAAAAATACTTACTTATTATTGTTGAGATCTATAGTCTGTAATAATTCTGTATTTATCCTGTATTTACCCTGGGAAATCCCGGATTTTTTTTATTATCTCGTCCCGGGAAAGGGATTTGTAAATAGTTTAAGAACTACAGTGGAATTCGGTTAATACAGATTGACACACACCGGCGTCAGGATTGTAGATTGCATAAGAACCAAAACTAGTTATTTAAATATAAATGGATTATTTAGTTGACAACAGAATTGACACTTGTATTTAATACTGTAGAGGGATTATTCGAAATGCACCCAACAATCACACACAGTCTGGATCCCACAGTGTGATACGAGTATTACTACGTGAATATCAGGAACTACGAGTCTTTCGGCCTTACAACACCCAAACCAGAAACAAATATTTGTGGATAGCCTAAGTGGCGCTGTGAAGCGAGAAGCCACGGGTTCTCGCACTGAGATAAAATGTTTGTGTGATCCAAAATTATTTGTTCCGGGTCTGGGTGTTTTCTTCGAGACGGATTGACGTCAGGTAGACGGCCGAGCGTAAAAACTACAAGTCAAATAATTCTATAGCATGTGTTAAAATACATGTTGCGCCGACCACATTGCGAGTGGGATAAGGGCAGGTAGAAGATACAAACCTTTGCGGAGATCGAACCCGGGGTCTCTCGTTTCACAACCGGCTACTAATTCTAGTGAAAAAGACACACTAGCTGTCACAACTCACTTGAATACTAAGTTGTTGGTACCCAAAGCCTCTTTTAACTGCCATTGCTTCCATGTTTCCGACAATGCTGACCGCCCAGCAACAACTGCACATCAGCTGATCAATGACAGGGCCTATCGCGCCTTTTGTACGCCTGTGGGTATAGCGGGGTTAGAATGTGGCAATTGTGTGTTGATGGCCCTCTCACACTCCACATTAATGTTAGTAAAACGACCACAATAACACAATAGAACAAAATATATTCTGTGAAAATTTCACCCGGGTATCTTTAACGCCTAAAAAAATAGAGCCTTTAAAATTGGGACAGACTGACATCGCAGGCTCTGTATTAGGATTATATTGGTACACTTTGGGTCGGAACCCTAATAAGAACGCCTTCGCGCCACGCCTCAGTTCGGTATTTGACAAAGGTTTTATAGCGCGTACATTAATAACTTACCAATCAACTTTATCCGGTATATCATTAGGTATTATTGTTTTATTTATATTTGGTACACAAGCCATATAAGTGGGTTGGCAATGTGATACGCTTCCCGACTTTAACATTAACTTTGAGAATTCTTTCTTAGACATATCTGTGAATCGCGTCCAACCATGTTTAGCACCAGTTACGCCGTTCAACACCGATATTTCTATCATGGAATCCTGAAAAAATTTTACTTTATTAGTTAAAACGTTTTTATTTTATTACCTATTTTATAAAAGAGTCAACAAAAGTTTTAGTTTTTCATCCCCGATTTAACTCCTTTAGGGGTTGAATTTCTTCTTGAACTTTAAATGGGATCAACTGTGAGCACCTTGGGAGCACTTTAGAACCCTTTCGAATGAAAAAGGGATCATAAAAATCTTTTCACACCGTGGTAAAAATTATGCGTGATTATTCTGGTTAAACGAACGGAAACAAATAAAAATGCCGAATTAGGCACCTATTATTTTTTTAGTTGTTAAAAATCTTAAATTTATTTGTGCCGATATTTTTACTCGGTATGAAGATGGGCTTTCCCCTATCACACCATGGGACGGGTAAGATCAGTCCAGTCCGTTAAGTATAGTAAACGATATTCATAACTAGGTTCACAGGACGATAGACCATCCTTCTAGGATCTATCTATGAAGAGTTTTAATTTACCAAGGCTAATTTAATGAGATACAAAGTGCGTATCATAATTAAAAAAATATACCTAAGTACTACAACACTGTGTAATAAAATATAAACACTTATCCGTGATCTACATTCTGTATAATAGATTATAAAAAAACTTACCCTAAAATACGACAGTCGTATTTGATATTCACCATCACTATAGCTTTTATTAAATTTCTTCAAGTACATATCGAACATTTTTGATCTGCTCACATTTATAGTTGCGTTATCCCATTTATAGTTATTGCCATTTAAATACATCTCAATATTCTTTACAGTTATATACCAAAACATGGACAAACTAAGCGCTACTACTAAACATTTTGTGAAAAACATTTTAAAATATTCTGGAGAAGTGTATACGGGTGCACTCGAATCGCGGCCTAAGAGTAATGACAAAACAATGTATTCAAGGAAAATTTATATTTATCCTGTAGGAGATAAAAACTATTTTTTTGTTGCTATATTTAACAGTGGCGACAGCCTAGCGTGCATTGGAAGGGACTGACACGCACCTGACTTTTCGAAGTTCATGTGCGTATTTATTATCGTTCGTCTCAACGGTAGAGGTAAACATCGTGAGGGAATCTACATCCCTAGAGTTCTCCAAAGAATTTCGAAGGCATGTGAAGTCTACCAATCGGCATTAGGCTAGTGCAGCCCCGGATCTAGGGGGGGGGGGGGGAAGGCGCCAGAAATAAACGTGAAGATACATAATAACGTATATGCATATATTCAATGTTGCAGAAAGCTGGTATCAATAATCCACAGAAAAAAAAATTGAACCAATTTTGTTTCTCAATATTTTGGCATAGGGTTCTCAAAATCGTATTGCCACCTGAATTTTCGTCGCCATTAACCAAGAAAGAAGAACTATCTAATAGTCATTCAATGGTGTATGTATTAAACACGCTTGGTTACTGCATGGGAGCATGCGTTAACATGCAGCAGCTAGTCCTAGGACAATAAAACTATTTTCTCGATATAATTTTTACATTCCAAATATTCAGTAACTGACATTTATGTGATATTAATTTGTATTGGTAAGTTACTAGTTACTCGCCCTATACGTTCAGTTTTTATTGATACCACATCTGTGCAACAACCTGTATACGGACGAAATGAGCAGCTCTTTCGGTTTTTGAGTCAGTTAAAAATAAACTACATGTACAACATTAGGGCCCAGCCGAAAATTTGCCACGGCCCCATCGTTTTAGTTACGCCCTGGTCTTGGGTTTAAATCCCAGGTCGAGCCAGCATGTTATAAGTAGTGTTTGATTCGAACAATCACACATGAGTTGCGCAGGATTAGAATTTATGTGTGAGCTTATATGTAATGTATGTTAAGGACAAACTCCTGTATTCACAAACGTTACTATAAGGTCTCATGCGTGCGAATACATCTTATAATTTCTAAATTATTGGTCCGTTGATGGCACTAAACATAAATGGACCAATCATGTATACAGAAATCTACACTATGCAAAGAACTCGGTTAAGTGCCGCCCTGGAATACTGGAGTAAGTCATAACGCCTATGATTAGTAATAGGCTCAGCAGTGGGACAGTATAATACAGGACCGATAGTTTATTTTTGTAAAATAAACTTACACCAGTTTATCGCTATCTACAATACGTGCGAAATAAGTATAATTTAGCCGGACTGACGTCACTTCACTCTCCCTTTACGCCTCCCGCCTACGCTTAGCAACAGAGAATAATAGCTGCGACGCGGCTTGTAAACTTCAGTCCGGCAACTATTTCCTGTATTGTAAATAATAGTAGTCCGATTCCACATTAAAGAATAAAGGTAGGAGAGATATAGGTAATTCGCAAATACGGGAATTTGATTATCTACTAAAGATAATAAATAAAAAAAAGTACACAAGTTTATTGTTTATTACGTATAAAAATAACAAAAAATCAATTTTAAGGCACATATTAGAGAGCTGTCTGACTAAATTACAGGTCGTATTTTAGTGGGTCCCATGAGCGCCAAACCTACGCCATAGTACCTACTATTAAATCTTGATTTTTCTATCTATAGGTGGGCAGTAAGAATACCGAAATGCGAAATGCAAAAAGTATCGATATATAATAACATCCTACTAATATGTAGTAATATTTCGATATCGTTTCGATATATCGAGACAAATATAATTTTTAAAATGATTTCGATACTTGATTAAAACATCGACACATGGATATATCAAAGTAAAAAATATCGATATATCAACAAAAAAATATCTATAAATCGACATATAAAAAAAACTGCATACTTGCTATAGTAGCAAATATATTGTAGGTATGAGTACCTATTAGATAGATAGTCAATAGGCTTCGGCTGAAAATATAATAGTTACCGACGATGTGATGAAATTTTGCCCCATTAAGTTAAAGTATCAAGGCTAAATTTTATAATGAAACTGAGGTTATTTTCTAAGACATAGTCAAGCTATTAAGAAGTGACTTACAGACATCAGAGTTCAGACACAGTGAAAGAGCCGTTCTGAGTTTGATATAGAAACGTAGGTATGGCACCCATGTTGCTCCCATTATATTATGTATATATTAATATATATTATAGAAGACATAATATTGCGATAAATAATGAGTGTTTTTTTCGGTTGAAAAATATATATGGCAATTCCTCTCAGTCTAGTAAATTTACGAGCGATAAATCCGTACAGCGCCCGCAGCAGTTTGTAATGGAAACGTAATAACTACTATTTCTCGCATACGGATTACATAACAGCTATCGAAAAACACGCAAAAACTTGCACTGCGAGCACAGGTCATCTTCCACTTTTCGTACAATATCGGTGACATTAAAGTGTATACAATTACGAATGTAGGCTCACGTTTTTTCTTTATTATATCTATATTTTTTTAAATTTAAGGCTAACTTGATCAATAGTTAGAAATGTTAATATTCAATTAGAATTCAACAGAAATGAGATCCGAATTTAATAATTACTATATGACGAACGAATGCACCATACATAATATCGCATAATATAATAATCATTACCAACGTCATTCAAACAAATGTTGCGAATACAATCATTGCTTTTTAATCTCGATAAAGCATATGTTTAGAATACGCTTATAGTTTTAAAAGTATTAGCTGTCATAAGGACGGTTTTATTACGGTTACATTCTTCACCTTCACATTTAGTCTAAGATCCCGTCATACAACGACTTTCACCGAGATGTTTATTTGATGAAACGTATTTTATATTTAATTTAATATGTCAATAAATATAATGCATATGGGTCGCCTAACAAATTAAAGTCCAGGATATGTTTTTTTTTTTTTACATTTCACCGGTTTGATTATTAGACAAAAAATCTATACCAATCGAAAGTATCAAGCCCATAGAATATGCAAACGTTAGGTTGCCTACTGTTGGTAGGCAACCTAACGTTGTTGGTTGTTTACTGACATATTAAATTAAATATAAAATACGTTTCATCAAATAAACATCTCGGTGAAGGTCGTTGTATGACGGGATCCTATACTACTATCCCTAAAGATTTACCAAGTAGAACCCAACACCTTTCGGACAACCCAACCATACATCATGTGTAAATCACCTTAAGACTAGATTTATTGCAATTACAACGACAAATTCTTACGTTTTTTGTCCATAAAACTAGGTATCAAAATAATATATTACATAATATTAAGTTTTAATATATTATTTTCCAAAAATCGATACAATAGTTTTTGACATACATATTTACATAAACATTTGCTCAACACTACAAACGCATTACATTTTAATTTAATCGCAGAGACCGCCCCGGACTGTACCAGTGCGAATGTGCCCATTACACTGGCAATATTGCCATTTGGAAGTAGTTTTAAAATTAACTACTGCTGTATTACAATAACAAATATTATTAATTAGTAGTAATTTAATAATTACTTGCGTACTTGGAATGTATTATGTACGAATTATAACATAAATTAGAAACATTTTACAGAATCACGTCATTCACACAATTTGAATGTGAATTATATTAATACATACATACAAACGCACTCACGCCTGTAATCCCCGAAGAGGTAGGCAGAGGTGTAACTAGTACACCCACATTTCGCCGAGCGTATCTCCGTCCCACGATGTGATAGGGGGCGAGCCTATTGCCATAACGGGCACAAATTCCAGACTCCGGGTTGATAGTGAGAATTTCGTTATAGAAAAACCCAATACCACTTTACCCGACCCGGGGATCGAACCCGAGACCTCAGCGTTAGCCTCAATTGTAACGCGTACAGATTACAACTGCGCCACCGAAGCAGTCTTAATATAATATATTAATAATTCTATAAAATGTTAATTAAATAAATAGGGTAGTTCACTCGAGTTTTATTTTCAGTATTTAAACTAATAAATTACATTTCCAATACCTTCCAAAGAATATTTATGAATCCAATCAAAAATAATTAAGACAAAAGCCATTCAGATCTAGTGAAAGGGGTTATTGTCAAATGACAGAAAAATAATACATGACTAGGTTCATGACGTCATTGCCCACAATGAGCACAAAAATTACCTAACGTTGACACAATTAGAATGGAGATGAAACATTTTTAAATTTACATGAACCTATTCAATTTATGACCATCATTTGGAAACTAGGGCCGACTTGCCTTAATCGTACGTATTTAGACCCTAAAATGTTTCCTAATATAAAACGATTTGAATTTGTTGGACCATGGCATAATTACAATAAAGGCATCATCCAAAGAGCATGCTAGTAAGTATTACGATTATTATACATACATACATACGCACTGACGCCTGTACTCCCCGAAGGGGTAGGCAGAGGTGTAACTACCCACATTTCACCGAGCGTATCTCCGTCCCATGATGTGACATGTGCGAGCCTATCGCCATACCGGGCACAATTCCAGACTCTGAGCTTATACTGAGCAATTCGTAATAAAAAACCCAATATAACTTTTACCCGACCCAGGCATCGAACCCGAAACCTCAGCATCAGCCATATTCGTAACGCGTACGCATTACAACTACGCCACCGACGCAGTAAACGTAAGTAACGTCAAATAAAACTATCACGCTGTCAATACAGTATCGCAAATTCGTATTGTGTATTTATTTATTTATTATAGTATAGGCCGGCAAACGAGCAAGTGAGTCATCTGATGGTAAGTGATCTTTTTCGTGTTATTTCTTATTGCATATAAAATAATGGACAAAATAATACATTACTCAACATAACTCCCTATCCACATTAGAATAACTGAAAACAAATCAAATACAATTTACGCTATTATTAATTCCACGCAGTTGACGCACACCTTACATAACAATTTGTGGTCTTTTTTTATGGTATAGGCCGGCAAACGAGCTATTGTGTTATCTGATGGTAAGTAATATCCACCGCCCATGTACGTCCACAATACCAAAAGAATCATGGGTGCGTTGCCGACCTTAAAGGAAAGGGATAATTAAGGGATTGGGAAGGGGAGGGGGTTTGGGCCTCCGGATATCTCACTCACCGTACGAAACGCAGCAGCAAGCTGCTAAATTAGTCCGGTTTTCTGTGAGACAGTGGTAATGACCCGGACGAGCCGGCCCATTCATGCTGTAGACAAAAGTGTTCTACAGCGTGGCTCTACCACTCACAAAAACTCTTTATGATAGATAACATTAAAAAACAACGATATTTATAACGATACTCGTAAGTTAATTCACATTACACGTTACCAATATTAATATCGGTAAACGTAACGAAACTTATACCGGTATTTTTACGTCTACCGATGTCACTGTCGCGAATTAACATTAAGTCACGATTTATCGTAAAATCGATTATTGTATCGATATTTTAACGTTAACAATTTAACACAACATAACGTTACGGTTTTGGTCATTTTACCGATAAAATGTGGTAACGGTAACTGTGCATGACTCTAGCATAAGAAACAGACTTTATGACTCGCGTAACAAACTAAATAACATCAATAGTGGCAACTTCGTTTGCCAAACCGCAAATGTTGGTGCCAACTGCCAACTTCAAATACCCACCGTTGCCGAATTCACTGCCCCACGAGTTCTTGGCGATGTAATGTGGCACTTCTGCCGTTAAGTCATATCCCACAAGCTCTACTGCATGATTAAGGTCTGTTAGATCCCCACTGAAAAAAAAATCGTACATAATTAAAATCATAGTACTGTTAATATCATTGGTATAGTCACAATGTAGCTAGTTTTGGGTACAGCATGAATGGGTCGGCTCAACCGGGGCAGTACCATACGCACTCACGCCTGTAATCCCCGAAGGGGTAGGCAGAGGTATACCTAGCATTAGCAGTAGCATTATACCGTTTTGGCTTCAGTCAACTTTTATTCTACATTCAATCTCATTACGATCTATGTTCACATTTGACGTTGATTATTGGTTTAAGAGAATGCCATTTGCAACTTTCTTGACGCTGAGACTAGATCGGAATGATATTTTGAACATTTAAAATTACGAGAATTGGCCTCCTAGAGTAACAGTAAAAAAAAAACAGTGGCGGATGTGTGGGCGGGATAGTCTCTAGTCCTGTGATATCTGTGTTACCCTGCTAGAAAGAGATATCGTTCCACAAACAGTGAGATAGCGATACAAAGTTATACTTCACAATATTACAAGTGTTGCCTTAATGTGTTTCTTTAATTTAGTGGTTACTAACATTTACTCGCGTATCTACCAGCGTGAATGTGTTTTACGGGGACTAAAATTTGTATGTCCTTATACAGATCATGGTCTACCTTTGCGCCAAATTTCATCCTGATCCGTTTAAGCCGTTAAGACGTGATTTATTGATAAACATCCATACAAACATTTTAAATATTACTAAACTCTGATTTTTAATTAGACTAAACTGACAGCTGCGATCGACCTTTTCTTTTTTTAATGTTGCAAACGTAGAGCATAGTGCTGTAGTATGGCTGATTATGAATGATTCATCGACATGTTGTGACATGACCTTTCGATTTAATTTTACTCAATTGTGTTAAGAAATGATTAATAATAGGACCAGGATGTCAAATATAGAACCAGGACTAAGACTAGGACTAGGATATCACGCAAAACCACCACATAATGAAATGCCAATATACCTACAATTATTTTATACATGAGATATAAGAGATATTGGCTATAATTTTTTGTTTATTTACCTGCAGTGGTACTGAATTACACCTCCCAAATAATTCTGCCACGTCAGTGCGTTTACGGCCACGGTCACGGGGCCGTGCGTCGCTATGGCTTCTATGATTTTCTCCTCTTTGCCCACGAAACTGTAGCCATTCTTTTTCATTAAAAAAATTAAATTATACCGAAATATTAAAATCAAGAAAACAACAATCTCAATTAATTTGCCATAAACACAGTCGTTTAAGAATGTCTGTATTTACACATCCGGAGGCCCAAATCCCCCACTTCCCTTTGCAATCCTTTAATTATCCCTTTCCTTTAAGGTCGGCAGGGCGTCCATGATTCTTCTGGTGTTGTGCACGTTCATAGACGGAGGAGATCACTTACTATGTATTAGGTGACCCACTTTCTTGTGAGCTGATCTCGGCCATAAAAAATAACACCTTTTACACGAAAGAAAGTCTAACAAGTACAGAAAAAATGCAAAGTCTTTAATGTATAGCTATATAGCAGACTGTCAAGACTAAAGTCACAGGTTCGAAACCAGCTTCAAGAGCATGCACTGATTTTTCTAAGTTATGCGTGTATAAATGGTTAATTTTCCCTTTTTTCGGTTTTTCGTGAAGAAACCTGCATACCTGAGAAGTTCTCTATACGTATTTCGAAGGAATGTGAAGTCTGCCAACCCGCATTAGGCCAGTGTGATGGACTAAGGCCAAACCCCTCTAATTCAGTAGAGGAGTCCCGTGCCCAGCAGTGTATAATGGGCGTGTATAACACAGGGCTAGTATCATTACTATTATAAGGACATTGCTTTTTCGATTGCGACCGTGATACCATAGTTCGGACGTCTTAAAACATGTGATAGAACAGATAAAATGGAATAATACTTACTCATCACAAGTGAATGTAGAGACTCGCACTCCGGTCGCGTTCTTGGCAGCTTTGCACGCACCGTTGGTCAATTTCAACGGGTAGTCTTTGTCCATTTCCACTGCAGTTTTAGTGAGAGTGAGCCAGTCCAGTAACAAACAGATGTCGCCACCAGCGCAGCCACTGTTACCGAGACCGGCGCAGTCAATCACCTCCTGCAATACATTTTATTATATAAGCACAGGATAATTTTTAACCTAAATTTTAATTGTTTATGCACGCAGTAAATTAATAGGATAAGTAAAACTAAAAAAACAACGAAGTTATTGGACTAATAACGCGTTCACACGGTTTGATTTTAGTTCAACGACTAGAATCAAAAATAGCTGTATAGTTCTCGTTGATCAATTCGGTTGAAAGTCTGTTCAGACGGTTCAAGTCGCATGTTATTTAGCAATTGGTTAATCATAATATCGAATCGTATGCATTGGCTATAACGCCATCGTCACGTGGCAGTCGCATGTTTGGCTAGCTCCACACGCTTCTCATCATATCATGGGACGGAAATAGGCGCAGCGAAATGTAGGTTTACTGGTTATACCTTTGACTACTTCTTGAGGATTACAGGCGTGAGTGACAAATATTTGTTTCGTTTCTGGGTGTTGTTGTTGTTGACTGATGTATACATTATATTATTATTATGTATATCTTACTACGAGTATATCTCGGAACTATAGAGTCCCGGACCTTCGATAGGGGTGTGTGGGGCCAAAGCCAACACGTAGAGCCCCGTTAGACAAATTTAATCTAGTGTGATGTGACACCGCCCCAAAGCTATCCCTGTATACACTATAGCAGTGTACCCAAGGACAGTCCCCGGTTGGTGTAGAACTATTGTAGCAATGGATAAAACTTTATACTAGTTTATTGAGGTGAGGTGTTGGTGAATTGGGGAACTGGGTCTATGGGAAGGACTTTGTAATGTAATGAGATAGCTATGCTAGCTTTCGGATTGGACATGGTAACTTTTACATATTGTATATCAGAATGAATTAACTCTCTATTTATTTATTTTATATTATTAAGAAAGAAAGGGAGGACCTGGAGTCAACCCATTTTCTCCTCAAAGGGCTTGACGTCAGGCAAGCGGCTAGTCGTGAAAACTAGAAATCAAATATTTTTAACATATTGTGTATATATGTGCATGTTGAGCCTACCCCACTGCGAATGGGATAACGGCATGTAGGAGGAGTTCTACTATAATAACGCAACTAGGGGTCGCGTAGTGGTTGAAACGCGACCTATTTTTTTTAAAAATTTTGTTCAATTGCGTCAGCCACGAGATTTGACATTGTCGGTGTGAGCGTAAACAATTCATGTTTTATTTTATTTAATGTTATATACATATTTGTTACAGATACTTTATATAAATAGCATTCTGCACTGCTCCTCCATATAAATTTTAACTATGCCAAATCGCAGGCTTCTCCGTACGCGCAATATGCTTAAAAAGAGGTCCGAAGTTTTATCTTCACGTATTTATATACAGATTCTGTGTAATTTTTACCCAGTTAGCCATTACGGTTCAAAAGAACTCTTTATAGATATTACAGACTGACAGACGTCGACGACGTTAATAACTTTTGGGATACTGAACCTCGGACGAGCTCATCTCGTCATTTAAGATAATAAAAAAAAAAACAAATTTACCTGAACACTAAGCGTTTCCAATGTGCCAGTTTTGATGGCCCTCATTGCTTCCATGGTACCGACAGTACTGAAAGCCCAGCACGCGCCGCACAGCCCTTGGTCCCTCACTGGACCGATGACGCCTTTGGTCCTCCTGATATGAAACTTAATTTAATCCCCGTTGTTTAGTTCACGAGTGGTAGAGCCACGCTGTAGATACTTTTGTCTACAGCACGAACGAGCCGATTCGACCGGGCCGTTACCACTGTCTCACAGAAAACCGACGTAAAGTAGCGACTTACTGCTGCGTTTCGTACGGTAAGTGAGATAACCGGAGGTCTAAATCCCCTTCCCTTCCCAATCCCTTAATAATCCCTTTCCGTTTAAGGTGGCAACGCACACATAATTCTTCTAGGATTGTGGGCGTACATGGGCGATGGAGATCACTTAGCATCAGGTGACCTGCTTGTTCGTATGCCAGCCTATGCTATAAAACATTATACTGATCGGTCCACGATGTATATATAGTTCTTGTCAATCTTTATGACCGTTCTTGTAGTTGGCCACGAGTGGCACAGCAGTTATTGGTTTCAAGGGAGTAAATGGTGACCGGAGGTGTAGGGGGCAGGTGACGTGACTAGCTTCAGAGCCGCCATAAAGTTTGTCGAGAACTATAGGTACCTGTAGTTTTTAAATAGAAGAAGAATAGATACCTATCTGCCGCCAAGCAGTTTGTCATCCATCTTTCCATAGATTTTATTATTCAGAAGCATAACTGAGACTACATTTAAGACTAAGTATATAATCCAAGGCATTAGGAAGTTAAAATATTTACTTATCGAAACAGGAAATCATATATGAAAAAAAATATATAAATAATATAACCACGGATCCGAAATCGAAATAGACAACGTATGTTCTAGGTCGCGTGCCGACATATCTGGGGTAACTTATTGGGCAACGAGCCATCGATCATATTCTATGATCTGCTATCCGTGATAGCGCGAGCCTAGTCACGGAAGAAGCGCAGTCTATTTGTATACACAAAGCGAAGCGTCTCCAAATGGGGACATTTTGATGAATCACTGAGAATAAATGGTGAGCGGCGGCGTTGTGTAGACGAGTTAATTGCATCCCGTCGGTAGCTCAGCTCACGCTTCTTCGCATCATTGAACTAGACCTTAAGGCACAACTCAGTGACAATGACAACGTCCGTGTAGTTAGTAAAAATGCACGTTTGGTTTTCATAGACTGACCAACTGCGTCTATTTAGAAGTTAAACCTGACCTTACTTAACGAAAAGTCAAGTGTCTTAAAAGTCAACCATCGAAGGTTGCAGCTTTACGAATTTTAAAATACTTGTAGTATTTTAAAACAAAAACAAGCAACGTGTTCATATTCGAATTAGAATTCTAGACCTTGGACAAGGTCCTTATCTGTATCATTCTGGTGTATCGTATCGTATTTCCATTACGTGTCATCGACGCGTATAAAACAGTTTTAACACAGGACAACACGTAAGGACCACGGATAATAGGTATAAGACTTCGCGTTACTTGTGCAATGATCAACGCGCAACATTCAATCAGTCATTCTATACTGTATAGCAAAGGGGCACGTTTGGATTCTTCGACATATTTACTCTAATATATAAAGAGTATTTTATATGTGTGTTGTTGCCACAATTTTGTTTCTTGTTGTTTAAAGGCCATTCGACTAGAAAATCGATATCTGGGGCATCCCATATTTTCAAATGATAGACCCGATGTCAGAATTGAACGTGGACGCCATTTTCATTCGCCATCACATGCATTTACTACCAGGACCTTGTCATTAAATAAACTCAGATATCCTTTTGGAACGAAGTTCCTCATCGCGCGTTGTGAAAGGGGGCTAGACGGAAAAAATTCTTACGAAAAGTTGTCACGACACTTTTTTCCATTTTTGAAATTATGTAGACAGTTTTAACGACTAAAGTTGGACATAATAGTGTTCGATTTTCAAAACTTTTTTGTGTTTAAGTGGCCAGTGTTGTCAATTTGTGAATCAAGTGAAAACTAGTTGGATGAGGTTGTTAATCGATATATCTTGGATTCAGTTTGGTAAGATATTAAATAATATCTAATTGGAACGAAGTTTTGGAACGAAGTTCCTTATCGCGCGTTGTGAAAGGGGGCTAGACGGAAAAAATTCTTACGAAAAGTTGTCACGACACTTTTTGCTATAGTAAGCTATTGTAAGCTGTGCGGCGTCGCATGTTTCTCTGTCTGTCTCTCTCTCTCTTATAGAAAGCATGCCAGATATTTTCATTTCTATTTCGCATTGAACAGTGTTACGAATATAATATATAATAATAAATAATATTATTATTTATTATTAATAATAAATACAAAAATTAATAATTAATTATATATTAATTAATTTCCTACTTCAGTTACCACAAGCCAATTATTACGAAAATTGAGCCTACTGATTAAGTTTATATAACATTATATTTGTTAATAATAAAAAAAATATTATTATAACTTAAAAAAAATAAAATTTTATTACAATTCCTTCACTAATTAATCGAAAGGAACTTCGTTCCATCCGGGTGTCCCTTGACACCTCTCATTAATTTTTATACCTACCCACAGTCCTATTTGAATTCACGACACAGAATTCTGGGATAATGCATAGTCCATAATTATAATAATGTTTTCCGTCTAACCTGTTACGTGGACGTAGCCACAGGCTATAAATATCCGTGGCTAGTACCTCAGTCTTAATTTGTTATTGCTAGTCAAACGTTATTGAAAATTCAACAATCTCTATCTATGCTCCAATTATATTTCCAAGAACATATAATTTTAATACAGGAAATATACTTAAAACCTATTTCATAATATTTAAATTTGAAGAAATAATTTCATACCTATTCTAGTAGTTTTTTTAATCAGTTTTATTTTTTGTTAAGATTTTTTATTGATTACGCCATTTGAGGTAAAATCTCGCAACTTTAAGTGATACTCCAGTTTTTCAAAGGCCGACGGATCTTATTTCTTGCTGTACCCCAAAATTGGATCCATTATGATAAAATGAAGACGATTAAAAAGTAATTATGTATACGGCAACTAATTGGTAAATTAGTTTAATATAATCTAGAAGGTACTAGAACATTTTAATGTATATTCCCCTACAACCTTACAAATAATAAAGCGATCAAGTGAGCGTAGAATGCACGTTTGTGAGTTCCATATAAAAGTCTTGAGTGTTCCGGTCCGTTAAGTTCCGTGTCTTGAGTAATAGAGCCACTCTGTAGACACTTTTGTCTACAGCATGAATGGGCCGGGTCGTTACCACTGCCTTACAGAAAATCGAGGTAAAGTAGCAGCTTGCTGTTGCGTTTCGTACGGTATCCGGACGCCCAAATCCCCCTTCCCTTATTTCCGCCCATAATTCTTTTGGTATTGTGGGGGTACATGGGTGGTGATCACTTACCATTAGGTGAACCACTTGCTCGTTTGTCGGCCTATGATATAAAAAAAATGTCTCTAAAGGCCAATTTTTATCCGAATAAATTTTAACCACCAAATATGGAATAAGGCATAATTGGACATACGTAATTTTGTCATACAATTTGACATTAACGGAGGAGGCAAATGCAAAACTTGGTTCCCGTTGCGGGATGTGGGGGTCAGACGGCGGGTCGTCTACCAAATCCATCGTCAAACATTAATAACTTTCGTTCCTAATAACTACTGCCGCAATAGAAAACATGAGTTATTCGCAGTACCGCTTGGTAGAACGGTTGCCAGATCCAAATCTCCATTGCCTCGCACGCTCAACTTGCTTAAACAGATTTCTGGACTCGAAACCAGAGTGTGACATGTTTACGAGTGACAGAAAATCATTTATGTTAGAATGCTAGGGGTTTTGCGAGAATGATGGATGAATCTATTAAATATTTTTTTGTATTGTACCTATCGAATAGTATAAGTGGTATTCATAGGACGGCTATTCGAATGAATAAATAAATCAATTATGGCAAGGCGGATCATTTTAACCTGGCAGAAAGAAATAACGCATAAACAACCAATTTGACATAAACTTCTTCGTGTATATTGACGGCGCGGCGCGGCGTGATGATTTTGTATTTTGCCGTCTTATAATATATGATAAATTAAGTTCAGTTGCGATTGAAAGTCGACCCTAACACATAATATATCGACATCTTTTATTTTACTTAAAAAATACATATGTGCCTATTTTAATAACGCCTACCTACCCACTAAACTTAACTAAATATATTTAACATGTTCAATATATTCAGAAATGGGTTTTAGAGCGACATTTTACTTTTCTAGAGGGAAATTATTATTACTTATTATTTATATGATGACTTAGACATTGAAGTTTTAAAAATCCACACTGGCCTAGCGGGGTGCGGTCCGGACTGTTGACACGGAAGTCGCGAGTTTGAAACCAGCCCAGACACGCACGTCCGAAGACCAAAGTTCAAAGGCGGCAAGCTCAAAGAGCAACGCAAAGAGCAATTACGTACACTTTGCAAGTGAGTAAGTATATCTTCAAAATTCAATACAAATATGTCCGCATGAACAGCCTTTCCCCTATGTCCTAATCCAGATCCTGATCTACCTGTGTGCAAAATTTCATCCAAAACCATTCAACCGTTGAGGCGTGATTGACTAACAAAGATCCAAATTCACAAACATCCAATTCTTCATAAGAAGTCCACCACCATCAGAGCTAATCACTCTCATTAGTAGAAGAGGACCGATCGCAGCAGTGGGACGTATATAAAATTTAATAATAAACCAGCCCGGTTTATTATTAAAGTTTAATTTATAACATCATAATAATATTTGGCCTACGGAACGCCAAAACAATTTCGTCTACTAGTAGGGTTACCTTATAGCTAATGTTACGCGAACCGGTTTAAAACTTGTTTTGATGGCTAGCAAAATATAGAATGTGGCATTTATCTGTGAATACTTGTATCATTGGACAATGAAGATTTGAGATAATTTAATAAAAAGTGTGACAAATTGTAAGACGGTAGCTTGTGGCTTAGTTTGTAAATATATGTATACACATTGTTTTTTTTTTCGAAGGTTAACAATGGACGGTTAAAAAAGCTCAACAAGGGAGAGCAAATAAACTTGCCACCCCGCGACCCGGACAGGCTTAGTCTGCCACTGTTCCAAGTCTACGTTTTCATACAAAACCAATGCGTTGCACACGTTGCATACGTGAGGTCGAGTATCGGACTCTTGGTCAATAGCCATACTGCGGCTAGTTTACAAAACAGTCATGTTTGGAACCAAAATAAAATAAAATTTTAAATAATAATACCTATATAACATGTAGGACGTTGACATCTAAATAAGTTTATTTTTTAATAGTCTCTTTAAATATGGCTCAACATGTTTCTAGATGCAAATACTCGCTATTGATATACAAAATGACCCTGATCGCTAATATGACCTTTATATTTTATTCATTATATCTAACTTAACGAATAATAATCTTAACTCGCACTCTAAGTGTGTGTACTTTAATTAAGTTATGTTTTATTCAAAAGGCTGATAATAAGATAAATTATAGAGTATCTGCCGGTACTTGTTCCGATGCCGAGGTTAAACCCACAGTTTCACATTACAAAGCTACTCGCCCGTAATCCTGAGTTCTGTGATCACTGGTCTAATTTTATTTTAGACCCTTGACAAAGAGGGATTGTTATAAAGTGTGTGTGTGTCTGTGCTCTGTAACTGACCGGTATCGTGACATATACCGATTTGAATGCGTTTTATTTATTTAAAAGCTGGTTCATAGAAAAAAAACTGTTTAGAAATTACAGATATTTTTATGCATTTGCCATTTAAGCGTGATTATTTTTAGCAAATCTTTACTACTATTGATGAATTAATGCACGTTAATTATATTCTAAAAGGCCGTTGGTTTGAAGGGTAAACTATAATAAAAGTTGACTCGAAGTATATTCTAACTAACTGCTATATTCATTATAATCTTGACGAGACAAGATAATTTATACTTTGCAAATTGGGAATTGCATAGGGTATTTGGCTATGTCTAAATTTATACATTATTTTATATGCAACCAACAATAATACGAAAAAGAAATATGTTTTAAACATTGGTACAAGCAAAGGTGGGTGCATAATGGGAAAATCTCACTATCTCCCTCGCACGCGTACACCATAATGGAGTGACGTAACTTGCCATGTGCAGCAGATTTGAATGGCTTCCAACTTGTTTATTTTTGAAGTTATTTATATAATTTATATAATATTTGATAATAGATTTTAGGGAACATAACTTATTAATTAAGATTTTAAAAATAATCGAGCCAAATACCCTATTCCAAGTAACTATAATTTAGTTGTGAGTACGTTTATAGAAGAAATATTCTCGTACGTAAATATGGGAACGTCTGTAGACTCTACCAATTCTCCAAAACCAAACCCGTTTGGTACCAAATGCCCGTATTCCTCTAAGTCCTAACAAAGTAGCTCGCGCAGACTCACCCATGACTCGCACAATGTCCGTGCTCCATGCCGTCGTAGAGGCCAATCCAGACTGTGTTTTTTTATCGATATATTATGGATACAGTTAATACCTGTATTTCTTCGATTAGGCGAAATACCTGCTTAAACGTAATTAATACTATTGTATTTTCTTCAATTCACATGTTAGAATATTTCTTTACATAATATTATGTACCTACTTGATGGTTATTTCGGTTATATGTAGATGTTGCCTTCATGTTTTTATTGTGTAAGTATATTTTTTACTTTTAATGATCCATGCCCTGTTTGTGTGTATTTTAGTGTAATTGGTTTTACTACAGAATCGTACAAAAACAATAAATTTGATTTATTTAATTGATTTTTTAAGACCTAATTTGTACCGGTTTGATGATAATAGCCAGGCGCTAATATCCAGTTGCACTCGCTAATCGGTAAACGATTTGCGAATTAAGCAACCCTTTGCGCGGTCAGTCTGTGGATGTGTGACCGCTTATGGCCGTTCCCTATATTCTATCTATCGGCAGATTTGCTTACTATGAATAGTGTTTTGACAGATCTTCCATACAAAATGTGTCAACATTTTACTGCCAGTAAGCAAATCTGTCGATAGATAGAATATTGGGAACGGCCATTAGTGGTATTTCAACTGAGCGTATCCACGCTTCGGAGGCAGGAAAAATGGCAGACCCGACTGTTATCAACTGAGAACAGTCGTAAGCCAAGTCAGAGGCTTACGGGATCGAAAAACTTTGACACTATGTTGACCACTAAACATTCGATAAGAAAATAATATATTCATACCTTATTACAAACACGTTTTATGTATCTCATCGATTGCCAAAACAAATAAAATAAATTAATAAAATAAAACACTCACACACACTACTCTGCTTGCTTTTCGAGGTATAATCTACATGGTAAGGCGACAAGTCTTAAATTAACTATTTGTATGTATAAGCCGAAACGTAGATACATACTTCATAGTCCGATTTTCATTCTTAGTTATCATCGCAATGCCATAGTCCTGTTTGGTTAAATGGCCTAACCTCGTAAAAACCGGGCAGTACTGATTTGTATAATAGCACATGATCGTCTCTGGATCTATTTTAAACGAGTCAAGCCCAATTGTTAAAATTCATTTGATGGACACTATCCCGCGGACTGCCCAAGAAGTATGTTGACTTGACGTATTAGAACACGATATTACTTGAAATACATACGCACATACGCACTCACGCCTGTAATCCCCGAAGGGGTAGGCAGAGGTGTGACCAGTACACCCACATTTCCCCGAGCGTATTACTTGAAAATGATAATATAATATGATTAAAAATAAAAAAACTTAATTACAAAGCGCCTAGCATACGGAAGCCCGGTTGGCTCACCGTTGACTTGTAAGAAAAAGGCGCCACACAGGCCCACAGCACAAGTAAAAAGTACAAATTTATTAAAGGGTTCTTATTGTCCCAGTCACGAAAAATGCCAACCATTATATATTTGTATGTTTTTAAGTAATTTTTCTCAAACGCTGGATGGGCACCACTATCCAGTTTCTGCTCCAGTTCGAAAAAATCGTAGATCCGGTCGTAAAAACTATCTTCACCTGTGCAGTAGTTAATTTATAAGTCTGATTGGTAAAGTGAAGGATCAGAAGGGCATTCTTGACTCACTCGATTAGTTCATCAATAAATACTCGTGATACTATCTTGTGGACTCTAATATCAGATTCGCCTAATAAATACTTTCTTTTTTTAAATTTGTGCTCACTGCTCACGACAGGTGCCGGTAATTGTGTCTATCTCATTGACCCAATGATACGATTTAAAGTGAGTCCTGCGGGCCTAACATAACCGACTCGAGGAAATTCTGTCTACTCATTTTATTTAAACCAGTTTATCTGGTTATCTCTTTATTTATATGAAAGCTAAAATGCCGGCCTGTTATTCGCCACGAGAAAATGTTACCATTTCATTAGCTCGTGTTATCTCTATATCCCTTATCGGGATGACCGTTTTATAATCGCAATATTGCGTAAGATCATAATATGCATCCCCATATAATATAGAGAAAGTCACACAATCAACTTTCTACCTTGATTTGATTTGATTTGATTGTGGGCTCCTTTTCTCCGCACTTAGCCCGTAACTTTCTACCTTATTAAGGTAATATTATATAGTCGTATTATATTATTATCTAAAGTAGGTGAGTTTAAATAATCTTAATTCTATTAAACAACTAGTGCAAAACCTAGTAAATAAAAAACTCAATGCACATTACACTACTTTTAACTCATTTTACTAGGTGGGTAGGTCCCATGTATGCGAGTGGCCGTCTGGGTAGGTACCACCGCTTTGTCTATTTCCGCCAAGCAGCAGTGTGTAAACATTGTTGTGTTATGGACCAATGGTTTAAACGACATTGAAGCCAGTGAAATTAGTGGGCATTATGAGACTTAACGCTCCGGGGTTAGTCAAGGGTCAATACTCGGCCCTTTGCTTTTTTTGATCATGATTAACGACTTGCCCTTGGTCCTTGAACACTCCAAATGTCTTCTGTATGCTGACGATCTCAAAGTCTACATTGAAATCAAATCAGAGGCGGACTGCTTGGTAATGCAAAAAGATATCGATGCCGTGTATAACTGGTACAATAGAATGGAGTTCAACCTCGATAAATGCCGTGTGATGACATTTGGTCGGATGCGACAACCAATCCATGCCAACTACAAGCTAGGGGATATCATCATACAACGAACAACTATAATAAAGGATCTCGGTGTCAATTTCGACCAAAAGCTCACGTACCATGGTCATGGTGCATCAGTGGCTAGGGAATCCTTTTGTAAGCTTGGATTTGTGCTCCGAAATACTTGCGATTTCCAGAGTCAACTAGTTATTAAGCTTTTATATAACACCCTTGTGCGAAGCAAAATGGAATCAAGCGCTGCTGTGTGGAAGCCGCATGAAAGTAAATATGTGTTACTTTTGGAAAAAGTACAGAAGAAGTTCTTGAGATGCTTATACAAGCGTGTGAATGGTTATCACCCGTACATGTATCCAACCTTGTTTCTATTGGGCTGTCTTGGATACAATTCTCTCCAACTTCGGCGAGAAATGCAGCAAGTTCTTATGATACATAAAATTATTCATAATAAAATAGACGCACCTGACTTACATAATGAACTTCGCATTTTCGTTCCTAATAACTGCCGCAATAGAAAACATGAGTTATTCGCAGTACCGCTTGGTAGAACGGTTGCCAGATCCAAATCTCCATTGCTTCGCACGCTCAACTTGCTAAACAGATTTCTGGACTCGAAACCAGAGTGTGACATGTTTACGAGTGACAGAAAATCATTTATGTTAGAATGCTTGAGGTTTTGCGAGAATGATGGATGAATCTATTAAATATTTTTTTGTATTGTACCTATCGAATAGTATAAGTGGTATTCATACCGTCCTATTCAAATAATAAAAAAAAAAGAAAACGCCTTATGTCTCACGGTGACGAGCGCAGTTCAGTGCCATGCAGCACTTTATATTTCAAAGTTCTGATTGGTGCTGGTCCTGTTTATAGGCAGGCGTGACGCTTACCATCAAGAGAGCGACCCGGTCGTCTCGTCATCAAAATATAATAAAAAGATAAACAATTGAGAAATGTTTTCGGCAGTTTGATTCAATGATCAATCAAATGACGATATATTTTTAACGAGTGGTAGAGCCACGCTGTGGCCATTTTGGCTACAGCATGAATGGGCCGGCTCGTCCGGGTCGTTACCATTGTCTCACAGAACAACCGACGTAAAGTAGCAGCTTGCTGCTGCGTTTCGTACGGTGAGTGGGATATCCGGAGGCCTAAATCGCCTCCCCTTCCCAATCTCTTAATTATCCCTTTCCTTTAAGGTCGGCAACGCGCCCATGATTCTTTTGGTATTGTGAGCGTACCATGGGCGGTGGTGTTCATTTACCATCAGGTGACCCACTTGCTCGTTTGTCGGCCTACACAATAAAAAAAAAATGATTCAACAGATAGTAGATTCTTGATTAGGATTTTTAACTAGTCACTCAGCTCGCGATCCTATCCATGTCCACATAGATTATAGAGTAAGTACTGTAATTTCTTGGTTACAGCTACATTTCGTACAATTATTGGCCAGGCTGAATTTAGCAAATTCACCCATCCTCTAGCTTCCCATCATCCTTATTCTCTGAAAACAATACCCGCAAAGCCAATTGTGAATAACTTCAGACTGGCGAAATTATTTTGCGCGTATTATAACCTCTGGTTCAATCAACCCATTACATCATAGCAGAATAAAAACTACAAGTAAAAAGTGGTAAAACTGCGCATATTATCTACAGTAAACAACTCTATGTATATGTAGGTATATAATATTTGTATCATTTTATCAGTCTGCCTTGCTGTAACTGAATCAATGGTAACATAAAGTTTGGAGTGAATTCCCATACTTATATGAAAATATATCATTAAAAAAAACTAAAACATTATTTCAATAAGTTAGTCCCTATCATAATTAAAAAAAAAATATAATTAAATTAAAAAAAAAAAAAAAAAAATGCCTACATCATGAAGCGCCCGGTCATTTTACAAAATCCCCTATTTCATGATTATAAGTACTATTGGTCACACCATGATCTGAACTGGGGCCCTTATGCTATAGTCCGCAACAAAGCAACAATGAACAAATTTCGGAAATGTACATACAGTTTAATAGGTATAGAATAGGCATTACAATTATAATATTTTTATAGAAATCAACACTAAAATGAAGTCGTAAGTAAAAGTGTATATGAAAAGAGATTGTTTTTTTCTATTTATTGTAGTCTTTCATATTTATTATGTGTGTAAAGCGAAGGTAAACAAGTACATAATTCTACATAACTATAATAATATAAAATATTCCCCTTTTTTACACATGCTGCCTCGGTGGCGCAGTTGTAATGCGTACGCGTTACGATTGAGGCCAACGCTGAGGTCTCGGGTTCGATCCCCGGTTCGGGTAAAGTGGTATTGGGTTTTTCGATTACGAAATGCTCAGTATCAGCCCAGAGTCTGGAATTTGTGCCCGGTATGGCGATAGGCTCGCCCCCTATCAAATAAGGGACGGAGATCCACTCGGCGAAATGTGGGTGTACTGGTTACACCTCTGCCTACCCCTTCGGGGATTACAGGCGTGAGTGTGTATATCAGTGCGTATGTATTCCCCTTTTTTACACATGCTTTTATACACGGCTTTATCTTAGTCTTAGTCATTTATATCTATTCGAAATTTTATTATTATTATTCCATACTAGCTTTTGCTCGCGGCTCCGCCCGCGTGAAGACTTTTCCGAAATATAACGTAGCATATAACCGTCTGCAGGGTCCCATCTATCTCTACATCAAAATTCATCAAAATCGGTTCAGTTATTTAGGCGTGAAAGCATAACAAAAAAATAGATATTTTTTTTCATAAAAGTATCCTATGTTACTTCTTATACCTCCAAGAATATGTGTAAAAAGTTAGTTTTCGCGTGAAAGCGTAACAAACAAACTTACATTCACATTTATAATATTAGTATGATGATATGGCTAATATTTTAATACTTACCAATCAACTTTCATTGGCATTATCGCACGCTTCTTTCTGATTATGATGTAAATATTGTGATGTGGTTCACTATACGGAGTTCTGTTCCTCTGATGACTTGCATGTGGATCATCAACAGTATACTCTGTGTCATCACCATACCCCCTGTGGCCTCCATAATTTTTCCAATTCTTACCATATGAATGAGGTGGCTTCAGCATTCTTTCATCAGACAAATGTATCTCTTTGTATTCTAGCTTAGACATGTCTGATAGTCTTGTCAGTCCGTATTTCGCTCTATGTTCTTCTGGACCTCTTGATGCAGCGTTTAACTCATAAATTTCTTGTATTGATGACTGGAAAAAAAATGTATTAGTATAAAATACTTATTCTTCAAGATATTTATCAATAAGTAATATCAAGATGAAGAAGAAGTATTGAACTATGAATTTAGAATCATCTGATACATAATCCCCATCCAGATAATGCAGTCAAGGTGGATGGGGATGAGGTTCCCTTTATTAATATATTGATTGGTACTTTCTTTGTAGATTGTGGTGTACCTTTGTTTACAAATTTGGATTTATAAGTTTTATAATCACAAAATTGTATCCAAACAAATAAATAATATTATTTTTAATATTATTTTGAATAATACGCTTGCAATTTTTTAGATGACATATTTTATCCTGGCTATTTTAATACCCAGATGGGAGCAGCTAGCTTTCCTCACCCCTCCCTCTCTCTCTCACACTGCTAGTGTGTAATATTTACCCCATCCGAACAGTCACACACAAAGTCCTGACACCTCACTGGGTTAACATATAGTATAGTGGTTACCAGGAACTATGAGGGACTTGGTCTTGGTTGTGGGGTTCTTTTTCTCCATGATAGTCAGGTCATTGTATCTGACTATAAGGCACTTACAGTCCCATAAACACCCAGACTCAAAATAAATATCACCAAAACATTGGTCTCTGTGTGAGAATCGGAATCACAGCTGGCTACTCACCCACTGCAGTAACTGATGCTGTCAGATGAGTTTAAAACCAACTTGATGAACTGAATTATCAAACATCATTGTGGGGTATCTTTTATGAACTTAAGGAACATAAATAGTACTCATTTTATACTATCTATTACATTATTGCTTAACCTTTTTTAGACAAACTAGTTCCAAGAAATGTAACACAATATAATAAAATTATGGCAGACTGACATCTGTAAAATATTATGTTGAACTAGGTATGAAACGTTTTTATGGAACGGAATACAACTGTGAAACTATAATAATGAAATATGTTATGTACATTTTTGTAAAATTCCACTTGCAAGCAGAGGGAAGAGGGGTTAAACTTTGTTGAAACTTTTAAGGGATGGAATACGAATGTGAAACTATGCACAAATATTGCTACTGCGATATCGTAGCGATGCAAGAAGAGCATTAAGTGTTTACCCTCTAAATTATGCAAATTGTTATTAACTCACCACAAAGTGTGCAAATCTTGTCGCATATTCGTCCGGTTTATCTTTATAACTTTTATTAAACTTTTCTATGTATTCGTCGAACATGGGCTTCAGTTCTTCCTTGTCTTTATTTTTCGATACAGTTAGGGGAACGACTACGAATAGTAGGCAAAATAAAGCAAAACCTACAACAAAGTTCCACCACTTATTCATTTTGATAAATTAATATTGGAATTAAACAAACTACACAAACACGACTTGAACACGACTGTCCGCAAAACTTCAAACTTTAGAACTTTTTGCAGACTTTTTGTTTGAACTTTGACAATCATTTTTTTTTTTGTTTTTTTGTTCCTTAAGGAACCGGCTAAGATCAGAGACCATGCTGCCAAGTCATTAGTTATATTCTTTTCTTATATTCCAAGAACAATGAAACGGGGGTGTGGCCGATTTCAAGGTCTTGTTGAAGTTATGGTGTTAATTCCTTTCAGTTCAATGCTTCTTAGACGACTTTCTTCAAGCGAATCGAAAGCACAAGGTCGACAATACCCTTGCTCAAAAATCACCTAAATTCACTTATTTCAATATTTCCATACACTATTTATCAGCGTTAATGATTATTGCACAAAATCACACCACTTATATACAACAAACACAACCTTAAAGTAGTTTAGGAAATAATTAAAATAAGAGAGCCCCAGCACTCTCAGAATTCCCGCCAAAACTCTTTTTTTTGTATTTTTGTTCCATAAGCAACCGGCTAAGATCAGAGACCGTACTGCCAAGTCATCAGTTATATTATTTTCATAATTTCCAAGAACGATGAAACAGGGGTGTGACCGACTTCAAGGCCTTGATGGAGTATTGGTGTAAATTCCTTCCAGTTCGATGCTTCTTAGATGACTTTCTTCAAGCGAATCGAAAGCACAAGGTCGACAATACCCTTGATCAAAAATCACCTAAATCCACTTATTTCAATGTTTCCATATACTATTCATCATCATTAATGATTATTGCACAAAACCACACCACTTTTATACAACAAACACAACTTTAAACCAGTTTAGGAAATAATTAAAACAAGAGAGCCACCGCACTGTAAGAATTCCCGCCAAAACTCCCTTTGACAATCAAATAAAATGAATATGTCAAAAATGACATCTTGTATTTTCACAATGGTTGCCAGTATATTTTCTAAAATTATCTAGTATTCACCTAAATATTCAAATTCAAATTATTTATTTATTCTTTCAGGATAGTATTATTAAGTTAATATAAAAATGATCATTATTTGGCATGTGACGATGCACAGCATCTGTGAGAGCGCGTCCACTTCCCTTGTAGCATTTCCGGTCAATTTCTAATGTTTCCGCTCCGTTTCAGCCAATCAGCGTTAAGTAAAATGTCACGTGGTCACAGGGGATCGCTTGCGGTGCGCTTGCACCATCTTGCTTCATAGCGTAATTTTTCTTGAAAGAAGCAACATCGATTTCGAAATAATATTTGATTTTGACAATTGCAAAATAAATTATCATAATTATATTTAAATTTTTTAATTATAATGGTCAATTTTTTGCTTAAAAATATAGTTACTACATTTTTTAGTATCAATAAATAGTGATATCGGCAGTGGAAAAAGCAGTGTTTCGGTGGGTAGTGTTAACTAATGTTTAGTTATGAGTAATCACAAGTATGGTGATTCCGGGCGCACGGTTGACGACGGCGCCAACCTGCCGGCGGATGACCGCACCGCCGCGCCGCTGCTGCTGCCGTTAATAGCTATTGGAGCGCCGGGATAGGTCTCCGACTCTGCGCGAGCGGCGATCTTCGACGTTGAGCGTCTCCAGCGATTCAAGCTTCGCAGATATCTGAATATTTTCAGACTCAGGTAAAGCGAAATCGACGTGGTAGGTAAGTCACAAATTGAATATTTAGCTTATAAAGTGAGTTTTATTGTTGCATAAATACGGTTCGGTGTCCACGGCGGATCGTAACACGTCTCGCGGGTACCCGCGACTGACGCATCTATGCTATTGCCCTACACTAGTATGCAACGTTTTTTATATTTAATCGGCTTGCCGCAGTTATCGCTAATTATCCGGTTGTGCACTGCAGTTAAATTTGGGCTTATTTAATATGATCATGTAAAGCAACTCACAAGCCCTCCAACAAATTGGCAATTCGGTTTGGAGGAATGTGTTGTACTCAGACGCCCTAAAAACTTATAATGCACCGCCGGGGTTCATCATTGAGACATTGTTACGGGTTCTTACCCCTAACAATTTTTAATCTTTTACATGGTTAATTCAGAGAGGATCGTGAAGGCACTAATCAAAGCCCTACTTGCACATCGTGAATTCCTAAATTATAATTTACAACAAATAGTCGGTTGGGCAGCTGCTTCGAACACAGTTTTTATCACCTTCGACCGTGTTTAACAAAATATCTAGGTTATTCTAACCTGATTTAAAAATGTCATAATAAGGAAGAAGTGGTGTACGTTGTTTGCGGAAAACGAGCAGAGTAGATAGAAAATCATCGGGAGCGTTTGCTGAACGAGTTGTCTAATAAGAACTTGCGAGACACATGCTGTGCATTGTCTCTGCTTAATGATAGAAGTTTTATTGTTACGTAAAACTTGTACTATTTCACGTTAAAGAGTGTGAACAAGTTAACTCGAGTGGCTTATGTTAAGCTCCCTGGATACAGCATAGCTTCTAGCATTCTCTAAGCGTTGCTGTCAAACCAAGCTCCAGATATATGTTAATCAGTCTTAGCTACAAATATATGTATTCCGCCCATGTACACCCACAATACCAGAAGAATCATGGGCGTGTTGACAACCTTAAAGGAAAGGAATAGTAATCGGATTGGGAACGGGATTATTTCGTCCTCCGGATAACAAGTGGCACCGATAAGTGAATTGGACCTTGGTACAACCGAGAGACGACCACGCATGAGCGGATTTTGGGAGGCTTCCTGCGAGCGTATCGCAGGGAGTGGCCTGGCGCTTTGGGCTCCGTAGGACCTTCCCCGACCCGGGGATCGAACCCGGGACCTCGGATTTAGCTTAATCGTAACGCGAACTCAAATCTATATCGCCAAGCATTTTCCTGCAAGATACATGTAATTCTTTGTGAGGAATGCTCAGACAAACAAAAGGCGATCAATAACTCAGTAACTCGTCCATGCAGGAACGGATATTACGGAGGCTTCCTGTGAGCGTATCGCAGGGAGTGGCCTGGCGCTTTGGGCTCCTGGCCCTTCTCGGATCGATAACGAATCGATAACGAGAATGCACCTGCCATTTACCTCCAAACCTCTGCTGATCTCCATCACAGAGGCTACTACGCCGGTTCATACGCACTCACGCCTGTATTCCCCGAAGGAATGGGCGGAGGTGTCGCTAGTGCACCCACATTTCGCCGAGCGTGTCTCCGTCCCACGATGTGATGGGGGGCGAGCCTATCGCCATACCGGGCATAGGTACCGGACTCCGGGATGATACTGAGCATTTCGTAATAGAGGGTCTCAATACAACTTTACCCTTCTCGAATCGATAACGAGAATGCGCCTGCCATTTACCTCCAAAAACTGTTGGTCTACCCATCACAGAGAATACTATGCCGCGCCGGTCGGATACCAATCAGTCAACCGGCATGTCGCAATGAATTGAGGTAGTTATGGAATACCATCAATGTGTGCTCGGGATGTCTGTGACTCGGCCTTTTGTCGTCAATGCTTCTGCAGAATGTCATCAGCGATCTCTGAGACTGGTGTCTCCAGATGATGAGTGCAGACTGTTATGCGCACCAAAGAGTTTTTTCATAGCTGACGAACTAAGGAATGTGGATAATCGTCTACTTGGACGAATTCCTGATAGTGGGACAGTTGGTAAATCTGCTGCAGTCATAGGTAAATATACCCCTGGAAACTCAAGACACTGGGGCGGACCATCAACTCTAAAATTTTCAACCTAGAAGGCGCCTACACAGCCGTCACCTACAACGGTTCCCCAGAAAACTTTCCAGACTGCGAGGCGCCGTCTGGTTTGGTACCGCTTAGTCTATTTCTGCCACCAAACAGCGGTGGGTAATCACTGATGCATCCTACTACGGGTGGGGAGCACAATTAGACTACCTCACAACGTCAGGCACTGCAATAAGGAATTGTTTGCAATCCTGGATGCATTGAAGCATATCAGTAGGCGTAGTACAAGTTTTAATAGTTTTCTAAAACCTATTAAAACATATTTCTTTTCTATTGTTGTATACTCTAAAAGGCGACTCACATAGAATAATAAGTACTGTGAATTTAAATTATAGTATAAGTGCATAGTGATAAGCCAGAGGTGTATCTTATTTCAATAAATGAATAAATAAAACGATGACAGTTTTCGTCTGCCCTCCATACGTCAAGTATCAGTGGCCACTAGTGGGAACTATTAAATTATGAATTAAAATTAATAATATGGTTATTTTTATTTCATATTAATCGAATGGGAAATTAGTTTTCAAGCGATTCAACGACTACTTCGACGGGTCGCCATGTAACGCTACGGCTGGACATCGCACAGTCGGTTCGTTTGTACAGAAAGATGGTGGGACGCGATCCATGGTTATACTCGGGATGACTTCCCAGCGCTTGACACTGTTGGATAAATGGTGTATTTCAGTTTCTGCTGAGTACATTCTAGACAAATTCAACAATATTGCGGATAGACTGTCTGAAAAGGACGTACAGGTCCGATTGACAAATTCTTCAACTAGCTTTTACACAAATATTCCATCAGGTCGGTATTCCTCAGATAGACCTAATCGCGATGGTATTAAGGAAATACGTGACGACGGACTCTGCGGAAGGGGTGTTAGTAAGTAGGTAACGTCAATGCGGAAGAAAGTTTTTCGGTTACTAGATCTACATCGTCGGTCACGCGGCACATCGATAAAAAATCCAAAAGTGGGATCAGGTATCTAAATATAGATCAGACCATCGATTTACCGTCCTCTCAAGTGTAGGACTGTTAGTTTTTAAACTCTTGAAAATTGTAGTTGTAATAATGTCACTAAGAGTGGTCTGAAACCGGAATATCTTTACTTGGATTTTGTTGAGGAGGATGTTCGTCACAAATATACCCAGTATTGTATAGATGAATCAGGTGATGTGGAACGAATTATTTTGCCTATAAACATCAGAGTAGTGTAGATTTATTTAAATTTTTGGGCCATCTATTTCTTGTAAAAATGTTACTAGCTTATCCTACTATTTTGTAGCACAAATCAGTTGTTTTAAGTTTTGAACGAGCTAATAATTATTAAAATTTAAACTAGAATTTCTTGGATTACAGTAATATTGAAAGCTATTTCACTTCGAAGGCCTAAAGTAGAGAACATTTGATTCAAAGCGGCTTAATTGACTAGTTGCCGGCGAACTGGCCAAATTAGCATGTGCTCCTCCTAGCGTCAGGAAGGCTTGCACATGAGCTCACACATAAAAATCTCTTGAATATGGTGAGAAGAGAAATTACTGTACATTAAACCCATCGTTTGGTTCAATGACTGATACAATATGTTTGTACAGGCAATGATCGGGTTGGATATTAAATATAGTAAATAATAGTAATGTATGCCCTAATTATTGGATTCGAAGTAACCAAATTGGGGACCGAATAACGTATTGCGAAATGCAATAATGCCATAGTTATTTCAATACGAGGCCCTAATCAGGGTGTCTCGCAAACAATTATAGGAAATTGGGTAAAGTCCTTGCTCGGGGTAACGGGCAAAGACAAAATACCTTTGCGAAGTTTTATCAAAAGCAAATTAGTGGTAGGTGGGTCTTAGCCATCAGAATCAGACCTTTGCTAAACTTTGAACCAGTTCCATAGATTGATTAATTATAAATTGATATTCATATCTCTGTTCACGAATACTTAAAGCATTCTAAAAGCTTATAGCGCATATTTATAGTGTTAAGTGTTAATCATCATTAATGATTTATAAGGAAAGCACAATATTATTTCTTATATATTTCAGTTGCAGATATGTTTTTATTTTAATCTGAATCTTCATCACATAGCGTCGTAGCGTGGTCACCAGGAGGTATAAACAGGTCTCTCACAGATGCTGTGCATCGTCACATGCCAAATAATAGTTCAAGTTTTACATAACAATAAAACTTGTATTATTATGCAGAGACGATGCACAGCATCCCATTAAGATCTCCTGGTGAGAGACTTCTATGAAGCAAGATGGTGCAAGCGCACCGCAAGCGATCCCCTGTGACCACGTGACATTTTACTTAACGCTGATTGGCTGAAACGGAGCGGAAACATTAGAAATTGACCGGAAATGCTACAAGGGAAGTGGACGCGCTCTCACAGATGCTGTGCATCGTCTCTGCATAATAATACAAGTTTTATTGTTATGTAAAACTTGAACTATTAGACCTTTTATCGCTTAGATATTATATTACAATGGAAAATGAATTTTTAATATTTACGTCAAACATACTAAGCACTGCTGTTGTGCGTAGTACCTACTTAATAACTCCATTTCTCTAATTCTAATGCCCGGTCCCTTTACTCTATTCGCAGACATTGGACACTCCCAAAGGCGTCAAGCCACAGCCCACAGGGCTTTACTTATCTATTATATTATTATACTCTTTGCATAGGCGAAAAATTATTATTTTACCTACTTACTACGACGTGTAACTAACTCCACAGTTCGCCGAGCTTATTTCCGTCCCATGATGTGGTCGCTGGCGAGCCTACCACCATATTGGGCATAAATTCCAATATCGTCCAACTCATGTGAATTTTCAAACTGAATATGTACTCAAAACACAAATACTGGTGATTGCCCAACCTGGATTTGGACTCATTACATCATCCTTTTTTCGAAAGAAGAGCATTACAGGAACTAGGAAGTACCGACGCCAGCCCACGTCAACCGAGAACGGGAGCCAACATCGTCGCTCCACGAGAACAAGCGTTGAGTTCGAAACTCATGTACTTTTCAGTACATAAGCTATTGTACTTTTAAGTATTGGCTAATTACTGTTTCTGGTTCCGAAATAAATCCGTTTCCACTGACTCTGGATCATTGGTTTTCCTGCTCACACAATCCCGGCAACCGTTGTGCACCCGTACACACCACCCACATACAGTCCACACTTACCACCTGTGTACCAGTACGGTTGTGCACACTTATTTTACTGCATATAGAAAACTTCCCATCAAGGTGTATAACGATAAGACTTCGGCGTGCGTCTCTGATGCTGGTATACTTTTCATTTGCATTATCATTAGGTATACATTGGTTTTGTGGCTTAATTTGAGGTGGTTAGAGCTTAGTTGTTTTTCCTGGTTTATATCAATATAAGGCACTTCTGTAGAGGAATCCCACCACACAATCGCTAACATGGTTAAAGGAAAATAAAAATAAAATATGTACACAATCAGTAGAAATATTTTTATTATTGCAAATAACAAAATAATTACAAGTGTATAAAGTCAAACCTATGCTTCCCAAAAAAATATACTACTTATATACTACTTCATACTCATTACCATTATATTACTTTCTTATGCTATCAAATGTCATAAAATACCACTTAAGCTCAATGTTAGCGCCCACGCCTGTAGTTTTACATTGAAATACTTCATTATATTTCATCAAGACATTACTAACAGTTGACTGAGCCACGTCAGGCATCATGGATCTTAGGTATGACACAAGGTAGTCTAAAGTTGCTCCCAACGGATGTATCATGAGGAAAGCTGTCACCAGACTGATCAGTTTGGCTTCTGAATGCGGTACTTCTGATTTTGTAAAATCGGCCTTGGTCTCAGTAGTCATAGGTTGAATTTTGCTTGGAGGTGGAAATGGTAATAGAGGCATCTTTCTTGTGTACTCATGTGGCTGAAAAAACAACAATATTTCTTTGAATTTCTTTACTATTCAGTAGTACATTCAGTTCATTTATTTAGCAGTGATTCACAAAAGATCCAAAGTCGCATTCCAGGGTGAGCCAGTTGTCCAGTTACTTCAGACTGGCATATTTTTTTTACTAGCGTGAACGACGAAGCGAGCAGGTCTCTCACCCATAAACAGAAACAACATACAGAACTTCGAAATACAAAGCACTGCATGGCACTGGACTGCGCTCGTCACCCCGAGACATATTTTTTTAAGTCTCATAATGCCCAGTAATTTCACTGGCTTCGATGTCCTTCAAACCGAAACACAACAGTGCTTACACACTGCTGCATGGCGGCAGAAATAGATTAAGCTGTGATACCAACCCAAACGGCCTCTCGCATACGAGGGACCTACAACCTTGATTAATTTTGACGTCAGTGGAGGGAGATAACGACGCGACGGTGGACATTATATTTGTACTGCACTGTATTCACCATCAGGTGCAATGCTGGTGCGTGCCGATTTTTATATTTCGGAACAAAGTATAGAAAATGAGACTTTAACTATTGTATTCTAATTTTAGAAAGAAAGAAAGAAAAGTTTATTGTCATCATAAGACATGCAACAAACATAATGCAGTAAGTACACAATATAATTAATATACAACTAACTTAAAATTAATATAAAAACTATACAGTTGCATGCCTTCACGGCGACAACAGGAGACCAGCTCAGTATAATACTGTGATTATGGGGGAAGCCACAACACAGCGCTGGTTTTCAGTGGCCTCCTAAAATGAATGTTAGATGATGGCTCCATCGATTAGACTTAACTATTGGCTGACAGTTTATTTTAAGCGAGTGATCCACATATGAAACATAATACCTTAGTTTGACATACATACACACTCACGCCTGTAATCCCCGAAGGGGTAGGCAGAGGCGTAACCAGTACACCCACATTTCGCCGAGCGTATCTCCGTCCCTTATGTGATAGGGGGCGAGCCTATCCCATACCAGACACAAATTCCATACTCCGGGCTGATACTGAGTATTTCGTAATAGAAAAACCCAATACCACTATACCCGGCGCGGGGATCGAACCCGAGACCTCAGCGTTGACCTCAATCGTAACGCGTACGCATTGCAACTGCGCCACCGAGGCAGTCAATAGTTACCTTAGTTTTAATACTATTTTATATGGTGAGACAGGTATTGACTGACTTGCGCTGGAGCATTTATGAAGATAGCCAGGCACGTCGGTATTGCAAATAGTTATAATTATATCGGCAGCCAGACCCGGTCAGTGGTGGCAATTTAATAATTAACATTTTCAATTATACCTGTTCACCCTTCAATGCCTGTTCAGCGATGAAATGTGCTTTGAATGTTTCAAATTTCCTCTCCGCCTCATCTTTAGCCAAATGCGCTTCATTCTTGTAACCTTCCAATTCGTAAACTAAGTTCTCATTTTCTTTCTGAAAATAAATAAAAATATATTATTTACACTTTTCTATTTTTAAGGCGAGTACTTTGGTATTGGCATATTAGATATTGTGCCTTATTAGCTGCTTGCTGTCGGCAATACCGGCCCGAGACATACAGCGCTATTTTATATTCGTTTTTTATAGCATAGGCCGACAAACTAGCAAGTGGGTCATCATTACGGTAAGTAATCTCCAGCGCCCATGAACACCCATAATACCAGAAGCAGCAGGACGTGTTGCCGACTTTAAAGGGAAGGCATAATTAATGGATTGGGAAAAGGAGGGGGTATTTGGCCCTCCAGATATTTCACTTACCACAAGAAATGCATCATCTTCTAAAAAAAAATTCTACATCGATTATCTGTGAGACAGTGGTAATAAACCGGTCAAGCTGGCCCATTCATGATTTAGAATACTTTAGAGTTTAAATAATATGTCTCCAGCATAGCTCAACAAATTAGTAAGTGTAAAGTCTGAACTGATAATATACATGTCCTCGACCCCCTGGTCGGCGCTCCAAGTGAGTGAGATATCCGGAAGCCCAAATCTTCCTCTCTTCGATCTCTTAATAATCCCTTTCCTTTAAAATCAGAAAGGTGACCATGATTCATTTAGTTTTGTGGGTGTTCATGTGTGATAGAAGATGTAAATTACTGACCATCAGGTGCCCAAAAAACGGCTACAATATTATACATTTGTTATTACCTTCAATTCCTCATATTTTTCCAATGGAACCATAGATTTCCCTGGTTTATTATCACTTTCGTCTTCATCAAACAATGCACTGTATTCTTCTTTCATGTTGTCCACCTCCTGAAAACGTAATTTGTAAATCAAAACTGTCATATCTATATTATATTTTTTCTAGAAATCTTTGAAAATCCTATTAATTTATATTATAATTTATAGTGTATACGGCTCACGACAAATGCTGGCTGAATACCAGTTCGTATAACGTTCGTTCTTCTAGCATAGGGCCCCTGATTACCGAGGCGCCGACGATTCACTTTATTGCTTCATCAGTTGATGCTGGTTGTCTATTAGGATACTCAACTGCCCCCACTGCTATCCACCTGTGCTCTCGACTCGTGCCGGTAAATATATGTAGGTAAGTCGATGAGGATGACCCGGTATATATATAAACTCCTAGTAGTTCGATGAGACTTATTTCTACAAATCGGGGCACTGATAACAAAGTAATACGTTGGATGTAGGCCTCACAGAAAATGGTGGAACTCCTTATACCACATACCTTCGAAAACACGTCGTCGGAAACTCGAAGCACCATTCTCTCCATAGTCAATATACTTACTCACGATTTCTTCCACGGGCTTAGTATCTAAATTGACGCTGAATGTATCTCAGTCGATATGGAAATAAGCGTGCCAATATCTACTTACACTGGCGTTACTGCGGCGCGCATTCGATCATACATACAGTGCGCATTGCCCAAGATGCCGGTACGCGAAGTAGTAGGGCATACGCAACACCGGTGCTACTATATGGCGAACGGAGCAGCCGCTCCAGGCGGCGATGCGGAGTAGAGGTGCCTCCGCACAGGGATTGATCGCCATATTTTGGTCTCAATCCCTCCTAAAATTAGTCTCGGCATAGGTTTCAGTCTATTTGGATTCTTGGTCCGTCTTCACATCTCCAAGTTGCTGTATTCTTCTCATACAAGATACAACCTTACCTTACATGGCTTACCTTTGTTCCTAATTTTTGAGTGATCTGGTAGTTTACTGGTAAACGCTGCTTCTAGTTGTGTACTACCTACATCCAACGATTCCCTTTGATATTTACCAGGTCATCCGTATCCTTACCATATCTTCCCATACGATAATGAAAAACAAAATATTCGGTCCCAACTACCGCCGGCTCTGGCAACTTCGATCTCTTCCATTACTACTATTCCAACTAACGATATAGTATATGCTAGAATTACCATAAACATATGCAGATTATCATTTGCTATATCTGCAGGTTCCAAAACACCCATCAAATTCTTGACTTCTTAAATTACGATTATTAAAACGCGATCTTCCCTCCATGCTATAACCAGCTTACCATACTCGTTGTTAGTTTTTCTGTTGGGCCGCTCACATTTAGCAGAGTTGGAACTTCAATAGCTTCCTTGGTAATTCCGGTTCAGTGTTACAATCCCGACCAATATTTACCTGTGCTTTTTATATTTAACGATTTCCGTTGTAACTTCATAAATAAATTTGTATTTTCACAATATGTAACCACAGAATTCACCTTACAACTTACCTTCGACGAATTATTGCTTTTTGGAAAATCTGTTTTGTGGAATTCAATTTTATGCTGAATAACTTTACCATCAGTATTTATAGAGGATATGGTATGAAATATTTTGTAGAATAGACGTGTGACCTGCACATATCTTCGCACTTCGCTTAAGCGCCATCTCAACGGCGCGGCGAGTGTATCGTGATGATTCCCTCTTATCGTATAGTTAACTCCTCGACAGTGTCTCGTTGCAACTATAAACTAGTATACAAAAGCGAATTCTAAACGAAAACCAGATGACGCTGTGAGCGGTGTGAGGAGCATTTACTCGATAGGTCTCGCTCCTAAGCAACGCATCACATCACAGGGTCACAGCATTTGTCGTGAGCACAAATTTCACCGGCGCAGTAGATTTGTTTTGGTGGAATGAAGGAGTGCGTAGCGCTGAGCGATGCTTCACGCGATTGCTTTGTCAGTCGATGATCGCCGTCTATTCGACGCTTACCTGTCGTCAGGCTACTGTAGACTGCCTCACTATATAACCTTCATCTGTGCTCACAACTTGTGCTGGTAATTGTACTATAATTATTACTGTTAATTGGGTAGCAAACGAGACTATAACCACAATATACTCGCCCCTGGAAATGGCGACTTATAATCAATCGATAACACAAATATTCAATCGATAGAATCTATGTATTTAATTGATAATTTTTTCGAAATTAATTTTTATGCTGATACACCGTCCGGCGGTGCAGGCAGGAAGAAGGGAATACGTGTGAATTTTTGAACTATAATAGGTAAGCGTGACGTACCTCAGTCATTTTGAGCCACATCTCGATGTTGCGCCGCTGCTGCTTGGTGAAATGGTCGGATACGCGCTGGTGTCTCGCGGCGCTCAAAATTTTTGCAACCTGCTCGACTGTGTTTGACAAATATCGTAAATTCACAAACTAAAATGGCATTTCATGTTATGCTTAAACATTATGAATTACTTTGGAAGAAATTATTGTTTATTGTTGCTTTGTTACACAAAATATAAAATGCCATTTTTTAACAATTAATAGAATAAGTACCTAGGTACAAACAATAAAAAAATATTATAAACATTATTTAAAACACAGATGACGAAATTCAGATATATTTTATTATTGTCATCCTAACATTAAATTATTTATTTATTCAGGAATGAAAGAAACAACACAAAAACTGCTTATAGGTAAGAAAGAAGGCAGAAGTTTATAATGCGTCTACATATCCAAAAAATCTCCATCTGTACTGTTGTCACTAAAAGCCCACATCTTAGTAAAACTCGACAATATGAGGTACCTCAGTCAATAATCTTCCCGACTTTTCAACATTAATATTATATTGATATTAATATAACATTCCGTTGAGCTACTTACTCAACGTATGTATAGTAGTGGACTAAATAAAGGTCAGTCTTTGCTCATTCCGCCCAACTTGTAAATAAACTCTAAATAAAAAAACCTAAAGCTATTGTAATTACATTTGATTCGTATCTACTGGAAAACCACCATGCACCTTCAAACTTATTGTTTTTTTACCCGAGGAGAAACCATTCAACGGATACCTGCCTAAACCTCGAAGGAGTGACCGTACTTCGGACTCACCAACTTTCCGACGCAATATTAGTCCGGGCGACTGCTGATTTCAAAAACTCCGCGACACATCAACGGTCTCGAGAGACCCAGAGTAACCTCCGGTTTGCTGCAGGAACCGCCCCTGCGCAGTGCCTTTGAGAACCAGAAACCCTCCATAATAAGGACGCCCTCGGTGTCTGCGGCAGCAAAAGGCTTTCACGACGATGACATATTCAATCTATCACCACCATCACCGAATCAATCCACATTCACCAACTACTGGAATAAAGCTGTAGATCTCCTCTCTGGTCCGCTTTCTGTCCTCTCTGCTCTATGCGAACCTAAGGCACTAGTCACTACAATACTTACTGAGTTGCCTGACGATTTCCTAGTACGAGAATGTAGACGGTCACTTCGACAATCCTCGGGTGACATTACGCTTGGTGTCGGTTTTTGCACCCGAATTAAAGGGTTATTATCCTTACCCGTTCCTAACCATTACACTCCAGCATCCTTCTACCCTTATGCAGGTAAGATGTGGTGAGCGCAATAGCTTTTGACAAGTGTCGCAGAAAGTATTCAAGTTACATCGACAGCTCGCTCCTGAGATTTTAACCGAAAACTTACAGGTCCACAGTCCACATCTTTCGACAGCTCCGTGGCGCAGCGGGCGAGTAGTCGGCTGCGAAGCGAGAGGCCGTAGGTTCGATTCCCACACCGAGACAAATGTTTGTGTGAACCACAAATATTGATCTCGGGTCTGGGTGTTGTGGGACCGCAAGCCCCTCGTAGTTCTTGATACCCACGACACAGGTTTCCCTAGTGTGGGGTCAGGACTATGTGTGTGACTGTTAGGTGTATTATTATTTATTTATTGGCATAAACGAAGGCGGCCAGAATAATCGATCCAGCTTTGTATTGAATGGCAATATCATAACCTTAGCTGTTTTTGGGTAGTGTGAACTACGCGTAGCTGGTGTAAGATGGTACCTTAATTGTTTTTTTATAAGTAGCGACTATAATTAGTGGTTATTTATTTAGTTAAATGTGAATCACTGTATATCTCTTAACTTTCAAGCAAATAATATACCAAAAGATTTATGTTTTACACAAACACGACTCAAAAAACGAAAATAAGAGTTTTATTACTTTGTGCGCGCTTGACGTGTCGACTTCACTCACCGTGCGTATCTCCCAGCTTGGCTGCTCTGGCGGCCAACGCAAAGATTAACTCAAATTTTCGATTTTTTTTATATACATGAACAGCGAATAAAATCTCATAAATTATGGTAATTGAATTTCTAGTGATTTACGTTTAACCTTACGTACGCGAATCGCATTATACGAATCGTGTGCCGTAGACGACGTAGCTGCCCCGCTGATCAAAGTTTATTAAACGAATCTATGTCAGAATTTCAAGCCGCATGTTGTATATATGAGGATTAATCATTGCTGCCGTTTTTCTCTGACAAGAAATGGGTACTGCGGTCAGTGTTGTCTGAATATAATGTAACCAGCTTGAAGTAACTGAATACACACCGACTGGCCCCGGAATGCGACTCACCAGTCATCACTATGTCGGATTTTTCACCATGTGTACAGGTCAACAGGGGTATAAAATTATGTTTCTTACCAATATGCAATACTATCTGTTTACCACGGAATGAAGCAGTTGCAACTCTCGCCTTTTAGTACCACCATCCAAGTACAACAATATTTACTTACTCTACCACGTTTCTCCTGCATTGTTGAAGTTGCTCTCAGCATACAAAACGCTATAGATCTAAATGAATAGACATGCCCTCGCGGATACAAACAATCGATTCTTAAATGAATTTGGCCAACAACAATCATTATTACCATTAATAATATTAAAAGCCGCAAAAGTCTAGCAGCGAGTGTAGTGGAGTACTGAGACAAAGGTGGCGGGTGCTATCCTGCACATACAGCTGCCTTTTCGAAAACATAATGTGAAAAGAATTTGGAAGCTATATAAAGTCTACCAACTCTTATTACTAATAATAATATTCCACCACTTCGTAATATGATTGATTTTTTATATTTGGGTAAATTACTACAGAATATGCATGTCTAACCATTTAAATCTTGGCTGAAATACTATTATATGTCATGAATTAGTCGCGTCATGACATATATTTCATTCTTATATGCTATTCTCCATAACTGGGCAAGTGGCTGGCTGAGTGACTGTTGGGTGTATTTATTATTATTTATGTAAGGAAACCCACACTTTACATGATACGATTCCTACTGGCTTACCTTTGCAAACGTGTCAGTTAATAAATGCTAAGAATTATTGCACTGTAGTAAAGGAGACATTATCGTCGGCTTCCCCTATTGATAAATTTTGACTATTCACCACTAGTATATTTACTTACCTAAGTATTGCTGACACCCTTTTTACCGCCGCTTGTATTGCTCACTGACCTAGCTTGTCTCACTAATTAAATATAAACATCAACTTACATTGCGTCAACACATGCATGAATTTGTCTTTGAAGCTGTTCTTCATTGTGTGGAACTCTTCGTCGATTTGCATTTTCTCATTGACAAGACGACGTATGTGATTATTCGTGGCTTGTATCAGTGAATAGAAGGTGTTGGCGTTCTTTTTATTGCATTCTCCGCGCTCCAACCATCCAGCAAGTGTCTATAAATAATAGTTCGTTTAATTTGTGATTTTTATGGGCACAGTGAGTAACATTTTAAGATAATGGAAATGATTTCATGTAAAAGGGATAATATGCCCATCTCGGTCACGAACTGGCGGAAACTTAAACTATAATAACTTTCATAATTTTTCTGGAGATTTTTAAATTTTTTTTCATACTATCCATTTTTATCTATTTCCAGAATCTTCTATCATCTTTAGACAGATTGATTTAAAAAGAAAAAATAAATAAAAAATACAAGGCTTAATAAAAAAATACACTCACAGGTGCGGCATCGGCAAAATCTGTGTCGCTCTTGATTTTTTCAGTGACTAGTGTTAATGTAGTTGCTAAGAAAGGTTCAATTCGCGGCGGAGTGGGTTCCCTCCTGCGCCGGTGTCTCTCTTGCTCATCTTGGTCGTCACGGTTCTGTCATATTGTAATATAAGCTTAGTGCCATTAAATGCTCATATAAATATTACAGCAAAAAGTTGAAACTAAGTGTCAATATTAGCATCACAAACTCAACTAATATAATATAGTTGACTTCTGTCCAATGGGTGATAACAAACTAATATGGCAGGATTTACATGAAGACAGACATACACTGTCACACAGGATAGTGTATACTGACCCTGAACTAAAATAAAAATACTTCAGTTTTCGTTTCGTCGAACAGCAGAATTGACACTTATGAAAAAGAAAAAATAAAAAGTTACCAGCGCATAATCAACAAACATCGGAATTGCCTCCGTATCCATCTGATCTTGATACTTGAACCGATAACCAGACAGACAGAATGACTGTTCAACAGACTCCTGTTTAACAAACCTAACATGGCAGACACCCTGCTTTTGCATTTTAATAGAATCAATGTCACCGAAACGTGTAAACATTTCATTGACAAGGCTCTCGGTAATTTGGTTAGGTAAACCTCCAATGAATATGGTCCGACAGCCAACAGGCCGGTTCATTCGTTGTGGTACCATTATACCGGGAATTGGTGGTAGCAGAACGCTGTTGGTTAGGTATATTGGTTGATTGGCCATCATTGGCATTTGTTGGTTCATCATCATCATGTTTTGTTCCAACATTCCAGGCATCTGCATTGGTTGCATCATGTTGGTCATATTTGGCATGTTAGTCATGCTGGCCATATCCATTTGTTGATGGGGCATCATATTGCCATATTGCATCAAAGTTCCTGTAATATATACAAAGTTAGATTTGTGTCACAAAAATATCACTGTTGTCATTTTATAAATTCAATATCAAAGAAACCGGTGCATCCCCATTTTCTTTTCTGAATTAGGCTGACACTGTCGTATAGTCGTCGTCGTCGTCGTATAGATATTTTTTACTTTATAACAAGGAATTAGAAACCAATATTAACTTTAAGCAGAGTTAAGTAACAAGATGTAGAACAACTATGTAGACAGTTTTGTCTATGGCAGGGTTTTTTAAAGTGGTGAGTGTGTCTCCCAATAGTGGCGCAGGGACCTGTGAGAGGGGCGCGGGCCATTTGTGTAGCGAGGGTCCTGGGCCGAATACTAAAACTTGAAATTGATATAAGTTGGAACTTCATAAGTTTATTTTTTGTTTTTAAGAAGAACAAAAGGTTAGAAAAAATAACGAGTGTGAATACTGAGCCCTCAGTCCGCGAGTCCAACTGCCACTTGACCAATTTGATAAAAAAGGTGTAAATCATATTCTTACCAGACATAATATTGTTCCCTGCACCAAAACCAGGAGTGTTGTTGGTGACAGTATTGTCATTACTCCACTTGGTGCGTCTCTCGCGCCTGTCACTACGACTCCTGTCACTTCTATCAGATCTGTCGTTGCGATCATGTTCACGGGACCGTCCGTGGCGTCCTCTATCTGCCGAAGAATTTGCTTATTAAGGTTTGATTTACGTCAAAACGGTTCCACTAATAGCTAATCATCCATCTGTGCAACTCAGACATCCCCACTATGAATACGTACAAGTTTTTTTTTCATGTTTAGTTTCCGTGAAATCTCTACCGCCAATTCATAAGGGTGTTTTGCTAGAGAAGAATGGGCGAGACACTGTAACATTGCTCTTAACAATACCTGTTTATAATGATTATTAAGATTGTAAAGGTTTTACAATATTTGATAGGAATCATAGAAACTATAGCTACAGATTAGATTAGGATGCACAACCTCCATAAGTATGACAAACTAATTATTTTATTTTATTTTATTATTTAAGGATTGCCAACAAAGTTTACAATAATACATACGTACATTAAATATTAACACTAATAACAATTGAACCTATTGCAACTCAGATTACAGGCAAACACAGCATGCATAAATAAATACAATCTTATATAAGTACTTAGTTCAATTAAATTAAAATTAGAAAATTAGAGAATTAAAATTAAAATAATATGCAAAATAAGATGGTCAGTATGATTTATCAAAATGTTAGGGATACGTAGAGATTTCAGACTCTTCTAGAAGAGTTTTCCTAAATGTATGGAGCGAATCATGGAATATGTCATGTTTATTAATTTTTCTGGAAAGCTGATTATACAAAGCTGACATCCGAAGTACGGGGGAGTGTCTTCCGACGTTAGTGCGACAGCGGCGGACATGTAACGTAGGGGGGGGGGGGGGCTTGCGCGGAGGACGTGAAGGGGCATTAAGAGAAAACTTTCTCAATGCAATTGAACTATCACAAGTACTATTTAATATTTTATATAGAGACACCATGCTAAGCATTTCTCTTCTAAAAGTCAAGGACCGAATTTAAAAAAAAAGTTTGTCTTCATATGTACGTATATTTTTAGGAACGAATTTACGGTATTTTAGGTGTTTAAGCAATTTCTTTTGGACATTTTCTATTCTTTTTATATGTATCTTATAAGTTGGCGCCCATATAGAGCAGCAGTATTCCAACTTGCTTCGAACATAGCTGTTATTAACCACCGTCACTGGTCTTACAACCCAGCGTAAAGTCACCCGGAGGAGAAATAGAAAATCCAGATGACCGCTGGGCTGAGTCCCTAACACTATATACCTCCTGCACCGGTAATATCAACCAAAACCCCGCGGTGGCCATCTTCGGCGCAGTAGAGACGGCCCCGAGTTCCCGAGGCGAGAAGCGCCCCGGGTTCAGCCGGAACCGCCCCTGCGCAGTGCCGCCTTGCGGCCCATCTCTATTTGTGAGGGGGGCACAGAAGCCCCCGCACACTAAAGGACGCCTTCGGCGTCAGCGGCAGCGACGAGGCCAACCACCCGTGCTGCCGTCCATCTCGGGGTCGCACGTACAAGAGTACAAAGGGGCTACTACAGCCCCCCGCTGCGAGCCCGCGACCCCCTGTGGCCCCTATTAGTCGCCTTTTACGACAGGCAGGGGATACAGTGGTGGAATTCTTCAAACACCCCCAATCCACAGGGCAGCCTGCTCAAACACAGGAAAGTGACTGACCCAGGACAAGACATCACCGCAAGTATAAACAATGGGAGCATGACATACTCAGACTTACAATTTAATTAAAGTAAGAGAGGTGCCTACAATCATTAATTTCCAACTACTATTATTATTCCTGAATTTTGATGTATACAACGTGTTATAGAAAGGGGTGGGCAAATTTAAGCAATGTATAGTGTAGGGTATAAGTATTTTATCTCCCATAGTACCAAATCCAATTGCATTGCTAGTACAATAATTATAGAATTTTCTTTTTTATCGAATGAGTAACATGTTGATATGTATGTTGTATTTGACTAAAGACAAGTATTATGTTTTGGTACTTTGTGTTGGTGTAACTGATAACAGCTTTTAAGAGGATCCTCGACTGTATTAAGCCAAATTCAAAGATGGAAGATCCGAGACTGAAGTCTTTAAAATACTTCTAGAGGATGGTACATGGTACCTATATTGTCTTCAGCACAATAGGTGTTAATTTGTGTTTAAATTACAGGTTACGTACGTATGTCCGTAGAATTACGTACATCTTATTTAAGTTTATTAACAAGGGAGTGTCGTTTATAATAATAGTAGTCATCGATCCTATCGAACTTAATAAACGATTGAGTAAAATTATCATGAATTTTTTGGATGTCTTGGTTTTGAAAAGATCCCATGCATAAGTACGAATTGTAAGATGTAAGTAATGACCCTAAAATATGACCACACCTTTCTGTAACACTTATACACAAACCACAAATAATATAGTTGAATTCATTGTGCATCTCCTTAGCATGTTGCAATTGTAATGTGTTTATATGCACCATAATAATGTTGGTCTAGAGCATAGATGTCTCATAACTGCCTCGATTCCTCGAACGCTTCACGAAGGACATGAGGAAATGAGGCTCGGACGGGGGTGATACTGGCCTTCCATGGAGGTGGTAACAAATCATCCGTACCTATTCCAGCTCCTTATTTAAAAAAATGTGTATAAAATATAGTTTACAAATATTTCTAATATTAAGAACTATAGGGAATTATTTTTTCTTATAATAGACGGTGGTCGAGAAAAGTTTGAGAACTTTTGGTCAAGACAAGTGTCATAACTCATAGCATGAAATATGATGAGGCTGTACAGCCTAGTTTTAGCCCGCACAGGCTACAACCCCAATAAAAGGAAAAATCGTGAAAAAAAAACATAACATGAAATTACCAATTAACATTCACCACTTACTATAAATCAAACACTTTTACCTCGATTTCTATCACGATCTCTTCGATCCCTATGGTCACTTTTATCGTTATTCGCATTAGCATTACTTTGTTCCTCAGCAACTTCAACAACTGCAGCAACAACACTTTCCTGCTGTGGTTGTACCGCTCCGATAAAATTGCCACCATGTGTTTGGCTACCATGCGTTTGTGCATTCATGTTGAATTCTCCAGAAATGGGGTGCGGTTGCACAGTGTTAGGCATCATATTTGGCCACATCATCGGTTGCATTCCCATCATATTTGGCATCATATACTGTTCACTGGGCCAACTCATGTTGATATTTCTAATCAATTTTCTCCTATACACAGTTAATTACAAATCTTCTAAAACTTAATCACTCTCAAATCGGTAATGAATAGTGATCGGTAGACGCCAAAGAGAATATGTCAAGCCCCTCACTCGTGAGTTCCTCGTTTGAGGTAACAAAAGAGTTACTAAAATAAAAAAATTGAACCAACTCGTCACAAAACCTTATTTATTCACATTGTTAATACGAAAGAATCCAGCGAGCACGCAGCTCGATTATGCAAATTAATCGATTATTATAATGTTCGAAAAATATAATATGAATGATTTTTATAAACTAGTGGGGCCCTAAAAATGCATCACATAACTCACATTTTAATTATCACGATTTCCCTACTCACTCCCCTGGCTCTCGTCTCGCCTCATATGATGGGTGGCTCGTAACTGCCTCGATTCCTCGAACGCTTCACGAAGGACTCGAGGCGTCACGAGGAAATGAGGCACGGCCTAGACTCTACTTGTGAATTAAGGGTTGTGAGTATGTGTTAAATGGTTGAATTCCAATAGTTCTTTGGGGTAACCTCGAGGACGCGACGGAGGACGATGATGACGGACTTGAGAAAAATATTCAGAGAAAATACTTTTTTTTTAAAAACCAACCAAACTAAGGTCAATCAAATCTTCGTCACTTCAAAATTAAAATGAGGGACCGTCATATACACAATAAGATAGATAGATTTAGAAGATATGGTTGTTCACGAGTTGAGGGAAACCACGGTCGCATCAAATTGTCAATTAAAAACGACCATCGCCGCTCGGACATTAAAACTACTTAATAATTAATCCAATAGTCACAAAAATGTATTTGTTGCTTATTTTTTTTTTTTAGTAAATAATCGATTATTAATTTTCTACGAAGCTAAAATACCACTGAAAGCTATCTGTCGATAAATGATCTGAACAAGTTATTGCCACACATACTTTCTACTTTGTCTAAAAGGCGCTAGAGACACACTTTTATAATTTTATACTGTCGAAATATGTAGGAATGTCATTTGGAGTAATTGAATAAATAAAATATTTACGTCACTCACGACGGGCACATGGGGAAAAATGAGTTACTCCCTAATTCTCGAATGCAATAGACGAGTACCCACCTCATGTCATAATAGTTAGTGTTGTAGGACATACAAGAGGCATTCCATTTGTCCCGTACATGACGAAATAATGTAAGAGCTACTCATTTTTTTTCATGTACTACTTTAAATTTTATTTTTTTATTTTCGCCTTACTCTGTTCATATTCCCATGACACACTTATTACAGATAATGCTCAGGATCGGGTAAAGTGGAGGCGTCATAACGCCAGGCAGAAAGAAAAATCAAGTTACTAACTTGATAACTGAACTTGACTTGCTTTAAAGTTAACGATATTGACCTTAATATCGTTAACTTTAAAGCTACTATTAAGCGAAAGTTATGTAATAAAGCCTATTACAAATTTTCAGAATATCTAGAGGACAGAAAGGCATGGGAATTATGTATTACAGTAAATCTTATAAATAAATCTATAAAGTAGCTATTCATATTATTGGGATCTTTATGTTGATGTTTATGAAATGATTTTTCGCCCTTTTCCAGAAATGGAGAAGCATGACTCCCATTGGAACCATTGGGAATTAATTACTATATTCATTAAATTCATTCATTTAAGTTCAGTTTGGGTATGTCATGCTCGCTAAAGTGTCTGTGCTTGCGGCGGCGTCGTGTGCCGGGTCGGTCACTTACCTGAAACATGGTTGAGGACGTTCTGCACCACGCAAGAAATAAGACGTATTAAGTGTCGACTAGAGATCATGAATCAATTTTTATGAATTGATGAATGAACGACCTGCACGGACTTTTATAGCACAGAGTTTTGGTGGGGTCATATTTTTTGCTTGAGTTACGTTTCTTGTCATCTTATTTCGATGGGAGTAGGCAGATTATTCAAATTCGCGCATCTCTGTATCTGTATCTGTACAGCCCCTCCCTAGAGTAAAATTGTTCTGTGGGTACAGCCATAGTTTCGCATAGTGTACCATTCTCTTTGGATACAACAGGCTACCTAATCTCAATACATCGATTTTTATGCTACAAAATTACCAAGTAAATGTTAAACGATGATAAACATGCAATTCCATAACCCCTCAATCGGCACTTCTGCTTTGTGTAAATACGCACTAATCGGCGGATTTGGCACCTGCCCATTTTAGTCGCAACGGGAAAATCGGGGAAGTCGCGAAAATATTTTGTTTACTTAAAAAAAATATCGGTGGTATTTAAAAAACTTATGCCGTTAGAATCGTTATTAATAAATAATAGATGGTAGTTTTAAAATTGGAAGCATTATATTCGGCACTTGTTCTAACTAGACAATAGAGATGGCGCTTTATCTGGTTAGAGCTCGATAACGTAATAAAGTTTTTTTTATAATTTATTCATAGCCATGGAGACACATCCTTCAGCCGGACACTTAATTAATTACTTTGCACATGTTGTATGATTAATTATTCTACGTGTTTGTTTTGAGTCATCGCGTAATAAAGTTGTGGATAGATGTTGCCATTCAAAACTACTCGCACCATATTCTTTTTTTTTATCTTGGCTCGGCAAGTGACTACGCTACACCTGATGGTAAGTGTAGCGCAATCCATGAATACTGTCGACCAACGACAGACACTGAATCTATCGCAGATGGGCAGAATTATGCCGGCCTGCTTAAATTGCTTCTTCACACTCCGTTTAAAGGCTCCCATGTTATAACATGAAGGAAGGAGGAAACACGTGCGCCGGCAAACTATTCCACCGCTTTATGGTCCGACAGAAGTAACTTTGCGAACCTCTTGGTCCGAGCCGAGATGGAAGAGACCACGAAGCTATGATTTCGCAAGCCAGCATGCGTGGTTCTGTTAAGGAAAGGTGAGGAAGGAATAAGGTATGATTTCTGGAATGGAACCATCATTTATTTTGTAGCAGTACAATATATTCTATATTTTATAACAGGATAGTTGTCAACTACTGATAGTAGATGGCGCTTCTACACGTTACCCATTTAGAGGCTGAAGATTGGTCTCCATTTCAGTATATGACAAAGTACTCTGTGGGATACAATCTCGTGAGAGTAATAGTGTTCTGTGGATACAACTAAACAAAATATTTATCTAAACACAATCACAAAATAATTTTGTTGTCTATCATAGCTAGCTATCAAAATAAAAAAAGCCAATGTGGTGAGTGTTTTCTGTTCGAAATTAGTTGTATTTTTGTGAAATTACAACGTGTTGTACGTACAAGCGTAGTATAATATTTACACACAATAAAAATAACAACACTTTGGTTCACAGTGATTCTCTACCAAAGGAATTTGAAAAGACCACAGAAGTTCTACCTTTCACAAAATATGGACTATCATCCTTTGAAGAATTTAGAAATGCTGAGAAAGATTTGCAGCACTTAGAGTGGTTAAAAAAGGCTGGGTTATCTGACGATGAAATTAAGTTATATATAGACAATGAAGCCGGGAACTTAGATGAAGGCAAAAAGATCGAGTCTCAGGTGTTAGAGAAGAAATTGAGGGCAATATACACCAAAGTCGCAAAGCTTCGACCTGAAAAGAGGTATTTTCTTAGTGTTTTTAGGCTGCAAAAGATATTACACAGAAATAGGGCAATAACTATGTATAACAGTAAGGGCCTATTTCACCACAAGTTACATATAATTGTGGGTAAAAAATCAGAAACTTTTAGAATTTATGAATTTCAACACTATTTGAGAACAAAGAGTGTTCAAATTCACATTTACAGCCTCACAAAAATATTAAAACTCCATTCATATTATAAGGAATGATTGAAGATTTTTAAACTTTCAACTTTTAAAGCTTGCAGGGCCCATGGTGACTTAATTAAAACATACAAGATCTTAAATATTATGGATCATATGGATGTTCACAATTTATTTACATATAACAACAATGCCTATCTCAGAGGTCACCATCCATTCTAACAACAATCCCTTTAAACACATTACAATTATCAGAGTTGGTAGAGCATGTAACAACCTCTAAGGGTGTAGTTTCATTTACATCTTTATGAGACTACAGATATATTCAAAATTCAAATGAGTATTTGATCATGATTTGACTGTAAATTGTACTCATATGTATTGTGTGTTGTGCAATAAATAATACTTATTTTATGCAAAAAAAATATCAATTAATTTCATCAATAATTTACAGTATAATATGTGAAGATATAGAACCAAGCACATCAAAGGATGATAATTTAGAACAGTCACAGAGGCAGTCTTCACTCTACTCTGAAGGGCACCCTATAAATAGGATCAAAGACTTAGAACAGAGTTTGTTTGGACATCTTAGGAGTGATATTCCACCAATCACTAAAAGGAGAAAGATCTTGAGAAGGCTAGAAAGAAGGAAGAAACAGGCTCAATCAGGTCCTAAACAAATCATACCTGTACATAATCAAAGTATACCTAGCAGACCAGGTAGTCTTTGGGACCTCAAAGAACCACCAACACAAGCTTCTATAGTGCCAAGGGAACCACAAGATAAATTCATTGGACCCAAGAAACGGACAATGTATACCATAAAGAACAATTGTATTGTAAGGATTTCTGCTGATGAGGACCACAGTCAGAATGACCAAGACTCAGAGTCAGATATTGTCCTCCCTGAGACTGAATTGGAAGTACCATTGCTTGAGGGCACAAAAATGAGCCTTGATGATATAAAGAAAATGGACAAGTACAAGGATTATGAACCAGGTGTACCTTCAAAGGTATTAATTTAGTAGTATTAAATAGAGTTGCGTAATGTTTTCTGGTTTTTAGTATGCTGGGAAAATTAGAATAATTGACCCTTGAATATTTTTTCCCTTTTTATAGTGATTTGATGAAACACATTCAATTGGTTGAAAATTAAGAATTTCAGATGTTATGTACATATCGAAATTGGGAAATGCATACCAGATTTCAATTCCAGGTGGTGCATCTGTGGAATATTGCAAGTACAGTAACCCTGACACAGTTAGCGTTGTTGTTCCAACAATATGTATGTGAGAATGGTGGACCACCAGAGATACAGCTACTGGGTGGCAAGCTCAAAGGGCAAGCTTATGTACACTTTGCAAGTGAGTATATCTTGAAAATTCAATTCAAGATTTATGCACAATATGCTAGATATACACTAGCTTTTGCTCGCGGCTCAGTCTGCATGAACGGCAATTTCTGGGATAAAAAGTAACCTGTGTCCTAATCCAGGTCATGGTCTACCTGTGTGCCAAATTTCATCCAAAACAGTTCAATGTTAACGCATGATTGACTAACAAACTTTCACATTAATAATAGTAGTAGTAGGATTAATTAACTTCCAGTGCAGTATGTCATGCTGTCAAAAGCTTAGCTGATTATCATTTAGTGTTGTCCAAAGTTGCAAGTCACTATGTAGTCAAAATTACATCTGTGATTGACATTTATTATAAATAAGACTAATATGCACTATGAATAATATATTTTATTCTCAACTTTCAGACTATGATGTAGCTATAAGTGTAGTACATGAAATCAACGGCACCATAGTCAATGGCTATCCCATCGTGGCGAAGTTCGCGCCGTGCACTGCTAATTAGAAGACCACGGATGACCTACAGTTGCAATGAAAAATCTGGCATACAGGCATTTTTTGTAGTGATTTATCAAAGATGTACAGTATTTTATATAACCTGTATTAAGATTATGATATTGTATATCTAATCCCGTCAAATTGTGGGTAGGTTCATCTCATAGTTGATGATACCCATAACACCAAGACTGTATCTTACTTAGTGTGGGTTCAGGAATATGTGGTGACTTGGGTTGTATTTGTTTCATACAATGAGCCAGTATTTTAGCTTGCAAGTAGACATTCCTTAAGCACAGCTTATAAAGAGTATTATACAACAGTATTTTCAGATACGAGTAAAAACCATTTCAACCATTATTTCACTATGATCTTGCACATCAATCCATGTGGTATTTAAATCCCTTTATCCTACAAATTTACACATTCCTATGTAATTGATAATAATGTCAGATGAGTTCCTTTGCATTGTCTACAACTACTATTAGTACAAACTATACTCATAACGTCGTTGATATTGCAATACGTTTCATGTCAGTTTTGGCGCACTTTACAGCGAGGCGAATACCAATTATTTGTAGAGACTATTGGGTTGCGGCGATAGTTGGTTTTATACGCTTGTTAATTATCTGCATTTATTTATATTACAGATGCGTTTAAAATTAGATTTAGGTCTGTTTCAACAAAAAAACTAAAAACTATGAAAAATTACATAGAACGAATTGTAATATCAAATACAATATGGTATCTATTACTTAATGTATCTGTTAATATGTATTTGAATGTTTCTTATTTATCACTAAAACTATTTTAATCCATACTGGTACATAAGTCATAACATCACCTATGGCAGAAATTAAATGAATAGTTCTAAGTAAAAGATTACAAAAAAGTAAGAGTACAAAATAGTTTTTCAACTTAGCAGTTCAGTCTTCCTATGTTATATGTGTAGAGCCATGACCATTGACCATGAATATATAGACGTCGTGTATACTCTATTCGCGTGTCGCGTATAAGCGAAAAATTTGCGCACTATAAATCTATACGCATCGCGATGACAACGTATAAAATAGTAAAAATTGGCACGCTTGGTTTCTATATAGATCGATATATATGCCATATTATCCCGTGATCTGTGGCCATGGCGCATACTGTAATAGCATATATATCACTATGAATATAAACGACAGGTTACATACAGCCAATGCAGAAACGCAGTCAGAAGAACAAGCTAACTTACTATAGCTTGCAATGGATAAGCATAGTAAATGCTATCTATGTTGTAACCAGGGCAAATTGATTGGCAAATATATCTGTCAGAATACGAAAATAATACATCATACATACGCACTCACGCCTGCAATCACCGAAGGGGTAGGCAGAGGTGTAACCAGTACAACCACATTTCGTCAGGCCCATTTCCGTCCCATGATGTGATAGGGGCGAGCCTATCGCCGTACCGGGCACAATTCCAGACTCCGGGCTAATACTGAGCATTTCGTAATAGAAAACCCCAATATCACTACTCGACCCGGGGATCGAACTAAGTCCTACGAATATGAGACATATCTTACTTTCTTCCCCACATTATTCTGCATCGATTGGTATCGGTCTCGACCCCATACCCCCAGCGGTTTCGGAGATAGCGTGACAAGCTTTTGGCAGCGGCGGCGCCAGTTACTTTTTTTTAGAAAAGAGAGATTATTATATTGATTTATTCCCGCCAAAAAATTTACCAAATTATGGAAAAAGTAGAAGTTAGTAGGCGCAAGGTCTGGGGAGTACGGTGGATAACTGAGAGCTCTTGTAGCTTGTAGATAGTCTGTGGTGCAGTACAGGCTCGCGCGTTGTCGTGCAGGAGCAGCGAGGACGAGTGATTGGAAACTGGCTGCAGATATGCGAGCTTCTCCATCAGAACAGAATGATTTGACGAATTGGACAATTATTGGCGGGAAAAATCGGTACCCGAGAGGCAGTACAAATTGCCCTTTGAAGAGTTTGCTACCTCCCGTATTTACGATTTATTTTAAGGGCATCGACAAATTGCCACTGCGCTGGCAAAGATGCATCGATAGCATGGGTGGTTAGTGGTTACTTGAATTAATAGAAAGAAAAACTATGAAAAAATTACTTTCACTTTTTTGTACAGAACGCCAATTTCATAGGAAGCTAAGCCTAAGGTAACCCTATTATTATACAATTATTTATATCGCAATTTTATGTTTTTCACCGAAGACATAATACTTTACACTTATTATCAAACTACAATTAAATTCAATGGACATTGTGCATTAATTAAATATAGACTAATTACATTTTAATTATTCGAAGATACTTAGAGAACTTTAACTTTTAAACCTAATAAAGTCATCCGATTTACTCAATTACACCATGACACCATAAGATTTCAGTTAAACACTATACTTATATTTCTACATCTTCGGATATTTTACATAATTTTAACAAACTTATTATTCAATATTGGTTTCAATAAATTATTTAAGACATGTTAATAAACACCCTTAGAAGATTTGCGCCTCTAATTTTAAACACTGTTAACTAGCCGTTCTGGGGTCATACAAATCTTGTACGACTCCAAAACAATAATTATAATCAATTGAAACACATTTCTTCATAGCTCCACCATCATCCATATTACAGTAAGAGATTACTACACAATTATTACATAATTATCCATATTACAGTAAGAACTTATTTCACAGCTAGCTTTTGCTCAAGGCCCCACTCGCTTGAATTGCTTTTTCCGGAATAAAAAGTTTTGTGTGCGGAATTTTACCTAAACTGTTCAGCCGTTTAATTGACTAACAAACATCCAAATTCACAAACTCAGAAACATTCAAAGTTTCACATTTATAATAGGAGTAAGAAGTAGTATTAAAACTATACATTAATCTATATTACAGTAAGAGCTTATTTCACAATTAACTATATAATTATCCATATTACAGTAAGAAGCGATTTCACAAGGTCCATTAATTGTTTTTTTTTCATGAATTACGCTTTGCTTGTAGCTAAAATTTTAGTTCAAAATTCCAAGTTCCGAGTGCTTCACATAATTATTTTAAAGGATGCACAGCACAGGGTCTTCGTCTCACTGATTGTCCTTCGAGGAGGACTTGCGACGCCGTTTAACGACGCGCTTAGGCGATGATCATTCGCCCTCCTTCTTTGGCTGTGGCTCCTCCACTAAAGAAAAAAATAAGAATGATTTACTGATAAAAATTCAGTATACAGTAGCGGCATCGTATGACGTCACTTGGGGCAATTTACAAACACTGTAAATTGCTGTAACACACTGTAGTTTCGATACATATAGTTTCAGTAGTACGTCACTATTCGGGTTCCAACAACAATGAAGAATAGTTATTGTTTTTTCAAACAATATTTACAGAACTTTATTAGCGCGCATACGTCCAAGTGCCATCGTACGGTGCCGCAACTGTATTTAATATATTTGAGTCCATAATGTACTTCAAATAAGTATTAATTTCCCGAGAATAGAAACGAATATGATGTATATGAAACAAATAAAAACAGAAATAATAATATAACCGAAATTAAATTTTGTTAATGGTTCAAGTATGCTTTGGTATATAATTTATGAAGAAAAAGAGTCACCAAGTGTTAATAAAAATGAGATGTGCAAAAAGCCCCGATTTAGCATGTGCTAAAATAATTAGACCAATAATATAAACGGTGTTTTGTAGAAAAATGGTGATTCAACTTTATGTTAAATCTTTTATGACTTGTAGTTATATTTTGAATCAATTTTTTAAAATTATATTTACTCATATAATAGTACGTTGTTTGTTCGTAATATAATTACAAGTAACGGTACGAGTCATGAACACATAACCACTGATTGGCGGAATAAAGGATCACAGGGTGCTGCCGTTTTATGCGTTTGGTTCGCCAGTCGATGCTAACTGCTGCCTGTTTATGTTCACGACTCGAGCCGGAGTATATAAAATACCATTTTGTACAGAACACCGAGACGGAGTGTATATATATATCGCGGACCGCGGTTAGTTATGCGAGTGAAGGTGATGGTATGGATGGTACAGACGTTTGACGTCATGGTGCTGCATCGACTGGTGGGGCTGGTGGGGCGCGTGGTGCGGCGGCGCGTGTTGCGGTGCATGTTGCGGCGCATGTTGCGGCGCGTGTTGCGGCGCATGTTGCTGCGCGTGGTGCGGCGCGTGTTGCGGCGCATGGTGCGGCGCGTAGTGTTCACCGCCCGCGCCGTAGTACGGATGCGCGTAGCCTGCGGGGAAGCCGCCCGCGTAGCCTCCGTAGTACCGTCCACCGTACGGAGCACCGTACGCACCCACTGCGCCCACTGCCATACGTCACCACATTGTTAACACAACCCCAGTACATTCAATTCGGAATCGTACACTGACATTTATATAAAAACAAACTCAATAATTCCTATTATTGCGAAACCTGTTTACTATAAGGCGTTCCGCGTCACAGATCTATGTAACAACCACATTTCAAAAAAATACCAGTGTACATTTCCATAAAGTTAAGTCATGCAAACATTAAACCAAGTGAGAATCCAGTGTTTTCCATACTAGTTCATATATTATAGTGAGAAGGTGAGGATGTGTGTGAAGTGTTCAGGCAGCGGTATGTTAGTTATTACCTGGCGGGGGCGGAGGACCCGAGTGTGGAGGACCCGGGTGAGGACCGGGGGCATTCGGGTTCGGTGGCATCATCATTGCTGAAAATAAGTACTAAGTAATCTAATGTAACAGGACTGTGGTAACAGTTCAGAATATAAGAGGCAGGCATCGAGAGCTGAATATTGGATGTTCATCTCCTTCAGTGAAATACGTATTTCACTATTTATGTTGAAAAACGTTGATATCTAGTTTGTTGCTAAAAAATAATGATTTTTATGTTTTTATGGCAGTAAATGTAATACATGTATAGATATAGACGTCAAGTAGAGTGTGATCGTTTATGGTACCGTGATGTGGTGGTGACGTCATGTGCGACGGATGCGAGGGATGCGGCGGGTGCGGTGCGGGCGGGTGCGGCGCGCTCGGCGGAGTCAACTGATCTTTGTTCTCAATCTTTATATCAGGCTTCTCTTCCTTGCGATCTAGGGGAATAACAAACGTATTCACAAACTCTTGTGTAGCAATAACAAACTGGTGGATGACTGTTGAATGACAATAAAAATATGTACGCCATATACAATGAACGTCAACCTATACAATGGTCATACCGTGGCGCACGCGTGCGATCGAGACAGCAAAATAGTCCCACTACTTTATTTTATTTCATACGCGTTTTAATCAATATTTGAAACGTAATTTTAATTATGTTTTCGTAATAGGGTTTCTTTTTAACCGACTTCAAAAAAGGAGGAGGTTGTCAATTCGGCGCGTTTTTTTTATTTTATTGTATAATTTTATATTACGTATACATTAATGTTCGAATTCAAGTTCACGCATCAACCCTGTTGCTTATCTACCAAAATGACACTACCCACCTTCTCCATCATGAGTTGGAGGACCATTATCGTCCATGTCTTTGTTCTTTTGCTCGTCAGGCTTGTTCAACTCGGTGGTCGTGTTGACGTCAGGTTTGGCTTCACTGGTGGACACTTTGTCCACTTGTGTGGGCGGGTTGGGTCCGTTGCTCTCGCCTTTCACATGCGACTGATCTTTCATGGACTGTTGAGAACGGTAACAATATGAGCGCTTGTTTCACAATGTCTAAAGAAATGATACTTAGCAAATAAAATACATGACGGCAAAATACAAAATCACAAAAGCTTATGTCAAATTGGAACGTCCTAAATAGGCTGTTTAATGCGTTATTAAGCGGATCTAATTTTATAGGAATTTGTAAATCAGGTCCTAGTATATTCTTTTACCTACAAAGTGGCAAGCAACTCTTACGCGACAGTCTGGATCGGTACTACTGTATTGTTTATCTATGCGCTGTTGAGTTTCTATTTGAAAGATATTGAAGCCAGTGAAATTACCGGGCATATTAGGACTTAAAATTGTATGCGTCGATGTGACGAGTGTAGTACTTTGTATTTAAAATGATAATTAAATCACATTATTCAAAGTTCTGAGTGTTATTGCTACTATTTATGGTTAGGCGTGAGCGTGACGCTTACTATCATGTAAGCAAACTGCTCTTCATCAAGCTAATAAAGATTTCTTTTTTTATTGTTTGGCTTCACATGATACAAAAAAATATGGGGGTCAAAGTCTAGTGACTAGTCACCTCATCCTTCTTCTCAGCGACGTGGCCGGATGTGTTATTTTGTGTAGCGGTGGGGTCAATGCCTCGACGCATCTGCTCCATGGCGCGCTCCACCATACGCTGGAATGTGTCTTCATCCACGGCTGGCTTGCAGTGCTATAAGAATAAAAGCAAGGCGTATTATACAAATAAATTGACAGCTCCGTGGTGCAGCGAGCGAGTAGCCGGCTGCGAAGCGAGAGGCCGTGGGTTCGATTCCCATACAGAGACAAATGTTTGTGTGATCCATAAATATTGGTCTCGGGTCTGGGTGTTGTGGGACCGCAAGTCCCTCGTAGTTCTTGATAACGACACAGGTTTACCTAGTAGGTAGGTAGGTAGTAGGTTTAGTAGTGTGACTATGTGTGTAATGCCCGTTGCAGACGATGCGCAGTAGCTTGCGCAAGTACTAATTATTAGTAACAAGAATGAACTGGCGCCAGTACTGAGGGCGCGCGGCGTCGTGTTCACACGATGCGCAATGCGAGCTGCGCGGGCTCGAGCCGGCGGAGCGGAGTAAAGCGGGTAGTACTCGCGCAAGGACCAGAGCGAGTACAACTAAGCAACTTGCACTCGCCCTTTTACTAAGCAAAATATGTTCACATGATGACACTTTATACACAGTATTAGTACTTGCGCAAGCTACTGCGCCTCGTCTGCAACGGCCATAACTGGTGGGTGTAGTTATTATTATTATTACATAATAAAATAATTCAAGTTACTAATTTGACCTGCTTGGTGGCGCAGTTTTAACGCGTACGCGTATATGTACAACTGCTATGCTGAGGTCTCGGGTTCGATCCCCGGGTCTGATAAAGTGATATTAGGTTTTTCTACCATCAAATGCTTAGGTTGATACTAATATCAACCCGGAGTCTGGAATAGTGCCTGATATGGCGATAGACTCCCCCCCCCCCCCCCCCCGCCTTATCACATACTGAGACGGAAATAAGCTAGGTGAAATGTAGGTGTACTAGTTACACCTCTGCTACCCCTTCGGCGAGTACAGGCGTGAGTGTGTATGAAAGTTACTAATTTATAACTGTCGAATTTGAAGATGAGGTGGGAATTAGGCCTCCGGATAATAAAATAATAATAAAGGAAACCAATCAACTACATGAGGTAAATGCAAAAAATCTGGCATACTGATAATTCGCTCTTTAGGACGAGCCCGTGGCTTTAAGAATAATTTAATATACATACACGTAAAGTTACTACCTTTTTGAGTTCCTCCTGGAATGCATCACTGCTCTCAATGAACTTGCGTTTCTTTGCCTCAAACTTCTCCTCAATCTGTTGCAACTCATCTTCCAATTTTTTCTGGTGCATTGTCAATGACTGCACTTGCTTCTTTAAAATCTTTAAAAAATATATTTATGGTAATAAAAGTCCATATTTCATATTATTTATGACTATCTTAATATGCATTTAGTAAATCCTTATAGAGGTATACATTTAATTTTAATCGTCTTTTTACTTTGACTTTTCGGATGCTGACGTTATGTCAATATTCGAAATATAATATATTATTGAAGTATCCATCTTGGTACGTATGTTTGCCTAGCGAGACACTGTATAATAAAGGTAACAATCCGAGAATCTAACCAATAAAAAAAACTGAAATTGACACAAAGAACGTACCTGCATTCTAGCAGTGGTGACCACAGACCTGACGTCAGGCACGACGGTGTCGGAAAATATCTCATTGATCAGTCTGTGATTGCGCAAATACCGTGCGTACGCTACATGTTTTACGGACAAGCCTTCATCTTGATCTGAAATGTGTTAATTTAGTCAGTGTCATGTATAATTACCGACACGAGGCGTAAACACAGATGGACCGTAGTAGAGAGTGGCTAAGAAGGCGTTTCTATCGCGTCATCTACTAACCCTTTCATTCTAACCAAGAAATAACAATTGTATCATTTTTGTTATCATTTAGGAAGCAATCTATACATTAAATTATAATATTTAAGTATTAATAATTGAAACTGATTGTATTCTGTTATGCCTATTATTTAATTTTAAAAAATAGCTGCCAATGACGTCTAAAGACGCTCTTATTGTGAGACTTAAAGAGTCCTCAAAGAGAAGGGCCACAAAGCAGCATAGCGGTACCGGCTGCTACCGGCAACAATCTAGAGTAAGAGTTATCTATTATAAGAGTGGTAGAGCCACGCTGTAGACAATTTTGTCTACAGCATGAATGGGCCAGCTCGTCCGGGTCGTTACCACTGTCTCACAGAAAACCGGCGTAAAGTAGCAGCTTGCTGCTGCGTTTCGTACGGTGAGTGAGATATCCGGAGGCCCAAATCCCCCTCCCCTTCCCAATCCCTTATTATCCCTTTCCTTTAAGGTCGGCAACGCGCCCATAATTCTTTTGTATTGTGGGCGTACATGGGCGGTGGAGATCGCTTACCATCAGGTGACCCACTTGCTCGTTTGCCAGCCTATACTATAAAAAAAAAAAGAGAGAGTTCGCTCAGGATCCCCCAGGACCGTCCCATTTGCGCCGAAGGACACCGTGGGATTTTCAGTCGGTATAGCAGCATGGGTATTTCGGTTAGGGACCTGATCTAGTAGCTGTTCGGGATAACTAGGTTGTAAGTAGTAGGTAGGGAAGTTTGTTGGGTCCGACATAACCATCCTTCCTCCCCCGGAGCTGGGATGGTATCCGTAATCGGGATCTTTCCCATTGGAGAAGAAAAAAAGACATAATGCAACCAAGACTGGCCCTTTGTGGTTTGGATAATTTCTGCATATCACGGTCCAATTGAGCTATAAATCGTTATGAACCTACCTTCTTCATCCTCAGCAGGTTGGATGTCAATTCTTCTGTCTTGCTGCTGTTGTTCCTTCTGTGAGCTGCCTTTTTTGCTCGAGGTTTCTTCTTCCAAGTTACCTACTACTAACACAGGTATGGGTCAGGATATTTTCATAATTACATAAACTATTTTCAATCGATACAACATAAGACTGCCGTCATGCAAGAAGTGTGTTTGTCAATCAAAGCGGGAGAACGGAGCTAGGAAATATTATTAGGACTAATTATACGTATTAGTTACAGTTTACCGATTAAAAAAATAACAAAAATCTACGCGTCGGGTTAAGGACTGACTTCACCCAAACTAATCTAAAATTTACTTAATTTAGTTTTAGTTTAGTCAGGGGACAACCGTGAAAACAGAAAAGGTACCATTATAACTAATAGGATTCCAGTAAATAGATGTGGCGTGTATTTTGTGAAATGCTATTAGTTAATAGCTCCAATCTTCTCAGCTTTAATGGACAGCCACGCTAACGGTTGATCTATCACATCCTTAAAATAGTCAATCCAAGTGCATTTTGGTTCCCACAACCCGCATTCACTTCCTATTTTGGTAAGCTTGTAGTATAATAAGGTATCTATTGAAAGTAATCTAAGTATAATCACAATGAACTGACAATGTTTGTGTATTACAATGAAAAACTTTGATGACAACATAATATGACATTTTGATGATAACACCATGATACATAATGATATGACATTAGTTAAAAACAAGTATTGATATTCTCTTTATTGAAAAACCTATTTTAGAAATGTTGATATTGAAAGGAATAAAATACACCAAAATGACTAAGAGCAATTTAACATGACCGGCCTGAAGTTAGTCGCTTCACCTTCCCTCAATGCCACCTGTCGCCATTTTTGTCATTAGTCTTTAAATTTAACAATAACCGCGTCGCCGCTCGTGACCAACTTCAGGTAGAATAAAGTTTCACATTCTCATAGGCTTAACACAGCTTCACTCTTTGGTGTCGAAATATGCGTGGTCACTGTCGGTCCTGGCTTACCGGAGTTAAAAGTGGGGGTATGTGCGTGGGATAGTCTCTAACGGTTATTTTCAATATCCAGATAGATCCTGGAGATCAACCAATCAAATGGAATTATTTGTACGCGTAACCTTCAAACTGTACTCTAATTGGCTCATTTATGTGATCTATCCGGTGAATCAAACTAAGATTGTTAATTGAAAATGGTCGTAACTGTTACGAGCCTAACATAATATAAGTAGATACGACAAAATCGATCTGCATACAAACCAAGCAAGCAATTTTACTACGTAGACTGTCATCGCGGTGCGAATAGATTATACAGTACGGGTTGCGCTGATTTGTTATCCGCCGTCCGGGGTATCTAACTTCAGGTCGACCAAGTTAAATTGCGCGTATAGTATCGAATACTCAATTAATAAACTATCATGCATATATGTTCCCTTACCTACTGCCTTGTTTTTGGCCGCGATATAAGCGAGGTAGGCAGGCGAGTTGTGATACGTTTTGAGGCTCTTTTCATATTCGGACTATCGTGAGTGGTGTCCCGTGCGTGCGTTATGTGTGACGGTGCATGGAAGGGCAAAATTAGCGTTACAATGTGCTGTTAGTCACAGGTTCATTACCCGGTGGGGCGCGGAAATGGATATTACGATATGTTGCCGAAGTAGGCTTTTTTGAATTGACAGAATATGTTAAAAGATAATACTAAAGTTTCAGTGAGTTTAAAATACAACTTTTTGTAGGTACTTTAGTTTTTTTAACACAATTTAAGATAAATTATAAATCAAACATTTTATTAATATCCATGTCTATGCCGACCACATCGAATTACATTCTTATTGTAATTCAATGGAACTAGAAAAAAATATCGAGTAGGTAGGTCTTTGTTTTCTTTTATTCATCTGAATTAAACGAGATGATAAGGTCTACACACTAAGATCTTACAGTAAGTACACTATTCAGAACTTTGAATAACAAAGCAATGAATAGCACTGCATTTCGCTCAGCACGCTGTTTTACATAATTAATGATCATATCCACTAAAGTTAACATACTTTGTGACCATGCTGTCTTAAATGGAACTGCTGGTTTCGATAGATATTTTGTATTAAAAAATATTGCAACAATTCGAACTCGCATAGTTTTCTCTGTTCCATAAAATTATAAAAATCTTTCTATTCACCAAGTGCATACGAATATACAGTGGCCCTTTGACACAAAATATTCTAGCATCTCAGTATAACAGTGATACCTAAATGGCGGGTAATGGGTACCAACATTGAACAAAAAATATAATTACCATTTGCAGTTCTATTGAGTATTTTATTGATAATGGACTAAATATATTACGGATCTTTTCTACCTGCGTGGCTTTATCCTGGCTAAATGCCAGTGCTATGATTCATTCCAATCATGATTTGACAGTTGATTTGGTATTATGTGGGGCGACTCGCAGTCTTACCTCCACAACCCAACATGATCAATTTTCGCCATTTGATTTGAAAGCATTTTTTACTTAAAAGTCTGTCTAATCCAGATGGGGTTATTCGCTTTGTTCGAAGTATATCATTTAACCAGATATTTTTCTAATTGATGTCAGGGGTTTTAATGGTTACATTATTACTCATACTAGCTTTTGCTCGCGGCTCCGTCCGCGTGAATGGCCTTTTCTATGATAAAACTGACACTCCAAACTTCCACCCGTAACTTCGGGCGCCTCCGCATGTCCATTCTTTGAGTTCAGGCTTTACTTATACCAAACCATGGACAAAGGCCATTTTTATTTCCCCTCGATCACAAATATAGTCTCTGGCTGGAACTGTCAAGTGGGATAAACAATGGTCGGAAACTAGTAGCCTTAAAAAACGCTGGTTTGATAATTAATTTGCATGAGAATTAATTAAGAAGATATTTGGAAAGATAGAACTTGGCGTCAACCAGAAGAATGGCAGTTTGTTTTTTTTGGATAATATAGTTAAGGTTAATAATATCACGTCTAAATCATAGGGATAGGCAACAATTATGGATTTCCACTTTATGTGGTCCTGACATACCACACACACCTGACATTTGAGTTGAATTTATTGGCCGTTTTATCAACTAAATTATTACAACATGTATATTGTATTTAAAAGCCCATCATAAACAATAAAATATCAGAAAACAGCAAATGGCATTACAATTTAAAAGTCCCGGTGTTAAGTGAAGCCGTGACGTGATGGCGTGGATATTATACACAAAATTCCTTCAGTTGTGGTACAGGGTTCAATTCTGATAATACCTCTGTTCTTGTGGGCCAGCCACTGTATATAAGCCGGCGAAGATTGGTAAGCTTTCAACATTTCTGTGTACTGCGCCTGATGTCAGAAATCATTTCTATAGTATAATATGTTAAAGACCAACGCTCACTGAGTAGGCAGCATAGCAACGCAACATTAGTTGAAATAAACTCATTTTTTTATTTTTGTTGTATAACAGAGTTCAACAAACAAGTAAGTGGGTCACCTGATGGTAAGTGATCTCCACCACGCATGAACATCCACAATATCTGAACAGTCATGGATGTGTTGGCAACATTATAGAAAAGGAATGGTTATTGGAACTGACAGGTAATTTGGGCCTCCAGAAACTTTACTCAATATACGCAATGCCACAAGATGCGTCGCTTATCTTATTTTTTTTTTTAGTGCATAGGCCGGCAAACGAGTAAGTGTGTCACCTGATGGTAAATGATCTACACCGCCCATGTACGCCCATAATACCAAAAGAACCATGGGTGCGTTGCCGACCTTAAAGGAAAGGGATAATTAAGGAATTGGGAAGGGGAGGGGATTTGGGCCTCCGGATATCTCACTCACCGTACGAAACGCAGCAGCAAGCTGCTACTTTACGCCGGTTTTCTGTGAGACAGTGGTAACGATCCGGACGAGCCGGCCCATTCATGATGTAGACATAAGTGTCTACAGTGTGGCTCTACCACTCATAATCTGTGAATACTTTTAGTCTTAGAACAATTTTCTGACAGCACTTGTTTTGGTGTGGACATTAATAACATGGTGCCTTCACATATATGGAGAAGGCTTTTTAAGCAACACATTTGCACTTGATACTATGCAGCCCATCTCATGTGTGTTAGACTAAGATGTTCAGGACAATGTTATATTACTTCAAAACATTTTATATTTTTTGACTGCCTGCCTCGGTGGCGCAGTTGTAATGCGTACGCGTTACAATTGAGGCTAACTCTTTACCCGACCTGGGGATCGCCCCAGGTCGGGTAAAGTGGTATTGGGTTTTTCTATTTCGAAATTCTCAGTATCAGCCCGGAGTCTGGAATTTGTGCCCGGTATGGCGATAGGCTCGCCCCCTATCACATCGTGGGACGGAGATACGCTCGGCGAAATGTGGGTGTACTAGTTACACCTCTGCCTACCCCTTCGGGGATTACAGGCGTGAGTGCGTATGTATTTTATATTTTTTCTCATATTAAATACTACCATAAGGTAACAATTTTATTTAAAGTATATCAGAATGAGTTTCTTTAGGAGATGCATTTTTTCAATTAATTAATTTTATTGTCAAACATCTAAGTTATTGATTATAGAAAAGGCACTTGCACAAATCCATTTGGGGACCCGATAAGCTTTTTTTGGAAAAAAATGCAGAGACTTGATATTGTATGACATTTCGAAATTTGAGAGCCCCAAGACTGGGCTGGGACGGACCTATCTCAAAATACATTTCAGTATACGAGACAAAATCCTTACCAACATAATTTTTATAAAAAAACATGACCATTACCTTTTCCGCTTCGTATTCGTCCACAAACCCTGCCTTTTCGGATTCCGGGAGGTCCCTCCACATACCACCAATGATACGTCCAATTTCCCATAGTTTTAGATCTGGGTGAGCCGCTTTGACACTGTCCCAAACTCGGCGAGAATATCTCATGTATGGCATCAAAGGTTTTTCTGGCGCTTTTGGTGGTTTGGGCAGACCAGCACCCTGAAAATGTGCGAAGTTGTATTTATGGGTAATTTGGTGAATATGAAGGTTGTAAACATAATATAAGTAGTAAAAATCAACTACTTTTAATTCACACCTCAATCATTGAAGAGAATGTGTGTACTGGATTCACAATGCCAGTTAAAAATCAGCACTTAGTCACAAACTTAGCAAAATTATGGTATCTAAATAATGTATATAACATTTTAATGATTCAATAAATATTTTGAATCCTGAACTGGTCCCCATTTGGTTAAAATCCTCTATATATAGATATTATTATTTTTATTAACTTTTACTGTCCCACTGCTGGGCAAAGGTCTCCCTCAACTCCCTCTAACGTTCCCTATCCAAGGCTGTTATCGGCCAGTCTTTGTCAAAGTGGTCAAGATCGTCGCGCCACCTCTTTCGGGGTCTGCCTCGTCGCCGTCTACCAATTATTTGTTTTATGTATTTATAACAATTATTTTTTTATTTTTGCTAAAAGACTCACAGGGCTAATAAATAATTTATATCGAGTCAATTAAGTAGTTTAGTTGTGTTAATTGGTGAAAATTTTATATAGTATTTTAAGTTAAGTAGTCAATATTATTTACTCACCGCAGCAGCACCTTTTCCAATCTTTTGCGGTTGGAATCCAGGATGTGAATGCACAGTGGATACAAATGGGCTAGTCTTATCATCCTTGGTGGGTTGAGTTGGCTGAGCGGCGGCGGCGGAGCGTCGCGCCCCCTCTGCAGCGAAACGGCCCTGTTGCTGGGGGGCGTGCGCGAGCCCCCCGAGCGGCCACCCGCCGAAGCCCCCCGGGGGGCCCGGGTGCCCCATCCCGGGACCACCTTGGTATTGCGGGTGGTACTGATATTGGTTATGGTGCGCCGGCGGTGCATTCATACCGCCTTCAAGCCAAGCAGCGGGCGGCAATACAATGAAAGAAAAAAAACAAAAAGCGTAAGGGAACGGGGACGGGAGCGGGGAGCAAACGAAACTTCAAATATGCACTAACATCTAGAAATAATCGAAATAAATGTTAAGAAAGTTATTAGCGAGCAATACTAGCTGTAGTGTTTAGTAGGCTTTAATTAGCGTAGTAAAGATAATAACAAAATAAAGAAAAAGTAAAAATCAGTGATGGTTTGTGATGTAGAAACAAAAGAGAATTTTGTGCTATTACAATTTTATTAACCCCAAAAGATAACCTATATCCGAAACAAATGGTGTGTGAGAACAATTTTGAATAATGTATAGTAGTCAGATTGTGGCATTACCTTTAATGATGCCGAAACTCATTGGGGGCCCCGCAATCATGTAGTCTGTTACGACATAACAAAACATGAAACAAAACCAACAAAAGAGAATTTAATACTAATATTCAAGTCATTATAAAGTCAGTCCTTTTACTAAGAACTAATTTAAAATTAGATTTGTTGTTGTTTGACTTTCTAGCGTTAATTCCTTTAGCACACTTGGCTTCCCTGTTATCATTCATACTATGAAATCTATATTTATAAATATCTCGACATTTAAGTCCAAAATTACTCGACATTGGCGAAATCATCAAAAACCGATGGGGCCATAATCTAAAAATAGAATAGAAAAAGAAGTCCAAAATTTTATTTTATAATAGTTTTGAATTCCACTGAGATTTTTTCTAGTTATTTTTCTCAGGAGTGTCCCAAGTAGTTATTATGTTATTATTAAATAAATTGTATAATATTGGGATTTAATTATTACAATTTAACCGTAATAAAAGATTTGACTTTTGACTGACGTATTAAAAAATAAGGAAAGAAAAACAAAAATAATAATTGTTACTGATGCTTAAGAAGCTGAGAGACGGGAGCCATGCTTTGTAACTTAAGTTCATAACGCAGTTAGATATCGGCACAACCAGGAACGGTTCTCGGCCCTGTCAAGCTTGCGTAGGCGTCAAAATCACTTACATTTGCATATTGTTATTAGTTAGTATCTAAAGACATTCATACAAACATGCTAATAGTTCGTTAGAATGTCAAGAGAAATAATCGCTAGTCTATGGTTGTTGTGATTATTTATGGTTTATACTAATGGGTTGTAAGTTATAGGGTAATACAAACGCGGATTGCTTTGTGGACTCGGCATGGACATTGATGGGGCTTGTTTGTAGTTATTTGGTGTAGCCATCTTGTATTATCAACCTGAAACTGAAAACAATTGTTAAGTATAGCAAATGGCATGCATAAACAACTACCCATCTCTATATTCTCCATGGTGTAGGTAGAGGTACACTTCAGCAGTACACCCACAGTTTGTCTAAACTTATTTCCTTCCCACATTGTGATACGTGGCAAGTATTTACGTGGGTAGAGCCACGCTGTAGACAATTTTGTCTACAGCATGAATGGGCCGGCTCGTCCGGGTCGTTACCACGGTCTCACAGAAAAAGTAGCAGCGTCTGCTGCGTTTCGTACGGTGAGTGAGATATCCGGAGGCCCAAATCCCCTCCCCTTCCCAATTCCTTAATTATCCCTTTCCTTTAAGGTCGGCAATGCGCTCATGATTCTTTTGGTATTGTGGGCGTACATGGGCGGTGGTGTTCACTTACCACCAGGTGACCCACTTGCTCGTTTGTCGGCCTATACAATAAAAAAATAAAATATCACGCTTTCAGACACAAATCCCAATCTTGGGCAACTAAAATGATTTTTCTAATTCAGAAAAAATCTTTATTAGTAATTTTATTTGTGTATTATTTATTTAAAAAGAAATAAAGTAGTTTAAAAAAAATGTCATATACTTATTTATTTTTGAACTACTGGGTGATGGTCTAAAATTCTACAATACAAATAGCAATGGATACCTAATAACACAAGCACCGCAAATCCATGCCTAAACATAATTGATTTTAATAAATGTTCCCGAGTTAGGAACTTTCAAAACAAATCTTTCACGCATGTAAGTAGACATTTTGCTTGGCCTTCTCAAATCGGGACAATTTTGCGTCCCAAAAGTTTTCTCGGGGACACCGGGACGCAGTAAACGCCAACGGGTCTTAGGTTAGGCTCAAGAATTGAATCATGATTATAAGTTTTACTACACTTTGTAAGTATTTTCCAAAATAGCATTTAATCAAAATTAAGAAGCTAAATATTAGGAAATACGTAATGCATAAAATTATGGATATTATGATTACAATTGAGAACACGTAAGATATAAATATTTTGCACAACCGGTCCGTTAGATATCCGTTGCCTACCAATATATCCGTCTAAACTAGAAGATATGAAAATAGAGTACCTTAATGTTATGTTTATCAGTGATATTTTGACACGGTAAGGTCCTAGAAATAATATTTCAATTCATAAAAAAGCTTCAAGCGTCACTATACATTTGCAGACGCCATACTTTTCCAATTTCCAATTAGGGCTGCCAGTACAATGAGTACAAAACAAGCAGCTTATTTTATACCAAATAAAATTATAGAAAATTGGACTTACAGAATACACGCAGCGTAAACTGATTCTAAAACAACTCTCGAAGGTTAAAACTCAAAATGAAATTTTATAATTTAAAGTTAAATTCATGATTTTGCCGACGCGATGTGACGCGCGCGCGACTTTTCCAATACTACATGAGATTCCACAATACAAAGAGAACACAATCGACAAATGCTTTTTTACACTTTTTATATCTTATCATTTAATGTGGCTACCCAGATATTATGTCTTTTTGAAATTTGACGTTTGGTAAGTGTTCCCATATGCAATCCAGAAATATTAGGACAAAGTAAAGAAAAAATCCAAAAAATAAAATAGGTTTTTAACTGTTTTAGTAGAAAATTACAACTGGATAGCAAAAATCTAATTTATTAGATTTTTATGAAAATTAGTACTTGGAAAATCAGTCTGACCACCCCACGTTTGACAACGTGTAACCCGGTGTAACCAATAAAAAATTAGAGAACCTGCCTTACTTTCACTGTAAACTAGCAAATCCTGCCATTTTCTGCGATTTTTGTTTATAAAAATTCTAGGGCCTTTGCCCATGTTTTTCCACAAAACATAAAATAAAAAAAAAACTTTAAGTCCGACGAATATGAGACATATCTTACTTTCTTCCCCACATTATTCTGCATGGATTGGTATCGGTCTCGAGTCTCGACCCCATACCCCCAGCGGTTTCGGAGGAGATAGCGTGACAAGCTTTTGGCAGCGGCGGCGGCGCCAGTTACTTTTTTTAAGAATAGAGAGATTGTATAGATGCGATGACTTAATCTGGGCCTAACTTGAATTGTTACCTACTGGCCTAATAAAATTCCACATATATTATTTAAGCATTAATTTATTTGGCGATAGGCTCGCCCCCTATCACATCGTGGGATGGAGATACGCTCGGCGAAGTGTGGGTGTACTGGTTATACCTCTGCTTACCCCTTTCGGGGATTAAATGCGTCAGTGCGTATGTAATTTATGTTTTATTTATTCACACCTGAGTCCTGACTGAAAATGCTCTGTATAATAATTTACACACTAAGCATTCAGAACAAAAGTTCGCAATGGCGAAAGAGGATGTACCTACAGCATTTGTGATAGGCATTACTTACTGATGGTAGGTATGCGAGAGGCCGTCTGGGTTGGTATCGCCGCTATGTCTATATCTGCCGCCAAGGAGCCGTGTGTAGGCACTGTTGTATTTCGGTTTAAAGGACATTGAAGCCAGTGAAATTACATGGTATTCAATTTAACCTTCTATTTCCCGGGGTGATGAGCGCAGTCCAATGCCCTGCAGTGCTTTGTAACTCCATGTTCTGAGTGGGCTTCTGGTCATGGTTAGGCGCTTATCATCAGGCGAGCAACCTGCTCGTTTCGTCATTCAGGCTAATAAAAAAATATACTTATTTTACGTTACTAAGAAAGACGGCATGGTCCGATATTATCATATTGCTGGAGACGTCGAAATGCATTGAAAGTGTTAGCTGCCTTCTAAGTCCCATAAGGGTACGGCACGGGTACTTCCAGCAGCAATCCAGCGCGACGCACGGCTTCCTCTGCTTTAACTACCAATTGAATACAATGATGTCATAATTGAGATGCAAGGTGACATTTTCAAAATATCAACTGTCGATAACGTAATGCGACGACCTTTTTCATTTATAGCCATTAAAAAATTTGTTTCGCTGGCACGGGATGTCGCGGATGTTGGCACGATGTGGACGCGGATTTAATAGTTATTACACAATATGTCACTGAAAGAAATTATGGGGTCTATATACCAATAATTTTAATAGCGTTGGCGTGCGAAATGCATCAGCATTTCGTCATATTTCATTGTAATGTGTCGATGAGTCCTTGCCAAAAGACTTAGGTAATTACATAAAACAATATAGGGTATATGACATTTTCCATGGTTATTCTTTTTGCATACCTACTTAAACTAGAATACGCGCAAAATAAGTTGGCCGAAATTAGTTACTGAACCCGCTCTCTATGTCTCCTGTCACCTTTTATGTCTGAATTTCAGACTTTAAAAACAAAAGCTGTGGCACAGCCGGGCACAGCTCATGAATTTTTTGTTGCGGGGAAAAGCGATTTATCCTTACCGCCCCACCCTGGGGCAGACGGGACGGTTATGTTGAGCTCTACCAATTATACGACCTAGAGCCGCCCAAGAGGGATGGTAAACATCCGGACAACAGCTGGGCCCAGTACCTAAAACTAACTACCTTTGATTGTTTCTCAGTGTAGGTACCTACACCCTGCATCGTTAACAGATACCAACTAAAATCCCGCGATGGCCCTCTTTGGCGCATTAGGGAGAGACGGACTAACTTCAAGCCGACTAGCTTATTTTGCGCGTACTATACGAGTTCTTACACATGCACGGTGCAGCATATTTAGTTTGAACGTTATGATGTTTAAATGTTTATTAAATACATTGTACTTAACATCAGGTACAATGTAGTAACTTTGCCGTGCCAGGATAAATAAAATATGATATAATTTCTGGAGGTCATCTGAACAATCTTCTACTGCTGTTTAGTCAAATACTGGGCACTGGTTCTTTAGATCGTTGACGTATTTCACCGTTAATATTACCGTTAAATATCCAAATTAGGTATTATTTGTATTAATGTGTGTGTGTGAAGAAGCAACTAAGCAGGCCGGCATAATTCTGCCGATCTGCGATAGATTCAGTGTCTATCGTTGGTCGAGAGTATTCATGGATTGCGCTATACTTACCATCAGGTGTAGCGTAGTCACTTTGCCGAGCCAGGATAAAATAATAATAATAATATTTAGGTATTATATCGTCAAAACTCATATATTTATAAAATAACTGTTCAAGTACATAAGAAAAATGATTTTAATATATATTACTATTCAATTGTGTACACTTGCTATTCCCTTGTTACAAAATCTTATTATTATCTGACTCGAAGGAACGCGCGCATGCGTCGATAGAACATTAAATTGAACCGAGCTAAAATGTCACGCGGTCATTACAATCGAAATATAGAGCGACATTTACAGGTAGGTAAGTAGGTTGCCACTGCGTTGAGGACGCATGTTTAATTCCGGATACGACACTGCTACAACAGTACAATATTAATTTATTGTTATAATTTACTCTCAAATAGTCGGACAGCTGTCAGTGTAGCGAAGTACCTGTTAAATAAACTTGTATTTTTCGTGGCATAAATAGTATAAATGTCAAATTTTATTTGAATATTTAAACCGCGGTTGTATAAAATGTTCTCTTTATTGTAGTTTTTAGCTAAGCCACGATGTATTTTAGGCATGACAAAACAAAAATCTATGCATACAAAATAATGTAAGTATTAAAACTGTAGAGTCTGTCTACCGACTGTCTGTTAATTTGTTCCGCCATTACGTAGAAGCGGTTTTTGCTGCAGGTTTCACTATTATGTTAAAGTGAAACATCAGTAAACATAAAGGCTATAAAAATTAAAGAAAAAGTACATTTGCGCGTAGCACGGCCAGCTAGCAGGTAAGTATTAACAACATCAAAAAGTACTTCATCTTATCAATAAATATTTGGCAGCTGACATAATTATGTTATGTATTTTGACTGCATAATCTTAATATCCGTTTTATGATTCACACTCAAATTCCATATGTTATCACGATTATTTCCTCCCCGTATCAAAACACTGAGAACGTGAACATTATATTAAATAAACGCATCCGTCCGTCTGTCACGCGGCCCAAAATGGCGGCACCGTATAGCTACGAGTATAAATCACTCTTAATTCCTTTCATTTATTTTCGTCACCTCGTTTGATGTCCCGATGCGGTTCAAGTAAAACTATTCAAAGAAGAACTATAGAAAGGTGTTTGATTGGGGGGGGTAAAATGATTTAATTGGAGAATAATCCAGGATAACTCAAACGTAATAACAATAAATTCACCCCAATGCTGCATTGTGGGGTTGACTGCAAGTAACATTGGTCTCAATTCTCAAGACACCTAAAGGCGGATGTTACATTTGCCTATAGCAACCTATACACACCCAGAATTAGATACCAGATAATCAGATCTGGGCTGATAGACGTGCTTGGCGGGAAGACCTGAACTAATGTATGGATAGCGAGATTCAGATACAGATCATCAGAAATAATTGCTTTAATATCGCCATACATTAGCAGACCTGCCTTCAAGGCATGCTTGTCAAGCAGATCTATTGGGTAATCGGGTGCATGTATGACTAGCTGATCACCTATTTTGTTTTTGAATTGAATGGCCTCATCTTCCTCAACAACTTCGTTCGCTAAATCTATGGTTTTCTGCTAGTCTTCGGCTGGCGTGAATGAGTTTTAAGTGGCTTTTAAGTAAAAGTTGGATTCGTTAGGGGGTAACAGTAGTCTGTGAATTTTTCTTCTAATAACTCTTGCGTCTTTCATTGAAACATTATCCTAATTATTTTATTCATAATAATCGAGTTCGTTTAAGTATGTTTTTAAAAACATAGTCCGCTTTATTACATTATGTGATGGATTCGACATTTTTATTTTTGGGGGGCACAAGCACTCCATCTTACTTATGGATACACCTCTGAATATAGTTAAAATTAAAACTGAAAAGGATCGGCCTAATAATACCAGATAAAAATAGAGACGTAACAGGTGTTGATTTCGTCACAGGCGATTTTAGATTTTGAATAACAAAGAACTAGCTTTTCCTCACGGCTCCGTCCGCGTAAAAGTCATTTACAATTTTAAAATAATTGTGAAACACGTGTCTCATTATTATTAATAAGCAATATTTCACAACCCTACTCCGTTCCATAAAAAAGTTCAAGCTCCCTTTCCCTCTTCAAATGTGAATCCAAAAATCCTTTCTTACATTACTCAAACTATTATCTAACCAAATTTAATGATCTTAGCTTTAGTAGTTTCTGAGATTTTGTGATTGTTCTGTGAGTGAATAAGTATGACTGCCTCGGTGGCGCAGTTGTAATGCGTACCTACGCGAAGCTCGTGGTCTCAATAAAACTCCATTTACACGATGAGAATTTATCGGACGCAGAGGTAAGAATATATCAGAAAACTCTCTTTCACGAGGTCGTATCATGCAATTTCATTCAAAGATCCATATGATGTGGCCTCTATGTTGTACGAAGCTTAAACCTTTCTAATTTAACTTTCTATTTTTACAAATAGCCACTCATAATAATAATTGTGGAAATAGCTGATAAAAAATTGCAACGTTCAACGGAATGACGACTATCTTGGTGCTTTATTATCATTCTGGCCTGGCTGGATCCCATTTAAGCCTGCCACGCAATTCATGGGCAATAACTTAGTGAATCATGCTAATTATAGGTAATACTTTACATACATGTCTATAATTTAGAAGTGTATTTTTTATAAAATTTAATTCATTTTATAAATGGTAGAGCCACACTGTAAACAGTTTTACAGCATAAATGGTGCTGCTCACTCGGAGTAGTAACATTGTCTTAAAGAAAACTGACATGAAGTAGCAGCTTGGTGTTGCATTTGCATTTCAAAGGCCCAAATAAACCGCCCTATTAATCAAATTCAAATTCAAATCATTTATTCTGTAAATTGGATCATAAATATCACTTTTACATGTCAATCATTTTTTATGCTACATTATATTTAAGACGGCATTTCGGGGCTAGCCATGAGAAGAAATGCCGAAACAAACTCATGGGTTACGGCCTCTTTTAATGTCCAGACATTGTTTTACAGAATTATGCGAGTGTAATGTAAAGAAATTACTGGATTGGCCTTTTGAAGAAATGGCCAAGAGTATACCAGACATACTTGGCACTCGCACTCACAAAAAAAAAAAAAAAACAAAATATATAATAAATGTTATAAAAATTTAAAAAATCAACATGTCAGTATTGCCTTAAATACTAATATTGCGCCAATAGAGCAGTCAATATTAAACAATATATTATATAAAAGAAGAGACCTAGGTACACCCAATTTTGTAAGGAGTGAGCGGCTCAATTCCAAGCTGTTTTGTCTTCCAAGTAATCTTTCACACTATAATAACCTTTTTGGCAAAGCCTAAGTTTAATACATAATTTAAATTTATTAAGGCTTAATAGTTGAATATGGCTTGGAATTTTGTTGTAGAAACGTATACTTTGACACTTGAAAGAGTTACTAATTTTTTGAAGTCTGGTCATGGGCAATATCAGTTTATTCTTATTTCTAGTATTTATCATATGAATGTCGCTGTTTGTTGTAAAAGAATTAATATTCTTTTTTACATACATCAGGTTCTCATATATATACTGAGAGGCGACAGTCAATATATTTATTTCTTTAAATAAATCCTTTAGCGAGTGCCCACGATTTAGATTGTAAATTGATCGAACGGCTCTTTTCTGCAGCACAAAGATAGTTTGAATGTCGGCAGCATTTCCCCACAATAAAATGCCATACGACATTACACTATGAAAATAACTGAAATATACTAATCGTGCTGTTTCTACATCAGTTAACTGGCGAATTTTGTAGACCGCGTAAGCTGCAGAGGTAAGCCTTTTCGACAACTGGTTTATATGTGGTCCCCATTGAAGCTTAGAGTCTAAAGTTATACCCAAGAATTTGGTGGTGTTCACAAGGCTCAACTCCTCTCCATTTATAATAACGCTAGTCTTAATGGGTTTAACATTTGGTGTCACAAATCTAACGCACTTAGTTTTATTCTCGTTTAAAAGTAGGTTATTAACATTAAACCAGTTCACTACTTTAGAAATAGTATTATTTACATCGTCAGTAACAGGTTGCTGTCGTTTCAGTTTAAATAGAAGTGAGGTATCATCTGCAAATAACACTATCCGTTGATCGTCTTTAATAACATGAGGCAAATCATTTATATAAACGAGAAATAGAAATGGACCGAGTATGGAACCCTGTGGAACACCCATTGTGACTACAGATCCCAATGATCTCTGGCCATTTATGTCAACTTTCTGAATCCTATTATCCAAATAAGAAATAAGAAGATTCAGTGCAGTATTCCTAATGCCATAGTGGCGTAACTTCCTGACTAATGTATCATGAGAAACGCAATCGAATGCCTTTGATAGGTCACAAAAAATGCCTAAGGCGTCGTGGAAATCATCCCAGGCGTTAAAAATATTTTCTAAAAGTTCAACCCCGGCATCAGTGGTTGAACGACCCCTTGTAAAGCCAAATTGTTTCTTATGCAGCAAATTATTTGTGCTAAAGTGAGTCTGCATTTGATCAAAAATTAACTTTTCAAAAATCTTACTAAATGTGGGTAGCACGGAAATTGGTCTAAAATTACTGGGGTCGGATGTGCTCCCTGATTTAAACAATGGTATAATTTTACTATTTTTCATTAAATCAGGAAATACGCCACAGTCGATACATTGATTGAAAACTATGGCTAGTTCAGGTGCTACTACATTAATTATAGATTTTGTAATCTCAACAGAGTTACCCCAAAGATCGGCTGTTCTTTTAACATTAAGGGTATTAAAAGTTTTTATAATATCTATGTCACTTATATAACGGAATCTAAAATCATTATTACAACAATTTATATTTTTTTTCAATAATGATTCAGCAACAGAAGGGGACGAGTTTAATGATTTTGTGGTAGAGATTGGAATGTCAGTGAAGAATTTTTCAAAAGCAGTAGCTACTTCAATATCTGATGTAACAATCTTATTTTCAAAAGCAAGGTTATAGTCATTAGATTTTTGTTTTATTTTTCCAGTCTCCTTGTTGATTAAGTCCCAAGTTGTTTTTATTTTGTTAGTACTACTTTTTATTTTGGAACTTATATAATTACATTTTGCTACATGACAAATCTTTTTAAATAATTTGGAGTATTTTTTTACATACTGACAAAAAGTATCACTCTTATTATAATGTCTTTCCTCATACAATTCATAAAGCCTTTTTCTACTTTTACATATACCAATAGTAGCCCATTCACTGAAGGTTGCAGTTCCTGTAACTGAGATCTTTTTGGGGATAAAAGTAGAATTAAACTCTGTACAATATATTTCAAAAAAAGAATTGTACAGCTGGTTAGGATTGTCACTGAATAATAATAAGGGCAGTTTACTTAAAAGTTTATTTTTAAAGATCTCCAACCGACCTACAGTTTTAGGCACCACAGTAATAACTCGTTTTGACATATTTTTGCATTCTGTCTGAAAAGTAATTAACTGTCCACAATGATCAGAGTCTAGTTGATTAATCACCTGTTCAGTTTTTGGAATAATGTTTGTAAATATATTGTCTAGACATGTAGCTGAAGTGGCAGTTATCCTAGTTGGCTCCAAGAAAACATTTACGAGATTATAGGAATTGAACAAATTCCTAATCCTAAGACTTAAGGAAGACTCCTCTAACAAATTAACATTAAAGTCACCACATATAATTACACTTTTATTTAGTTTACAAATCTTTGCCAATACTTCATCCATGACATTTTCAAAACAATCATATAATGCCGCTGGTGGTCTGTATACACTCAATACAACAAGCTGCTCTAACTCCAAACAGGCTATCTCTATTATCCGTTCAACAGAGAGGCTCACAATATCTTTACGTTCTTTAAATGTAAATTGTTTATTAATTAATATTAATGAGCCACCATGAATGGCATTTTCTCTACAGAACGAACTACCCAACATATGATTATTGAAATTAAATATGAACTGATGGCTTTGAAGCCAGTGTTCTGTAATGCATAAAATGTCAATATTATTACAGTTCATAAATAATTCAATTTCAAGGGTTTTACTACAGATCCCCTGAATATTTTGATGTACCAGTTTAATAATCTTACATTTATTTATTGTATTATTAAAGCAAGAGGTTGTCTCTATTGTCTTAAGGTTTAATTTAAATGATTAAATGTCAAATTTTTCAGATTACTATAATCTAAGTCATTACTATTATGCTCAATAAAAGCATGTCTATTAGCCAAATTCTTGGCTGATATATTAAAATAATAAGATAGCGCATTAGCTATCTGTCTCTTACAATATAAAGGAAGATAATATTTATCTCTTGTCAAAAAATATTTATTACTAACATAATTGTTAGTGTCTATTAAATGAATTTTTTTGTTGTTGCACGACATAGTGTGCATTGTCAAGTTAAGGTTATACCTTAAGGTATTTTCCGCCGCTGGCAAACTTCTACTATAAGGAAATGTAAACATTACAATTTCTTTTACTGATACCGCCTGCAATTTGTCAAAACATTGCACTAGCTGTTTTTTGTTTACATTGCCTCTGTTACCTGAAAATAATACTAATTTTGTATCAGATGAGAATTTACTGTTGCAAATACTGTTAACTATGTTCTCATAAGAGGCATTAGGCATACATTTATTAAATACTAATTTTCCCAGGTCCATAGCAAGCAATTGACCCATGTCCTTGCCTATCTCATCGCAAAAAATGACAACGTCATGAGAAAGTTTATTGGTTTTCTCACGAATCTGGGAGCTGTTGGAACGGTTACTGGTATGCAAACTATCACACAGCATTGACATGGGTGGTGTTTGCAAAGAGGCTTCACACTCCAGCTGTGAATCGCTAAGACACTTACAGGAACAAATAGTTGTATGGTTCTGCAAGGAATCAAACCTCTCAGCATTATAATCCACATTCCTTTCCACTAATGACGGCAACGCATCTGTGATTCTTTTGCTGTGTTTGTATTCATAAGCGGTAGAGATCACTTACAATCAGATACTCAGTTGCTCGTTTGCTGGTCTCTACTGTAATAAAAACTATTTAAGAAAAATAACCAACTCAAAAGAAATAAAAAGCTAAAATAAAACTAAACAATCTTGAGTCAGTGGTACTGATTGACACGCTGTTTTAGTTTTAGTTGATTTTGTTGTTAAAATGTTTTTTATATTACTATTATTTAGTGAAAGAATTATTATCGGTGCACAAATCAGTACTTATAGGCTTTTAGTCTGTCATCCCCGATTTCACCCCCTTAGGGGTAGAATTATTTCTTCAAATTAATGGGACCACCACCGCAGTTAACCCTATCGAATACAAAAAGAATTATCCAAATCGTTTCAGATTTCACAGATTTATGTACATAAAAATATATAGGTAATTATTAGTGTTATTATTTATATTATTATCTGGAATACTAACGTAACGTAAGATTACGGAGATCAGCAGTAAGACAACATACGTCACTTAATCAAGTCAAGTCAAGGCAAGTTATTGACTTCTGCCTGACTGACTTGACTATCTACGTTATCTGAAGTCTTTGTAAAAATTATAGTAGCCTTGTTTTTTATCTAGAATTATCGTCCGTAGGTTATGTATGTTTTATCGGGTTATCGATGTCCGATGTGAAAACTGATGTAATCTTTATCGTTCAAACACAAAATGTTTGACGTCATGGAAAATAAATAAAGTTATATAAATATATAAGTTTGGCGTCACAGATGCGACAGATCTTAGTTACAGTTCTACGATTAAAGTCGCTCACCTGATGGTAAGTATCCATAAGAGACACAACACCACACAGTCAACTTTGAATTATAAAGCCCTGTATGGCACTGGACTGCGTTCGTCATCCCAAGACATAAGTTATTCAATCTCATAATGTCCAGTAATTTTACTGGCTTCAATGTCCTTCAAACCGAAACACAACCGCGTTTACACACTGTTTTTGGTGGCAGAAATAAGCAGTGGTACCAACCCAGACGGCCTCTCGCATACGAAGGACCTAACACCTAGTAGTAGACTTACATTGCGACAACTTTAACTTGATAATATGAGTGCCGCTTTTGTCAAACGCTCAGTTGATCGATTTCCACTTTTGACACATCATTCTATACATTTCTAATTAATTCCAAAGGTCACCTCTTTTTCTTTCCATCTGGCGTTATCTCGCCTTGATGATTTGACGGTTTATCGGTTGACGGATTGTTACCATGTGGGGCGACCCGTAGTCTGGCCCCTACAACCCGCAACTGGAACCAAGTTTCGCCATTGCCTCGTCCGATAATCTTCGTCTGTACCTCGTGCAGGTGGAGTGGGCTTTGGGCCTAAGATATTAATGCCCCATTTACACTCCCACGTTCCTAAAGCTACCGTCAACTTATAATTGTCGTACTCTATTTATCATTCTGATTGCTTACTTAGACGCATTGCCAGTCTGTTAGTGTTGTCAAACACGACCTTATCGAAATAGCCCTGACATTACATTCCAATAACTCTTTATCTGTGAATTGTCTGTGTTTGTTATTGTCGTATTGGTTATATTATTGAATGCTAAAGCTGTATTTTTTTTCTTACGACGTTTTTTTCACGTTCGTCTTTCTTTCATTCTCTCTTCTTTCTTTTCTCGTTTACGACGTTCGTTGGCGTTCTTTTCTTTCTTTCTACCAGGCGTTACCCACGCTCTACCACTCACAAAATTGTTTCAGTTTAAAAGTATATTTGACTGCCTCGGTGGCGCAGTTGTAATGCGTACGCGTTACGATTGAGGTCAACGCTGAGGTCTCGGGTTCGATCCCCGGGTCGGGTAAAGTGCTATTGGGTTTTTCTATTACGATATGCTCAGTATCAGCCCGGAGTCTGGAATTTGTGCCCGGTATGGCGATAGGTTCGCCCCCTATCACAAAAGGGACGGAAATACGCTCGGCGAAATGTGGGTGTACTGGTTACACCTCTGCCTACCCCTTCGGGGATTACAGGCGTGAGTGCGTATGTATGTATGAGTGCGTATTTTTGTGTAACCTACGGAAGAGTAGGGTCTCCTGATACAAGTATTTTCATACTTACTAGGAGACCTTCATCTTATTTGTATTGATGTACTTATGGTAACGAAACAAATACTTTTTCATTTTAATTTTCACTGGAGTTGACTGGAGTCATTATGACAACTATACCATTAAGATTCTATTCCGTTGTGCCAAAAGCTCTTAATTTACTATATCCACAATGGTCGGGCAATTGTTTCTTGATGGAATTGTGGTAGAAAAGTGATTTCCAAATACTGTATTTTACATTGGTACCCTATCGGAAAACTATAATGATCGACCATTGTGAGAAAATTTTAATAGCAGACTCAGGGCTTTGGTATTAGGTAAAGTTAAATCCAAATATTATGATGTCAACCGTCAAGAGAAATTGCGTCTCTCGATAGTCGGCAGAATTATTCCAGTCTGAAGTTACTGGACTATTAGACTGGCTGACCACGGAACGCAACTCGTCTGAACGAGCTACTATGTCGGGGTTTTCACTATGATATGCTATACATTCAGGTACAAAAATGATCAGGACCTTAATTTTGATACTGAAACAATCATACCTATTTGAGATATCATCGAATATAAACCTAAGTATACTTTATGTAGGTTGGTAAGAATAGACGATCTGTAACTTTCACGAGCTGTCACAAAACTTTTGATCATTAACTCTCTATGGTTACTGTTATTGACGTCGGAACGAAGTAAATTTTTCTGCAATGCATTCTGAATTTCAAATTCAAGGTGTTACAAACCTTTTTCGATTGCCAATAAATCATGATACAATATTTTAATGTGATATCGGTATGTTCGGCACAGAACATTTTTTGGCAGCGGAAATTATTTACAACTCTATTAATTTGTATACATGTACATTTCTAAAAATAATTAATGGACACAATCGCACACTCGAGCCGTCTACACCATTCTACGGTACGTTCAGTTAGTTCGCTGGCCTCGAACCGTGCGCTCGTGTCATGATGTTAGTGAAACTTTCGTTCCCTGCTTTATCTTGCGATTATCCAGACGTGGATATGCTCCGGGGCAAGGACATCAACAGCTTTACGGAATGCGTGGTGCCCCGCCGCCCAAAACGGGCGCTTCCACCACTGCCCGAGGACTCGGAGTACGACGAGTTTAAAATACCAAACAAGATGCACAGAAAAAGGAAATACAGAAAGCAATGCCTCAAGCTGCCAGCCCTGCCTGAATACGACGAATATTGAAGTTGATTGGACGCTGCGTTTATATTTTGAATATCAAAGCGCCGTTCTACTTTCTCCTTCAGGAAACGTTAGTGGCTATTAAAGTACAACTAGTGAGTAACAGTTAATAAAAATCTACTTCCGGTGTGTTGGCAGTAAATTCGAGATGATATATGTGTGACACGTATTGTTTATGATCTCACATGTTTTCGTCGTATGGTCGTTGCGCCGAGTAAATGCAGCGGGGATATTCCGCCAGAAAGTAGTGTTTGTCGCAAATTTGTATTATAAGCTAAGAAAGTTAAGTTGTAACCGTTCAATGTTAAAGTGTATCTACTTATCTAGTATCTTTATAGAGATACATACATGTACGAAATATGAGATATATTCTTCTATATATATAAACCATTATGGTGAATTCTTCAAAAGTTTATTATCCTTAGTTAATGTATTTATTGGTTTATTATTGAAATAATCGTAAAAGCATGCTACCATTTTGTAATTCACGATTATTTGTGATTAAATGCTAGTCGAACAATGAATTGATATGATTATCGCATTAGTCACATTAATTCCTTATTCTGTATTTAAAATAATATCTGTAATTTACAATTGATACGATAACTATCGATGGATAACAAAAAATCCGTTGTGACGTGCTATTCAATGTCTTATTATTTATTTTTGGCACTATATTAAAACGAGGCTTGCATCATCCGACGGTTAAAGTTCACAAAGCAATGGTTCACATTATTTAAATGCTACATCTTTCGCTACTATCAAATCTGTAAATGTCGTCAACCATTGCTTGTTACAATCATTTTAACATTATATCGATAGATGGTATTACCCTCACTAATTATTTTATAGTCATTGTTTACGGTTTATTTATAGCCTTATTATGTTATAATAGGTATATTTGTAAAATACAGTCAGTGTCATGCGTTACGCTTACGTTCATGAAAGTCTTGTATTTTGCCTATGATTCTACATTATCTACTAGCCTATACTCTATTTGAATATTAAAAACTATTGTGTTTCTCTTATGTAATTTGAATTGAGAATGCAAAAAAAATAGTAAAAGTAAATTCTTTATTCATTCATAATTGCCGCCTCCATAACTATAGATTATTATTATTCCTAATTAGTGTTTAATGTATCTGATAAGATGATGATTTGTATGATAATTATAATATTTACGTCATTTGTATTTTGTAAATAATGTTTAAGGTACAAATGTAGGTATAAAAATGATTACTAAGTTTGTGTATAGAATTGTAGTTGCAAGTCTTGAATGTATTTACTGCAGCACTCTTTCTATTATCGATCTGTGATATAGGATTGTCGTTAGGTGCAGGTACATGTAATTATTTTTAATAAATTTCAATTATAATTGGTTTTTATTTTTCATTTTCTTGCATCTGTGGTTAAATGCGTTCCTGTCCAGTTGCAAACACGATGGTAGGGTAAAGGTGGAGGCAACACATCTAATAACTTTTTGCAGCTCAACTTTGTATTGCTATATCACTCTCTGGTCTGTTCTCTCTTTCATCCGTGAATTCCAAGAGTATCTTCGCTACTCTTATAGAAAGAGAGATCTTAACTAATAGAATTGAGCTTCAAACACGTGTTATCTCTACGTTTACTCGAGCTTCGTAGTTGGATATAAAACCATTATAACAGACAATCTAAAATATAATATAAGAGTCAATAAACCGACCAAGTTCGGGTGTGGGTTCTGTACCCAATTAAAATTACACCCAACAGTCACACACACAGTCCTGACCCCACACTAGGTAAACCTGTGTCGTGGGTATCAGGAACTACGAGGGACTTGCGGTCACACAACACCCAGACCCGAGACCAATATTTGTGGTTCACACAAATATTTGTCTCAGTGTGGGAATCGAACCTACGGCCTCTCGCTTCGCAGCCGGCTACTCGCCCGCTGCGCCACAGAGGCTGTCAATAGGAGATATGGTAAAACCGAGTAATAACCAATAGGTAAGTAAATGTTATAATTAATACCAGACATTTAATAATGTAATATATTATTGTTTACTTGACATCGGTTTCGTTGACCACGTTAATTATCTCGACATATGGTTGATTGATTATTAAGCATTAGCTACATTACTACAATATTTTAATATAAACAATTGGTACATTTAATATTTGCTTTGGACGTTTAAATGACCGTAAACATGGTTGGTAAGATTCCGTTCAAGAAATTAATAATAATAGATATACAAGAAAAACTAAGTAAACGAAGTTCGGAAAATTACCGCTCCATGCCTCTGTTCCACGACTATAATGTTACTTACCAATTATGCACCGATTTTGATGATTCCTTCACTTCTTCTTCGTCGTATTCTTCATTACTGAAGGTCGTGTCCTTGAAAGGCCTTCGTTGACCGATGTATTAGTTGTTTCCACATTTAAAAACGTTTTTTACATTTTTAAATGTAATATTTAAAAATTAAAATCCTTTTAAAATAAAGAGCACTGTACACACACCGATGGTATGGGTGTAAGTGGGCCACCAACGTCTTAGAGCCAAATCCACCTGCACGTGGTACACTCTGCTGATTAATGGTCGAGGCAATAACGAAACTTGGTTCCCGTTGAGTGTTGTGGATATCTAACGGCGGGTCGCCCTATATATTACCAAATAGATACGTCAAATCTATGGTACGAGAAGGTGAACCCTGGCAATAAGCCGGGATAACGCCAGGCACAAAGAAAAAAAGGTGTTGCGGAGGTCTACACTCAGCTTACAAGTCGGGTAAAATAATTTGGCCGACAGATTCGAAGTCACTAGTGGTATCGCAGCTATCGTTTTCAGAGACTAAAGGGTGATGAAAGGCGTAGAGGCATGGGTGAAGTGACTAGCTTCATATCAGCTAAGTTATTTTGCAAGAATTGTACTTATGTAGATACTACTTAAAGTAACTGCGGTTTTGTAGGTTCCTGGTATGCGAGAGGCCGTCTAGGGTGGTGACAGCTGTGGTATACCACCGCCATGCAGCAGCGTATATGCACTGTTGCGTTTCGGTTTGAAGAACATTGAAGCCAGTAACATTAGTAGACATTATGAGATGGGTGACGACCGCAGTTTAGTGCCATGCAGTACTTGGTGATTCAAAGTTTTATGTAGAGTTACTTCTGTTTATGGGTAGGCGTGGCGCTTACCATCAGGCTGGCTGGCTTCTCATTCAAGTTAATACAACATCAAGACAAAAAGTTGGTTGACATCGGTTATCTGAAATATAAAGTGATCACTCCGTAGTACAAGCATTTATTAATTAGATGGCTGGAAATGAAATTTATATGTGACCAAGCTAAGTACGAAGGAGTTGTGGGTGACGATTAGATAATATAAATTTATACATTAGGAATTCGGAACACCAGTAAAGCCTAAACGTCAGACCTTGTAGAGTCAGTGACCTCTCGTTTATTACTACAACAATACAAATTACGACCTCATTACAATTGATAGAGCACGCAATTACTTTGCTAACAACGCGAATTGGTATCAAGATAGTCTCAGTTTAGGGAATTTTAATAATATAATTATAAAGCGTGAAACGCCCACTCGATACGATTCTAGGAAACAAATGCGCGTCATGTTAAAAACTGGGTATATCGTGTGTTGTTGGGGAAAATTTGGAAATGAGGATTGATTTTACCATGGATACATTGTAGGTAAAGTTTAAGGAATGTTATTAACTGAGGCACGGTCATCGAAGTAAGATAACTAGATACGAACGATAACTCTCATATGAATCTGCCAAAAATACGGCTCCACTTACACATGCAAAGGTAAAATCACATCTAACACTCATACACGCAACAAAAATTAATGAACGTTAAAAATCAACTTTATTTCATAAAAGTTAATGTCTAAATATTAAATTTCTCGATCGAGAGACGACGTTCTGCACCACGCAAAAAATTAGACGTATTAGGTTACTTACTGGGTAAGAAATGTATTGTTGATATAAACAATTACCTATAATTTTATTTACTTTTATTCACTTCAATAAACCACCATAACTATTAATTATCTTGTTCAGTGTCCTCGGTTTTATTATATGGCCCTTTAACTGCGTTTGAATACATTTTAATCGTTTCAATGTATGGCATTGGGTCGGCATCGGCCCCGGCTATCTTGACCCACTTCAGTTCCACAATTCCGTGTAGTAATTTAGTTGGATAGTGTAGCGTGAAGCGAGACACCCACGCGATATTCGACACGAGTTTTCTGGGAACCAATCACGTCATACAAAATGTATTGCTTATTGGTAGAGAAACGCTATAGGCAGTTTTGTCTATAGCATGAATGAGCCCGTTAACCGGGTATTTGTCACTATCTCACAGAAAACCGATGTGAAGTAACAGCTTGCTGTTGCCTTTTGTAAGGTGAGTGACATAATCGGAAGCCCTTTCCCAATCCCTTGAGACTAAAGGGTGATGGGAGGCGGAGAGGGCGGATAAAGTGATTGACTTTACGCCGGCCAAGTTATTTTGTACGTATATAACTGTTGCCCGTGGTTCTACCCGCGTGAACCCTATTAAGAAATACTAATAAAACCTCCGTGGATTCCGGGTGTTTAATAAATATAGAATAGTGCGAGTGAATAAAAACATGAGGATTTTTAACTGACTTTTAAGGAGGTTCTGTATTTTTCTATAACGCTTTTAACAATGTAAATCATTAACAAATAAGTAAATTACACAAGATGCCTACTCTATTGTAAGATCTGGCGCCAGGTCTTATCCAAATGATAAAAAGCTACAAGCTTATCGAAATAATCTAAAACGTATTGATAAATGTGCGTAACAAGAATTTTCAATGTCAAAAAGTTACGTGAATAATATGGTGTCATTGTAATTATTAAATAATAATAATACTACTGTTCAATTTTACTTCTAAACAGCCCGTCTAGTTGTTGACAATTTGAAGTCTTTGATAGCTATCCAACGCCCTTTTTTGTACGCCGGCAATACTAATTAAAACCTCCGAGGTAGTCATCTTCGGCGCATTAGGGACGACCTCGGGTTCCCGAGGCGAGAAGCGCCCCAGCTTCCGCCGGAACCGCCCCGTCTCGAAATGGTGCTCAGAAGCCCCCCACACACCGAAGGACGCCCGCGGCGTCATCGGCAGCAACGAGGCCAACCACTCGTGCTGCCGTTCATCCCGGGATCGCTCGTACAAGATTACAAAGTACAAAAGGCCCCCCGCTACGCGTCCGAGACCCCCAACGGCCCCTATTAGTCGCTTCTTATGACAGGCTGGAGATACCATGGTGGAATCTCCAAATGCCCCCAATTTACAGGGCGAGAGACGCCGGTCAGTCGTCACCCAGGCGCCTCCTACATCTTCTCTGGCGGCGAGAGGGATCGGATTGTTCCCGATCCCTCTCGGGACCGTCCTTCTGTGAAATAACGGCCTTACAGAGCTGTCAACAAAGTCCTTTTTCATCATGGTCAACCTCAACACGCCTATCAATAACATTCATCCATTAATAACAATATAGAATAGATTTAAATCTACGCGTTACCATTTAATAGCTTTTGCATGTGACAGATCACGCGGCTGGTACAAAATAATAATAGCTCGGTGTATCCATTTTTATTGGCCATCAAGGAAATTTCTGGGGAGCTGGTATTGTATATTTCAATAATATAATGTTTCTGCATAAAACCAAATTAGAGGTAGATTATATTATAAACCACTTCACATCATCATACTACCGTCCTTATTTTATTTGAATTTGGGATTGGCATGATAAACTTTTATAAAATTTATTAGGTGGTAGGTCCTTCGGGCATTAAAAAGGCTATGGAAACAATTAAAAGAGTACTCAACATGGATACCGGAAACATTAAATAAAGACAAAAATCAGAAACAACATACGACAACTAAACGCCAAGATATCTTAAAAATTGCGACAGATTTTTACAAAGATTTGTACACCGAAATAAACGCAACCATTGACAAAACAACAGAACAATGTGATACCAACCAAGAAGAAGTCCCAAGTATATTGCAAAACGAAGTAAGAAAAGCTATCCATACTCAAAAAGCTGGAAAAGCACCTGTAGATGACAAAATAACAAACGAGTTATTAAAATATACTATAGAGCAGATAATAGAACCATTTACAAACATATGTAATGAAATCTTGGACACCGAGCAAATCCCATATCAATGGACATCGTCAACAATAATACTATTATTTAAAAAGGGAGACAGAAATAATATGAACAATTATAGACCCATCAGTCTAATGGCGAATCTTTACAAAGTATTCATAAAGATAATATTGGAACGGCTAACAAACAAATTAGACTGCAACCAGCCTAAGGACAAGCGGGATTTCGCTCTGATTTATCGACAATCGATCATATTCATGTTGTAAAACAGATTATTGAATAATGCAATGAATACGAACGCCCGTACTATCTGTTGTTCGTGGACTATAATAAAGCGTTCGACTCTTTAACGCACACTTACATATGGAACTCACTAAAAATTAAGCAGATATATGCTAACAGTACAGCTAAAGTACAGCTCCAAAGTATTAGAGAACAATTTAAAATTCAGATGGCTGTTAGACAAGGTGACCCGCTGTCACCAAAAATATTTAATGCAGTAGAAAATATTTTCAGGCAATTAAATCGGGACGAATTAGGTATCAATATAAATGGGGAAAAATTACATCATCTTAGGTTCGCAGATGATCTCATTCTTTCCGCAGAAGACCCTACTATACTACAAACCATGTTGCAACAGCTAGCATCGGAAAGCAAAAAAGAATACAAGCAAGATTAAATTGATGACAAACAAGACCAAAGTCAAAATAGAAATGGGAGGAGATGATATAGAATACGTAAACGAATATATATATTTAGGGCAGACCATATCCGTAAGAGATCAGGCAACAAAAGAAGTAGACAGAAGAGTAAATAACACCTGGAAAAGATACTGGTCTTTTAGAGAAGTAATGAAAAATAAATGTATACCTATTTCAGAGAAAAGTAAACTATACAACATCTGTATTCTCCCATATCTTACTTATGGATGTCAGACCTGGCCTCTCACACAAAAAATTGAACATAAACTGTGTGTATGTCAAAGAGGCGTGGAAAGGAGCATGATGAGTTTAAGGTTGAAGATTAGAAATATTCAAGCCACAAAAATTAGAAATATCACCAAAGTGGCAGATGTAAAAGTAAAAACAAGGACACTGAAATGGAAATGGATAGGTCACATGATGAGAAAAAAGACAGAAAAATGGACCAAAAAAGTTACAGAATGGTACCCGAGGAACGGGAAAAGGCGTAGAGGGAGACAGATTAAAAGGTGGGAAGATGATCTGCCAAAGGGTTGGAGAAGAACAGCACTGGACCGTAATAAGTGGAGTGAATTAGAGGAGGCCTATGTCACAAGACAGCCTGACCTAGTAGCTGATGAGACACAGTAAAAAGGAAAAAGAGTAGATTTAATAAATATTAGGTTCACTAGTTTTAAAAATTCGGTATGTTTTGTATGAAAGGTCAGAGAAAAATCAAGGCTATTTCTATTTTTATTTATTTCTTTATTTTTTAGGTCCTTCGTGTGTGAAACATCTCTGGGTTGGTTCTAATGATTTGTATGTTTCTGCTGACAAACAACAACGTGTAAGCAATGTTGTGTTTCAGTTCGAAAATATTGAAGGATTGAAGGCAGTTAAACCGAAGCACAAAAGTGCCTAAACTCTGGCCACTGCTGTTTGGCGACAGAAATAGACAAAGGGGTGTTACCAAACCCAGGTGGCCTCTTGCATACGAAGAACCTACCACCTAGTAAATGTTCTGGTATTATGAGTGTTCATGGGCGATGGAGATCACTAACCATCCGATTATCTTGCTTGTTTGGGCATGAACAGACGAAATTTTATATTTATTACATCATTCCAACAAGAACATTTCCCTCACAGTGTCACCATGTAAATAGTTTGTTTTTACATTGCATTTGCTTACAATGTGGCGTGAGAGGTCGTGCAGTAAACACTCAGCCTAGCAACACTCTTATGATAATGCATGCCATTGCTCATATTGTTTTAGAATAGTTAGAAACATATTCGTACAATGGAAACATAATATGGTGAGTTTTACTTACTTTCTATTTTAATAATTATGAGAATTTATGATATGGAATTTAGATTTATCAATCGAGTATATATGTATATGCAAAATATAATAAAGCAGTAATTTAATATCGGTGTAGTTTCCTTTATATACGATTACTAGATTTTGCTCGCAGCTCTACCTGCGTGGAATTCTTTATCGCTCGATATTTCTGGTGTAAAAGTAGTTTATGTAATTTTCCGGTCCAAAAATATGTTAGAATATGCAAAATTCATGTCCGTGAATTCGTTGCTGCGTAAAAGAAGAAAAAACCACATTTTTGCATTTATAATGTTATAAGTATAGACGGAGAAAGAATTAAAATCGAATTACCTGATATCTGAATGTAATTAGCATCATTAATTTTAATTAGCGTTTTAAGACTTTGATTGTGTTTCCACAGCTGGACCTCCACCTTTTTTTGCCTAGATATCTAAGTGACTATCGTCTCTCGCGTAGTAAAATATGCTTACTTCTATAAGCAAAGGATTATATAAGTTCGTCTCCACTTGTGACATTTCGCCCCACCGGGAAGCGTGACTGGGACAAACACGTGTGACAAAATCTCAAGTGTGGACGGTTGTCAAATGTCACGGAACAATCCGCCCTGAAACCTCACAATATTTCGCAATGCCATGTCATTTAAGGTTTTGATAGCCTCCGTGGCGCAGTATTTTGACTAGCCAGCTGTGAAGCGAGAGGCCGCGGGTTGGATTCCCACACCGAGACAAAATGTACTGTATTCAGTAGCGGGGCATCTAAGAAATTACTTAATAACAATTAAAGTTAAATGACGTCTCTGATTGCAGCAGTTACATGACTTTAATGTGATTTTGTATGTGTGGTATTGTTAGAATTTGTATATTATTCCGATATTCCGATATTGACATAGGTTCTTGCTGTTTTTAGAGCGGTTGGGGCTTAGTCAATATTATTCTATTTTATCATTATCCTTTTATAACTTACAGTCTCTTAATATAATACAGTTTTATGCTCGTTTGGTAATTTTCCCAATTATTTCGAGCTCTCTAATTAATATTTACTTTGGCTCGGATTTTAATGTAGCAGCGATGACGTCTTAGTTTCCTCATAAAGTTCATGACGTGAAGGTCCGGATGCCGGCCGTGGGCGGAAGGCGTATCTGCCATAAAACGTGCGTCAGCTATTATAATCCACCGGGATATTAATTCGCTATAGGGTTGCCAATTATTTGCTTAGGTTCTGGGTACATTAGAGTTAATGGTCAACCAGGTAAAAATAATATATCCAGAGGCCTTATTCTCTATGTCCGTATGGATTCGACACGGGGCGCGGCGGTATCACGTTAACGCGATGTTACGTTGACTTTGTGAAATTTTCATTGACTGGTTATCTTTAACCTAATCTTTCTGCCTTTCTGCCTTTCTGCCGGGCTTGATGCTATCCCGGCTCGATGCCAGGGTCCGCCTTCTGAAGCCAGTGTAAAATTTTATAAACGCGATACGGTGCGTTGCTTTGAAGGTGGTTTAAAGAATGACATTTGGTGCTGATTTCACGAAGATGGCGTAACGCGGCCGCGTTACGAGTTTATACGGTTATAGGGAATAAGGACCTTGATTTTTACGAAGGCTAGCATGGCTTTTGAGACTGTTGTTGAGACTTTCGTATCTACCTATCAGTGTCGAAGGGTCGATATAATACGATTAATCTACAGACTCACCTTTGTAAACTAAACCGATGTGCCAATATTTCGTAAAATACATTTTCTAGCTTTAATATATAGTAATTTAACTTTTACAAAGTTTCAAACTACAAACTGAGTAAAGGTTAAAGGGCTTTACATCCCAGAATATATTTCCTAGGAAGCCTGTTGCGGCACTAAACCCGGCACGTGTAACTCCCACGTCATGGAAACTCTGGTTATTAAAACTTATTTTTAAACTACTTTTATAATTTGTTTAATCAAATGCTATTTATTCCGTGAAATGCGATAAAGCGCAAAGGTTTTTATGAGTAGTAATATTTGCTAAGTTGAATCAGAGAATATGTGTATAGATTTGGTGCAATTTTTAGGTACTAAGCGTTGTTTGAGTCATATATTTGTGTTAATATGTTTGGTTTTATGAAATACATAATATTGGTTCTATAGAATTAAGCAAAGACAATTTAACTAACTATAAGGGACTATTACTGCCTCGGTGGCGCAGTTGTAATGCGTACGCTTAGTATCAGCTCAAACCCTATCACTTCATGGGACGGAAATACGCTCGGCGAAATGTGGGTGTACTGGTTACACCTCTGCCTACCCATTCGGGGATAACAGGTGTGAATGCGTATGTATGTATGCATAAAGGAAGGGACATACTTACGTACTACACACAAACTTTTATAACGATTGTCATTTAGAAATTTTGAGTGTGGTGTTGACATTTGTGATTTTATATAAGCTTCATTTTTTTGTATATTTGAGACTATCGCGCCCTGTAACTCCTGGGCACCAGGATCGACAATGGTACGCATTTTGCTGACATAGAGCAGTGAACTCAGCGAGTTTCTGGGAGTGATAAATTGTCTTTATCTCGCAACGAAATTAATCAAATAGAAAACTTTCTATTTTTTGTATATGTATAAATTAATATGGTATAATAGATATTTTTCAACAACCCCCACTTAGAAATTTACGAACCACAAAATATTCCTTGAAACTGACTACGCCGGATATTGTTGTAAAAACTGAACTGATTTCATACATTAATATACCTAATATATTTTGAGTGACGTTGTAGATAGTTTTGTCTACAGTATGAATCGGCGGGCTTGACAGCGTCGTTACCACAGTCTCACAAATAATCGACGTAAAGTAGCTGCTTGCTGCTGCGTTTTGTACGGTGACTGAGATATCTGGAGGCTTGAATTCCTCACCCCTTCCTAATCCTTTAATTAACCCTTTCCTTTAAGGTCAGCAACGCGCCCATGATTCTTCTGGTACATGGGCGTTGGAGATCACTTACTATCAGTTAACCTACTTGCTCGTATGTCGGCCTATACGCCTCTGAATATAAAAGTTACTTCTGTATTAATTGTTAATTGGCGCTTGCTTTAACGATGAAGGAAACATCGTGAAAAAAATTGCATACCTGAGAAGGGAAAGTATGGGAAGTTTACCAACTCGCATTAGGCCAGCGTGGTGGACTAAGGCCTAACCACTCAAGTAAGTAGAGGAGGCCCGTGCTCAGCTGTGCGACGTGTTTAATTAATACAGGGCTAGTAAAAAAAAAAAAAAAATTTTTACTTGTAACTACGCCTAATTTGAGTCACAGGGAGGACATTTCCATAAAAATATGTGTGTAAGGCATGTTTGCTTTTGTTTGTATTTTAAATTAAAATTATATAAATTTTTGTTGTATCTTAAAGTTATTGTCTTCTTTTTAAATCCATACATATTATTTTAAATAACCACTTCTAAATATGGCTCCTACGACTGTTCGTTATACCTAACTACTTATACCAAAGTCAACTAGTTCACACAAATGACGTAATAATTATAGAATAATAATAAACACCTTACCTTCAAAGTTCATTCACACAATCGAATGTTTTTTTGCGTTATCCGTGTTTTTCCTCGAACATTTCGTGCAAGATACTAGTTTTTAAATTAGGTTACCAAAATAAATAGAGTTGTAGTGGTAAAGACTACGTTACACAGAAATAATATTCATTCATATAAATATTTAGATAAAGTAATGTATATTTAAGATCGGCCGAAGTGGAGGCGTCTTGGTAGGAAGACGGACCCTGGAACCAGCCGGGATAACGCCTGGCAGAAAGAAAGAATGTTTTTTTTATAGCATAGACCAGCAAACGGGCAAGTGGTTTACCAGATGGTAAGTGATCTCCACCGCCCATGTACGCCAACAATACCAGAAGAATCAAGTGTACGTTGCTGTAAAGGAAAGGGATAATTAAGAGATTGGGAAGTGGAGGGAAATTGGCCCCCGGATATTTTACTCACCGTCATCCAAATGAGATAACTAGAACGATAACTCTCATATGAATCAGCTTAAAAATACGGCTCCACTTAATTACATACACGTGCAAAGGTAATCACACGTAACACTCATACACGCAACAAAAATTAATGAACGTTCAAAATCAACTTTATTTCATAAAAGTTAATGTCTAAATATTAATTTTCTTAATCGAGATTATTATGCACAGACTTTTATAGCCGTGCCCTTTTGCACAGAGTTTTGATGGGGTCATTTTTTTGCTTGAGTTACGTTGCTTGTCATCTTATTTTGATACTCACCGTACAAAACGCAGCACCAAGCTGTTACTTAACATCGGTTTTCTGTGAAACAGTGGTAACGTCCCGGTCCAGCCAGCCCTTTCTTTCTGTAGATAAAACTATCTACAGCGTGGCTCTACCCCTCACCCAAACGTGTAGACTGTAGAGGCTGATGTATAAATTAAACCACTATACGTTTCTTTAAAACTATAATCCAATTAGACTTTTAAATAAGTACATAGTTACGTATCCTAGAGTATGTGTACGATCTGATGGCGTCGCATCACAGGATGTACCACAGACGCAAGCTAAGTACATTTTGTAAAACAGTAAACACTTCTTAGAACAAGTACATTTTGTTTTTATGTAATTTGAAACATCACAGGTGTGCTCCAGACGCTACCTCAGCACTTTTATCATAAACACGTCGAAGGTTCTAGAATAAGTAATGCGTATTGTTTACATCGCTCGACCATATAAATAAGGAAATTGTACATGAAAATTAAGTCTAATAAAGATCTTCATCCTGAACAGTCTTTTAAAAAGCTCCTCGAGCCGTCGACCGATTTGACTACATACTCGGTACCTAAGTAAGTAAATATTTTGATACTGCCCGACTAGTTGCAGTTGAACAAATATTTTGTGCTGGTTATTATAATGCATTGAATGTTTCGATAATACCAATATTCATTTACTACGTCTATTGTATACTTGAATTTATTTCGAGTTCATATAAAGAGAGATTAGAAATGAAAAGAGGACGACCTTTAAGAAACAGTTGGTAATCCGCACAGAAGAAGAAGGATGGTAAGAATGGAGGCAAAGTTCGCCGCGATTACATTATCTTTCTACCTGATGTTATCCCGGCTTAATGCCAGGTTCCGTCTTCCTGATGATCATGATTTGAAGGTGGAGTTGGTATTATGTAGGGCGCTGGGCAACCCGCCGTCTGACCCCCACAACTCATAACGGGAACCAAGTTTCGCCATTGCCTCGTCTGTTAATCAGCAGAGTGTACCACGTGCAGGTGAGGTTGGCTTTGGGCCTAAGATGTTGGTGGCCTACTTACACTTCTTACTTATCTTATAAATGTAAAAGTTAGATGTTTGTGAGTTCGTAAATTTAAATTTTTGTTTATCAATCATTCTTTAACGGTTAGTGATTTGGATGAAATTTGGGATACAGATTGTGGATTAGGACATATGCTACTTTTATTATGGTTTTTTTATTGTTATCACGGCACTCTTAGCCAGTTTAACTCACTAAACAGTAAACGATTAGCAGGTTAAGCAACCCCTGGTGCGGTCAGCCTATGGATGGGTGACCGCACAGTGGACTATTACTGGCAATTAGATTATTATAATCTTACAGTCCATTAACGCGCAATGGGTCAGTCAGGGGGACTAAAACCAAAACCAATTCCGGTAATATGTGAAGAAGCATAAGTGGTAGAGCCACGTTGTAGACACGGTTTTGTCTTCACTCTGCAGCATGAATGAGCCGGCTCGACCGGCTATCACTGTCTCATAGAAAATCGACGTGAATTAACAGCATACCGGCTATACGAACTTAGCCGGCCTTTGATATAAAAATAAAATAAAATTGTTTTATTGCTGAATTCTGATGTATTTTCTATTACCCCAGAGGCCTATATTAAAATGATCTACATGGTAATTTACCGTAAATAAACTCTACCAAGAAAGACTTAACAGAATAACATTTAATACGAACAAAAACAAATAGAATCGAACGTAAGCAATAACAAACGTATTTTGCGTTTACCAATATCGATAATCTATCTAATATCAATCGATTTTAGAGATGTACTTAAGTCTTTGGTGGCCGCACAACTAAATTGGATAAGGAAGTGAGAGAGTTTGTTTTGGTTACGCGCTGTATCGACACATTTGGTAGATTAACATCCGTGAGTATTTATGATCAAAGTCCGTGTGTTATTAAATTCGTCTATTACTTTCATTTTGTTTGTAATATTGATGGAAACTTCGATTTATCAAAGTCTTAAATTTAGGTTAAGAACGATTGATTTGTTTTAAACGAGCATTTTTATTTAATCTCGAAAGTTGGGAATTAAGAAAATATAGTCTTTATTACGTTTTCAACCCAGTTATTGAATCTACAATTTCCGCGCAAATGAGCTGATTGCATGAAACTATTTTTTATAGCATAAGCCGGCAAACGAGTAAGTGGGTCACCTGATAGTAAGTGATCTCCATCGCTCATGTATGCCCACAATACCAGAAGAAACATGAGCGCGTTGCCGACCATCAAGGTAAGGCATACTCGTAACTAAGAGATTGGGAAGGGGAGGAGGATTTGGGCCTCCGGATATATCACTCACCGTACGAAACGCAGCAGCAAGCTGCTACTTTACGTCAGTTTTCTGTGAGACAGTAGTAACGACCCGGTCAAGCCCGCCCATTCATGCTGTGGACAAAGCTGTCTACAGCGTGACTCTACCACTCAGAAAGTTTCTCATTTCACTTATTAATTGGCTTGTCTCGCCATTCACACTAATAAAAAAACAATATCTGAGATGCGACGCCGTACTGGCTACGTTCAAGCGGGCCAAATTATTTTTTATACATACATACGCGCTCACGCCTGTACTTCCCGAAGGCAGAGGTGTAACTAGTACACCCACATTTCGCCGAGCTTAATTCCGTCCCATGATTTGATAGGGGGCAAGCCTATCACCATATCGGGCACAATTCCAGACTCCGGTTTGATACTAAACATTTCATGATAGAAAAACCCAATATCTCTTTACCCAACCCAGAGATCGAACCCGAGACCTCAGCACAGCAGTCGTACCACGTACGCAGTACAACTGCGTCACCGAGGCAGTTGTAATTTTGTTTTGTGTATGCCTGGCAATGGTTAAAAACCATTGAGTCATGAAAGATTTTTGCACCGTACTGTAATGCAATTATCCCCAGAGGGGTTGACGTTAGGCAGGCGGCCGATCGTAAAACCTACAAGCCTAATATTTCTGTAACATGTGTTAAAAACATGTTGCGCCGATCCCACAACGAGTGGGATAAGGGCAGGTGGAAGAAGACTGTAATGCAATTATCGACTTACTTTTAGTGTAGATTAAAATATCATTGATTTTCACATAATACCTAAACCCGTCAACGCAATGTATAAATTATGAGGGATAGTATTTTGGCAGGTTGCCTGACATTTTGGCCCCTGTCACTCATCACGCCGTCTGACTAGCGAGGTTCATAAGCTTGTTATTAGGAGAATGTAGGTCAGATTTTGGTTCATCTCTTTTTGGCTAATAAGTCTTTGTTTTTACGAACGACGGTAATGAAGTTTGCAAGATATATAATCTGTTTTAATTTGTACTTAGGTAATCGTATACATCGAAATAAGATGACCTGATATATTATAAAGATTAAAGTGGTGGTGAGCTTCGCCAATTTTGGCTTTTTTCATATTATGTGCAAGTAATGGAGTTTGAATGGAGAAGAAATTTCGTCTAAATCTCTTTAGCCGTTAAAGAATGATTGATGAACAAACATAATTGTCTACAGCGTCCCCCTATTAGGTACTAAAAAACTTTTTAACTTACTAACTAACTAACTTTTTTAAGAGTGGTAGAGCCACGCTGAAGACAATTTTGTCTACAGCATGAATGGGCCGGCTCGTCCGGGTCGTTACCACTGTTTCACAGAAAACCGACGTAAAGTAGCAGCTTGCTCCTGCGTTTCGTACGGTGAGTGGGATATCCGGAGGCCTAAATCCCCTCCCCTTCCCAATCCCTTAATGATCCCTTTCCTTTAAGGTCGGCAACGCGCCCATGATTCTTTTGGTATTGTGGGCGTACATGGGCGGTAGTGTTCACTCACCATCAGGTGACCCACTTGATCGTTTGTCGGCCTATACAATAAAATAAAAAATAAATAAATTTACAAACTCACAAACATCTAAACTTTTACATTTATATAATGAGTAAAAAGTGTAAGTAGGCCACCAACATCTTAGGCCCAAAGCCAACCTTACCTGCACGTGGTACAATCTGGGTTATTAACGGACGAGGCAATGACGAAACTTGGTTCTCGATGCGGGTTGTGGGGGTCAGACGGTGATTCGTCCATCCAAATACCACCAAATCCATGGTGTGGGAAGGCGGCGTCAAAACGATTTATCAAAAATAAAACCGACTAAATAAAAAACTAAAAATAAAATACACAGTTTTGAGTTATTTTAAGTCGGTTGTATTTTTTAATTGTTTACGACACTGCAGTAGAGTATATACATACTATATGGAAACAATACCATCTTGCACGGTGCGTTTTCAGTCATTATACCACGTCAATTTATATCGGGCACAATTCCAGACTCCGGGTTGATACTAAGAATCTAAACCTACGCGTGATTTTTAGACACGAAAACTCAAACAACAAATATGGTCGCCCGACCTAGAAATTTAACCGCAGGGTTGTAGCCATTAGACCAGGTATGCAATTACCTTGATTATAGAAAAGAACGTTGTAATAATACAAACATATACCGCAGGTATTATTATTTTGAGATATAACTATTTTTTAGGTATTGACTGCCTGGGTGGCGCAGTTGTAATGCGTACGCGTTACGACTGAAGCTGACGCTTAGGTCTCGGGTTCGATCCCTGGGTCGGGTAACAGTAAAATTGGGTTTTTCTATCCAAAATTCTCAGTATCAGCCCGGAGTCTGGAATTGTGCCCGGTATGGCGATAGGCTCGCCCCTATCACACCATGGGGTGGAGATACGCTCGGCGAAATGTGGGTGTACTGGTTACACCTCTGCCTACCCCTTTGGGGATTACAGGTGTGAGTGCGTATGTATGTATGTAACTATTTTATATCTATTCATTCATACATACATACGTACGCACTCACGCCTTTTCATTCAATATTTAAACAACATTGTCATTCCTATAAAGCATGATACACAATAACATTTTTGATTCCGGCAGTTACATCTGCCTGGCCAATTAATGGCAGCATCCAATAGTATTTCAAGGTCCGGTCCATACTGGTTTATAACTGAGTACAATGTCACGGACTCTTTTGGTTGTCATCTTGAAGTTACGTTGATTGTTAGTGTTGTAGTCGGGGAGTATTATTGGAATTTCAGTTCGCGGCATTTGTGTCTAATTTGGCGATAATCTGGTCCATCTCGTGCCTCCAGTTTTAGAGGGGGGACTAAATGCTGAATGTCACGCCTAAGTACAAAAAAAATCTCACCAGGGGCCCCAAATAGATTTGCCATCCCGGGACCCCATTAGACTTAAAATCAAGACTAGTGTAGTCACTAGGTGGTAGGCCCCTTGTATTCGAGAGTTCATCGTACCACCGCTTTGTCTATTTGTGCCGCCAAGCAACGATGTGTAAGCAGTGTTGTCTTTCAGTTTGAAGGACATTGAAACCAGTGGAATTACTGGGCAGTATGAAGCTTAACATCTTATGGGTCGGAGTGACGAGAGCAGTCTAGTGCCATGCAGTACTTCATAATGCAAAATGCTGATCAGTTTAGCTTCTGTTTATGGGCAGGCTTGACGCTTAACATCAGGCGAATGACCAGCTCGTACCGTCAGTAATGCTAATAAATAATAGTATAGACTGGCTGCTTATTACATAGTCCACCTTTGTACATGTATTTTATGTAATAACTGGCCTGTTATTTTTTGTGTACAATAAAGAATAAGTATATTATATGGATATTTTATCTATGTAGAGCAACTCTACGAGATTTTAGTCTATCGTGGAAGTCAGCTATTAAATTCAATGACTACATTTTGATGGACATTCTCCTTAGGAATCAGGAACAGTTTAAGCTATCGAGAGTATCAAGGCATGTCTCGGTTATGTCTAGTGTTGTCTGGTTCGTACTGACGTAGAACTTCGAAGATCGCAGGTTCGTTTAATTGGAGACAATTAAAATGCCAGTGAGTAATCATTTAATTTTATTGTGTGTTCCTGCTAAACGATGACGGTCAAATGAGTTTGTTTTCTGGGTATCAGGTTTAAGGGACATTGACATGACATGACATCAGAAATTACTCAATCGTTTTGTGGTCAGGGACCAGCGAACTTGCATTTTTGAACATCCATAGTATTTCTGATTTAATTTGCCGTCATTCAGAAATTCGGTGCAGTCACCTTGTTTATTTTTTTTGTATAATGATTAAGTGGGTTAACTGATCTCCACCATCCATGAACGCCCACAATACCACAAGAATAATAGACGCGTTGCGGACCTTAAAGGAAAAGGATAAGGGAAAGGTAGCGGGATTTAAGCCTCTGAAAATCTCACTCACCGTATGAAACGCAACAACAACTTGCGACTTCACGTCGATTTTTTGTGAGACAGTGCTAACAAGCCGCTCGAGCCGGACTATTCAAACTTTAGACAAAATAGTCTAGGTACGACGTGTCTTTACCACTTTTACCGTATATTCTACCGTATTTTATATTTTTGTTCTATTTCCTTTAATAGTAAAGTACTGAATAATATGATACGGACAATAATACCTGAGTACGTTAACCTATTAAAAATTCATCACCAACCGACATTGGATCGATCGATTCCGTTATATCACCATGACTAGTACAATGGAAATTCCATTATTTCCAATCTGCATACATACAAAAGGGTATTATACTAAAATAGAACAATTTAAAATGACAATAAAATTGGGATATCGTCTGCATCCTCATTCTCATGAATTATTATTTATTTTTAACCATTATCAATATTTGTCAAAATTAAATGTACTTAACAATAACATGATCATTTGATAGGTCTTTTCTTATGAAATTGCCGTTCTGTACGAAAAAGTTTAAGTACTTTTTCCATCGTTTTTATTTCTATTTATCTAAATAACCACCCATGCTATCGATGCATCTTTGTCGTGGTAGTGGTAGTGGTGATGTAGTGATAAGTTATGAAGTGGAATAAGACAAATTTCCAGTCGCGTCAAGCAAGCGCCAGTGACATTGTCGTCAGTCAACGTTACACTAACGATACTAGTGACAGCGTGCGGTGGCTTCGAATAGTCCCCAGACTCTCGTGGATTTACGCTACCAAGACCAATGAGGTGATTACCATTGGGCTAGGCTGGAATTAAAGTGGTTTAGGTAAATCCATCCCAAAATCACTCTATGAGCATATTTGAGCTTGATAGTGGTGTACGTATAAATTCTGCACCAAAATAATCGAATCACATTCATTCAATGTTAACTTATAGGTAGGTCCAGACTAGCTTATAATGCATTTCATCTGATTTGTTATTGTTTTTTTTTTATAAATACAGTTTTCTGTTACATTAGGTTAATCTGTATCGTTATCGAGAGTATCAGAATTTCGGTCTCATAACACTCAGACCCGAAACAAATATTTGTGGATCACACAAACATTTGCATTGTTGTGGGAATCGTATCCGCGGCCTCTTCATCCACCCGGCCGGCTACTCGCCCGCTCAGCCACGGAGGCTAATTTTTATTTTATAGATCACATTAATTTCAACCTGTTTTTACCATTTGTACTATGATGAAAATACATGTATTTCTATAGCATACGCCGGCAATCGAGCAAGTGTGTCATCTGATGGTAAGTGATCTCTACCGCCCATGTACTACACCTATAATACCAGAAGAATCATGGGTGCGTTGCCGCCCTTATAGGAGAGGGATGATTGAGATTTGGGCCTCCGGATATCTCACTCACCATACGAAACGCAGCAGCAAGCCGCTACTTTGAGTCGAATTTCTGTGAGACAGTTGTAACGACCCGGTCTAGCAGTAGACAAAACTATCTACAGAGTGGCTCTACCACTCACAAATATAAAAATAGTTATCATATAACCATACACGGAAACACAATAGCATAATAATAACCCACATCAACTCAATTACCCCCCATCAACTTAATTAGTCTTGATAACTTCTAGACTTTTAGGAAGGTCTCTGGACTGTAGTAATTAAAATCAATTAGCATTACGCAATTAGTAATCTGGAAGTATCTCGACACGTTGATTGGTTTAATAAACTCCATCCTGTGGTTCAGGAACCTTGATTAAAATTCTTGCATTGATCTTGGTCACTTATGGATACGAATTGTCAATTAATTTGATACTGTAACCTCCGTAGTGCAACGAGTAAGTACTTAATTAAGATATGAATGGCTTCAACTTCAATGCCTGCATTGAGACATAGACGTGTTTAGTTTTGCTGATTTTGGTGATGTACTGTACTACTTCTACTTGTCTTTTGGGTTCCGATTTAATTAGATGTATAATTGGAACCCAAGCTTGTGCAACCAGCAACCATCTTCTCTATTGAAATTTGGATGTTTTTTAATTTCAATAGCTTCGCGAATCATCCTAGGTAGGATTTGTCGTTTGTCAAATCTAAGGAAATTTTTGGAGTCTTCCTCTGAATGATCAGCAACTGGAGATACAGATATACACAGATATTCACTACAGATATTATATATAAATTGCTTTCTGCACTCCTCCTCCATATAAACTTTAACTATACAATATCTCACAATACTCCGTGCGTGCAATATGCTTAAAAAGGGGTCTAAAGTTTTACAATTACATTACATTTACAATTACATCAGTTACATTATACAATTTCGACAATTAATAGTGTTTTACAATGACTCGTAAATAATGTAATAAGTTTTCCATTTGTAGGTAATATCGATCATAAACCTGCATATCACCACAGTTAATAATAGATAACTGAATCATATACTCATTCAGCCTGATCATTCACAACAAGCCTGATACAGATTATGTTATCATTTCCCGTAATTTAGGTTGATGAGTAACCTAACATACCGTTACTGAAAACATTCGATACAGATACCATCAAACCGATTTAATCTTTTATCGATAAATCCAGTGTATGATTAAATATTGAAACGTAATTCATAGAAAAACGAAGATATTGTGGCAAATGACGTGATTATGTTTGGTTTCCAATCTTTTGTATGCTTGTAAATTAGTAATTGTCATTGAAGATAGACTTCCAGTTAGCGTTGAGTAGAAAACGATTTATAAATGAGTTTGTAAGAGTAGTCTCTTTTTTGTACTGAGCCAGTATAAGGTCCCACTTCAAATGAGGCGAGGCATCTTGAAGCTTAATCGCCCGTTCTCACTCTGTCACGCACGCAGCCCGCGTCTTGGGAATAGTAACAGAGTAACAGAGTACGAGTATAAAATTTGAAGTAGTGCATACAAATAATTGAGCTGCTCTTACATTTTATCGTCATGTCCCGGACAAATGTAATGCCTCTTGTATATCCTACTGATCCCTACTTCCAATGGACGGGTTAAGCTTCAGACGCAGGCTTCAGTGACGCACTTGCCTCTACACTACTAAATTTCAGCTCGACAACTTGCTAAGCGAGAGGCCGCGGGTTCGATTCTCGTACCGAGAAAAATGTTTGTTTAATCCAAAAATATATGTTTCGGGTCTGGATGTTTTCTACCTAGAGGAGTTGACATCAGGCAAGCGGCCGGTCGTAAAAACTACAAGCCTAAAATGTGTTAAAAAGCATGTTGCGCCGACTCCACTGCGAGTGGGATAAGGGCAAGTGGAAGACACTAATTATATTTTTACAACATATTAATTACCGTTTTCAATAAAGAAGGCGATTATAAATAGCTCATTAATGGCCTGGCAACGCGTTATCATAACAACTTTGATTCAATAATAACTATGATTCATTTCTTAGAAGTGTTCAGCAACAATGCTACTTAATTGTTTGTTTATAATACTAACCACTCAAAAAACTTTGCCCTTCTTCTTGGGCAGTCGAGTAAAAATAAAATATATATATTAAGAGAAGACGATATAATGTTTATTATATATCTAAAGCTTCTATTTTAATATTATTTAAGTCATTTGAATCGTCTCGTTGTCTACTGGCAGCGTACTTAGGCTGAAAATGCGAAGACATCCTGGGTATAAATCTTAATCGGGAAATTACGTTTCGCGTGTGAGATTTTCGTGATTGGAGGTACCTGACATGGCGATACGTTCGCATTATACCATATCATGGCACAGAAAAGAGCTCCGTAAACCGTGGGCGAACTATTATAAACTTGAAACTTACTGTCCCACAACAATAAGACCCGAAACATATTATATAATATGTGGGTCACATAGACATATGTCTCAGTGTGGGAATCGAACCCGCGGCCTCTTGCTTCACAGCCGGCTACTCGCCCACTGCGTCACGGAGGCATCAGTTTTACCTCTACCTATTTTTGGGATACAAACATGAGAAATTATTAAATTAGTCAAGATCTTAGGCACAAAGCCAATCTCACCTGCACTCTGCTGCATAAACAGGAATACTAAACATTGTTTTAACCAACTTTTTTTTATTAGCCTAATTGACGAGACGAGCAAGTCGTTCGCCTGATGGTAAGCGCCACGCCTGCCCATAAACATAAGCAACGCCATAAACTTTGAATTACAAAGCAGTGGGTTGCGGACTGCGTCACCCCTCGAGTTGTTAAGTCTCATAATGCCCAGTAATATCACTGTCCTTCAAACCGGAACACAACAGTCACTTACACACTGTTGCTTGGCGGTAGAACAAGGTGTAGCGGACTTATTAAATATTGTAATTATTATATTTACGCAACCAGCAACCTGAACTACATAAACATTTACATTGTTAAGCCAAGGTGTTCTCTGAAACTACATTATCATAATTTACACAAAACATGCACCGTGACGTACGAAAGCATAAAATATAATATTTACTGCTAACTCTCTTTGAACGTGTATATTGCTAATCTTAAAACAATATATCAGTTCCAAAAATATAGATATTGGAATTTATGTATAGTTTAATGTTTTGATAAAATTAGATTGAGAGGGAAAGCTGCATATTTTTGGTCTTAATCTTTAACCTGTATTTTCTAACCGTAATATGAAGCTGAATGAAAATTTCATTTTTTTATCCTTTTCAAAGTGACTACAACGGACCTACAATCCAAATATAATGTCAACTGTGCAGAGACATCACGTCTCTCGACTGTCGGGAGAGTTATGATGATTACTCAAGTTCAAGTTACTGGATATACTCTGGCTGACACAGGTTTACGTTTCTGCATATAACTGAATACATAAATAATAATTATAATGTACTATTCTAAAATGTTCCTGGAATTATGTGAATTATGTTAGTGAGTGAACCATCATAATTAATTCCTTGTTTGTTGACTGCCTCGGTGGCGCAGTTGTAATGCGTACGCGTTACGATCGAGTCCAACACTAAGGTCTCGGGTTCGATCCCCGGGTCGGGTAAATGTGATTTGGGTTTTTCTATTTCTAAATGGTCATTATCAGCCCGGAGCCTGGAACTGTGCCTTGCCTTGTTGGCGATAGGCTCGCATGTTATCACATCATGGGACGGAAATAAGCTCGGAGAAATGTGGGTATACTGGTTACACCTCTGCCTACCCCTTCGGGGTTTGCCTGCATGAGTGCGTGAGTATTCTAAAATCTTCATGGAATTATGTAAGTGGGTGAAACATCACAATAAATTCCTTAGTTGTTGAAAAAATTACATACAAGTCCTCCTTTTTAAGTCGGTTAAAGAGATCTCTAAACTTAATATACTGAACCCCATACATTTTCTTTCACAAAGTATGTTAACAGTGGAAAAATTACGCGTTCAACGACACCGAAGGATTATTCGGATTACGTCACTGTTCCCAATACTGGCCAAGGGGAACGAACCGCCATCGGCCCAAGGATGCGCTAAATCCAACCGAGTATTTTTGTATCGACAGTTTGCCTCGTTTTCTTAGAATTCTCGTTCAAAATGTAAAATACTGTTTCATGAAGAAGTATTATTGACTGTGCCGTGAAAAAGTGGTATATAGTTTGCAATAGATTTTTATTTTATTTAGATTCGCAAAATTAAGTACCTATCAGGATGCTGACGAATATGCTTTTTATTTTTTTAATCCCCGATATAAAAGGCTGCCTGTGAGTATGTATTGAATAAATGGACCAATTTAAATGCGTTAGTGTCATTTGAAAACTGGTTCTTCTAATCTGTGTTTGAAGAAAATCTGTCAGCTATTCAGAAAGAACGTAAAGTAAGTTATTGAGTGGTAGAGCCACGCTGTAGACAATTTTGTTTACAGCATGAATGGGCCGGCTCGTCCGGATCGTTACCACAATCTCACAGAAAACCGGCGTAAAGTAGCAGCTTGCTGTGCTTGCCTTTCGTACGGTGAGTGAGATATCCGGAGGACCAAATCCCCCTTCCCTAACCAATCCTTTAATTATCCCTTTCCTTTAAGTTCGTTAGCACGCCCATAATTCTTTTGGTATCGTGGGCGTACATGGGCGATGGAGATCACTTAATATCAGGCGACTCACGTGCTCGTTTGCCGGTCTATGCTATAAAAAAAATGACTTTTTGGGATCTTTATAGCATAAGGTTATTTGTTTTAAAATATTATTCATATAAATTTTATCAGATGTAATCAAATTTGACATAACTCAGGCCTGTTAATTCTACACACCTCGCTCCAAACGTAATAAGGAAACTTTTGAAGATTTTCTGTTTAATAATACTTAGTGAAAATTGCTTGTTTGAGTCGAGTTTGAAAGATGTAGACGCTTTTAAAATGTAAAATTATGAGGGCAGTGCCTCGGCTAATTTAGTAATATTTTGCATAAGCACTTTCATGATTGTAGGGTGTAAACCAACTTACTTGTATTAGTTTATATTTTAAATATTTTTTTGTATTTATGTAATTAGGTTACGAATATGAATATAATATTATTAGGCTAATGTATATAATTATATTTGACTTGCACGTGTGCAAGTCAAATAAAATTCATATCATATGTTTTTTTAGCCGATTGACTCTCAAAAAAGAGGAGGGCCTTGAGAGACAATGGCCACATAGTGGGCATCACATGGTCAATATTACAGCACAATCTCTTTGGATAAGCAAAGGCTGGCAAACGAGCAACTGGGCCACCTAAACGTGAGTGATCTCCACATGAATCATGCTCATGAATGCTTACGAAATCAGAAGAATCATAAACGTGTCGCCGAGGTTAAAGAGACGGGATAGAAAAGGAGAGGTGATTAGGACTTCCAGCTATCTCATTCACCGAAACGCAGAAACAAGGCGCTACTTTATGTCGGCTGCCTGACACAGCGGTAACAACCCGCTCGAGCCGGCCCTAGTGTAGACAAAACTGTCTACGGCGTGACTCTATCACTCAAAAAATATACCAGATAAAAACTACAGCATAAGAATGAAAATAATAATGATCAAATTATATTTGGAGTACCAGACTCCATCACATGGGCATTATATAAAAATCCGTCGTATGATCTTACACATAAATACACACCTCAGTCGAGGGATGTCTAAAGTATACAGGCTGACATTCTTACGAAAACGATACGTGTCAACAACAGGGGCTCGCGCCTCACTTGCATCGGTGATCGGCGCATAAACTCGAACCGCACACGTTGGCTTACGTCAATCCGCTTTATTTCTGCACCCGTTAAACCCGTGTGACCTAGTTACAGAGTTTTGACTCCACGCAACCAGGTTATGGCTGTGTTTTCACCTATTTTTCCTCCAAATGTTTTGTATACGTAATAAACTGAATAGTCTGTTACGAAACGGTGTGAGAAAGATATTGTGAGTTAGTACTGTGTTGGAAATGAGAATGTTTTCGTTCTAGATTTTGTGGTAAGTGCTGAGAAATCTAGGTCGGTTTGGGTCAGGTTAGGCGCCACCGTGACTGGAAAACTATGAGTTATCAAAGTGTTTATGGTATAACTTTAATAGTAGTACTGAGTTACTTTGTACTTACTCTTTATTAGATTGAATGACGAAACGAGCCAGGTCCCTCGCCTTATGGTAAACACCTGCCCACAAACAGAAACATCACATACGGAACTTTGAAACACAAAGTACTGCATGACACTGGACTGAGCTCGTCACACCGAGACAAAATGGATGAAAAATCTCCTCCTTTCTCGTTTGAAGTCTGTTGAAATTGGAATAATGATTATGTTGGAAATATTTTTGCCAAGCAGCAGTGTGTAAGCACTGTTGTATTTCGGTTTCAAGGACATTGAAATTACTGGGCATTATGAGACTTAACATCTTATGTCTCGGGACGATGAGCGCAGTTCAGTGCTATGCAGTATTCTGAAATCCAGAGTTCTGTGTGACGTTGCTTCTGTTAATAGGCAGGCGTGGCATTTAACATCAGGCGAGCGACCTGCTCGTTTCGTCATTCAAGTAAATAAAAAAAAGTAAACTTACTACCTACAATCTTCCCCTAATCACTACACCAATATTGTGCAAAGTTCAGTGACGTCCAAAAGCCTATTTATTACCACTTTGCATATTATTAAAAAAACAATGTCCATTTAGGTCAGCATATTTTATTTAAGTTCGTAGAAGCTTAATTGATTAAAATCCTACTACTATTATAAATGTGAAAGTTTGGTTGTTTATGAGTTTGTGAATTTGGATGTTACTAGACTACTTAGGCTACTTTTATCCTGGAGAAGGCCAATTACGTGGGCGGAGGTGTGAGCAAAAGCTTGTTACTTATAATTTTTAAATCTGTCGGTCGAACTAAACAGTGAGTCTTGGAAACGAGCCAACTGGTGATGTAACGCTTAAGCTGATGTTATAATGTGATAGCTAAGCTAATATTCGCAATTACTCAAATCGTGGCGTGGCTCTACTAAGAACTTACTCCTAAAAATTCGTGACCTCTGCTTTAGAACTTATTTACTTTTAGTTGTAAAAATATAGCTCGTAAATATTAGTAACCTTTTTATATTATGAATCTTATTTATGTATTCCTAAATACATACGTGCCGTTGAGTGGCTGAACACAATTAGTTCTAATCGGTTTGAACTGGACAAAATTAAATGCTAGGCATTCCCTGAGCCTGCGATGCATATACATTCAATGTAGTAGATACCTTCGTTTAAAGATTGTTTAGTGAATAATAAATACTAGGTATAATAAAAGAGATTGTATGACCTTGGAGATGTTTTACAATGTCAATTTAGTAACTATTGTAATTTTGGTAAACTTCTGACAAATTCGACTAAATAGAGCGGTCACTTTATTATCCCAATATCCTATTACTATATTATAAATGTGAAAGTTTGGTTGTTTGGGAGTTTGTGAATTTGTTAGGTAGTGGTAGTTGGGCACAGACCTCCTCTATTGAATGAGAGGGGTTTGGTATTAGTCCACCACGCTAGCCTAATGCGGGTTGGCGGACAGGAATCCGACGTGAAATAGCAGTTTGCTGCTGCGTTTCGTACGGTGAGTGAGATTTCCGAAGGCCCAAATCCCTCTTCCCTTCCCAATCCCTAAATTATACCTTTCCTTAAAGGTAGCCAATGCGTCCATGATTCCTCAGGTATTATGGATGTTCATGTGCGTTGAAGCCCACATTTTTTCTAATGGCTTAGGCCGGCAAGCGAGCAAGTGGGTCATCTGGTGGTAAGAGATCTCCACCGCCCATGTACGCCCACAATACCAAAAGAATCATGGCATGGAATCTGGTTACCATCAGGTGACCCATTAGCTCGTTTGCCGGCCTCCGCTATTAAAAACTACATCCACATAATAGGTCATTATACGGGCCCAAATCGGTGGCGTCAGTCAAGGGGCGTGGACGTGTCATGTGACCACGTGTACTTATTTACGTCCAACACACGTGACCACACGAGTTACGACGCGACGCGACGTGGACCGTGGCGCGATGTCAAAACTATAATCTATTAATTTAAAATACATGTGTACGAATATTTTAACGGGTTAGTGATTTAATTCCTTTTTATTATGTCTAAATTTAATGGATGTGTCTTTAGAATTTATAGGTAACTAGCTTTTGCTCGCTGCTCCGCCCGCGTGAATAGCCTTTTCCGGGATAAAAAGTAACCTAATATCGTCTCCAGACTCCCATCTAACTCTGTACTAAAATTCATCAAGTTCAAACGCCGCCTTCAACCCCCCTTTGAATGTAAATTTCCTAAAACCCTTTATTAGTAGTCTGATCATAGCATTAGTAGTTTTTGAGAATTCATGATTAATCAGTCAGTTAGTGGTACAAATATTTGTTTCGGGCCTGGGTGTTGTAGGACCGCAAGTCACTCGTAGTTCCTGACACCTAAAATACAGGTTAACCTAGTGTTGGATCAGGATTATATGTGTGGCTGTTGGGTGCATTTAGTTATTTATTATTTCACTTTTATATACATATAGATTATTTCTTGCTAAGATGTGTCAACAGTGCTACAAATTATATCTCGTGAGGAGGAGAGCAGACTATTTGGCGACAGCACAGTGTTTGCGTAGTTGTTATTGCTGTTCGGACTATAAATTGTGTCATACTTGTTTTTAACACCAAACCTCGGTAAGAAATTATATATTTAAAAAACTCTTAAGTTTTATATGATAAATTATAATAAACATAGGGAAAATAACTTTGAATAAGATAATTTGCTATGTCGTCACAGAGTTTGTCTACGGCATAAATAGGCCGGCTCGATCGGCTTACTACTATTGTCTTGCACAGACGGGTGATCAGGTCATTTTGGTGGTACCCTTCCACCCTTGATCCCAGTTCGGGTGTCACTTCCATTCTACCTTCGAATTAGCCCAATTTGCCTTCAGAGAGGCTGTCTTCACTGTTTGGTTTTCGGTTCAGTTGGTGTTCAGTTCAGTCAAGCACTGTGGCGTTCATCCTGATTTACACCTTTCCAAGTTGGCCACTGCTGCTTTGCAATGCAACCCATTGACTTGCCACATTGATCCTTGGAGACCACTGTGTCATCTTCAGATGTATCTTCAGTATCTTCAGATAATATACGTCGTTTCAACAGAACTTATAAGATTTTACTATCAGTTTAGTCAGCCAGGGCCGAGTAAGTGTGTCACCGAAGAGCAAACTCGTAAAATATGACATTATCCTGATCTTGGCACTCACACAAGAAACGCTTTGAAATAATTCTAAAATGTCAATATTATTGTAGCCATACAGTTTTATGGGCTTTAAATGCGTCCCATAAAATCAATCGTCGGCCTCGGAATCGAACTAGGCTGAGTCTTTGATTTACTTTGTTATTAATAAATAGAGTGGAAAAATATAGACGTATTTATTTAAATTTGGACCTATGTTCTGCACAACACCGTGTAATTTTAATTATCCATTTATACACCAGAATTGGGCCAAAACAAAGACTTTCAAGAATAAGACGGGCTGTTTAGAAGTAAAATTGTGCCAAGCGGGAGCTTGACAACTGAAGCGGGGCCGGGAGAGGGGAGTTGACATAATTCTAGTTAAAAGTTAGCGGGATGGTAATACTAAATTGTGGTGAATTAACCGTAATTCAGTGCGTAATTTGTATGAACCGCACCTCCGGTCTGATAGTATACATTTAAGTCTGAGCCAAAATGCTTTATTACTGTTTGGGGCTGTGTATGTGTTGTAACAAAATAAGAAAATGGTATAGAATAAGATTTTAAAATATGTCACAATTTGCGAAAAGTTTGTAAGAGTTTTAGTAACAGACGAAAAAAACGGACGAGGCTCTCAGTTCGTCTGCATATATGGTATATTTTTTATGTATGTTCATCATCGAAATAAGATGACGGTCGACTGATTTGGATGTTTTTTTTTGAATTCGACAGGGTTTACGCCGGCGTAGTGTTAATCCCATTCAAACGAGAAAAAACATTTATCTGGGATGAATTCGGGAGGAAATTCGAAAACGTTGATATATGTGAACTGATTTTGAAGATTTCTTTGGTAAAATAAAAACCTTTTAACAAAAATAAGACTAACCCAAAAACTAAAAAAACTAATTTAAATTAAAACTAAATTGAGTCGGTGGTACTGTAGTTCAATATATTCGATATACATATATTCAATATGTACGATGATTTATTTATTGTGAAATTTTTTATTTTATTTTGTCAAGTTTCATCTACACGCACAAGAATCTTTCAACAACTAAGATACATTAGGCGGAACCGCGAGACTGTAATACGCACAGTTTTCCGCCTGAGGAACAATGTGTGTGCTAATACGAAAGGAAATGAACACTAATGAAATATTTATGACAACATAAGGAAACAACAATGGTTCTTAAAATAATCGCTTTGTCCCCTCAATCATACAAAGACGCTGCCTAAATATTCGGCACATTTCGAGACTTGGGACAAGGAAATGTGTGACAATAGTGAGGAAGTGCAATGGCGCGTATTAAGGGAAGGAGTGCGGGGTCAAAACCATCTCAATATACACGACTTATCGAAGCCAAAGATTTTTAAAGGAGTATAAGATGATTTCTTTCGGACTCCTAACATTATCGAATATATTTAGACGCCATTTTTATATATTTAATTGCTTTTTAATGTCAGACTAACGACCAATGTGGTAGTAAATATTGTTAATAGGTAGAATATAAAATCACCGCATGTTGCATTTATTTTATTAAGCGTTTAACGCGTACTAAGAGCATAAAAGTTTTGGGGCCCACGACCCCTCGATCTCACTAATTACATCCCTGGTTTTCGACTAAAATAGACATCCTCACTAGGACGACACGTCCTTGTCCGTAATCATTCTGTATATAGTAAACAGGTTTAAAAATAGATTTACACGGATCGTGATCAAAATTATCAATTATGTAAAGCACTACGGCCTAAGAATAACAGATAATATCCGCGTATTATTAATAAAAAATAAAAAATAAATATACCCAACAGTAGTAAACACACACATAGTCCTGACCCCACACTAGGTAAACCTGTATCGTGGGTATCAGGAACTACGAGGGACTTGTGGTCCCACAACACCCAGACCCGAGACAAATATTTATGAATCAGACAAACATTTGTAATTTGAACCCAGGACCTCACTGGTATAATACATCATTATGCTACCACTGAACCAGTAGGGTGACCAATCATCCGCACAACATTTTGCATGGTACAGAGTTGTTGATGGTGTCACAATGTCTGATATTTTTGATAGGAATATAGATATTAATTAATAGTTCATACGATTTAAATGGCCGGACGTACATACTCGTATGTACATCCTTCCGGAACTACTAATACGTCACTACCGATGCATTGTGTCTAACCACAAATCGGACTTTAATGGACAGGGGACTTCCGATGATAGTTCCGTCAACTGCTGTGCTCGTTTACATCGACCTTACGGTGTATTTAAACTACGCGTGATGGCGCGAGCAGAGGCCTAGAGATTATCTATACTACCTTTGGTCAAACAGTCTTTTCCAGGATAAAAAATAACCTATAACCGGGAAAAAAGTAGTCTATAACTGTCTCCAAGGTCCCATCTGCCTCTGTACCAAAATTCATCAAAATTGGTTAAGCGATTTAGGCGTGATAGCGTAACAAACAAACTCACTTACACATTTATAATATTAGTTGGATGGTCGGCGTTCATGGGCGGTGGAGATCTCTTACCATCAGGTAACCTAATTACTCGTTTGCCGGTCTCTGATACATATAAAAAAAAATCAGTACCTTTGGAGCCGCTATCGGTATAAGTATATATTTTAAGTCTAATCAAAAGCTTTCATCGAAATCGATATACCTAGTATTTTTTTTTTGCTCGAACAAATAGACAGACTGTGACAGTTTTATTATATTTAAGACGAAAAAGGAACATTTAGCAAGAGGCTTCCTGCCAAAATTTAATAGATAAAATGATTTATCATCACTTTCGCACACAGCAATATTTTATACATGGCGCAAGTAAATATAAATTACAAAGCTGAAAAGAATTATATTGATTGTTGTCAGTGAAATTACAAGGCAATATGAGACTTAAGATCATTTGCCTCGCGGTGACAATGACGAACGCAGTGCAGCGCTATGTAGTTATTCTAAGTTCTGGGTGGTATTCCTAATGCTCATTGGCAGGCGGGACGTTTACTATCAAGCGAGCGTCCTGCTCGTCTCGTCATTTCAGTCAGTCAGAATTAAAAAAATATATCCTAATTAACATACGAACAAAGTCATAGAATACACGGACGGTCACAGCATAAATTACATAATAATATACCTACATCACTAGGTACAGTCTTCACAAAAGACTCACACACATGTGTGAATGTCGTTCCATCAGTTATCTAGAAATTTCTTTTTAAAATAATATGTTATCGCAAATATAAAGTCGTAAATATTCATCGGATTAACGTTGAAACGTCTGCAACAGATAATGGAGTATTTTAATATAACGTATTAATAACTCCATTTATCTACAGAATAAAACAAACATGTAAGTAAAAATAAAAAATACACCCAACAGTCACACACATAGTCTTGACCCCACATTAGGTAAACCTGTATCGTAGGTATCAGGAATTACGAGGGACTTGCGCTCCCACAACACCCAGACCCGAAATAAATAATTGTGAGATTTCACAAACATTTGGTCCGGTGCGGGAATCGAACCCACGGCCTCTCGCTTCGCAGCCGGCTACAGGCCCGCTGCGCCACGGAGGCTGTCAAAATACGAGTATATATAGTATGTAGAGTAGTATTACAAGGTGGTAGGTCCCTAGTATGTAAAAGGCCGCCTGGGTTGGTACCACCGCCTTATTTATATCTGCCGCCAAGCAACAGTGTGTAAGCACTGTTTTGTTTCGGTTTAAAGGTTCAATGTTCTTTTGTGAAATTACTGGGCATTAGGAGACTTAACATCATATGTCTGGGGATGACCAGCACAGTCCAGTGTCATGCAGTACTTTGTAATTCAGGGTTCTGTGTGGTGTTGCTTCTGTTTATGGGCAAGCGTAACGCTTACCACCAGGAGTGCGAAATGCTCGTCTTGTCATTCAAGCAAATAAAAAACACAGGTGAGAAGAATATGACAGATAAGTCATTTAATATATCAGACGCGCCTACATCGACATTTCCTATTGCACCAACGACTTGTTACTTTTTCAGAAAGGCTTGAAGTAGATATTTTATAAATAAGAGTAGGTACACTTGGTGGTAGGTATAATGATGAATGATCGAGGATTCCTTATAGTATTTTGAAAGAAGTGAAGCGCTTGTTATAAAGCTGTGATAGAATAAGTACGTAAGTTTTCCTTATATTACTGTACCATATTTAGTTATTATTATTATTTTAGAGATTCTGGCTTTGTCCCTATGGACAATTCCGCCAACATCAAGTGAGGCAAATACACGATAAGAATTGAAGAGTAAAACCACTCAGACGCGAGATGCCCGGTTGATGCAGTTGATATACCTAAAACAAATATAAATACAAACAAAACAAAATACAATTATACAAATCTATTATAAATTCATATCATAGTTCATTAGTTATGATGCTAAGTTTTTTTACCAATGAATTGGCTGTAGGCAGAATTATGACATATTACTGTCATCTAAGAAAACGGATTCGATTCAACGGATATAAATAAACGTTTTTAAACTACTTTTTATTTGACCTTAGCTATTTTAAACATAAAAAAAATACAAAAAACTAGTGTGTTTGGTGTTTGTCTAGACATAAACATAAAAACTAAAGTGACCTATTTTTGCCTAATATTATTCAAATGAATGACGAAAAAATCCGAATAATAATGTGTAACCATTTATCAGTGCCATAATTTGTCTATTTATCCTTTAATCTATAAGTAAGTGAATGAGAATTATTTGTTCTAAAGCTTGTTTATAGTACACTGTATATATTATTTTGTCACATAAAAAATATACTTGAAAAATGCAATGAGAAACCGCGGATTTATTTTAATCTTGTAGGATTTCGTGCCACTCATTGTCACAGATAATAATTTCTGGTTGATATCACATATAAATACCTATATCGATCTGTATAGAAATCTAGCGCGCCAATTTTTACTACATATGTAGATTGACGTTTTCATCACGGTGCGCATAGATTATTAACGACATTCTCAGGTCCACTTGCACGAGAATCGAAATCGCGATTTACTTACTTTATTTTCTTACTAGTTTTTGCTCATGGCTCCGCCCGCGTGAACGCCCTGTTCCGAGATAAAAAGTAGCCTATGTCCCAAGCCAGGTCATGGTCTACTTGTGTGCCAAATTTCAACAAAAACTTTAAAGCTGTTAAGGCGTGATTAACGAAACGGTAGGATAGTAGGATTTATCTTGTCAGCGCTACACTGTTGCTCATGAAGTTCTGCAGAACGTTACATGCTTTTGGGACTGGTTTTGAACCTGACACGTTCATCTCGATGGTCTATACCACACTCCGCTCAGCTATCGATGCTACTATAGTAGGTATGTTTAGTAAAATTATTCACTCATTGTTATTGTGACTTGGATGTTATTACATAAAATGAATTACTTTTAGGCTCGGCCGAAGTTCCACGAATGAATGACAATTTCCAACGTAGTTTTACATGTTTTCCGAGTACCTTAATGGACTAATGAATGAAACAGACACTCCTATATTAATTAGTGACGCCCCAGGGCGCGACATGACTATCATTTTACTACGTGTTAGTTAGGGCCGCCAGCCTTGAACTAGTTAGATAATGTTTTTTTTATCGTAGGTCATGTAGATCATACTGAGAGAGTATACGAGTATGAGCTACCCGATAGATTGAAGACGAAGATTGTAGGAGAGATTTTTGTTATTCTTGGAATTGAGTGGTAGAGCCCAGAGGGGTTGACGTCAGGCAGGCGACCGAGTCTTTCTGTAACATGTGTTGAAGAGCACGTTTCGCCGATCCCACTGCGAATGGTATAGGGGTAGGTTGAAGAAGAAGAGGCACGCTGTAGACAGTTTGATCTACATCATGAATGGGCCGGTTCGATCGGGTTGTTACCACTTATTAACCGGCCCATTAATTCTGCACTTAAGCATTTTTTTTATGGCATTGGCCGGCCGGCATACGAGCAAGTGGGTCACCTGATGGTAAGTGATCGCCACCGCCCATGTATACCCACAATACCAAAAGAATCATGGGTGCGTTGCCAACCTTAAAGGAAAGGGATAATTAAGGGATTTGGAAGGGGAGGGGGTGTGGGCTTCCAGATATCTCTTTCACCGTACGAAACGCAGCAGCAAGCTGCTACTTTACGCCGGTTTTCTGTGAGACAGTGGTAATAACCCTGACGAGCCGGTCCATACCTGCTGTAGACAAGTGTCTACAATGTGGCTCTACTACTCATCTTAAGCACTACCACAAGCATCATATGATACTCGCTGTCAAATTACATGACGTGACGGTAAACGGTTTTTATATCCTCGCCTGTGTCGTGCGATAAAGTATCTCCATGTAAATAGGGCTTAATTATGTTGATAGTTAAATAAGATGTAGACTTCTGACTTTTTTTTTATATAGATATTTCGATTTAATTTGCTAATTGGTTTAAATTATCAGCCTCTGTAGCGCAGTGGCCGAGTAGCTGACTGTAAAGCGAGAGGCGGCGGGTTCGATTCCCGCTCAGAGACAAAATGTTAGTGTGATTCACATTTTGTTTCCGGTTATGGGTGCTCTTCTGCCATAAAATCCAGCCATAATGGCTCGTTTGGGCGAGTCACGTTCCGGGGTCAGCCAGAATATATCCAGTAACTTCAGGCCGGCATAAATGTTTCTTGGCGGTCGACATTATATTGGACTGCTCTGTTAACATCAGGTTCATTGTAGTCACTTTGCCGTGTCAGAATAAAAAAAAAACTAAAGCCAGAGTTTTTATTTCCCTACCATAATTCATATACAAGGTGGTAGGTCTCTCATATGCGAGAGGCCGTCTGGGTTGGTACCAACGCTTTGTCTATTTCTGCAGCCAAACAACAATGTGTAAGCCGTTTGAAGGATTTCCGATTTGAAAGACAATGAACTCAGTGAAAATACTGGGCATTATGAGACTTAACAAATCATGTCTCGGGGTGATGAGCGCGGTCCAGTGCCATACAGTGCTTTATAATTCAAAGTTCTATGAGGCGTTGCCTCTGTTTATGGACAGGCGTGGCGCTTACTATAAGGCGAGCGACCTGCTCGTCTCGTCATTCAAGCTAAAGAAATAAAATGTATATATGCTCACTATTGTCTCCAAAGTTGGACAGATTTATGTACTTTTTTACTTGTTTGGTAGTTTTTATTGTTTCATATGACATAATAAATGTTCGAATAGGTTCACGCAAAGTTGTTTCTGATGGTTCTTCGTTGTGAATAATTCTTTTATTACTACGATTTATGGGGAAACTTTGACAATGCTTTGATTTAGTTATAATAATAAAAGAATTAATATCGCATTACTACAAAGTACTTACGCTAAAGCATAGAGTTATTCAGAGGGGCTAGCACGGAAACTTGCGAAAAGTTATTCGAGCTGTCATCGACAACAATTTCTATGAGATTTTAGTACAGCGCCTCTATCGTACGTAAAATAAACTAATATATATGGAATATGGACCAATGATATTTAAGGAATTATCTATCGAGCCCTCGATACCTTTACATTACGATTTCGATAGTTTTCCGTGCTAGCCCCTCAGGTCAATTTAATACGCTTTATCTTCACGGCAGCCTATACTCGACGAAACAAACTACTTTGTATGAAAACGGTCGCGCGTCGCGCTTTCTGGTCTCGGTCGTGTACTTCAAAACATGCTTAATGGCGTATCCTATGTTTTTATATTGGCTAATTGTAGTTTATATATAAAGTCAGAAGACAGTACTCATACAGTCAGGCATCCTTCGAGAGTTGCTCTCGTTTATTCATTATCTATGGACTGCAGTCTGCACTTAGCCTACGCTTCATTGTACTAAGACACTTCTCCATGGAAGGTATATGGCCAGTTATAGACTCGCCGTCAATTTCAATAGTACAAGTAATATATGTACTCCTTCCCATCCATACATAAGCACACACTTTTATCCCCGAAGGAGTAGACAAATGTGCCACTGGTGCTGCACTCACGTTCCCGAGCTTACTTCCGTCTCATGGTGTGATATGAGGCCGCCTATCGCCATACCGATCACAAACTCTAATCCTGGGCAATTAATGGGTAATTTTTCGAATTCTAAACTCAAACACAAATTTGATTGACCAACCTGCAAAATGAATCCATAAGCTTACAGTTTTCAGCCTTAGTACGCTGCCACTAGACTAATGAGGCGATACAACGTACCTACTGCTTTCAATCCGAATATGAGAGATTTCGGTCCAAAGTAGCCGAAGCACTATTTGTATGAGGAATTGCGTACTAGATCCGAATCCAGTGTTCCGAAGTCTCAATATTCGCAGTTTGGATCGATATGGGATTTAGAACGGAATTAGATCGGATGCAGTGCGTAAACACTCTCTGTTATCTCGGGGATTTTTGTAGATTCGTTGCAGAGGAATTCTGCGACTAGGTGGCGCCTTACATACATACATACTCGTACATACATACATATGCTCTTACGCCTGTAATCCCCAAACGCTTAGACAGATGTGTAATCAGTACACCCACATTTCGCCGAGCTTATTTCTGTCCTTTGATGTGGTAGGAGGGCGAACCTATCGTCATATCGGGCACAATTCCAGATTCCGGGCTGATACTAAGCATTTCATGATAGAAACCCCAATATCACTTTTAACTGACCTGGGGACCGAACCTGGAACCTCAACACACGTGCCGTGTACACATTACAACTGCGCCAGGCAGTCCTCAGTGGCGCCTTATACTTATTTTACAATATAATTTTATAATTTTTGTGTCTGTCTCTCACTTCACGGTTAAGGCTTCCCTTTTTCCATCCATTCATCCCTATCGAATGCTTTTATGGCCCAGTTATGTTTACGGGAGTCTAGCTCGTCCCTCCATCTTCGTTTCGGTCTCCCGTGTCGTTTTTCCCATCATTGGGGATCCACTTTGTAGTTGTTCTTGCCCACAGCTCGTCTGACATGCGGCAGATATGGCCTAGTCCCACTTGAGCTTGGCAGTTTGTTGTCCAATATGAGCCGTATGCGAACTCATTTGAATTAGGTATGTATAAAAACATATATCTATACAATATGAAAAAATATTTTTATATCCTTACACCTTTTTTTATCAGAACGTAAAATCCTGTATCAACTTCCTCTCGCTTTGAACTGAAGAAGAATAAACAGGAAAAGTGGCATACATAGCGTAAAACGCAAACGTTTCCTAAACAACAGTGGTTTCAGAAACTAAACAAAATTAAACAGTTTATTGAGGTAGTTTGTAAATAACAGACATTATATACTACATATAATTGCTGCTTTTGAGGTCGTGTGAAATAAAATGAGGATATATTTATGTTGCGCTTGATTGTATCTGTTTCAGTATATTTTATTGATTTTACATACATATATACATACTTCACGCCTGTAGTTTTCAAAGGGGTAGGCAGAAGTTATCAGTACACCCACTTTACATCAAGCCTATTTCTGTCACATTATATGATAGGGGGTGAGCCTATCACCATCCCGGGCACAATTCCAGACTCCGGATTGATACTGAGTTTATCGTAATAGTAAAACAACATCTCTCTTTTATCCGACCCAGGGATCGAACCCAAGATCTCAGCGTCAGCCTCAGTCATAACGCGTACGCATTACAACTGCGCCACCGATATATTGTTTTATGTTATATTTTATCTACTGATAAAATAATTATTAATAGTAAAATAATTTATAATATCAGGGTCTGCCTTCTCGTATCATAGATTTGACGGTATTATATGGAGCGACCCGCTGTCTGACCTCCACAACCCGCAACGGCAACCAAGTTTCGCCATTGTCCATTATCCACTAATCAGCAGAGTGTTTCTTGCAGGTGAGGTTCGCTGTGGGCTGGGGCCCTAAGATGCTGGATGCCTGCTTACACTCCAAACTCACATAATTGTGTTTAAATTAATTTAATAAAATTTATCTCAAAGGGCTTTTTGCAGATAAGAATGTGTTCTAAATAAATACCTAATACCACTGCTACAGACAGATGGGATGGCGAGTTCGTTGGATTTTTCAGCCAAGTGTACACGTGGCTAGCCGCCAATCTGATTCCGAGTATAGCTCCAAAGATGTTCACTATTAAAATCCACAGTTTTATGTTTAAGTATAATATTATTTAAAATTTATTATGATCTTTTTAGATTTTTATTATGATTTTTTATCGCATGGTGTTAAAGATTTTGGTCCAGTTACAATCATGATTTCTCATGAATTTCACATGAATATCGTTTGCCGGTATTTGCAAATAAAAAACTAACACATATTTCTATTGTAGATTTCACATTACGAAACTTACTACATAATATATATAAGTCTTCCAAGAAGTTTAAAATGAAAGAAAACAAAATAATTAACGTTACTTCAACTAACTATCGTTTTTGTAGACCAAACAGTTTAATTTCTTATTATATATATATACAAAAGTGTAATATTCGAATGTTTGTATCTCAAACACTGTATAACTGCTGGACTACTTGACACAAAAAATATTGGAAATGCCCAAATCCACCCTCCCATTCCCAATCTTTATCCCGTTTCTTTAATGTCGGCAACGCATCCATGATTCTTCAGGTATTTTGGAAATTCATGGGCGGTGGAGATTACATATATCATCGGATGATCCACATACTACTTTGCTGGCGTTTGTTATAAAAAATATAATAGATATCTACAGTTATCCGGTAAAACCTATACAACCCTTTATATTATGGAAAATTCCTTTCCGCTCACAACGAACCTTTATGCCAAATGTTTAAGGCTTATCAGATGACTCACTTGCTCGTTAGATGCAATCTGCTATAAAAAATGTAATATTGCAGTAGATCTTTTTTGTTTCTGCCTCTCTTTGGGACTGAGACCGCTCTCATAGTCTTTCATAACATCGAGTCAGGGCTCTTAGAAATGTCCACAAAATGATACTTATATTTTAATTTATTAAACAATAGATTCTTTAAATTTTAGGTAATCCCGGGTCTCGAAAGGAAATCCTATAAACTCGCGAGTTCAACCACGGGCAAAGCTTTTACTGCGTGCAGTTTTTTCTAATCACATTAAATTAGCGGAGGCGCATTTTAAACGTCTTGAAAACACACAAAAAACTGTTATTGAAATTCCGTGTCCAGTTCACAGCGTAAATTTATTTTACAACATTATTAGAAGTTTATTATTCAAGGAAAAGTCTTTGTGGGCGTTTTCCTTATTTACAAATGGCAACCTTCGTGGGACATTGGTCAGTTAAGTTTACGATTAGATTCCAGAAACCGCAAGCAAAAAAAACGTTTCGGATGTTGAATTATAATTTTATAGTTCATAGAAGTGGAATAGTTCCAACAGTATGTTTAAATTGTCGTAAAAGTATATGTGGGGCGATGGAAAAATTACTCACATTTTCATAGAATTTCTATTGATAAATAAGTGTCGTCACAGACCTCATTTGTGGCGTGATTTTTAATACGTCTGAAAGCGAATGGATAGTAAATATTTGTTTTATGAGCATCGCGTAGATACGCAGTTAGCAAATAATATTATTAACCATGGAACTAACAAGACGAGCTAATCTAAATACCAATAGCATCGATAGTGAGTATTTATGATCGAAGACCAATAGTGATTAAAATAGAAATACAACCAACAGTCACACACATAGTCCCTGGTTCCACATTAAGTTAACTTGTATCGTAAGTATCAGGAACTACGAGGGACTTGCAGTAACCAGACTCGAAACAAATATTTATGTATTACACCAACAATTGTCTCGGTGAAAATCTATGACGCGACCTCTTGTTACACAGACGGCCGATGGGTCACGGAGGCTAGAATTCCAAAGATCCAAGATGTTTAGAGATCATGAGATAACCTAAATCTTCTACTAAAGTATTGATGAAGAAGTAAGACAGAAAAATCAACCAGTTTAAGAAAAACTTATTCCAGTCTACGGAAACTGCCTAGACCTTGTAGTAACGGAACATCAAGCGCAGGGTCACAAAAACCAATACCCAGCAACACGGGTGTATTAAGATTAAGTTATAAAAGAGCTCGAGCCAGTTAACAGATTCAGATCGAACAAGTTAAGTAATCTTAAGAACTTCCTATTTATTTGCTTACCATACAAAAAATTATTGTAATAAATAGGGTATTTGATTCGATTATTTTTAATATTTTAATTAATAAGTTACGTTCCCTAAATTCTAATATCGAAAGAATTATATTTTTTGAATGAATTAAAAGACAACAATGCAGGACTACTAATTATTATTAAATTGCCGAATATCCTTGATTTTTGTTTAAATAGTAGCTTTTCGAGACCTTTGACACCTACGCTACAGGAAAGCCTACCTACGATGTTGTTTAAATGTATAGTTATTTACGTGACTAAGAATTACTTATCAGAAATTGTCACATAACATGTTATTGTTATGCATTGAAAACAAGCATACTACAATCTTTTGTCCAACAAAATTGCGTACGAACATCAACACGCTCATAAAAAATATTACGATGTGGTTTTCATTGAACTCAACAGATCCTACATCTCTTGCTTGTAATAGCATCAAGATTAATCATAATCACTCTATTTTGAGTTTGTTTTGTTTGACCTACTGCGTATGTGACAAAGGAAACGATTGAATGTCACTCTTTAGACTGTTTACGTCGGTTTACGCACTGCTGACTGCATTCGAACCGAATTCGAGAAATTTCGGTTCGAAGTAACCGTACTATTTGTATGAGGTTGCGCACTAGATTCGAATTCCTTGTTCCGAAATCTCATTTTTTTTGCGTTTATGACGAGACGAGGAGGTAGTTCGTCTGAAGGACATGGAAGTCAGTGAGACTTAACACCTTATGTCTCAGCGTGACGAGCGCAGTTCAGTGCCATGTACTTCATAATTCTGATTGTTATTGCTTCTGTTTATGGGCAGGCGTGACGTTTACCATCAGGCGAGCGATCTGCTCGTCTCGTCATCTAAAGCTAATAAAAAAAAGTTTGACTATAAATTCAAAAATGAATGTGCAGTTTCGGGAAAGAAATTGAAGCCATATAACAAAATTTCTGATTATTAAAGTATTATAAAAGTACATTATGAAATAAAATGGTCCCCATACTATGACACACATGTCAATCGTCTCGAAAGAATCCAATAAAGATTTCTTTGGCAACTCTCCTATCAGTGTAATAAAGCCAGGCAACTGCCTTCCTATAAGGAACGTCTGGATTTTTTAAAACTTCATAGTCTTAAAGACCGTAGACAGCTGCTGGATTAGATTTTCCTTTATAATCTAATTAATGGCAACTTAGACTGTCCCACATTGCTAATGCGGGGTAATTTTAGGGGTTTATTTATACAAGAAATTTGTATAAATAAACCCCTAAAATTACCCCGGCCATGTAGGTACACTCCTTTCTCTCGAAAACGATCTAAAAGTAATTTGGGTTTGCATGCTACATTAAACAGATTACAACAATAATATAACATTTTAATTAGAGCTAAAGACGTTAATATTGATAGTTTCTCGGATAAACCAAAACCATTCAAACGTAAAGTTTATGAAGCTATGGGTTCGAAAGACGCATATCATTAACTTCAGGTTGTCGGTCACAACCTAACCGTTAGTCATCACGCTCGTATATGTATGATCATTACGTACATCCTGAACTCTCTTTTCTTAATTTTCTTTCTTTCTTAATTTTTTTAAGTATACTTTTTGTCCACTTTAGCATGCCGTGGCAACTTGTAATTAAGCCAACATTTAGCATAAGACACCTTACCTATTGAACGAAATACTCTTATGATTGTATGTTTTGTAAGTTGCTCGAATAAATAAATAAAATAAATTAAAAAAATTACAGAATATTATGTCTATGTAATGGTATAAATGTTTTTAAAATCCTATAGAGCGAGGACATAATATTATGACTGAGTATATAACTTGTAAAGCCTATAGAACTTTCTGCTAACAAGTCTAACTATATTTAATGGGCCATAACAACTACCCTATGTTAAACGAAAAATAATAATTTATGGCTAAATTTATAATACCTGAGATTTTGTTAAGTATAAATACGTAATTTTCACATTCTATTTATATCCTATTTATTTTTACATTACTACATGGTCACACGCGTGCGTAAATTATAAAAATAACATTTTACTACTACCGAGATATAGTTTTACTACGCATTTGAACAGCTGTGGGTGCACTCAAGGTCGTGGGGGTCAATTTCTTATAGAATTGTCCTTTGTCACGAAATTAAAAACACGTTTTACTGTCATAATGATTATCGTTGCCTTATAGATAATACGCAAGTTGGGATCAGCTAGTGGAAAATAATAATAAAAAAAAACCTATATCTCCTATCCTTCGGCCTGTCTTAATGCCAAGGTCCGCCTTCTGATCATGATTTAACGGTGGTTGGTATTATGTGGGATGACCTGCCATTTGACCCTCACAATCCACAACAGGACCAAGTTTTGCCATTTCCTCGTCATACCTCGTGAAGGTGAGGTCGACTTGGGCGTAAGATGTTGATTTATAGCTATTTAAGCGTTTTCTTTAAAATAACTAAATTAATTATGTTACTGTGGGTATTTTTTCAAAATGTATTATCATATTACATGCACGATTATAGCGATAAGTCTAAACAGAGCAAGAGCTCTAGCTCTAGAAGGGCCCCATCGTACTTAAATCTGAGCCTGTACTTTGCCTCTTCCACTGTTCTAAGTCCATCCCTGCACAAACATGTTTTTTCGCGTGAAATGCCGAGTATTTGCCAATAAAATACAGGAAGTTATCCTCTTCAGATCATTAGAAATAATTTACTGCAAAGCATTGCATTTCACAATTTTTCAACATTGCAAATTAGTGGTTTTTCAGTTGACAAAATATAAATCAACGTCCGACCGACATGAGGTCAAGTTTTATACATACATACAAGACTCACGACTGTTTCCGATAGGGGTAGGCAGAGTTTTATAGACTGTCTTATAGTATTTTTTATAGAAAATGTAGATAGTATAAATAAACTAATCTGATATTATTGTTATGAATTACCTAGATTTTGAGTAGATTTTAAGGTAAACGTGCAGTTCATAGTAAGAATTAAAATCTACAAGGATAAAAAATAAGTTACGTAATTTATTAATAATTGAATTATTCACTAATTTGATAATCTAATATTAAATTATATTAATTGATGAACTTTAAAAGCTTTTAATATTGATTCTAATTTTCCTTTACATTGTCTACAAATTATATGGAAATATTTTTACTTTTAATTAAAATTTATATAAAGCTGTTGTTGATCTATGAACACTCATGGTAAAATAAAACGTAAAATATATGTTTTAATTGTCATCAAGTACAATTGAAAAAAAATACTATATGTACCTACTACTTGCTTCTATAAGTTGGCAGCTTCATTGCCAGTAGTTTGACAGCGCCGTCTCACATTACGGGTGCCAGATATTTTACAAGTAATAAACAATTGTGATTTTTTGTTTGGCATATTTCCACTATACAGTCGTCATGTTTGATACTGCGTTCACAGTCCGTAAAGTTTAATTTTTTATCGGGGAAATACCTTTTAAATCGTTGGGCTGGTGGAATTTACTAGAGTAATCAGTAGTTAGACGCTTACCTTAGGGCAATCGGGTCTTCAAAGATTTTTTTATCTTGATCATTATCGTCTTATATTAGTTAAAATACGTAATTATTCATCTATCGGTATACGAATCCGTGACACTTCATTTTGAACACGCTTATTGCGCGACTATCATCTGGGCTTTTCATAAATATACTTGATAGTAAAGGACAATGGGCAAATTTTATGGAGTTTGTCCCAACTCTTGTAGCAATATATGACATGTGGTGAAATGATGTGTCTGTTGTCCTGATCACATGCATATACCTAAATATTTTTTCTCTAAGTTATTTCTATACTTTGACATATCAAAGTATAGAAAAAATATTGTGATCTGTGACACAAAAAACTGTCGTGTCGTCAACTTACTATTCCACAATGCAATCAATGGATTTCTGACAAAATTACAAACCCCAGTTTCCTTCACATTTTCCTGTTAGCGTACACACTTGCCAAATTAAATAGCCTCTAAAAGACTGTGTCCTTTGGTCTTCAACTGCGATTTTAATTTCCCATCTTACGACACAGTGTTACACAGTAAACTTGCTAGAATACATATTATATTATAAATAAATTGACGCAGCGAGAGACGGCTCGGCGGCCAATTGACCTTTCAATTTATTTTAGTATTTTTCACTGACGCAATAGAATCTGAAATTATTTACTCTCAAGATTCAGTATATACCTATAATCCCTGGTCATAACCATGGAGAATTTCCCGCGAGAAGTTCCGTGGGTCACATTATTAAGTGTCACATTGTAAGGTCTAAATTATCTGATGGTCTAATGAACACTTATTGAATAAGAGTTATATTGATCGCAAACATTATTGATAGGGAAATTAGTATATACATTTTAATTTACGAAACTTGCAAAAACTGGTTTAAATCATTTAATAACGTATACAAAAGTATTTTTTTAACATTGCAATATTTATCAGTATTTGAAAACAAAATACGTCGAGTCAAATTTAGGGCCTATTTCACAATGTCCAAATAAGTAATTAAGGTTTAACTCGTCACATTTATTACGCCAATATATAAAATCATCACGCTGTCAACATACACTTGTAGAAGCGTATGTCAAATTGGTACTTCCTAAATTGGCTGTTTAAATGCATTATCTATCGGATAACATTTTAGACTGCCTCGGTGGCGCAGTTGTAATGCGTACGCGTTACGATTGACGCTAACGCTGAGGTCTTGGGTTTGATCCCCGGGTTGGGTAAAGTGGTATTGGGTTTTTCTATAATGAAATGCTCAGTATCAGCCCGGAGTCTGGAATTTGTGCCCGGTATGGCGATAGGCTCGCCCCCTATCACATAAGGGACGGAAATACGCTCTGCGAAATGTGGGTGTACTGGTTACACCTCTGCCTACCCCTTCTGGGATTACAGGCGTGAATGCGTATGCATGTATGTAACATTTTAAAAGGACATTGTGAAACAGTCTTTTAATGTAATATTTAGTTATAGCAGTTACAATCATGTAATATTAATTGCTTTGTCGTCTAATAGTCTCTATATTTTACAACATTTTTATTGCTCGCAATGTGAAAAGTGTTTATCTTAGAATAATTCGTTATTTAAAAAAACGAATGTCATGTAATAATGTTACACACCCACAACTTTTCTACATTCAGAACCGACACGACGGTCTCAAATATTCTCACATACAGGAACTTGAGGTATTTATTGAGATTATTTAGCATCCGATATTAGAAGATAGATAGATAGAATATTCTTTATTGCACACTAAATAAAGTAGGTAGCTTATAAAACGAGGATCATACAGTAAGGGTGATACAATGGGCGGTCTTATCGCAAACAGCGATTTCTTCCAGACAAACGTAGAACCTTAGAACTTCTTCTTCTTCTTATTCTATCGTGTCAATGGCTGTAAATGTTGATATGTAGGTATGACAGCTTCCGTGGCGCAGCGGGCGAGTAGCCGGCTACGAAGCGAGAGGTCTCGGGTTCGATTCTCGGGTCGGGTAAAGTGATATTAGGTTTTTCTATCATGAAATGCTTAGTATCAACCCGGAGTCTGGAATTATGCCCGATATGACGATAGGCTCGCCCCCTATCACATCATGGGACGGAGATACGCTCGGCGAAATGTGGGTGTACTGGTTACACCTCTGCCTACCCCTTCGGGGATTACAGGCGTGAGTGCGTATGTAATAAAGAATGGAACTAACGCTCCGCTTAGCATTTAACCTTAATATATTTATTTATCTATTCTTGTTTGGTTTAATACTAACATCTATGAATAAACAATTATTAAGAACACTAATACCATGTCTAGACGAAATAAGAATAGCTAGAAAGCTCTGAATCCTAAACCACCCAAGATTTAGCATTGACGTAGACGGCTTTCTGAAGAATTAGGCCATGTTTGTTATTTACATAAATGATTGAAAATTCATTATTTATGATTGTTATTTTATATTCTAAAAACGTATGCATTTAGAATAAATGTAATACAAAGAAGAGATTTATAGTTATTGAACTGTATTTGTTAGGACAAAACAACTTTGTATACACAATGTAACAATCGGAGTCGTGGGCTCTTACAGTGTAAAATGTTCTTGGTCCAAAATTAAATAAGATTCAGTGGAAAATATTGCAAATTGTCATCGTGTTTTATGACCTGTTGACGCGCTCATAGCCAGTTGCACTCATTCGGTAAACGATTAGTAAGTTAAGCAACTCTTGGCGCGGTCCGTTTATGGATGGGTGATGGATGGTGATTAGTGGTATTTCAAGCGTCTCCATGCTTCCTATCATCTGATAGCAGTCGTTGAGCCAAGTCGGAGGCCTTGGGAGATCGTGCGGCTTAGGAACTTTGAGACTAGGTTGGCCTTTAACCATTTGATATAGAATAGAATGACCTATACGCTGACGGTGTGTCTAATTTGATTAAGGTTAATATTCCGATATTTATTTATATAAACTACATATACAGGCAATGTATAAAGTTGGACTTAATGCCAAAGGTATTTTCAACCAGTCTACCTATGGATGATGCAGAGGCGATACAATGTGGGTGAATATAAATCATTGATAAGAAAATACTATCAAGAAAGAAGTAGACATGGAGCTAATAAATAAGACGCTAAGACTTTGATAAGTATTTACGAAAGTACATTCATATATAATATATATATTATATTATGTAAGAATGTAGAATTTATATATATAAGTTCTCACTCATTCAAACATGTGTTATTTTTCATAAAAACCATAATATTAAGTTACAATCAAAGTCCTGATCTACTGGGTTTACCTGTATCATATGTATTAGGAGCTCGAGGGACTTACGGTCTCACAACAGCCAGACCCGAAACAAATATTTGTGGATCACACAAACAAATATTTGTTTCGGTGCGGGAATTGAAGCTGCAGCTTGAAATGAATATTTTTTTTATTTGAAATCTGCTTTAATCGAGGTGGTTTTAAGTTATGTTTAAAAATAATGTGTTTCGCCGCGTGTGTGTGTGTGTTTTGTTTGTAGTGTTTAACGATTTTTGTTAATAGGATTTCCAATAAATACAACAGTAGGTAGCACATAAGACAAAATGTTCTAAAATTGGAAGTATTAAATTACTACAGTACCAATAATATGAGAGCATCTACAGCCGAACTAGGAAGATCCTGTATTTCAGCTTACAGCGCTATCTATTAATTCCAATATTGTCCTGAAGCTTTCGGAAGCGGAATAAATATTATTTATTTTTGAAATTTATATAAAACTCCACCCAATACATTATATTTTTTTGATCTGTCAAGTCGTCATATATCTTAACCTTCGCATGGCGTTTATATTATGTAGAAATTACTCATGGTCGAAAGAATCGGCATAAATTACTTTTTCGTAGAGACAGTTCCATCGTTCTCTGTACGTCATTCACATTCTACGAAATTCGGGACATGCTGAATGTTTTCATGTCTTACAATTCGTAGAATATATTGGAAAATGAATATAGAAAATATTTTTATACGCAACATATTTTATCTTTATTGACATGATCAGTGAGATAATTGTCATATTCTTCTTCGCAATGGGGTCGGTGCAGCATACGTTTTAATACATGTTACAGAGAGATTTAGCTTGTAGTTTTTATAGCCGACCGCCTGCCTGATGTGTTGACATCAGACATCCTTCTAGAGAGAAAACACCCAGACCTGAAACAGATATTAGTGATCACACATACACTTGTCTCGGTGCGGGAATCGAAAACGTCATATGACATCATTTTTTATGGGGAAGCTATCCGAGGTATGTTGAATTCTTATAGGATAAAAAAACGACGATCCAAAATGACCTACAATCCTCACGGATCACCAAACGGATTCCATTATGCTGATGCGCTTTTAAATATCCAAATCTAGAAAGGCGTCTAAAGCAGAATCGTCTCGTCTAGTTCTATCTGTCCTGTATTCCGTTTCACCCGCATGCATATTTCTGCTCCGCTCCCGTGTTTCATACAAAATACAATACACAAAATATTATCTGACCAAATTTTATGATCTTTAGTAGTTTTTGAGATATCGTGATTAATTAGCAAGTCAGGGACTACATAAATATTTTCGTGTTAGAAAAGTTAAAAGGTGTGTCGAATGAAAAGTTCAAACATTTGACATTAAAATAGATTGAACGCGAATTAGAGATTATTTTCGTATATTACATGTAGCCGAGTTCAAGGCTTAATAACTTCACAATATTGTGTGGATATACGAATAAGAATATTTCATGTTTATAATAAATATTAAGTATTTGTGACTAAATAGAAATAAGAGATTCTGAGGATTTTCTGAGTGGTAGAGCCACGCTGTAGACACTTTTGTCTACAGCATGTATGGGCCGGCTCGTCCAGGTCATTACCACTGTCTCACAGAAAACCGGCGTAAAGTAGCAGCTTGCTGCTGCGTTTCGTACGGTGAGTGAGATATCCGGAGGCCCGGAAAATATTTGTTTCGGGTCTGGGTGATGAGGGACCACAAGTCCCTCGTAGTTCGTGATACTCACGATACAGATTAAACAGGTTAAACGTAGTGTTGGGTCAGGACTATGGGTGGATTTGTTTATTTATTTACAGGTCTTCTTAGATATCGCCATGGTGTACATGTTGGACATCACTACCCAGCACCTTTCCTGTGCGCCGTCGCGTCGTGTCAATTGACAACACTAGGGGCTGCTATATCCGTTATCTTGTGATACCGCTTACGTACTTCTGCATCAAATATCAATTATACATATAATTTGTAACCTATGCCTGAAAATTAATATAATTTGGTTCATGTGGTCTCTCCAAAAGTGTTTTTATATATATTTTCCAATAGTATGTACATCTTAGACTTAAAATAGGAGGTTCTGTATTCCACCAGTTAGTATATATTTGTTAAAAAAAAATCGAATGGCGATTTATAATTGACTAATTTTATAATAATTTATGGAAGGTTTTAGAACGAACATAATTAGTGTGTGAATTAAAACAAACCATTTTGGTTAGTCAGTTTTTGACTTGTAATGACTGAGAATGAAGTTTATGCAAGAGGCTGTCTGGGTTGGTTCCACCGCTTTGTTTATTTATGCCGCCAAGCAGCAGTGTATAAGCACTGATGTGTTTCGGTTTAAAGGACATTCAAGCCAATTAAATGACTGGGCATTATGAGACTAAACATCCTATTTCTCAGGATGACGAACGCTTTATTATGGCGGCTTTTGTATCTTATTATATAGTAAACGCAGTCCAATGCCATGCAGTGCTTTGCTTTGTCAAGGGCAGTCGTAGTGCTTATCACCTGGCGACCAACTCGTTTCGTCATTCAGACAAAAAAAAGAGATGAAATATTCATCCAGTAAAATGTTCCGATTCTTTGAGATCTGTAAATGGATTTCCCTGAATAATAAAAGTTAAATATAGCACTATTCGACGGTTACAGATGTAAATTACATTTGTTTGCACGCTATCTGCCATTTTATCCTTGCTCCAGTTTCGGGAACGTTTTCAAGTAATGCCCGCGGGTTTTATTAAACACTTTCCGTGTTAAATAAATCACTCTGAGGTATAGACATTGGTACAAAAATGATATCCATTCTGTTGATTTTAATCTCGATGCGTCGTCTAAGATACGATCAATATTAACCTTTCATTCGAGATATACCGAAGAGGTTAACAGACAGCCTCCGTGGTGCAGTGGGCGAGCAGCAGACTGAGAAACGTGAGGCCGCGGGTTCAATCCCCGCACCGAAACAAATATTTTATTGTCTTGTCCACAAATATTTGTTTCGGGTCTGGGTGTTGTGAGACCGAAAGTCTCTCGTAGTTCTTAATACCTACGACGGATAATCGTATCTTACTGTGAGGTCAGGGCTATGTGTGTGACTGTTGGGTGTTATTTATTTATTATTTATATTTTCTGTATAAATACATAACACAATCCGTGTTGTCCTTATGTGTTAAAAAATCCCTGAATAAAACATCGCCCTCATTTCAAAGCAACAATAAGCGGTATTAGTCCCGTTATGAGATCCAATTACGTGTTTACATAGGCAACGGTTATTTTTGACTGTTAACGTGTGAAAAGGATAACTGATTTTTGGTTAGGTATAGTAACATATTACTTTCGAATATTTAATAGGGTCGTTATTGCTTCCTAGAATTTACAATGTGATAGACCATAATAATGCATGCCGCATTACATATAAAAATACATAAACTTTTGTCACTTCATTGATCAATTGGCAATGTACTTACACTGGGACCGTTAGGTCCTGGGTTCAAATCTCGGGTCGAGTATCCCAAAACGAAAAACCCAAATATCGGGTTTTTCTATTTCGAAATGCCCAGTATCAGCCCGGAGTCTGGAATCGTGCCCGGCATGGCGATGAGCTCACCCCCATCACATCATGGGACGGAAATAAGCTCGTCAAAGTGTAGTGTACTGGTTTCACCTCTGCCTACCCCTTCAGGGATTACAGGCGTGAGTTCGTATATATAGACAGGTCACAGACGGCGATGCTTTATGGTACGCAATTATATTTCTATGGATATATTGTATTATGTATATTATGTTTATTGTATGTGTATATTGTATATTAATGTTTCCTAAACATTGTGCAATATAATTTCTATCTACACATTAATATAAAACGAAAGTACTCGGGTTTTACTAGATAAAACAACCAAAAACAAACATGTGACTACATTACTTGTCTTCGATAAGAAAATGTTACACAATTATGACATGAAAAATGATTTAACATGTGTACATGCACTTGCAAGCACAAGAATCATGTTACTGTAACACTTGTAATTTCACCTCAATTTATTGCAAAGAAAGTTATTTATTTGTGTCAAGCGTTACTTTATCGTATAATCCTACAGTTTAAAAGAGCGATTCTTGTATAATATAATTGCGTTTCCTAGAAACGGCTCAACCGATTTGGATTTTTTTTTAAAGACGCCGACCAAAGGTACTTTTAATTATGGAAAGGTGATGTCAAGTGATCGTATCAAACCAATAAGGATTTTGGAATATCGAATTAATAATGTGCATAAAAATAATATAGTGCGGCAGATAGAGGTTGATTAAACTTTTATGATAATTAAATCTGACAGTTTACAGGAAATATTATTCTATATGATACAAGCTTAACTACTTACAGAAGGTAGACGTCCAAACAACACATCACAACACGCCACAATCGTAAACTGAAAATTCGCTAAGTGTGATGTCTTACTTGCAACGTCACGCACACAAGAAATGTCAGCTAAACTGTAATTAGTAAAAAATTTGGTTATTTGTAGATGGGCAAAATATGTTTCATACATTGATTTATAAGTGAGGATCAGAAACATAACTTACTTGGTGTTCTTATTTTCTATAAGTAGTATTCTAAGATTTCAGCATTATGAATATTATTAGATGCACACATATTGAAAACATGAATGTTAAATAAAATGTTAATTTTATATCTACGGCTGACCACAGCACCCACGCGCAACCTTCGGCTCGATACTGTGTTACGCTGAATTGTAAAATTAAATGGAAAATACACTGAAATAATATTGTCATAATTGTAATTGACGGCTATGTAATATCACGAGACAAAAAATAAATAGTTATTTCAAAAATATAACGAAGAGTATAAATGGGCCACCAACATCTTAGGCCTAAAGCCAACCTCACCTGCACGTGATACTCTGCTGATTAACGGACGAGGCAATAGAGACACTTGGTTCCCGTTGCGGTTTGTGGGAATCATATGGCGGCGGCTTGCGCCACATTTTAATAAATTCACCGTCAAATCATTATGGTGGAAGAAGAAGAAGAAGGTGGACCTAACCGGGATAACGCGAGGCAGCAAGAAATAAAATAAAGGAATGCCTTCTTTGGTATGAGCACATTTGTGCATAAAAAAAAATATTCCATAATATCTAAACGTTTTTATCAGATAAAATATATGACGATAAAATACAAAACTATCTAGCTGTCAATCTAAATAGAGAAGCTTGTATTATTTCCATAATCTACGCGGATAAATAGTACTTCCTAAACGGTGTACCTATTGCGTTATTTGAGAGTTAAAAGCTAATTGGACATTGTGAAATGGACTCTTACGACCGTACTGAGAGACGTCAGTTAAGTTTAAGTATCCATTAGTCATTTCCCAGAATTCGAATGTTTCTCAAAGATGTAAACTAAGATTACTTAGTAATGAAGCATAAAGTATTAACTAATCGAATCCAAGCAATTACAATTAAATTTAAATGATGATTCTGAATGCGGCAATTAGTTTAACGTAATGATTAAAAGTAAGTAATGGTATTGAACTTAAAATTGCTCCTTACCACAATAGTTTAGGTACAAATTATTCGTTAAAATTTATTTAACAATAAAGAAACACATATATTATTAAGGCCATAACAATGTCCTAAATACATACTTTGATTATTAGTTGCGATAAATAGTTGATAACATCTTTAAAACACTATCGCGATATCAACCTAGTGAGTCAATTTTGATAATCTAAATATATTAAACCACAATTTTTATTTGTGTTTAGATGCAACTATTTTATTGGAATTCTTATAATGCAAATAATATTTACATGATAGGTACAAAGGAAATAATTTCAATAATTTGGACAACTTTTTGGCGAGAACAAAATCAATACCCGAGAGGTAATACAAAATGCCTTTGAGGATTTTGTTGCCTCCCGACCAGCCAATTTCTTCAAAAAGACATCGATAAATTGCTACTGCACTGGCAAAGATGCATCGATAGCAGGGATAGTTACTTTGATTATAATACAAATAAAAAGATGGAAAAATACTTTAACTTCTTTCGTACAGAACGGCAATTTCATAGGTAAAGACTTCTAAGGTACCTTTTTTATTTTACCTTTAATTACCCATTTATTTAGATTCGATTAATATAGATCATCATCAAAATCAGAGACTCATCAAAACCATACCACTCTGCGATTAGACATGCGTGGTCATACTTAAAAAAATATACGCATTGCATTGAGAACCTCCTCCGTTTTTTGAGATGGATAATAAAAAAAACGCAGAAATAAAAATGTATATACTATCGACAGTCATTATTACAAACTGCATTTAAGCCTTAGTAGGGTGTTATTTATTAAAAAAAAACACAAAAAAAGGGAACCAGTAAAAACAAAACTCGTATCTCCTCATATACGATACAACCACACAGAAAGTTATAGGTCTTCACAAACCATAAAAGGGATCCATCCCTTGGCCGAGTGCTAAATTATTCACTCCCTTGCTCTCATAAGCCATGAGTCATTCACGTCCCCTTAGCTTTCGTGTCGCCATCCTAGATTTCCCAAGAGACTTGTGTCATAAGACGTATTTTTCAGTTCTCTTGACCCAGTTTTATGACTGGCCACTGCCACACGTCGAAGTTAAATGCCAAAATAATAATATACATAATATAAGATATTAACAAAATATTATATTTCTGAATTCGACGTGTAAATATATTTTTGTATGTATAAATGACTTGATAGAGTGATCCATTTTGATGGTTTCTCTTGACGTTTTTCATTCGAAAGCGTAGCTGTAAGTTGGCCCCATTTAATTTTCAAGAAGAAATTCTATCCTCAATGGAATAAATCTAGGATCAATGATTAACGTTTTGTCATTTAAGAGGGTCATACTCAGAAAAAGTGTACATTTTAAATTTGTAACTAAACTGATAGATAACGATACTGAGAATATCCGTTACGAAACTGATGTTATAAGGCATAGTACACATAGTACTATATGTACCACACCGTGGGCTGTGTTCGGCGGACGTTCTCAGCCTCTCCTGGCCGTCGGGACCTTAGGTGCTGGGGATTCTTCTCCGCTCGAGGCGGTGTTGATCCCATCGCGGCTGCAAGTGATTGAGCGCGACCGCTTCCGACCGTGGTCAGATTCGGTCGCCCCAAGCACCGTGCAATTATAATTGGAAGCGGTGGCTTCCTCGAGGGCAGACCCAACAGATTCCACCGTCTCCAAACTCCCAACGGATTCGGGACCCGACCCCATTCGGACTTCCGCATACGCGGGCCTGACGGGCAGGGCAAGGATACAGATACGAGGGGGTTGGATGTGACCTATCCCTTGTGACGCCCTCGGGACTGGACTCCCTCCAGTCATTAATCCCATCGGCGGGCACCAGAGCCTTAAGATTGTAGTTTTTGAGGAGGTTGTCTCCTCTAGATCTCCTACCGGCGATCCCCGTGCTCGGCAAATAACCGGAGTGAAGGATTGTCCGACGCCGACCAAAGTCGGGTGCACTTGGCAAACACGTCACACTGGGCCCACGGCTTTTTCTCGTGCTTTATTATAGAGTTTGTCTTCCTCGCGATCCCCACGAAGGCGAACCCCGTTCCTGATAAGCAGTCGGGGTTACAGTTTGTCTTTACAAATATAATATCTTATAAAGATTCGGGTCCTTCAACTCTTTCCTGGTCAGAAAGTCGAGGAGCGGATTCTGCGTATCAGGTCGTTAGCCGTCCAGCAATTCCTGCGGAAGAGCTGGCCGAAGCCCAGGGTACACCGTCCCGACGGCTGAGCGTTCCCATATACAGGTACCTATGTAAGTTTTTGTTTTTGTGAACTAAGCTTAACAATTTCTCAGTTTCATAACGTAACGCAATATAACGAAACTGAAAATGAATTCTGAGAATTTTAAAACTAAAAATATTTTTACGTAAACCACGTGCTGTATAAACAAGCATTGGGCGTATTCCTTAAGATATTACAAAAAATTACAAAAGGACATAGTTAATAAACAAACTTTATAATATACTTCACAAAATAACAGTCGTTATCACCCTGAGATATATTTTTGTAAATAAAGTGATGACACACGTTTTGACTGTACGACTACGGTGAACACAATAACCGCCGCCGACAGTGATTTTGAAATAAACAATAGTGTTTACAGAATAGATAAAATATGTATACCATCCTAAATAACTGCGTTCTCAATTATATTGCATGTTACTAACCCTGAGTAACGAAACGTCATAATTTTCCAACAAGATTAATTTAATTAAAATATATAGTTGTCTTTATGATTTACGAATAAAAATTGTTCCTATTTATTTGCTTGATTCGGCAAGAGTAAAATGGCCTCAGTCAAAGTTAAATAAAGCGATTAATACTCGTAACAATGATACTTCGAAAAAGTAAAATGGTTATTGGGACACTGCAAAAATGTATGAAAAGATTTTTTAAACAATTTTTGACTCAAGAAATTTACTATTTTAAGAAAAATTTAAGTTAAAATACTATTAAAATCTTCACATTAATAGACTAATTTAACAATAAGGGAGAAAAAATGTATAATATTTATAAAATAAGATATTTATTAATTTATGAAGTAGTGGGACAAGAAAAGATACCAAATGTACACTTTTTCTGATTATGACCCATGAGCCAATTTTGATGTGGATCATTGACATAAAATATAGTTTTTGGATTATTATTATTACTAGCTGTCCTTCGCGGTTTCACCGCAGGCATGTTACTGCCCTGCTCCCATGGGTCATATCGTTATATACATATTATTAACCTTCCGAAATAAATTCTCTAAATGATAGAAAACGGCATTTAAATCCGTTGCACTATTTAGAAGAAGTAAGCGCACAAATAGACAGAATAGCGTTTGAAGACGTTTATTTCTCAAAAATAATAATTACAGCAATTCAGTTGCATGAGAAATACATCGTACAGTGAAATTAAATGAAAGGGGGGTGTAGCGTGATGTTATATAAATATATATGTGGATCACACAAATATTTGTATCGGTGCGGGAATCAAACCCACGGTCTCTCGCTTCACAGCTGGCTACTCGACCAATGAATGCGTAATGGAGGCTGTCTGTATGTCTATCTGCTGTATAGCTATGAATCATCGTCTCAACAAAACAAATATATTGTGTTAATATGACTTTAATCGGTCAAGCCGTTCAATTATAACATCGCTAAGTGGTAACAAACATATGCACCAAAGATATATATACATAAAGATAACTATTTAAGCTGTAATTAACCTACAGTTGTGTTTTTGTAGATGTACACGAAGGGAATTTAAGTGTAAGGTCTTTAGTATCATATTGTACTAGCTTTTGCTCGCGGCTTCACCCGTCTAAATGTCTTATTCCGGGACACAACACCATGTCCTTCCCCAGGATATATATAACTTTACCAAATTTCATTAAAATCCATTCAGCCGTTTAGCCGTGAAAACGTAACAAACAAAAAGACAGAGTTACTTTCGCATTAGGATTATTACCTAGTATGAATATCACAATACAGTTTATAGTTTTAGAAGAAAAGATAAATGATAAAGTGGTGAGGAATGAACCTTGGTCGGTATTGTCCATGTATGGGTTGGACAGCAACCTTGTTCAAGCTCTGAAATCCCTTTATAGGGATTCCAGAGCTTGCGTAAGAATAAATGGGTCATACACTGAATGGTTTAACATCCAAAAGGGTGTTAGACAAGGATGTGTAGCGTCACCATGGCTGTTTAACTTATTTATGGACAATTGTTTGCAAGATTTGAAAGAAAGTGAATGTGGATTAAGGATGAATGAGTTACTCGTCAAATGTCTTCTTTACGCCGATGATCAAGTAATACTTGCACCGTCGGCGGATGAGTTGCAGGAGATGGTAACTATAATGTACGAAGCGTTCAGAAGGAAAGGCATGAAAGTGAATATTGGAAAGACGAAAGTGATGGTATTTGAAAAGGATGAATGTATGACGCTGTGTGATATAGTGATTGAGGGAGAAAAAGTGGAACAGGTGAGAGAGGTTGTATACTTGGGAATTTTGTTTACGACAGATGTAAAATATGATAGAGATATTAAAAGAAGAGTGAGTGCGGGGAACCAGGTGAATGGGGCACTACACGCCTGTATGAGCAGCCGGCAAGTTACAGAAAAAGCTCGACTGGCCGTGCACGGTGGAGTGTTAGTGCCAACTTTAATGTATGGAAGTGAAAGTTGGGTGTGGCAGAAGAAGAATAAAAGTCGTATAAATGCAGTAGAAATGAGAGCTCTGAGAAGTATGTGTGGTGTAACTATGAGAGATAGAGTAAGAAATAGTGCGGTAAGAGAGAGGTGTTGTGTGAGAAAGGATGTAGTGATGAAGATTGAGAAAGGAATATTAAGATGGTTTGGGCATGTAGAGAGGATGGATGAAAGAAAATTGACGAAACAAATATACATGGCGAGTGTGAATGGTACAGTCGGGAAGGGAAGGCCTCGGCGAACTTTCATAGATCAAGTTGGAGATATTCTCAAGAAAGGCCAGGTCAGGAGTACCCTAAACCGACGTGCATGTATGAAAAATTTAATGAGAGTGAATGAGGCCAAAGAGGTATGCAAGGATCGTAGCAAGTGGAAATCCGTTGTCTCTGCCTACCCCTATGGGAAACAGGCGTGTCTATGTATGTATGTGTAAGAAAAGATGACAGTTATCTCGAGAGGTAGAATGTATGATTCGAAAATAATATACTTATAACAGCGTCCTGATTATACTATAACCTCCCGCCCTATTTATCAAATGAGAGTCATAAGAAGCCACCGATCAATTGCGAGAGATCCTTTTTCTTAGTTTGACGGGAGAATTTATAGGATATTACATACATACATACGCACTGTAATCCCCGAAAGGGTAGACAGAGGTGTAAACAGTATACCCACATTTAGCCCAGCTTATTTCCATCCCATGATGTGATAGGTGGCGAGCCTATCGCCATACCGGGCTCCAATTCCAGACTCCAGCTATTTCGTGATAGGTAAACCCAGTATCACTTTTATCCGACCCGGGGATCGAACCTGAGACCTCAGCACAGCAGTCGTAACGCGTACGCATTATAACTTAGCCACCGAGGCAGATATTATATTGTTTCTATTAAAAGCTGGTTCACACGATTCGATTTAGTGATCAGGGGGATTAGGGAAGGTGGTCCCAAACACCATTTGAAGCCCGTTAAATTTTATTAAGTAGGTATTGAATTACTGCGCGTTGTCGCCCCAGTATTTGGTAATTATAATATACTCAGAACAATGCCTTTGTTGAACAAAGTCGCACAAAATGTCTGCTTTTAAAGCTATACGAAGATTTAAACTGCAATTTTTATGAATCCAAAGATAATTACAGGTATATTAGGAACGCCGAAAAAAATAACAAATAAAGCGATAAAGTGATAAAAATCTTTCATGAAACGCTTTACTATAATTTTGCCAATATGCGACTTTGTTGTCTGAAGCTATCGAGAGTAGTGTTATAATATTTCGTAATCATGCTAACTAATTATTAATCACATGCAAGAAGGCAGAAGGGGGGTATAATGCAGAAACAACGAAGGTCCGAAACACGGAGACTCTCAGTTGAAATACCACTAAGCGCGCACCCATCCATATACTGACGACGCCAAGGGTTGGTTAATTCGCAAATCGTTTACCAATCAGTGAACGCTACTGCATGTGAGCGCGTGATGTAAAATTAATAACAATATAGCTGACCACCTGCAAAAATAAACAGTACAATCACGTGTACAATAACAAAACAAACTGTAGTTCACTATCGATCACTTCAACTCATTTCCCATATATGTTAGTATTACAAGGCACGTGCAGACGGTGTGCTTCGATGCAAGTTGTTATCACTATCAACTCGTATCAATTTAGATCAAACAGAACGTGACATTGATTAATGTCCGCGTTGATAAGCAATTTCGAATCTACTGTTTTGGAAATATAGGACATAAGACATAACACGTATAAGGTAATTAACTGATTTGCTCGTATGGCATTTCGAAAAAAAATAGGTACAGTTTAATTGGATGATAAAGAGCAACAGGGTTGTGATTAATAACAGCTGTCGAATACTTATTCGGAGTTATTGTGGCTAAACTACCAGCTTTTGCAAAGTGGTTAGCCAATGAATTGACCAATTTATGGTATGTTAAAAAAAACATGTTGCCTCGTTCTTAAACTGATTGAAACTTCCTACTCCCATGAGAACGATCGTTCATGGGGGCCCAAACCCCTCTTCCTTTAAAATTTGCAACGCGTCTTCTGGTATTGTGTGTGTGAGCGAAGATATCTTGCCATCAAGTGACCAACTTGTTCGTTTGTCGCCAACTGCTATAAAAGAATATATTAAAACAAAACTAAAGTTAGGAAAAATTAGGTTTTTTTGTTTAATCTTCATTTGGGTAGAAAATACACCAAATTAAGTCCATCATTTGTAGATTAGATATACGCCTGTATTCCTATTTAAAATAAATGGATTAAATCGAGAAAAATGAAATAAGCGGATAACTGGATAACTTATTAAACATGGCATCTAGTCAAGTACGTGTCGGGCCACGCACCGTGAAGGGTTCCGTAGTCAAGATAAATGAGTAGTCCGATGGAGTAGTGAAGATAAATGAATATTGTGTAACCGTAATGGTATATTTCAAAAACTATACAAGGTGGTAGGTCCCTCGTTTGCGAGAGACCGGCTGGGTTGGTACCACCGCTTTGTCTATTTCTGCCGCCAAGCAACAGTGTGTAAGCACTGTTGTGTTCCGGTGTGAAGGACATTGAAGCCAGTGTAATTACTGGGCATTATGAGACTTAACACCTTATGTCTCGGGGTGACGAGCGCAGTCCAGTGTCATGCAGAGCTTTATTTAAAGTTCTGTGTGGCGTTGCTTCTGTTTATGAGCAGGCGTGGCGCTTACCATCAGGCGAGCGACCTGCTCGTCTCGTCATTCAATGTAATAAAAAAAAAAATAAAAAAAAATAAATAAAAAAAAAAATACGGCCTAGCTTCTTATTTACGTTTTTGTTGGAAGAAAAATATACGAGTGGTAGAGCCACGCTGTCGACAATTTTGTCTACAGCATGAATGGGCCGGCTCGTCCGGGTCGTTACCACTATCTCACAGAAAACCGGCGTAAAGTAGCAGCATGCTGCTACGTTTCGAACGGTGAGTGAGATATCCGGAGGCCCAAATCCCCCTCCCCTTCCCAATCCCTTATTATCCCTTTCCTTTAAGGTCGGCAACGCGCCCATAATTCTTTTGTATTGTGGGCGTACATGGGCGGTGGAGATCGCTTACCATCAGGTGACCCACTTGCTCGTTTGCCGGCTTATACTAAAAAAAATAAAAAAAAATAAAAAAAATATATATACATTGATTTTTTTTCAGAGTTTGCCACCTCGTATTTTAAAGTGTAAACTCGTGAATAGTGGGGGGACATTTTTCACGAGTTTACACAAGCATATCTCACAAACTAATGTCTTATATAAAAAACATTCAGGTCTCTATTGTTAGCGTATTCTATTAATATTGGTATATTGAGGGTGTCTGAGAAAGCAACGTTGGGTACACTGAAATAATAATGGTGCGATATAGTTGTGAAGGGTAGTTAAATGGTATAAAAGAGGTTGTCGCCATAACTGGAGGTCGATTGCCCGCAGTCAGTCGGTAAGCCTCCAGTTCAGTAAGATCAGTGCTCAGTCGATAGTCCAAGTGTTTATTACGCGGTAGCTATGCTGGTTTAATATTCGGTCCTAGTTGTCTTAGTTATAATTAGATAAAGGTCTATAGAGAATCCTGACATGGGGTTGTGGACTGTAAAGCAATGATATTATAAATGTAACCAATAAACGGTGAGTTAAATGATTACTGTCGTTTGGCATTAATAATATAATACTCGTCTCACGTAACTTCTAGCACTATATTATTTTAAGGACCTATCCAATGATAAAATGCAATGGAAAAAGTCACCCTCAGTTACATGTATGAAGCCACCCGAGAAAATGTTTTTCTTAATTTCTCTACTCATTTGTGTTGCGGTTCATACAATACACCTACATCCAAGTAGTGTTAATAGTCTCCGAGTAAAATGGTTGTGACATATGGACATATGGACAGACGGACAGACGGTCAGTCGGTCAGACGGACATGACGAAATTATAAGGGTCCCGATTTTGCCATTGGGCTACAGATCCCTAAAAACACTATTAAAGTTATCACAAGTTTTATTACTATGAGTTAAATAAAAGCATTTACTGATTGGTACAAAATATAAAATAATTGTTAACAAAAAAAATTGCTTAGTTAACACAAAATATAGAAAGAAATAAAGTTCACCACAATAATTGCATAGTATTTTTAAGTTGTTGTGTATTTTTTTTTTTTTTTTTTTTAACTCTGTAATTATTGCTCTAATAATAAAGTTATTTCTTTCTTTCACCCGGAATTGTATGAAAGCTACGTTTATAGGCCAGCCACTATTTTCAAACGGCATTCTACAGTCGTTCAACTAACGTGCAAGGCAAGGGAGTACCAGGGCTAATCCTTTCTACTTCCTTGTAAATTGGAAGTTTATTTATTTTACATTCACCATTACTTTATTAGGTGCTAGGAAAATACAACGAAATCAGTCAACCGTGATAAACGGATATAACTTACAATGGATTTAAATATATCCAGGCAGTTACTCAGTGCTGTGGAATGTGCCTTTTTATTTTTTTTATAGTATCACGACAAATAGGTATCGTAACGAGGTAGAGAAAATTACTGGGTATTTAGTTGCTATACTGGTTAGGATTTACATACATATTTCCGTCCATGATGTGATGCTAACCTATCGCTTTTCCACAATTCCAGACTCCGGGCTGATACTAAGCATTTCGTGATAGACAAAGCCAATATCGTTTTACCCGACCCGGGGATCGAACCCGACACCTCGGTACAGCAGCCGTACCGTGTACGGATTACAAGTGCACCAAATTTGAAATGCTTTACTATTTTGCTTGTTATCCTTGCGCAGGAGTAGGTTAGGATTTACTGGCTTGGAAATACATGATGACGAGGGGAAAAAGAACCATGATTCGTGGTTATTTTCTATATAGCAAAGGCTGGCGAACGAGCAAGTGGGTCACCTGATGGTAAGTGATCTCCATGTACGCCCACAATACCAGAATAATCATGGGCGCGTTGCCAACCATTAAGGAAAGAGATAATTAAGGGATTGGGAAGGGGATTTGTTTCCCCGGATATCTCACTCACAGTACAAAACGCAGCAGCAAGCGGCTACTTTACCTCGGCTTTCTATGCAACAGTGGTCGAGCTGGCCCACTCATGCTGTAGACAAAACTGTCTACAGCGTGGCTCTACCACTCTATATGGTTTCATGAAACTGGCAGATACAGCCTTCACGGTTATAATCTCCAGCAACTCATCTCCGTCGTGTAGTTCTTGTCATAAACTAAAATTGTGTGTTTATAATATCTGGGGAAATGCGCTATTATTCCTACTCAACATCCTTTAATTTTGAGAAAATGATATAATTAGGTTTGGTCTTAATTTCGATATTATCATACCAGAATCTGAAGCGACTGCAGAGCTCAAATAAACTATGACTAAACAATCTTAATGACAATAGAGACTAGATAACTAAATGTTACATCACTGTCGCCAAGATCTTCAAAGAGATCTCACACAAACAGATAAGAAAGTAAAAAACGAAATCATGATGACGCTTGGAACTGCTGAATGTCGATAAAAGATTTCAATATAAATGTATCTAGGCTTAATGGAGATTTTTTTATTTATTACTCAATTAAAGTCATACTTAGTAGTATTTTTATCATAATGCCTGCGAATCGGATGTTAATGAATCTATGAACACCCACAACGCCGTGAAAATAGACATTAATAAGGTACCAATGTCATGGAGAATTCAGGTAGACTAAACTGCCTATAGCGCATATTGGGCATTTTACTGCAATTCTATAGCAACAGCAATGAGAAAATGTCGAAACAATGACTGTAAAAAAAACAAAAGGATGCAGTATGATTTTAAAAACAACTAAAGGCTTTAGATAAGCAACCTCCTTGTATAAATAACACAGAATGATGCCGGTATATTTACTTTTTACTTTAGTTTTTGCTCTAATTATCGTATAAATAAAACAAGGTACACAAATATGTCAAATTAGTAATATGCTGTATCATAGTACGAACAAAATGATTAAATAATATTACCTACACTTTTATTTCAGACTAGAGCAGTTGAGCAGTGAGAGCACAGCAAGAAAAATTCAGTAATTTTGTCTTAGGTACAGTCAATATTTTTTTAACATGATAATCTTTAGTACGTAGTAATAGTTAGTAGTCTTTGTCTTTATTCAAGTATTATGTTGCGACGAACTTTTGCCATCATGGTCACCTGACCATACTGGTCACCTGACCATACTGGTCACCTGACCATACTGGTCACCTGACCATACTGGTCACTTCAATATGATATCTGTGGTGCCTTACATCTGGTATCCAGTTGTAAGGTAGTCGATGTTGGCTTGAAAATTTAGCCAGATTTAGATGGGTAGAGTTTCTTACAAGAAACGACACCACATATTATACTTAAATCAATATAGTACAGAAAAACGACATATGCAGAGCCGCGTCATACAATTCTTTTTTCAAACTGTAAGATGCAGTATCATAATGATAAATTACTGGTTCTTTTTATTAACGTTAATGAGATGAGAGAGAGAGAATAAGATGAACAGATCGCTCGCCTGATGGTAAGTTTCACGCAGAGAACACTATTTCTGTGTGCTGTAGCGTCACATCTGCCCATAAGTAGAAGCAACATCAATCAGAACTTGTGCCACCAGTCAGCATTGTGATGTACTACATGGCGCTAGATTGCTCTCGTCACTCCGATACATAAGATGCTTAGTAATTTCATTGATTTCAATGTCCCAACAGTGCTTACATACTGCTGCTTGGCGGCAGAAATTGACAAAGTACCTATCCAGACGGACTCTCGCGTACAACCTATTAAAGTGTCATATTCTCGCCTCTGTCATGTGATAACCTGTCGCCGTGTAAATGGTGCTTTATTGTCTGATCATGCGAGTCATGTTCAACAAAATTACTGTTGCCATCGCGAAATCAAAACAACCCGTTATTTTCGTACTTGTCGTGTGATGTTTATTTTAAGGTTCATCTCTCATCAACGGCAAAAATAATTTTGTTTTGTGAATGCTGCCAAATTTTTATTGAGACCACTTGTGCAAGGTCTGGCTAATCGAAGGCACAATCCCATTTATAGCAGAAAGTCGGCAAACGTGCAAGTGGGACACTTGATAATAAATGCTAACCACCTTCCATGAACTTACCGCAATGCAGGAGGAATCATGGCTGCATTTGAGGAATGCAACGAGGATTCGGGGGCGGGTGCGTTCTTTAGGTGTATTAACTTAGTTGCAACGTATAGAGCCGTTCTGAAACTAGATACTCTTTTATATAATATGTTTTAAATTTAAAATTAAGGGTTTATGAGTGGTAGAGCCACGCTGTAGACAGTTTTGTCTACAGCATGGATGGGCCGGCTCGTCCGGGTCGTTACCACTGTCTCACAGAAAACCGGCGTATTCGTACGGTGAGTGAGATATCTGGAGGCCCAAATCCCCCTTCTCTTCCCAATGCCTTAATTATCCCTGTCCTTTTTGGTATTGTGGGCGTACGTGGAGATCACTTACCGTCAGATGCTCGTTTCCGACCTATGCCATAAAAAAAACAAAATGTCATTCATTTAAATTCTGTATTATAGTGTAAATAAATAATAATACGTGTTTGTAAAACCATATGTTTTATGTGACATTAGTAGGGGTATTATAATATATTATATTGTTCCCAATTTCCTTATCTACTAGATTTTTTACTGCTATTTACAATGAGTTGAGAAAAGTCGGTGTAGTGTTCCGTGTCTGAAGTGTTCCGTGTCAGAAGGCCAATTCTCGTAATTTTAAACGTTCAAAATATCATTCCGATCTAGTCTCAACGTCAAGAAAGTTGCAAATGGCATTCTCCTAAACCAATAATCAACGTCAAATGCACCTAGCATTAGCAGTAGCATTATACCGTTTTGGCTTTTATTCTACATTCAATCTCATTACGATTTATGTTCACATTTGACGTTGACTCTCAAACCTTATGGGGATTACTAGGGCTAAGAAAACTCTGATAAATCTTCCGAACCGACCGCTTTACAAAAAATATGTCGCGAGCGTATTTATAAGGTGCCATCTGACGTAGATGTCATCCTTATTTTTGTCTACCGCCACTATTAAGTATACCATATTGATAGTGGCGGTACACTCAATAGCCATACACTACAGTCGGTAAATACTATTTATTTAAGAATATACTGATATAAGTACCTACCTACTTCCTACATACCGTATATGAATTTTTATTACTACTACTCATAGTTTCTTCAAGTCGGGATAAAAGAATAACAAATTTTATTTGTCCAAATCAAACTATTTTACTTATTTTTTCTCGTACTTAAGAGTGATGGCTAAAGTGACTACAGTCGGTAAATACTTTTTATTTAAGAATACACTGAAATAAGTACTTACCTACTTCCCACATACCGTATATGAACTTTTATTACTACTACTCATAGTTTCTTCAAGTCGGGATAAAAGAATAACAATTTTTATTGGTCCAAATCAAACTATTTTACTTATTTTTTCTCATACTTAAGAATGATGATGGCTAATACGTGGCACACTTTCAATATTATCTATTATTTTTAACCGATGGAATAACCGCGGCGGTTCTCAATTGGACGCGTATATAGGTTTTGTATGTTTAAAACGTAAGTTTTTTATTAGGGTGGATATAATAGACAATATAAATAAGAAACGCATATACCTACAATAAATGATGTAACAAATTAACTACAAATATTAATTATATAAATATTATTATTTAAATATGTATATTTTGCTAACACGCGTTTAATAATGCTGCAATTCAACGATCTAAGATTACCAAACTTTCAGACATTGTTCGTTTGGCGGCGCCATTTCAGTAAGCAGCAAAACGGTTTTCCTTAGCGGTTAGAGGTTATTGGGGCACTAACCTATTGTTGCAGCCGATTGTTGCCCAAATAAAACATGGCGAACCACGATTCAAACAATCGAATGTTTTGTACCAAGATTTAATTCTGAATAGTCACATTATACGATGTATTTTGTACTCATATCTTAACAACTTTAGCTCGTTATTTTGTGGTAACTTTTTACTTTGTTACGTCTGAGTACTTGCAAAGTCTCGGTTGTATGAGAGTTATGACTTATAAAATATAATTGAGGAATGTATAATATATGTTAAACTCTTATGCCATGATCGGTAACGCATCCATGATTCCTCTATCGTTGTAGGTATTCTTGTGCGGTGGTGCTATGGAATTACTCGTAGGTGATTTTCCTTACCACTACTACTTCTTTTTCTTTCACTTGCCCTTATCCCACTCGCAGTGGGGTCGGCGCAACATGCTTTTTAACACAATATGTTATAGAAAGATTTGGCTTGTAGTTTATACGACCAGCCGCCTACCTGACGTCAACCCCTTTGGGAAGTAACACCCAGACCCGAAACAAATATTTGTCGATAACTCAAACATTTGTCTCGGTGCGGAGATCGAACCCTCGGCCTCTTGATTCACAGCCGGCTACCCGCCTATTGCGCCACGGAGACTGTCAAATGCTCAATCTTATATAAATAATTAATAGTTCATTTTAAATTATTTAAGGTCGAAGTCGCGTCTCCCTATTTGTTAAATACGAGACACATGTCGTAGTAATATAAATTGTCTAAGAATATTAGTTTAGTTTACGAATAATGATGTCATTAGATTCTGTGTAACTGTTTTTTTTCATAACAATGGACGGTCTCTAAACAAAACTTTAACACCTAATTATTGGATAAAATATTAGCAAAGATATTTACTCATCAAGATGATTTGTCATTGTAACCTAACTTTGTATTTATTTTTAATAGACGTGTGCTCGAATATATTTAGATTGTTATGGTATTTTTTCTAATAATTGTTTATGATACGAGTATATTATTGTATTATAAATTTGTTATAAACTAGGGGCGTTGCCTATGTTTTTCCGCAAAACATAAAATAAAAAAAAACTTAAAGTCCAACGAATATGAGATATATCTTACTTTCTTCCCCACATTATTCTGCATCGATTGGTATCGGTCTCGATCCCATACCCCCAGCGGTTTCGGAGGAGATAGCGTGACAAGCTTTTGGCAGCGGCGGCGGCAGTTACTTTTTTATAGAATAGAGAGATCATCAACGATGTGACTGATCGAAGTTGGTTACGGCGCGTGCGAGATGCAAGCTCCCAGGGGAGTCTGAAATACCTAAACCGCTCGACTACTTTCGCCTCAAATGAATTCGTCCACCATTTCACGGCAAGATTGTGAGGACTTCTATTTCCTTTTACGCACGGACAATCATGCAATCACGGTCGGTTAGTTAAATTGTATCCATTTATAGTGATATAAGTCACGATGACACACCCTCCGCTGTGGGTCAATGTTGTTGATTCCCAAAATAGCCTGCAGGATGTTGTTATAAACAATAATGGACGCCCAGATAATGTTATCGTGTGAAACTAAGGTTATTTTTAACCAGCATAAAAAAAGAAGGAGGTTCTAAATTCGGCGAGTTTTTTGTTTGGCATTTTTATTTATGTTGGAAATTCAATCATCATCGTCAGCTGGTTAAGATCTGATGACGAAGTACGGAGTAAAAAAATGAAGCTCCCAACGGAAGCACAGTCATCGCCATTGTGTCATTGTGTTAGAATTTACAGACATACTGTACACTACAAATTGAAAAACTAAAATAAGTTTTAACTAAACTTAAACACCAAATACAAAGAGAGCAAAAATATAAACTCGCCAAATTGAGAACCTCCTCATTTTTGTATGTAGTTGGTTTTAAGTTTTGTTAAAACGCATTATTTGTAAACTAGCTCGTGCTCGCAGCTGCACCCGCGTGACGGAAAGACCAATTTTTTGCCATACAAAATTTTCAACTGCCTTTCTGCCTTTAGGGGCTGAATTTCTATAGTTGCAATATAAAATCAACACTAAATCAATAATCATATTTAATTTTAAGTGGTAGAGCCATGCTGTAGACAGCTATATCTACAGCATGAAAGGGCCGGCTCGACTGGGTTATTACCACCGTCTCACAGAAAACTGACGTAAGTAACACCTTGCTGTTGCGTTTCGTGTGATCCCCCAAATCCCCCACCGCTTCCTAATCATTTATCCCTTTCCATTAAGACCGGGAACGCATCCATGACTATTCTAGTATGGTGGAAGTTTATGGTCAGTGGAAATTATTGTAAGGTGACCCACTTGTCCATGCGTCGCCCTATAAAACCCTCCCAAATTTCGATTTTCTATCTTTAAACGGTTTGTGCAAAGAATTTAAACGCTGCAGCTGTTTGAGCTGAGCATCTCTCAGCTCAGCATGAGTCAGGACTTTGTTTACAATGTAAGTAATATTTATATATGTTGTTAATATTCATCGGGGTTTACCCTTAACAGTTTTTTTTTATGTTTTGTTACCTTTTAAAGCCAAATTTCGAAAATCAATTGGTATGGATAAATGAGCATCATTATGACGAAGTAACGCATTTGAACTTACCGATTGTTAAGAATTCAAAGTCCCATCCCTAACAACAACTAAGATTTATTATTCCCTCTCTACATAACATCTTTACATTTAATTTCTTTTTTTTATCTAAAAGGTAACGGAACTAATTATAGCTAGAAATTTACCTAATCAGCAATACAATTCAACCACAACAAACACGTATTTCTGCCGTCAAACAGCAGTGTGTAATCACTGTTGTGTTTCGTTTTGAAGGACATTGAAACTAGTAAAATTACTGGACATTATAAGTCTTCACATCTTATATCTCGTGTTGACGAGCACAGTCAAATGCTAGGCAGTACTTTGAAATTTAAAGTTTTGTGTTGTGTTGTTTTTCTTTATGGACGTTTACTATAAGGCGACTGCTCGTTTTGTCATCCAGACGGAAAAAAATAGATTTAAAGATCACATCTTAAAGTAATGTTTCAGTTAGTTTTACTTCTCGCTAGGTAACGTCTAATATTAAATATGAAAATGTCATTTGGCTCCACGCCAAGGACCAACGAACGGTGCACCTACTGCGTCTTCCGCGCCAATACTTTTCGGAAAGAGGTGTGTCACTTCTATCAGTTTTATTTGGACAGAAATAGCTTCTCTGTCGCCTTATGTTTGTATTTCTATCTCTTTTTAATTGTTTGCTGTCTCTTTTTATTCTTAAGCGCTTTTATATTCATAATATAAAAATAGGTCATGGTTATATCCGACGTTGGATAATGCAATCATTGCCATAAAGACTATTTAATAGTATAACTATAATTTTTATATTGTATGCTGGTGTTTGTACGTGCCAGGAATTCCCTTACCTTGTAGTACGTTTTGGACAGAGTCCATCATAATACCGTAGATATAATAGACCAGTGGCTATAGGCTAATCTAGTGCCCGACTTTTCAAGGTTTCCTGTATTGTCTGAACCGTTTGCCAACGACGGAGAGAGGAACTAGGGTTAATGTACCTTTCAGAACCTGGAATGATTCATCATTATGCTCACTAAAAGTTTTTACATCTTCAGAATTCAGTTACATATGTTGCTCCGTAAACCTAGCGTCTGCTTCTTAACAATTAAGCAATAAGTAGAATTTCATTTTTAACCGAGTTAAAAACGAGGTTTTCATTAGGTGTCATACATAAAAGTCGTTTCAGGCCCCTTGTTACATTTCTATTGAACATCAGAGTTTTATTGATACTTATTATAACTGGTGGTCGCGTAGTGGTCGAATATAGACCTATTTTTTGAAATTTGATCCATTATGTCAGCTGCAAGATTTGACATCCAGACATTGTCAGTGTGAGCGTAAACAATGATGTTTTATTTTATTTATTTAAATATCCATATTTGGTACACATATAATTTAAATATATTAAATAGTTTTCTGTAATCCATATAAACTTTAACTATGCCAAATCTCACACTCACCCATGCCGCATAATATGCTTAAAAAGGGGTCCGACATATGTAGATAGAATAAAAACTTTTTCCACGCTTAATTTCACCGAAGAACTGACTTTCATCATACGCAATTTCTGATACAAACCTTCACGCCATCAGTCCCATATCAAGCCATGTTCCATATCAGTACATAGCACTGAAACAGTCCCGATGACAACGCGACCATCTGCGCCATGACTCATGACGTACCATTACGTAAGCCATGCATTACCTACTGATACAGAAACTTGATCTGCATACTAACATCTCTTTAACGCGTGTCAATCAATATGGTATTTCGTTTGTGCCTACATCATTTATTCAGTTTAGTCTACAAATTCCAGGTGTTCTGTTGGTTTAGTAATGGCTGATTTCTGGCTGACTGCCTCGGTGGCGCAGTTGTAATGCGTACGCTTTACGATTGAGGTCAACGCTGAGGTCTCGGGTTCAATCCCCGGGTCGGGTAAAGTGGTATTGGGTTTTTCTATTACGATATGCTCAGTATCAGCCCGGAGTCTGGAATTTGTGCCCGGTATGGCGATAGGCTCGCCCCCTATCACATAAGGGACGGAAATACGCTCGGCGAAATGTGGGTGTACTGGTTTCTGCCTACCCCTTCAGGGATTACAGGCGTGAGTGCGTATGTATGTATGTATGTATGATTTCTGGCTTTATGAGTATTCATGGGTGGTGGACAGCACTGTACATGAGGTGAATCATTTACTTGTTACTCGGAGCTGACAGAAGAAGACTTCCAGCAGTGTTCCGAACAATGGAACATTCGCATGGAGCATTGTAGGAATAGAGGATATTGAAGGTGATAAGTAAATACCTATGTATGAAATCAAAATAAAATGTTTACAGCGTCAGTTTCGTTATTTAATCGTCACATGACGTGACGCATATCAGTATTTTCGATGTTTAAAATGGTATTATCTCAGGTATTGTGATTCGTAGGAAAAAATAATGTTTTTTTTTTAATTTTTGATATTTTATATGTAATAGTGTACTTAAGACCAATTTTCAGCTGTATCCGAATTATAAATTTCCTTTTTTCACTGGATGTATATAATAATACTTTTTGACCGCTTACCATCAGGCGGGCCGCTAGCTCGCCTGCCTATCAGGGCAATAAAAAATAAAAATTCATAATATCCATTATAAAAATATCCTATACAAATATTATAACTAGTTGTCAGACTCAATCAGCAAACCTTGACATTTGGTGTCATGGCGGCCGGGAAATAAGTACCAGCTAGACACCGGCCCAGTCTCACCTCTAGCCCTCCTTGGACATATATAGACACATCCTAATTCAATACCAATTGGATAAAGACTTTTTCTTCAAAGATTCTTAGCCGAGCTTCCTTTCTCTATAATTGTTGTTGGATGATGAACTAGGTCTTGACTCATGAGGCATTAGTTGAATTTAACCATACATTTTAGGGTTTTGTAGTCCATACCATACGCACTCACGCCTGTAATCCCCGAAGGGGTAGGCAGAGGTGTAACCAGTACACCCACATTTCGCCGAGCGTATCTCCGTCCCTTATGTGATAGGGGGCGAGCCTATCGCCATACCGGGCACAAATTCCAGACTCTGGGCTGATACTGAGCATTTCGTAATAGAAAAACCCAATACCACTTTACCCGACCTGGGGATCGAACCCGAGACCTCAGCGTTAGCTTAATCTTAACGCGTACGCATTACAACTGCGCCACCGAGGCAGTCAGGTTTTGTAGTCATATGGAAAAATAACAGAATCAAACAGAATAAATTATAATTTTGCCATGTCCGTCCATCCGTCCGTATGTCAGCCATTTTACTCGGAGGCTGCCTATTACTATATGGATGAAATTTGGATGATAGGTGTATTCTATGGACCACTATACAAAGATGTAGTGCAATAAAAATGTTGGGTTAGCTCTCAATACATGTCAGTTACATGTTATTTAGAGATGGATATTTTTATACATACTTATGTCTGATATTATTGGAGAGGTCCTTAAAATGATATAAAGTTTGCTAAATTACTTAAATAAATCATTAGTTTGTAAGATATGCGTGTCCAACGCTATGAAAATGTGATCATTGTCCAATCCGAATCGCAATCATAATACGCGACTACGACATAGGACACGCCTGCGAGTCCGAAGAACTCCCACAACTGGCCCTCGGCACAATGATGTGCAGAGACGGCCTTAAATTATAATCCCCAGCGATTGCTCAAGCTGAGGTCTGAGCCTTCTAAAAGGTGCATCTGTGCTTAATCGCTACTAAATACATTATACATATTTCAGGCTAGAGCGCCATAAGTACCGGCTTTATTGTCAGGTGAAGCTGTAAAAGCAATATAAGCTAACAGTAAAAATCCGAATGTATTTTTCTCAGTTCGCTGATTATTTGACGCATACAATAAGGTTCCTCGGACAGAAAACAATACTTTTTATGCCAGCTTGAAAAATATTCCAATATGTTTTGGTCAACAATAGGCTAGTTGACAAATTTTTAAAATAGGCTTTTTTTGTTACTAAGGCTTTTCTAGACCGTTTTTTTATTTTATCGTATTTTGCTGAGACTTCTAAAACAACAAAACTTTAATACAAATATATTTTTTTTCATGAACATACGATAACGCCGTCGGCCATGTTGGCCTATAGATTATCTGTGCAATGACGACATATATTAGTAAACTTAGTAGTAAATAAACACGCGAAATAACGAGCTACCTAGATATCGACTGAAACTCAAATTTATTTTTGCGAAGATCACTTCGATGTTAGTACTTACCTTATTATTTTTGCTACAAAAGACCACAACATGCGATTTGCTAATGGCATTTCATTGTTAATATAGTGACTGACGTCACGATAATGGCGGTAGCGTTTTCGAAGATTGCAAATAAAGATAAAAAAATATATTTTGTAATTTGAATTTTAAAGACATCTTCTACTTTAATGTATTGAAATTGATATTTGGGTTCCATAAACCAAGTACTGTAGGAAATAATCAATTATTTATAAAATTTTGGTATAAGTCAACTAGCCTATTTACAACGATACAAATTATTAAATAAACATAAGAATAAATTTAAACATTGACGTCAATACGTGCATTACAAATCCTGATGGCGTTCGAAATTGTATCCAATTAATGTGTTATTCATGTGAATTGAATTTCTATACAAATAGACAAAGATTAGGTACCGTACCTCTTACCTCATGAAATTTAAAAATACCGACGAATTTTACTTTGACTCGATGCGAGCATTACAATTGAAAAAAATGCACAATATTAAGCCATTTATACCAAGAGAGAGAGTTTATCACACGACAAAAGCTAGAATTTAATGGAGATTTTACACGGTTCGATTCTACTTGAGCAAATGCTACATCACATGCAAATCATATTGGAGTGTAAGTAGGCGACCAACATCTTAATTCCAAAGCCAACCTCACCTGCACGTGATATACTCTGCTGATTAACGGACGAGGCAATGGCGAAACTTGGTTCCCGTTGCGGGTTGTGGGGGTCAGATGGCGAATGTCGCCTCACATAATACCAAAACCACCATCAAGTCATGATGAGAAGGCGGACCCCAGCATAAGCATAAGCCGAGGTAGTTCCGAATAAATAATGAAAGAAAGAAAGTACAGCTAAATCACATGCGATTCTAAAACGTCTGAACAGACTCGATCAAATTGAGTGGTAGAGCCACGCTGTAGACACTTGTCTACAGCATGTATGGGCCGGCTCGTCCGGGTCATTACCACTGTCTCACAGAAAACCGGCGTAAAGTAGCAGCTTGCTGCTGCGTTTCGTACGGTGAGTGAGATATCCGGAGGCCCAAACCCCCTCCCCTTCCCAATCCCTTAATTATCCATTTCCTTTAAGGTCGGCAACGCACTCATGATTCTTTTGGTATTATCGGCGTACATGGGCGGTGGAGATCACTTACCATCAGGTGACCCACATGCTCGTTTGCTGGCCTATACCATAAAAAAAAATGATCATTGAAAACATACAGCTATCATAGATTCAAATCAATGCGTCTTGCTATTCGTACTGCTACCCAACTCTTAATGAACGAGGAGCTGGCTGTGAAGCGAGATGCCATGGGTTTGACTCCCGCATCGAAACAAATGATTGTGTGATCCACAAATATGTGTTTCGAGTCTGGGTGTTTTGGGACCGCAAGTCCCTCGCAGTTCGCGATACCTACGATACAGATTAACCTAGTGTGGAGTCAGGACTATGTGTGTGACTGTTGAATGTTTATTTATTTTTATACAACTTATGATATAGCAACAAAACAGCTATTACAAGAACACGTTATAAAAACAGTGGAATTTTTCCATGTAGTATGTATAGTGGAAGTCAAAGGTCGTGGCTATCGAATCGGTTACAATTACGCAGTTTATTTTAACTTTACCAAATATAGAACTGTCTGGAACGTGAGATCCATTTGTTTTAGTTAAGTTCAGTAACTAAGTAACACAAATTACGTGGATTGGGGGCATTTGAAGAATTCTACCACGGTATGCCTGCCTGTCACAAGAGGCGCCTAATTGAGGACATCGACGGTCGCAGCCAAACAGTGGGGGATGTGCGGGCTTCGTACATTTGTACATTTTCTTGGTGCGATCGATCGAGACGATCCGCCCGTTGGCGAATTTCATGCTGTTAAAGACGCCGAACGCCGACGCGTCCTGATTATAAGAGGGCTTAAAGGCCCTAAAGGAGGCGTGCCACAGTGACAAACGCAGGACTGTTTTGAGTCATTGGTATCAATCATTGACTATTAAACTGTGAGTAACGACTCATTGAGTCTGCTTTACTCTTTTGTTTTACTCTTTGTTCTAGATCTAATATATAACTTAATTTATATCTGTCACTTTTATTTAATTACATTTTAGAATTCTAAATTAATTCCTCTAAATCTAACCAAAGCAAAACAAGTGCAAAGAGCTCACTCACTCTTAGAACCATAAAATTATAACTACGAACTCTTAACACATAAACTGCACAACAACTGTACTCGTGTACATACACGTATTTTTTAAAGGCATGATGTTGTTATTAGTAAGTTTTATTGACATACAACGTATCGGCGCGCACATAAACTTACACGGTATTGACGCGTGCCATTTATCGTTAGATATCCACTTACAAACTATGTTAGTTAAATTTCAAAAGCTTGGAATCACCAATTAATACTGTTACACATTACGTACAGTAAGTCACGCTGTAAACAGTTTCGTCTACAGCATGAATGCCGACTCAATTGGGGTGGCACCACTGTCTTACAGAAAACTGATGTGAAATGTCAACTTGCTTGTTTCCGATGACCTAATATTACCCGTTCCCTACCCCAGTCCAATTTCCCATTCCTTTTTTTTATTAGCTTGAGTGACGAAACGAGGAGATCGCTCGCCTGATGGCCTGCCCATAAACATAAGCAAAACTATTCAGAACTTTCAATTACAAAGTACTATATGGCACTGAACTACTTCGTCACCCCGAGACATGTTAAGTCTCATAATGCCTAGTAAACTGGCCTTATTGTCATTAACTATAATACAACAGCGCTTACAAACACTGCTGCTTGACGGTAGAAAAAGACAAAGCGGTGATATATACCCAAAGTCCTCTCGTATACGAGGGCTCTACCATAGCAAATAGTACCACCGCGACAAAAAAAACATAAAAAATTCAAGTATAGTTTCTACCTGGCTCTTGAACAAATACGACACGTGGCTGCTTGACAAAAATTTCAACAAAAGCAGTTCTGCCATGGGTAGGTACTTCTCTTTCAACCTTTACGAGTTCATCCAATTTTAATAGGTGTGGCGCGCAATTGCGTAAGAACACAATCGTTTATAATTCTTTTGTTAATATTTCTCAGAAAATAGCATATCAATGGTATTGCAAATAAATAATCCCTTTTACATTGCACCGATAACATTTGAGCCTGATAAATTTAGTCCAGTATAGTTGAGTCATAACCAATGACGACGTGGAAATTGAACAATATAAACCTCTTATACTGCACACGTTGGTCTTCCCGAAGAGGTAGGCAGAAGTGCAATTACGTCAACAGTCACCGTGCTTATATCCGTCTAACGATATGATGTGTGATAATTTCCTTCCTTCCTGCCCTTATCCCATTCGCAGCGAGGCAGCGCAACATGCTTTTTAACACATGTTACAGAAATATTTGAGTTGTAGTTTTACGACCGGTTGCCTACCTGACGTCAACCTCTCTGGTGGATGATTACTTTCAATTACTTTCAATCGACAAATCTAAAACACTTCAATTGGAAAAAAAGCACATTGTTATTGCCTGACCTGAGATTTGAACCCGGATTCTCAGCATACTATGCTGCCATTAGAGCAATGAGGATAAATAAATATACCCAACAGTTACAAACATAGTCCTGACCCCATACTAAGTTAACTTGTATCGTGGGTATCAGGATCGCGGGACCTATAATACCAGTATTGTACTTACTTACGTTTACGTTACTTAGAAAAGTCAGAGTTGTATCATCAGGTACTCTTGGGGTTGGGTTTCGAACCTCGACTTTCGTCTCGGCAGTCCATACCACTCTCCGCTGAGCTTAAGCTACTCTTACTCTTGCGGTCCCAAAACACCCACATACACACAAATATTTGTCTTGGTGCGGAAATCGAACCCACGCGGTTATGGCCTCTCGTTTCGCGGCGCTGCCAAACGATAATTGCTACGAGTATGAGCACCTTTAAAGAATATAAAATATATAACTAGTTGGTAAAAATAATTAAAAAGATAGTATGTCACTCTGTAGGTATGTAGCGTATTATTGTATCAAATAACATTGTAATGTAGAAGCAGTGGACTTGTTAGACCATGCAATGAACATAAAACATGTACGCACTTAATATATTTTGTTTCGTATTATTTTGGTTTTTCGGTTTATTGTTCCTTCATAAGATTTTAAGATTACAATTTTCAAAGTTACATGTTTAATTTTTTTCACGTTAACCCCAGCGTGAACGGTCTTTTCCGGGATAAAAAGTAGCTAATGTCCTAATCCAGGTCTACCTGTGTGCCAAATTTCATCCAAAACCGTTTAACCGTTACCACGTGATTGATTAACAAATATTCAAATTCACAAACTCACAAACATCCAAACTTTCACATTTATAATAATAGGATTAACTGACGATAAAAAGGGAAAATTCTAAATCTGACAAGTATATATTTTTTGTATGTAGGCATAGCATTTGTATATTTGTATATTTGTACGCATAACTTTTCTTGCTTGTGTACTAATAATTATCTTCATATTCCTAAAAAAAATTGCCTCACATCAAGACAATGATGATTTCGCCAATAACAACATTTGCAATGACACAAATGGTGATATTACAGAATCAGTTTCTGATTTTGAATTTTCCTTTACTTTAGTTATAATAATAATACACCCAACAGTCACACACATAGTCCTGACCCCACACTAGGTAAACCTGTGTCGTGGGTATCAGGAACTACGAGGGACTTGCGGTCCCACAACACCCAGACCCGAGACCAATATTTGTGGTTCACACAAACATTTGTCTCGGTGTGGGAATCGAACCCACGGCCTCTCGCTTCGCAGCCGACTACTCGCCCGCTGCGCCACGGAGCTGTCAGTTATGACGTTATTGCATATTAATAGGAACAAGTAAAAGCTGAATATTGACCATTTTAGACCATGTTTATTGATTGGAACAGAGTGAAACTGCCGCAACAGGTTGATGATTGGCCGACTGAGCGAAATCAATGGGCTTCGCTGTACATCGCCATATTTGGAGACTGCGGGTATTTAGACCTTGTTATGGTCAAAATGTATATTACCGGTGAAACAAGCACCATAACATGATGTGGTTTAAGCATTTTTCTTCCGGGTACTAAGAATATCACTACGAGTGGTAGAGCCACGCTGTAGACAATTTTGTCTACAGCATGAATGGGCCGGCTCGTCCGGGTTGTTACAACTGTCTCACAGAAAACCGACGTAAAGTGGCAGCTTGTTGCTGCGTTTCGTACGGTGAGTGAGATATCCGGAGGCCCAAATCCCCTCCTCATCCTCTCCTTCCCAATCCCTTAATTATGCTTTATAAATAATCCTTTAATGTCGGCAACGGTAAACTGTGGTATTGTAGGCGTACATGGGCGGTGGTGATCACTTACCACCAGGTGACCCACTTGCTCGTTTGTCGGCCTATGCAATAAAAAAAGAGATAAGCGTAATACCTTTCCTTAACAGAACCACGCGTGCTGGCTTGCGAAACCATAGCTTCGTGGTCTCTTCCATCTCGGCTCGGACCAAGAAGTTCGCAAAATCGTATTTCTGTCGGACCATAAAGCTGTAGAATAACTTGCCGGCGCACGTGTTTCCTCCTTCCTATAACTTGGGATCCTTTAAACGGAGTGTGAAGAAGCAACTAAGCAGGCCGGCATAATTCTGCCGATCTGCGATAGATTCAGTGTCTATCGTTGGTCGACAGTATTCATGGATTGCGCTATACTTACCATCAGGTGTAGCGTAGTCACTTTGCCGAGCCAGGATAAAAAAAAAAAAAAATGTTAGTACTAGTTTTAGGGTTTCTTGTATTAATTACAGAAAGGGGTCTAGAGTTGTTTAGACCCAAGCTCTTACACCCCTTTCTTAAGTATAGCATAAGCTGGCAAACGATCGAACTGTCTTAACGTTGGTTTTCTGTGAGAGAGTGGTAACGAACCGGTCGAGCGAGTCCTTTCGTGCTGTAGACAAAACTGTCTCCAGCGTGGCTCTACCACTCGTACCCTGTCCTAGGTAAGGGGATATAGAGATTTAATTAGACTAGTCGCAAGTAACTTACAAATATCTTCTGTGATTTTTGCCACTATTGTGGCTGACAGCATTTCCTTTCTATATCTGTCTCACCATTGAGTTCGCAGGGGAATTTAAATATCATAAAAATAGTCGTGACTTGAATCGGTGTTCGGATAAAAACGATGCAATGTTTCATAGAAATAACATTTTTATGAGTGTTTTTGTGTGACTTATATGAAACTCAGTTTATTTGCGAGAGGAACATTTCCTAATGGTCGATGTTGAAAAAACAAAACACGCTCAAGAGTGGACGATTTAATCAAATCTTGCTGAGATTTATTATGTTTTGATAGCGATATCGGTTATAATTAGCAAATTGAATAAATTAAATTGCTCGAACTGTATATAGATTTCTTTTTGCTAAACACCACCAAACTAAAGTACAAAACTATTTATTTTACTGAAGGTGCTTCGGTGTGTTCGTTTGGAGATCCCGGCTTCATTCCCCAGCATTTCATGATTAGTGTTTATCAATGCTATCATAGGGTTTTAGCCGCTAGAAATCCCGCGCAGTGCCTAAGGATCAAACAGGATATTCCTCATGACAAAAAAATCGTTTCGGCAATCCCAATACACAATGTTCCTCTCTTCCGTATACCGAGTAAAACAAAAAGATTCCTACTTCTCCATTACTATTTACGTGGTTCGTTTCTTATATAAATAAAATATACTTTCCATTTATGTACGGTTTGCGTTTACTGGTATAAAAACCATACAGCTCGTAAAAGGCAATGACGTGGTGATTTACGCAGCGAACAAATTCGACACGTCGTTAAAGTGACATAGTCTAAAACTCGTACAGTACGGCGATTGGTTTAATGTTGACTATAACTTTGATATCGTCCAGACAGATAAGCTATTGGAGTAGATGGTATCAGAGGTAGTCACCAGAGTAGTATTGTTGCAAAACAAAACAGAGGCCCTGTGGCGAAGTAGGCGAGCAGCCTAATTGGATACAGGACGCAGCGCTTGTCCAAAAATATCGTTATTTTGACAGGTTACTGCGAACAGTGTGCTACGTCGTGTACACAAGTAGTTTGCGCCTCATCCGTGGCTCAGTTCGTATATCATGTATCGTTTAAGTACACCATTACCAGTATCCATATCACGCGATGGTTCCAAACCCCTTGGTTAACAGACTGTACGATTTGTTGACTGTGAAGTGACCGTATCAGCGTTCAATGTTATCGAAATTACGCAAACCATTGCACAGCAGTCCGCGTCACGGCATAATTTAAGTTAACTACGTTGATCTCGATGTGTGACGTCAATTTTTTTCTCCTATAGCTGAAGATTTGTATGCTGATATATGTTTATTTATATTCATTTTTTTTTCTGTTTCGTTTTCTTCGTCATCTTTGCACCTGCCATGTACACCTCTACATCACCCTAAGGTTGACTGGATGAGAATGCTTATAGCATTAAGTCCGCCTTTATACTACATGTATATGAAGTGTAAATAAATAAATAAGATTTGATGTTAAAATAATCTTTCTTTCTACCTGGCGTTATTCCCGCTAGTGCCAGGGTGCGCCTTCCTACTAAGACGCCTCCACTAAGCCCGATCTTGAGGATCCTCTGTAGTAAGACCATTGGCTCTCATATCTCCCTCTTATACGTCAAACCAGCATTTTTGGGCCGTCCGCGGGATCGTACTCCTGGTACGTTCTGGCACAGGCAACTTTAAACTTTAACTTAATAAGCTTAGGTTTGAATATTCTCCCTAGGAGCTTATCTTTAATAACCCTACAGATTTGTTTGGAGGTACGCATTGTAGACAGGGAGACCGCGACACGTGACGCGAGTCAGCGTCATGTTTTCCCTACCTCGGTCGCGTACTTCAAAACGTGCCTAGTCACATTTGGGGCATTGGAATGAAATTCGCTTAATCATTTCATATACTGTTTGACATACCCTATTTCTCTGCTGGCTCTCTTGATATTTCAAGTACTCTATAAGTCAATTCTAACATATTTCTGTCCTAATAACAGGTTTAGACTTCAAGAGTCGATTCGCATTCAACAATAGACTTGAATTAAGAAAAATTGTAAGGTTTTTGTTGGTCAATTCTATTGAATGTCTGTTCAGACAGTTCAAATCGCAAAACTGTTTTTTCACGACTAAACTAGTCAACAAAATCATCTCGTTTTGCATATGCTAAGTCCAACTACACTGTTAAAAACAGTATTGTACTGTATTTCACTACATTATACTTTTTACTGTTGAATAAAAATAAAGTATACAAAATACTGTTTTCAGCATCAAAATCCTATATACCTAAAACCAAAATGTTAGGCGCTCAGTGCAGTGCAGCCACAACACTGACATTTTAGAACGAATCTGTCAATGTCAATAAATAAAAAAAATGACTATAAAATACTGTTAATTTTTCTTCTCAGACCTAAATATACTTATTTTTTAAGTTGGCAAGTTTAACCCCTAAGCCCCCTGGTTCAATAAAGTATTTCGTTTCGAAATAAACCGATGAAACAAATGGCTATGTTTGAGTGACAATTCCCACGTACCTTTTGTCCTTGGTGGTTAAAACGCGTTCGTTTCGAGATAAACGTCGAACGCTACTTCCGCGGTTATTCCGATATGCGGTTACCAAACAATTTGTTTGGCCCTCACGTTTGATGTTCTAATGCGTGCTAATGTTTCGATACTGATGTTGTTTATTGCGCATCATCGATCAGCTTTTAATGTGTGTTTGTCGATAGCAACCACTATATTTATCTGATTTCAAAAATAAGGTTTTCATTCATTTGTATTATATTTATGTGTCTTACGCGGCTCCACGAAATTAGGGCTATTTTGATGATCGTTGGAGTATTCAATAGGCTTTATTTCGCCAGTAGTCTCTTTTTTATATTTATTTTTATTGCATTGATCGGCAAACGAGCAGGTCGGTCATCTGATGTTAAGTGATCTCCACCGCCCATGTACGCTCACAATACCAGAAGAATCATGGGCGCGTTGCCGACCTTAAAGGAAAGGTACAAATTAAGGGATTAGGAAGGGGAGGGGAATTTGGGTCTCCGGATATCTCACTCACCGCCTGAAAAGCAGCAGCAGACCGCTATTTTACGTCGGTTTTCTGTGAGGCAGTGTTTAAATTAGAAAATATTAAAACAGTAATATAGAAATCGAATTCTCCTTTTGAATTCTCGAACTTTCATATAATTTATGACTGCCTCGGTGGCGCAGTTGTAATGCGTTTGCGGTGCGACTGCTGTGCTAAGGTCTCGGGCTCGATCCCCGGATAAAAGTGGTATTGGTTTTTTTCTATTATGAAAGTTCAATATCAGCCTGGAATCTAGAATTGTGCCCGGTATGCCGATAGGCTATATCACTTCATGGGATGGAAATAGGCTTGGCGAAGTGTGGGTGCTCTGGTACCTCCGCCGACACTTCGGGAATTACAAGTGTGACTGCCTATGTATATATATAGTTTTCATCCTAGTTTCCTACTTATACTATCATAAAGGTGAAACTTTGGATGTTTGAGTTGTGAGTCTGTGAATGTGGATGTTTGTAAGTCAATCACGCCTTAACAGCTGAAAGGTTTTGAGTGAAATTTGGCACACAGATAAACCATAAACTGTACTACTTTTTATCCCGGAAAAGGCTGAACACGCGGGCGGAGCCGCGAGCAAAAGCTAGTATATTATAAAATCAATCAAAAAATGGTTATACTAATGTAGAGACAATAATAATCTCGTATAAATATCACATGACAGGCTTGTAGAGTCCCATTGGGTACTGAACCAATGTTATATGTATAATTCATAGAATTATAATGGCAACTGGTGAGCCACACCTGGACAATACATATACATAACCGTGTATCGAAAATAAAAGGACGGACGAGACGATCCGGCGACTGGATGACGTAATATATTATATTAATATGTATATTATGTGTTTTGAGGTGCGCCACCGAGACATGAGACCACGACGCGTAGTGCATTAAATTTATAAAAAAGAACTTGGTTTGTAATTCAAAGTTCTGTGTGGTAGGTATTTCTTTTGTTTAAGGGCAGGCGTTACCCTTACCATTAAGCGATTGACCTGCTTGTCACCACTCAAGCTAATAAAAAAGCAACATATAAGAGCCACATTATATTCACAAAATATTAAGAGTCTGTGACCTTTAGGTTGGTATTGTTAGCTTAATTTGATAATAATTAAACGCCATACTGCATTGAACCGGTTGGCGTGTTCTTTTGACCTTACGGCGCTCATTAGAATCGTATGTCTAGAAATTTGATATGCCACGTATTAGGTACACTGACAATGTATTATCTGTCATATCACTATCCGGTTCAATTTTGCTTGATCGGCATGACTTTGGCTAAATTGCATGAGTTGAACATTTCGATTGAAAACACCCAACAATCGTACAGCTTTGTTTAATTCAAGTCGGTTGATCACCTAAAATTGAAACGTGAAAACCCGCCACTATGCGTAACCATCAATAAGGTAATGTTTTCTAACTTAAAAATACGTCGGAATTCCGTGTAGATTCATAATTCATCGAATTCTTTACGAAATAGTCTTTAAAACATCTTTGTGACAAACAGATATCGACGTGCGTACATTATTGTTCCGATTTTAAGTACGAAACAGTAAAAAGTGTAATTTATAATTAAATCCGATTCTGAATGTGATCGGATCGCAAAAATATCTTAACTTATCTATAATTTTTTGATGGGTGGAACCACGCTGTAGACAGTTTTGTTTACAGCACGAATGGGCCGGCACGACCGGGTCGTTACCACTGTCTCACAGGACACAAACGTAAAGTAACGACTTGCTACTGCATTTCGTACGGTGGGTGAGATATCAGGATGTTATTGTATCGGTAATGATCCTGTCTTGATTGCATAGGTACCTCAAATCTATCTATAATATATAAGTAAAATACTACTCATCCACATATTGATTAATCACGATATCTCAAAAATGATTAACAGTAGGATCATGAAAATTTACGTCAGATGTTTGATTGTGTAATGTAAGGGCCCGCTAAGAAAGGATATTTGTAAATTTACATTTTAAGAGGTTAAAAGAGGGGGTAATCTTTGTATGGAACACAGAAGCGGAGCAGTAATATGCACGAAGGTGACATCGCGCGGGACAGCTAATTCTACTACTATTATAAATGTGAAAGTGTGGATGTTTGTGGGTTTGTGGATTCGGATGTTTGTTAGTCCATCACGCCGTAACGGTGAATGGTTTTGGATGAAATTAGGCACATATGTAGACAGACCATGACCTGGATTAGGGCATAGGCTACTTTTATCCCGGAAAAGGCCGTTCCCGCGGGCGGAACGGCGAAATCTAGTACCCATACAACATATAACCCATACAACTCCATGCAAAGCGAATGTGTCGATGCGGTCGCGCACTTTAAAAGAGGTCTTTGTCCTAATAATTAAACTTATCACTACCTTTCTTATAAACACAGAACCCATTTGAAAGCGAGATTCAAAGCGAGTAAAAGCTATAGATAAGAGCAGTAACAGGGCCATTAAAGTAAGAGATACGTTGGAACTGGATCAATGCAAATAAATTAGTATTCATTGAAGGGTACAATGACCTGCGCGATCGTCGTGACATTGCTGTTTGCCGCCTTCAAACCGCTGAGGATATTAAAAATAGAATAGTTTAGTATTTACACTCAAGTAAGTTTTTATATTAATTCGGTACAATTTTTGTAGACCGGCACCTGCACCAATTCCGATAATTCTACATACATACATACGCACTCACGCCTGTAATCCCCGAAGGGGTAGGCAGAGGTGTAAAGTACACCCACATTTCGCCGAGAGTATCTCCGTCTCACGATGTGTTAGGAGGCGAGCCTATCGTCATACCGGGCACAAATTCCAAACTCCGGGATGATACTGAGCTTTTTGTAATAGAATCCCAATGTCACTTTTACCCAACCCGGGGATCGAACCCCAGACCTCAGCGTCAGCTTCAATCGTAACGCGTACGCATTACAACTGCACCACCGAGATAGATAATAATTACTATCAGATTAATAATTAAAATAAATCTGATAGTAATCACTATCTAGCAAAATTTTCTCAGAAGTAATCCTGACTATGAGGTCAATGGCATAGGAGATGTTATAAATCATCAATCATAATTCGTATGTCAACTAGTTCTCGTAAGTGGATAATAGTAACATTCTTACGAAGCTAGCTAGCTACACAGTCAGGGTGTCAGCCAAGTTCAGAAAAGCACTATACTAAGGTGGTAGGTCCCTCGAATGAGAGAATATGAGAGGCCGTCTGGGTTGGGACCATCGCTTTGTCAATTTCTGCCGCTAAACAGCAGTGTGTAAGGAATGTTGTGTTTTGGTTTTGGAAAATTGAAGACAGTGAAATTATTGGGTATTACGAGGCTTAACATCTTATGTCTCGGGATGACGAGCTCAGTCCAATGCAATGCAGTGTTTTGTAGTTCAAAGTTATGTGTGGTGTTGCTTCTGTATATGGACAGGCGAGGTGCTTACATCAGGCGAGCGACCTGCCCGTTTTATCACTCAAGTTAATTATAAAACAGCCTCCGTGGCACAGTGGGCGAGTAGCCGCCACCTTTATCGTGGGTATAAGGAACTACGAGGGACTTGCGGTCCCATAACACCTAGACATAGACAAACGATTTTTTGTGGATTACGACAAACATTTGTGTCAGTGCGGGAATCGAACCCACAGCCGGCTACCTGACCGCTGCGCCACGGAGGCTGTCAAACTACTTAAAATAACTTTAAAAACGAAACAGTTTGCGTCAGCAAGGATTCTTATCAAAATAATAACGAAGCAGTGTTATTAACACGCACAGTGACACTAACATTTATTATATTAACACCATTATCAGAAATCACATGTTTATCTGTGACGTAGAAAGCAAACTGCGACGTGTTAAGTCAAATAATCTATAGAAAACGATATTATGAACAAAATAAACATTGAATTGGTATTTTTGTTATAAATTTAAGTTGAAGGTAATTTAAGCTTTGTAATTTGTATAAAGTATATTTTTGTGATATGCGACATTTCTATTATTACCAGGTTAGAAAGATTAACTATTATTAGCACTTGAAGTCTGATTTAGGTGGAAATACGACGTGAAGAAGGTCGCCAGTTCGAATTGAATCCAAAGAGCTCATAGCCGCGACGAATGGAATATGTTAAAGGAGGCCTACACCAAGCAGGTCGAAAAAGGCTATAGAAGAAGAAAAAAAAGCACTTAAAGTCAAGAGAAATGAGTCATATTATACCACAATATATATATATAAAAAAACTACTAGCACTTAGTAGAAAAATATATAATCATAATACCAGTAAAGCTCTTCTCAGGTATTGCACCGACATTTTAAAAAGTGGTAGAAGTATAACTAGATTTTTACCGAAAATAATTTTAATGAAAGTCACTTTGAATGGTTTCACTACGCATACCAAAGACAAGACATTGTTATCCAGGCGCAAGTTCAACAATCAAGCGAAGAACCTACTGCAGTCTTAGCACATGAAACACGACATATCTCGCGCGCAAGAGAGTTAACTATCGACGATAATCTCGAGGAAAACTGTCAACATTCGATATAATTACGTCATCATGTTAGGGTCCGCAGACAAAATCTTACAAAGAGGTTGAAATTACAACATGTTAAAGTCGATAGACGTCTAGTGATAACTAGATAAAACTAGATTTTCACAACAAAACGTGTCGAAAAAATCTCGTGATGTATATGCTAAGCCCCTTGGACACAAAGAAAACAATCCAAGTAGTTACATTAGTACTATACATAGTCACAAAACGAACACTATGTTGTAAAAGCGTCGTAACTCGCATGCACATCCAACGCACGGTTACTCATATCAACTGAAATAGATAAAACTAAATATAACCGGTGCGATTGACTTCGAGATTGGAGCTCTCGTAACAACTTCAGATTCAATGAGAAGATTGGATCGTAGGATTTGTCTCGTGTTGTTACAAATGGGCCACGTGCCTTTGTTGTGAAACAAAGTGCGTACTAAATACATCTTGGCTCAGAAATCATGTCTTGTTTGCTGTAAACACTTTTTACAGCAAGAACATAATAATATACATTTGTATAATGTCAAGAAAGACTTTGAGATGGAATTGTTTTAAATATTACGAAACATGCTTGTGTAATTCAGAATAAAATAAAAAATAAAAAAAGCCTTTATTTAATTCCCTACGCCGTTACAATTCAGAATTAAAGAAGTATAATTAAAAATATATACTAACAAAATAATAATACCAGCCCTGAATTACATACGTCTTACTGCTGGGCACGGGCCTCTTCTACTAATAAGTGGGGTTATAACCTAGTCCACCGCGGTGGCAACAACGTGGATTGGTAGACTTCGCGTATTACAAAAGACCTTATAAATCTAATTTTACAAACATTAAACAAAATACATGATATAAAACTAATAAATAATAAACAAATTTAGCCAACGGTTGTCCACATAGTCTTGTCCATTAACATACAAGTCATGTATCCTAGGTATCAGGAGTACAAGAGTTTCGATCTCACAACACCCAGATCCAAAACAAAATTAGTGGATCAGACAAACATTTATTTTGGTAGAGGGATTGATCGTGCGGTCTCTCATTTCACAGTCGGCTACTCGCGCACTGTGCCACAGAGACTATGCTATAGTAAAATACCATGAAATATTTTCCAATTACTAAAAATTTTACAGACTCAACAACATAAAGTTTATTCTGTATTACCGAATATAAACAGCATAAGAAAAATCAGGACATGACAGGCTGTCGACAGATTTGTCTACAGTATGAATGGACTGGCTCTACCGGGTTATTACCACTGTCTCACGGAAAACCGACGTGAAGATGCAGCTTGCTGTTGCGTTTGGTACGGTGAGTAAGATATCCATAGGCCTAAATCCCCTTCCCAATCCCTTAAATATCCCTAATGCAACCGTGATTTTCTGGTATTATAAGTAATCATTGGCAGTGGAGATCACTTACCATCCGGTAACATTGCATATTTTTCAGCATCTGCTGTAGTTTGTATGTTATTTTAAATCACAACTTTAGTAGACCACGATTAACGGCATATTATGCAATTTAACTAAAACTCCAGATCTTCCAGGATAAATGTTGCCCCAACAGATCTGTAGCATCACTTTAGGAGGAAAACAGCAATTTCCTCAACAATTGACTCGGACCGAGGTTTCTTTGCGCCACGTAATGACATAGTTTCTGATTACATCACCAATGTTTGTTTTAACAATTATTTAGGTTTTACCTGAGTTGGAATTCTTAACGCTTAAGGCCGCGGAAAGTTATGTCTTTAGCTTTCGCCTTTTTGTTCGTAATAATTATCCTTATCGAACTACGCACGGGTATTTATCGGGAAGTGAATGTACCTCATCAAATGACTGGGTAAAATGATAAAACAAGGTGGTAGGTCCCTCGTATCCGAGCGGCCGACTGGGTAGGTACCACCGCATTGTCTACTTCTGCCGCCAAGCAGCAGCAAATAGACAAAGCGGTGATACCGACTCAGACGGCCTCTCGCATACGAGGGCTCAACATTCACATTTCATAGATTTCAAAAACAAACATTAATTTTAGAATAAACATCTAAAAGTTCAAGATTTTCACTATTATTATGGTGAACTTTTTCGCCCCCCTTTCGTCAATGGCAAAATATTTCCTAAGAAGTGACCCCAGTAAGACGCAAATTTCGTTTATTTTTCTAACGTTTTCCTCTTTGTCACCCAACTACACAAAGTTCGTTTTTTATTTGCCTTAAGAAGTGTTTTCCCAGAATGATTTGCAATTTGCTTAACCTTCGACATTTACCTAACTGGCGTTACAGCCGAAATTCTCTCGTATTCAAATTGATTCAGCAATATTTACACCGAAAATATTGAGTAACAAACTAATATTTTATAGTATATATATTGCAAACGAGCAAGTGGGTCATCTGATGGTAAGTAATCTCCAACGCCCATGAACGCTCACAGTACCAGGGGCATCGAGGACGCGTTGCCAACCCCACAGGAATGGAATTAGAAAAGGGATTTGGGTCTCCGGATGTCTCACTCGCCGTACAAAACGCAGCAGCAATCCACTACTTTACGTTGGATTTTTGTGATACAGTGGTAACAACCGCGTATTGATTATGTAAGCAAAACTGTCTCCAGCGTGGCTTTACCACTTAAAAATTCATTTATTTATTGCTCTAAATCTTCTTCCACTTGCCCTAAATATTTAAATTTAATTACAGCTTAAATTATACTTTACTCTTAACGTGTGTATTTGTAAATGTCCCAGTTTTGAACGTTGTTACGGGATCTTGCTCGTCATACATAATAAGCACGAGGTTGGCCCTTTGAACCTTGTTCTTATTCTTTACTGGACCGTGTAGTTGTAGTAACGTATTGTATATTAAACTAGTTCCACATACGTAGGATGTTTAACCGACTTCAGAAAGGAGGAGACACTTAAATCGTTTGTATATATGTTTTTTCACCCATAACCCTGACAACTAGTCAGAGGGTACTTGATCATTTTTGACCCACTATAGTGGCTCGTACAGGCGAGTCGCGTTCCGGGATCAGTCAGTGTAGATTCCTGTAACTTCAAGCCTGCATAATTCTGCTCACCGTCGCGGTCGCCGTCTTAAGCACTGTTAGTTGGCGGCAGAAAAAAGACAAAGCGGTGGTACCAACCCAGACGGCCTTTTGCATACGAGAGACCTACCACCTAGTAAATATTCCTATCATCATTGGCCTTATACGTCTGTTTCAGACGATTTAATCATTGTCTCATAGACATGCACATTTTTGTGGCTGTATAAACCAATTCTATAGCGGCAGAGGCTACCGCATACTCTGCAAGAGACGCTTCCGACTGGTGGGTTGTTGACGACCTGGTGACGTTTTAGTCTCCTGTCCGCTAGTGTTCTGAACCACGTGTTGTCCTAAGTTTCACGCCCATTGTGCACACACTTTCTCCACTTATCTCTATCCTCAGCGAGCTTTTCCCAAGCCACATGGTCGATCCCAAATGAGATCATATCTCTCTTGGCGCAGTCTTTAAATCGTAGCACTGGTCTTCCAACGTCTCTAATTCCGTTTGCTATGACACCAAGCAAGACACGGCGTGGTAGACGAACAGGGTCCATTCGATGCACATGCCCCAGCCACCGCAAGCGCCGCTGTTACAAAAAGCGGAAAATATTTCTAACTTATGCAATAAAGTCAAATAATAATTATTGTTATCAACTGTGTATGTAACTAGTGTTTGTATACTCATCACTGTAACACAGTGGCACACTGGCACGATTTAGACAATCTAACATCAGCCATCTAAAGATAACGAGGCCACTCACTTACAGACGATAATATCATGCAATGACTTCCTGCATGCAAAGTTCAATAGTCAGACGATGCACATGGCCAATTAACGCAGAAATCAATTTAAAATGTTTTAATAACAGCCTGTTTGGGTAAGCTATTTTGGTCACAAATAATCTAAAAAATGTGTGTAAGTGGGCTACCGACATTTTAGGCCCAAAAGCAACCTCACTTGCGCGTGGTAGACTCTACTGATTAAAGGACGAGACAATGGTGAAACTTGGTTCCCTTTGCGGGTTGTGTGGGTCAGACGGCAGGTTGCCCTCTTCTTCGTTGTATTCTTCATTATTGAAGGTCGAGCTGTTTCCATACCATCAGGTGACCCACTTGCTCGTTTACCGGCTTAAGCTATAAAGAAAACAAAATGTGTTGATGATGACCTTAATACAAACCTATTACATTAGTTTATGTACTTATATTTCTCTTGAGTGACTGACTGGAACCACATGTTCGGGAATGCATTGCATTTTCGTACTAATTCGTAAATAACCGGCCAAGTGGGTGTTGACTCCAATCTCTTAAATTTTACTTTTTCTGTTTTTTAGTATTCGCAGTATACGCGCCAAATTACGCATATTCTGTGAAAATTTCAACCAGCTACCTATTACGGTTTAAAAGATAGAGCTTACGTCGGACAAATAGATAGACGGCACGGCGCGTGCAATAGGGTCCCATTGGAACCTATAGGTTATGGAACCCTAAAAACGAACATTGCCGGAGCCCATTACTTAAATCGCAGTACTATAGGTATTTAAAGGTAATGTTTTGACTGGGGTGATTGTGTCATTGCGTAGATATCATACAAAGTAGTGGTCATATTATTCACATTCCAATGCATTGAAAAAGCATCATTCACGTTACTAAGGTATAAGAATGCTGATAGCTCATTTGCATACCACACTATTTATCTCATACTTTATTTACAGTCATATAAATGTTTATTATGTTTTGCTGAGAAAATTCTAGCACAATGCAAAACGATCTAGTAATTCATACAAAATACTTAAATCCTATTAAATAAAAGTTACCGTATAAAGATAAAGACTATGTAGTTAGAGACCACAAACATAACCTTTGTTGGTTTGTTCATATACAGTTATTTGGAAATCTAATTCATTGTCTATGTAGGTATGTAAGGTCACCTAATTAGGTTGTGTAAATGTTAGTTTGCGTTTATTCCAAGATTTGTGATAGCACCATCTATCTGTATAGCTATGTAGTAGAAGATTTATTGAATAATTTGTTTTGATTCTCTGTGAAAGCCACGTATTTTTTTAATTTCAGAAAGTGGGATGTTTGCATCGTTTCTGAGATTTAGTGGGTACTAGAATTTTATTGTAAATTTACAAGAAATACTTATCATTAATTTTGGAAATTCGAATTACAGTTCCCGTTGCCTGATTTCTTTTTTAAATGTGGTCTTTTTGAAAACTTGTCCAGTTGATAAATATAAATACTCTACGGCCTACGCCATTGCCAATTAGGCGAATACAGGGAAGGAAGGTGTGACGGTTCAGTCAACATAAAATGACAACGGTTTTAAATAATATATATAATATCTAAGTCCATTTTTTTTATTCTCAACGAGTGTTTGCTTGCGGCTTAACCCATGTGAAGTAAATTTGACGAAAAACTTTATTTCCCATACAAAATTTGCAACTCTTTCTTGATTTGGGGTTGGATTTTGAGAAATCCTTTCTTAAACGATGCGTAACTACAATCGAATCAACTCATAATTTATATCTATCGTTAACGTAGTCGTATATTGAGTGATGAATAATGACGAGTCAATGATGACTGATAAGTCTAGTAAATAAATATAATTAAAAATGAACACCTTTTCAGCGTTAGCATTAAAGAAAATATTTACCGACTTATCAGTTGTATCAGTCATAAATAAAAGATAAATTGAATATTCTAGCAAAATTATGTGTACATTTTTAAATTTGTGTTGTATATTAATGTAAACATGTTATTGTTATTATTTTTAAACAAACAACAAAACATTTTGAATAATTCTTATCATTCCATCATAACATGTTTGTATTACCTCATATTTTCAGTACCTAAATACCTACATAATTTGTAAAATAACAAAACCATTTCAATGTCATAATAAGTGTTGCAAAAATCAATTTTGGTTTAATGGTTATGCAGGTCTTTAATTAATGATTAAGTCCCAACATTTTTTCTAATGAACGTGATTATTTAATTATTGTTTACTGTGATGTAATATTGAGCTTGTTTACGTACTCTCCACAAACGAGTGGGACAATTTAGAATATTTGATAAAATAACAGGCTGATTGAAATATTTCCTTGGCCAAGTGTTAGCTTTTTATTGTTTGTCTGTGCAATTTGCCTGCAATTATCAAGGTTGAGAAAAAAGAAAACGGCATTTTTATTAGAATTAAAATGTACCTATATAAATTAACTCTGTTTTAAAATAGTGCATATTTGTTTTTTTTATCAAAGTGATATCCACAGGTAAATGAATTTAACTGTTTTGAAAAGTTGTATCTCCACAAAAAAATTACAATATATATAAAATGCGTGTGTGTGTGTGTGTGAGTGTATGAAAACGTGTACTTTGGTACACAATACTTTTCAAATTAACAAGCTTAAAAAAGGAAAAGCTTAGCTTAGCTTAGCTTTATATCAGGAAAAACTTACCTATCAACCAGGTTTGTATAAACAAAGACAGAAATACAAAAACACATATTTATTTTAATACAAAAACCTTAATCTTAGCTACATTGGCATAAACGCTTTGGTATATTAGCATGTTTTGGTTTCACTTCACATAGTCCACAAAATCACGAGCCAAACACACCTGGCAGGGGCTCACGGCTCCCAAGACCCTTCGGTGTCCACCACGGCAAGGCGGAAGCCGGTAGCAAACAAATCTTCATCCTCGAATCACTCAAGTGGATAATCAAGGCTCTTCATCCTCGGACAGCGAGGGCAACGCCAACTGCCGACGTAGTTTCTCCCGCCGCTGCGGGGAAACCGACTTCTGTCTCCTCAATCCCTCCGTGTGAAGCAAGAAAGACTTCTGCTCCACCTGGAACACTTCTTCGGAGTCATCTTCCACGAGAGCTGGTAGCGACGTGCAGCGCAATTTCTGACGCCGAGGGCAGTCGGTGGCCATAGTGTCCATATCCCGACGGGACTTAGGCACCGTTGGATAAACGTCGGCGTAGAGAGTAGCGACGGTTTCTAGTTTCACAACCATTTTGTTTGTATTGTTATAAGTTTCACAACGTAGCGTTCTCTGTAAATGCTTGTTGCAGAGTGCGGGGCGGCGGTATGGCGCGCGCATTTATAGTCTCCGAGACAAGTGTGTATGTGTGCGTGAGTGGCGTCACTATTACGTTTGTGTTTATTTTATAAGTGTTGAACTGGGGTTCGTACCTCGACGGTTCGCGACTCACGTCCGTTCAACACGTTGAGAAAAAATAATCGCATGTACACAGAAGTAAATGCAGTTTTTACGTTTCTCGGATGTAGAACTTATAATTTGTCCTCGTGGATTTTCCAAACGTTGAGCGTAGGCGTGCGTACAGCGTAGTTATCGGGTTTTTTAACAAGTCGTGTGTCCGTATCTACGTTTTTAGTTTTTAAATGTTAGTTATAATGATTTTTTTCCTTACAAGTGAATACTAAAACTGTAGTTATATTTGAAACGACTCTACATATATTATTACGACTTGCCATGTAGTCTGTAGTCGTTGTTTCAATAGTATTTTACATAGAGTAGATAAAGCAAGTGACATTTTTAAATGTGAATTATTTTAGTAATGGCAGATAAACGTTAATAACTATAAATTTTCCATTCATGCCAGTTATCTTTAAAGATATTATGAAAAAGTAAAATTGTGTACGTATAAAAAGTTAGCAACAGTTATCTAAGTGTGTTTATTGTTGGTTAATTATTTATTACAGTGTGTAGAAATTGAGTTTAATGAAATATATTTTATAGCAGAGGCTGGCAAACGAGCAACTGGGTCACCTGATAACTCTACAGCCCATAAATATTCATAATGCTAGAAAAATAATGGAAAAGACCTTTAAGAAAAAGAATCGGGATTAGGAAGAGGTGGCCCCTCTTCCATCCCACAACATATCCCACAGACTATACGCAACGTAATAGCAAGCTTTCACGTCGGTTTTCTGTGAGACAATGGTCCGGTGACCCCGTCGAGCCAATCCATTCATGCTGTGGATAAAAGTATCTACAGTGTGGCTCTACGACTTTAAAAACACATTTAATTATTTGCTGTATATTTTACTTAAATAAATACGGATTCATAAGTTTTTGAAACATGAGTTTATTGATCAGTTTTTCCGATTTCCAGGTCAGGAAATGAATAATTCAAGTAAAACTAGACGGCCTGAATTTATGTTACGTATAACAAAAAACATTCCGTGAAAACACGCCCAAATATGAACAAATAACTTTAGTTAATAAATGTCTATTTACGTATTAGGTATAGGTACACTTATTATGAATATACATTATATACTTAGTATTATTACGCACGCGTATATTTTGTTCCGCGTACATTTATGGAGGGTTAACGAATCATAATTCATACCATATTTATAAACTCACGCCTGTATCCCCGAAGGGGTAGGCAGAGGTGCAACTAGTGCTGCACCTACTGTTCGACAAATTTATTTTCGACACCTGATTTTATAGGGAAATAATCGCCATATCGGGTACAAATTCTAATTTTGAAAAACTCATGAGTGATTCTTCGAATCGAAAACTCAAACAAAAATAAACAGGGATGTCGATTAGATCTACGATATCCAATTTACCTACTTGTGTAAGTGGGCCCCCAACATCTTATGTCCAAAGTCGACCTCACCTGCACGTGGTACACTTTGCTGATTAACGGACGTCGCAATGGCGAAACTTAGTTCCCGTTGCGGGTTGTGGGGGTCAGAACGGTGGGTCGCCCCTTATAATACCAAATACCGTCAAATCCATGGTATGAGAAGACAGACCCTGGTATTAAGCCGGGATAACGCCAGGCAGAAAGAATGTAGAGTCAAAGGTTAAAAAAAATATAGGTACTTGGTTCAAGGTCTATTTACAAGGTCTGAGTTGGTATCACCGCTGTGTCTATTTCTGCCGCCAAGCAGCAGTGTGTAAATACTGTTGTGTTCCAGTTTGAAGGACATTGAAGCCAGTGAAATTACTTGGCATTATGAGACTTAACATCTTAAATCTTGGGGTGACGAGCGCAGTCCAATGCCATACAGTGCTTTGTAATTTAAAGTTCTGTGTGGTATTGATTCTGTTTATGGGCAGGCGTAGCGCTTACCATCAGTTCAGAACTGGTCGTTTCGTCACTCAAGCTAATAAAAAAACCTATGTCAACTTTTACTGCAATGTTTTATTAACAACGTCAGAGAAAGTATTATAATTTGCTAGTAATATATTACTATGGTACTGTTTATGACGTTAAGCGTAGGCAGCGTTGCGTATGCTGTGTTGGCGTATGGAATCCCTATTAAGTAATATAAAAGTCCGGCTGTTAATGTTTTTGTATAAATATCTATGGGGAAAACCCGATATAAATAGTTTTATACATAACTATAAGTATATCAGTCCAAAATAAATACAGATATTTATTTTGGTTAAATTAATTATGAAGAGGTCATTTGGCAATATTCTTGAATTGAATTTTGTGATCATTATATTATGATCATATTACGTCACGTCATTATTGTAGCCTATAGGAACACGTTTATCATTGAAAATGTATATAAACATTTGGAAGAGAGAGTTGAAGCCAGTCGGCAAAATAAGGATAAATAGAGTAGTAATTTAATTTAATTTGACAGCTTCCGTGATGCGGGGGGCGAGAAACGAGAGGCTCCGGGTTCGATTTCCTCACGGAGACAAATGTTTGGGTGATTCACAAATGACTAGTGCAAAGTATTTTGTTAGTCTGCTGACTCGTTTCTGAGAGAATAATTTAATTCCTTGTTGTGAGTTTAAGAAATAAGTATAAGTAATTATTTCAATAAGTCTCTACTCGCAGTGGGGTCGGCGCAAATCACATATCACAGAAAGATTTGGCTTGTAGTTTTTACGACCGGCTGCATGCCTGACGTCAACCCCTTTGGGGAGAAAATACCCAGACCGGAGACAAATATTTCTACATCACACATTTTTTTTGTCTCGGTGTGGGAATCGAACCCGTGGTCTCTCGCTTCTCAGCCGGCTTCTCGCCCATTGCGCCACGAAGGGTGCCAAAATTATTATTGTACTATTATTAATTATTGAATGTTCAAAATTACCTATTGAATGTCTTTACCTAATTTCCAAAGTAGTTTGTCACGATATTTCTAGACGATATTCCTAGAGCTAATGACTTTGACAGATATTGAATGGGATGTCTCGCGGTCAAATGGAGCGACGAACTCCTAAAGAGGACAGGGGACTGTAATGAGGCGTAGGAATATGAATCCCATTGCGAATATTATCATGTTTTCATAGCACCTTATATCCGGGATGGCGAGCGCAATACAGTGCCATGTTGAGTGGTTTTGCTGCTATTTATGGGCAGACTTGGAGCTTACCATCAGGCAAGGACCTGCTCGTGATTCAGGCGAAATAAATAATGAATTTTGATATTATGACGAGCGAATGCTAAGTAAAAGTGGGTTTCCACGATTAGATTTTAGTGGATAAACTGCTAAATTGCATGCGATTTGAACCATCCGAACAGACTTTTAATCAAATTGATCCATAAAAAGCATACAGCTTTTGATGATTTAAATCTCTTGTTGAGAGCGATTCGATGAGTCTGAGCCCGATATCTGAAAAGCTAAAAGTAGCACCCGATATCTAAAAGGTAGTTGAAATAAATGTCATGTAAATTGATCGAAAACTCGCAGAGGACTGGTGATCAGAATTATATAAGGCAGTTCTTAGTATTTGTTTATATGATACTAAATCGCAACATAATTATTCACCTCGTTTCATCCGAGAATAGGTTTACCTTATTCTGTTTAAAACTGCATGCATAAAACAACGTTGTGTTTGCAGACTGAGCTTGACCTCCTTACAGGATTGAAGACTGATAAGTGACGATACCGAGTGCACACCACAATGTGTTCGTACTCGAATGTATAAACAACGACGAGACCTTCAGCCGTAGACGCCACTTGGTTTTTATTAATTTATCTTTCTAGAACCAATGCTTTCTTAGTTGATGTTATTATGATGTAGAGGATCGGAAGAGTTAGTAGAGTTTGGTTAAAGATTTTTTGGTTTTGTAGATGAAACAATAGTTAGATAAGAAAATTACAATTGAAATGTTTTGGGAAAACTTCCTGACTGGACTAAAAATATTTGTGTTGAGAATACTAACCAGCAAAAGGCAAAAGCATTGACTTCATATAGTTACATTAACGTGATAGTATCTACTTCGATTTATATGAATATGCATATTATTATATTATAATAAGTTCAGTCTTACTAGATATTTTTTCTTAATCTAACATTGTAACAAATTTATCTATAGTAGATTGTCATCACATATTCGTATTTTTGAAATAGACGAAGATTGTCAAAGCACATAACTTAGACCGTAGGATTGTTTATTTGCAATAACAATTACTTAGTTATGTGGAAATCAAAGAAAATGTAAACCGTAAAGAGGCGTGGCCGTCTATCGACGGTCGTCATAATTATGCCTGCGTCATTTACTCGTCACATTCAATTGAAGTAAAGTAAAAACACGTGATCTGTCAGGTTGTGCCACATCTGAATGGAACGTTTAGGAGACCTCGTCCCTTGGTTCCACATTTAGGATAATCGAATGTAATATTCCTAATGGGAATATAAAACTCCATAAATGCAAGAAAATATTGCATGAATAAGATGTGGAAATATTTTTCTATTTATCGTATAACCTATCGCCAGCAGGTAATAAATTCCACTTAAATGATTCAATATCCATTTCCCGCGCATTCCGCAGGGAATCGTATTGAAAATTATTTTTATTGTGTATTCGATATTGTGGAAAGGCTTGCGAGACCACGAGAGAAAAAACAAAAATTTATTTTTTACATCGGTATACATATTGTGCAAAAAAGATGTCGTGATTATTGATAGTGGTATAGCGAAATGAATGCCTATAGTAAAGATAGTAATAATCGACTTGGGATTTACCCAACATACCGCTTTTATAACCTCACTGTTGTATGATAACACACTATAACATGGTAGATTAAACTGTGTCTACGAACCAAATTGACTAAGTATGCAGTCGAAGTTATTGAGCCCTGAAACGAATTCTAGGGAATTGAAACCAGACGGATTCGAAAATAACCCTCTCCGATTTCATTCTTAAATAATTGTATGGCAATTGTATTTACATTATGATATATTATGTGTCCACGACAAAAAATGTGGGTCATATATATTTTTTTTTAATAGCACAGGCCGGCAGATGAGCATGTTGGTCACCTAATGGTAAGTGATTTTTATCGCCCATATAACACCCATAATACTAGAATAACCATGGGCGCGTTGCCGGCCTTAAAGGACAGGGATAATTAAGGAATTGGGAAGGGGAGGGGGATTTGGGCCTCCGGATAACTCACTCACCGTACGAAATGCAGCAGCCCATTCGTGCTGTAAACAAAACTATTTAAAGTGTGGCTCTACCACTCATAAATATTATTATTAGCTTTACATTTTCACTATAGTTAGGGAGGTACAGTTGGGAGAGGAAGGCCTCGACGAACTTTCATAGATCAAGTTAGAGATATTCTCGTGAAAGGCCAGGTCAGGAGTACCCCTAAACCGACGTGTATGTATGGAAAATTTAAAGAGACTGAATGAGGCCATAGAGGTATACAAGGATCGTAGCAAGTGGAAATCCGTTACGCCTACCCCTATGAGTCTATGTATGTATGTATTTTTACTTTTTTTGAAATCCAAAAACAATAACAACGGATATGTTTCGGTTATCAGTGAATAGTCACACGTAGAAAGTTTAATGCATTGGGTTATCACAGATTTGAGACGCAACAAACAAATCCAATGCGTTCTGATAAACATGTAAAGCGGTCGTTCACCGCGGTTTCTAATTGATTACACCGATAACAACTTAGTAACTCTGTGCTGTTCTACTTTACTGCGCAGTGACACTTAGGGTACAATTTTACGTTCAGAAAAGTTTTTTAAAGGGTTCATTCTTTAAGGCCTTTTTGAAACGATAGTATTTTTTGAAACAATTCGATCATGATTTTAGGATATATACGAGTACATAGTGATTGTTTAGTGCTGCAGATGGATATATAAAAAGCGAAGTCCTGACTGACTCAGCATACAGAAACCGTTAATTATAGAAGATCGATATTTAGAGAGGGTATTGAGTTTAAGATTACAGGTCGCTCGCCTGATGGTAAGCGTCACGCCTGCCCATAAACAGAAGCAACTTCACTCAGAACTTTGAATTACAAGGCACTGCATAGCATTGGACTGCGCTCGTCACCCCGAGACATAAGATGTTAAATCTCATAATGCCCAGTAATTTCATTGGCTTTAATGTCCTTCAAACCACTGCTGTTTGGCGGCAGAAATAGACAAAACGGTGGTACCAACCCAGACGGCCTCTCGCATACGAGGGATCTACCATAAATACATAAATGAATAGGTATTATGAAATCAACGTGAAATTATATCTATGATTAAGAAGTTAACGGAACCCAACATCAATAGTAATTGTACACATACTCATTTTTGTTTGTAAGTAGGTCAAAATGGAAGCACGCTGACTCATGTAATCGTAGAATATTTAGGAGGTCGTGAGAAAAAAGGCCAAACGCGATAATGGTGAAAACAAAACTGTAAACAATGGCAATCGGAAGACTAGCAGACGTAAACAACTTCATTTCTCTAAAGAAATAGGTGAGAATTTTTTAAATATGCTATTATGTTTATCTATAATGCATTCTAATTGGAATAAAAAGTTGTTATAGAAAGACTATGAAACATAGAAATGTATTCCATCCAGTGACATATCTAATTTCTGTAAGAAGGTATATCGAAGGTATTCAAATTCAAAGGTATCGGAAATGTCACAAGTGGAGACGCCCATATTAAAATCAACATCCTCAATTTTTTTATTTAGGTATATCCTTAACAGTTTGGACTGGGCAATAACTTTGCCTTTTATATCTATAGATCTAGCTCATTATATTTTTTCGTGACTTAAAACATTACTACGTTTTTTATCTCACGAATTTAATTTGCCGTTCTCATGTAGCGTGGTTGTAAATAAAATAAAAAATGTATATTTGATTGTGTTTCATAAGAGGTCATTAGCCTACCCCTAATGAGATTTTTTTGTATACAATATGGGGCCCTGTACTTTGTAATTTTTTTTTGTAAGTATGTACTGGTGCGTAATAAATCGTACATCCACCGGATTCGGCAGTGTAAATCTATACACAATGCAATAAGGGCACGCACATATTTCCCACACAAATCCTACTATTATTATAAATGTGAAAGTTAGGATGTTTGTAAATTTGGATGTTTGTTAGTCAATCACGCCGTAACAGCTGAATGGTTTTGGGTGAAATTTGGCACACAAGTAGACCATGAACTGGATTAGGACATAGACTATATCCCGAGATACTTTTTATACCCGAATAGTTCGTTCACGCGAGCGCAGCAGCGAGTAAAAGCTAGTATAAAAGAAATCTTTTTACGACTTAACAATGTGGTTTGATCAAAAGGTTAAATTGCGGGTCGTAGTCCTTCCCTCTCGTTACTAAAAGGGATTTGAGTACAAAAAACTACCACGCTAAACCTTTATAAAAGCCTTTGAATTTTGTACAAAATTTTGTCGGTGCATTCGTTTGTCTTGTACAATCAAGCAAACACGTGAAGTTTGATGCAACTACGCATAATACGTAGGAAAGTCTGTTTTCACCTACCCTTATCCTGCTCGCATTGGGGTCGGCGCAACATGCTTTTTAACACATGTTACAGAAAGCTTTGGCTTGTAGTTTTTACGATCGGCCGCTGCCTAAATTCACCCCTCTGGGGCGGAAACTTACAGACGCGAAATTAATATTTGTGGATATTTGTCTCGGTGCGGGAATTAAGCCCGCAGCATCTCGCTTCACAGCCTGCTACTCGCCCACTGCGCCACGGAGGCTGTCATGTAGGAAAGTACATTTCCTAAAAAATGATTGATCATAAAACTCACACATTGTAAGTATGTGTGAGTTTTATGATCAATCATAAAAGTAAGTTTAAATACCAATGATCGCTTATACCATATGCGCGTGTATCACGTACTTGTGGATTATCTGAAATCTTAAGTTAACGACCCCAATTATATCGCCATACATCCCAATAACAAGTTAATTAATATTTATTTATGCAGTTAAAGTTCCACAATGTCTAAGTTGACATTGTGATCATGAGTAAAATATTGATTAGTATGCTTAACGACTTATAGATTGAGTAAGCTTTTAAGAAAACGTAATTAATTACTTATCGATTTTTATTATCATTATCTTATGCGTATTATTTATTTTGATATAATTTTAAAGACCGGTATTATCTCTGTTAATAACACGTGTACAGTATGACGATTTAAATTATGCGTTTCAGTAATGTTTGTTTTTTATAAATTAGTACCTATATTAACTACTACATATACTACTGTTTATGTAGTATATGTTGTAGTAGTTCGGTCACGTTTTAAGAAAACCACAGTATATCGGTCGCAAATGCCTGTGCCAGATCGTACCAGGTGGACGATCCCGCGGACGGCCCAAAAAACGCTGACTTGACGTATTAGAAGGAAACATGGGAGCTAATGGTCTCACTACGGGAATGCTCAAGATCGGGCGATGGTGAGGCGTCTTAATAGGAGGAAAAGACGCTAGCACTAGCCGGGATAACGCCAGGTAAAAAGAAGAAGTACGTATATGTAAAGATTTCCAGACCATCCGGGCCCGGTCTGTGACTCCAGAAAAAAATAAGTACATTCTAAATGTAACAGGTTTGTATTTCTTTGATAGCATAGTCCAGCAAGCGACAAAGTATTCAATTGAAGATAAGTGATCTCCACCGCCCAGGACGCCCACAATACCAGAAAAATCAAGGACGCGTTGCCGTTCTTAAAGGAAAGGAATTGGGAAACGGAAGGGAGTTGGGCCTCCGGATATCTCACTCACCGTACGAAAGGCAGCAGCAAGCCGATCAACTTTTTGCGGAAAAAAAAACAATACCCAAGAGGCAGTACAAAATGCCTTTGAAGAGTTTGTTGCTTCCCGTCCAATCGATTTCTTCAAGAAGGGCATCGATAATTTTCGACTGTGCTAGCAAAGATGCTGCGATAGCATGGGTGGTTGATATTACTTTGATAAATACTAGAAATAAAAAAATGTGGAAAAAGTACTTTCGCTTTTTTTCATAGGTAAAGACATAATAATTCGGTTCAGGAACACTCCTTTAATACTATTATAATTATTACAAATATACTTATATTAAAATATAAACCTGTAGTTTTATCGCATTGGCGTTTATTTATCGTAATTATCATGGAACTAATCCTATGTCGCGTGGAATATCACTGGATACATAAACAATGTTGCGCAATTCATTATGATTATTAATTTGTACGTATTCTTGTTTCATTAAAAATAATAATCGAGTGTCCTAGATCAATTTTATTTTATCTTCTTGCCCTTCTACGGGTTCATTGCTATTTATTTTTTGTCGAACATGAGCTCGCTCCCTTTATTAGGGGTGGCGAAATGCGGGTCTACTCTACATTTGCCTTTTACTCGTACTCGTAGGTACTTTGGGTGCGCACAGTGACGGATAAATTTTTTGCGCTATCGCCTTTTCCCACGGTCGGAATACATTGACAATGAATGTTATTTGTACAGGACTGGAAATAATCACGTGTACCAGAACAGCTATACAGTATGTAACAAAAACCTTGTTGGCCCTTTTTGGGTCGTCAAGATAGTCATATAGACAGCTTATTAAAAATAGTTAAATCAAAAAAAAGGATGTAGTTTTCTACAAAGGCAGAATATGACCTGGATTAGTACAAAGTCTATTTTCATCTCGGAAAAAGATATTCACGCAGGCGGAGCCGGAAAAACTAGTGTATATACATAAGGTTCTTAAAAACAGTGGAAATTATACTAACATTTGTACTTATGACGTCAAAAAACACTAAACCACAACATACGAGAACAGAGAAATAAACAATATCTTTCGACAGGCGTAAAATCGTCGATCGAGCGTAAATTATTTACTTGGAAAACGATGTTTTCGAGGAAACTCGGTTCGTGGTATCGTTGGCGAAGCTCCAAGCGAGCTGACACCATTGCGACCTGCCTTCTAGGGATTGTGATTGTTAATCAAGTCCTACGTAATAAAAATCGAGAGTATCGTTCTGGTATATAACACTTTCCTGTTCAGCCAGTGATATTACTGGGCATTATGAGACTTAACAACTTATGTCTCGGGGTGACGAGCGCAGTCCAGTTCTATCCAGTACTTTAAAATTCCGAGTGGATTAGAAGAGCGACCTGCTCGTCTCGTCATTCAAGCTAATAAAAAATAGATCCACTGAACCTTCTAATCTGGATGAGTGACCATGGATATTATCATATAAGTATCTAAATGAAACCTATCTGGGAGTGTAAGTGAACCACCAATATCTTAGTTCCAAATCCAACTTCACGCATCACTTACTCCACTTACCCTCAGGTGAACTAATTGCTCGTTTGTCGGCCTCTATTAAAAAAAAAATCTATGCACAATCAGACCCAGAAATTGTATCAAACATACTCCGTGTTTCTAAACATATAATAATATTATCAATGATATCTAGACATCAAAGTCTTCGACAAACATTCGTGAAAAGAGATCAATTATCGTAAATAGTAAGTAAATTAGTATTGCGATAGTTGAATGGTCTTTGGGCACGTATCTAGCGACGTGTTGCCTAGCACGGCCCGCTTGTTCCCCGCGAGTCACGTCTACTAACGGCTTTGGTTATTAAAGAAAAAGTAATCGGAACTAAACCATTACTTTTTAATTTTAACACGCTCTTAAACGATTTGTAATAACTATTTTTGTTGTTTGAGAGATTATGGAATACATAGAGTTTGGCATAGAGATTTTTTTTCCACAATTTTCCCTTTTATTGGGAAGGCAAAGGGTTCTAATTGGCATAGAGAGCGATCGAGTCTGGTATTTTTCTTTCGCTTCCGAGCCCCTCAAAACTTTTTTTTTACTAACACTGCATACATGTTTGGGTAAAGAGTTCTAAAACGAAGTCATTTTTTTAAGGATGAGCAGTTGGATCACTTCATTGTAAGTGAACACCGGTGCCCAGAAACACCCAGAACAATATGTAGATGGACTGGGGCCCTTTTATTTGAGTTGAGAATAAACATAATGAATGCTATCAAAACTATATACTATACCTATGTTATGCTCGTACTCCGCAACAGACAACAATGTTGTTTAGGTACTCCGATAGAGCACTAATTGATAACTCTTTACATAAGTTGCATTGAAGGCGGACCCTGGCAGAAACAAGGATTCGCAAAATTAACATAAATAATAACAAACGGACATAAAGTAAAATATGGGTTGGTTAATAGTCAGTCTTGTCGCTATAGCGATATCTGCTGACTATGGTGGCAAAAGAAAAATAATTGCATTGTTATCGCGCTTCCACATAACAGAAAAATAATTGGATTTGTCTATGGTAAAAGGTATTGTGGGTAATATAACAGAAATATGTTAATACATTAATGGTAGGAGTACCTAATTGTTGGACTTTATATGTTAACTATTTAAAGCAAGTTAAGAAATATTTTCAAAAAAAAAAAAATTCGTTACGTAGTTACCTTAATTATTTTTAATATTCATTTTGTGCCGCGATAATTTATTGTTTCTGTTTGTTGAATAATTATCTAACGGCATATACCTAAATAACGTTAATTTATTTTATTTCGCTTCATAAATTCGGTTCAAAATTTTATTTTATTACGCTTCACAAATTGCTTCCATCGCAATCGGTTCGATGTGTATTGTTCCAGTGTTTGCTCGTGGCTAATTTTTATATACCTATAGATTTCTACATGTATTTATAGATTCATAGCTTTATCGTAACTTGTTTCTAGGTCAGATACTTATCGTACCGCCTATATTAAATACTGCATAGTAACATCGATATTAATATTAACATCATGATATCGCTCAGCCTATAAACAACATATTATACCACAATATTTGCTTTCGGTGTTTCCGTACTAAGGCTCCTCTAATTTATATTGTATGACTTAGCAGCATCAAAAAAATCGGTCAAATGTTGTCGTGCGAGGACCACAGCCTATTTTTTTTTGGTTTTTGTTAGTTTTATTATTTGTCTGCCTATAATTTTTATGAGTTATGTGTGTATTCATGATTAATTATCACTTGCTTTAACGTACACATACATACACCCTCACGCCTGTAATCCTGAAGGAGTAGGCAGAGGTGTAACCAGTACACCCACATTTCGCCGAGCATACCGCCGTCCCATAATGTGAAAGGGGGCGAGCCTATCACCATACCATAATACTGAGCATTTCGTAATAGAACAACTCAATATCACTTATCCGACCCGGGGATCGAACCCGGGACCTCAGCATCAGCAGACGTAACGCGTACGCATTACAACTGCGCCACTAGGCCTTAGTCCACCACGATGGCCTAATGCGTGCTGGCAAACTTTTGAAATTCTTATGGAGAACTTCTCAGGTAGTCGTTGCTTTAACGATGAAAGAAATATAGTGAGGAACCGACATACATGAGAAGTTCTCCATATCAATTTCGAAGGTATGTGAAGTCTGCTAGCACGCAGTAGGCCATCGTGGTGGACTAAGGCCTAACGCCGCTCATTCTTAGTTCGAAATCTGTATTCGAATTACGAACTATATTCAGTAGGTATCAAGTTGCTTATCGTCTGCTACTGACTGCTACACTGCTGTTAGTAATTTCTTGATCACTCAGTCTGTTTTTTTAGCCCGAATGATGAAACGAGCAAGTCGTTTGTCTAATGGTTGGCGTCACGCCTGACCATTGACAGTAGCAACACCACTCAGAACTTTTAAATAGAAAGTACTGCACTGTACTCATCACCTCGAGACTTAGGATGCTTAAGCTCATAATGCCCAGTAATGGCTACAATATGCAACAAAACAGTGCTTGGACATTGTTTTTTCACCCGACAAAAAAAGGGTATAAGTGTTACCCCTTTGTCTGTCTGTGTGTGTGTACGTGCCTGTATCTGTCTCGGCCATCATAGCACCTAAACGAATAGACCGATTTTGAATGCGGTTTTTGTTTGAAAGCTGATTTAATCGAGAAGACTCTTATGACTACTTCGGTGGCACAGTTGTAATGCGTACGTGGTTCGACTGCTGTGCTGAGGTCTCGAGTTTGATCCTGGGGTCAGGTAAAAGTACATTCGATTTTTCTATGATGAAATTCTTAGTATCAGCCCGGAGTCTGGAATTGTGCCCGGTATGGCGATACGCTCGCTCCCTATCACATCATGGGACGGAGATACGCTTGGCTAAATGTGGGTGTCCTAGTTATACCTCGACCTACCCCTTCGGGGATTACAGGCGTGAGTGCGTATGTATTAAATCATTTTCAGCAATTTTTTGATAGCAACAACATTTTTTCCGGCAACATCAGGCTACTATTAAACACAATCAACTGCAACACTATAATGGACGCAACATTATCATAAAATCTAGTTAAAATAAAATCCATATGTTTTACGAGCAACAATCAGCTGTTGATTCTTTGAAACCTTTCCACTGGCGTCATCTAACACACGTGAAATGGAAAAACACTAAACATATGTTTTGGTGAACGCACGGACCGTAACAAATGTAGCTATGTGATTTGCGTAACCTGTGATTAAACAATATAAGCATAATATTACTACCTATACTAATTATATTCTCCCCACGGTGATTGACGTCAGGCAGGTGGTTTGTCGTAAAAACTACAAGCTAAATTATTCTGTAACATGTGTTAAAAAGCACGTTGCACGGACGCCCGCGCCACTGCCAGTTGGATAAGGGTAGTTTATGGGCAGCAGAGCGACCCGATATAGCCTACAATATGTTCCGAAAATATGACAGGAGATACTTCTATTCGCAAGTATACCTATATTTATATTTAAATGAAAAGATGGTTCTCAATTCAACGCTTATTTTTTGCTTACATACACGCATACATAGAACCACGCCTGTTTCCCATAAGGTTAGGCAGAGACAACGGATTTCCACTTGCTACGATCCTAATTGATTTTGCATTTTTACTGCACAAATTGTAATATGTAAGTTAAATAGAGGATAATTAAAAAGAGGTTTTTTGATTCCCTATAAAACACGAAATTATTGATTAGTTACAAGCATACAGCTTTTGATGATTTAAATCTCTTGTTGAGAGCGATTCGATGAGTCTGAGCCCGATATCTGAAAAGCTAAAAGTAGCACCCGATATCTAAAAGGTAGTTGAAATAAATGTCATGTAAATTGATCGAAAACTCGCAGAGGACTGGTGATCAGAATTATATAAGGCAGTTCTTAGTATTTGTTTATATGATACTAAATCGCAACATAATTATTCACCTCGTTTCATCCGAGAATAGGTTTACCTTATTCTGTTTAAAACTGCATGCATAAAACAACGTTGTGTTTGCAGACTGAGCTTGACCTCCTTACAGGATTGAAGACTGATAAGTGACGATACCGAGTGCACACCACAATGTGTTCGTACTCGAATGTATAAACAACGACGAGACCTTCAGCCGTAGACGCCACTTGGTTTTTATTAATTTATCTTTCTAGAACCAATGCTTTCTTAGTTGATGTTATTATGATGTAGAGGATCGGAAGAGTTAGTAGAGTTTGGTTAAAGATTTTTTGGTTTTGTAGATGAAACAATAGTTAGATAAGAAAATTACAATTGAAATGTTTTGGGAAAACTTCCTGACTGGACTAAAAATATTTGTGTTGAGAATACTAACCAGCAAAAGGCAAAAGCATTGACTTCATATAGTTACATTAACGTGATAGTATCTACTTCGATTTATATGAATATGCATATTATTATATTATAATAAGTTCAGTCTTACTAGATATTTTTTCTTAATCTAACATTGTAACAAATTTATCTATAGTAGATTGTCATCACATATTCGTATTTTTGAAATAGACGAAGATTGTCAAAGCACATAACTTAGACCGTAGGATTGTTTATTTGCAATAACAATTACTTAGTTATGTGGAAATCAAAGAAAATGTAAACCGTAAAGAGGCGTGGCCGTCTATCGACGGTCGTCATAATTATGCCTGCGTCATTTACTCGTCACATTCAATTGAAGTAAAGTAAAAACACGTGATCTGTCAGGTTGTGCCACATCTGAATGGAACGTTTAGGAGACCTCGTCCCTTGGTTCCACATTTAGGATAATCGAATGTAATATTCCTAATGGGAATATAAAACTCCATAAATGCAAGAAAATATTGCATGAATAAGATGTGGAAATATTTTTCTATTTATCGTATAACCTATCGCCAGCAGGTAATAAATTCCACTTAAATGATTCAATATCCATTTCCCGCGCATTCCGCAGGGAATCGTATTGAAAATTATTTTTATTGTGTATTCGATATTGTGGAAAGGCTTGCGAGACCACGAGAGAAAAAACAAAAATTTATTTTTTACATCGGTATACATATTGTGCAAAAAAGATGTCGTGATTATTGATAGTGGTATAGCGAAATGAATGCCTATAGTAAAGATAGTAATAATCGACTTGGGATTTACCCAACATACCGCTTTTATAACCTCACTGTTGTATGATAACACACTATAACATGGTAGATTAAACTGTGTCTACGAACCAAATTGACTAAGTATGCAGTCGAAGTTATTGAGCCCTGAAACGAATTCTAGGGAATTGAAACCAGACGGATTCGAAAATAACCCTCTCCGATTTCATTCTTAAATAATTGTATGGCAATTGTATTTACATTATGATATATTATGTGTCCACGACAAAAAATGTGGGTCATATATATTTTTTTTTAATAGCACAGGCCGGCAGATGAGCATGTTGGTCACCTAATGGTAAGTGATTTTTATCGCCCATATAACACCCATAATACTAGAATAACCATGGGCGCGTTGCCGGCCTTAAAGGACAGGGATAATTAAGGAATTGGGAAGGGGAGGGGGATTTGGGCCTCCGGATAACTCACTCACCGTACGAAATGCAGCAGCCCATTCGTGCTGTAAACAAAACTATTTAAAGTGTGGCTCTACCACTCATAAATATTATTATTAGCTTTACATTTTCACTATAGTTAGGGAGGTACAGTTGGGAGAGGAAGGCCTCGACGAACTTTCATAGATCAAGTTAGAGATATTCTCGTGAAAGGCCAGGTCAGGAGTACCCCTAAACCGACGTGTATGTATGGAAAATTTAAAGAGACTGAATGAGGCCATAGAGGTATACAAGGATCGTAGCAAGTGGAAATCCGTTACGCCTACCCCTATGAGTCTATGTATGTATGTATTTTTACTTTTTTTGAAATCCAAAAACAATAACAACGGATATGTTTCGGTTATCAGTGAATAGTCACACGTAGAAAGTTTAATGCATTGGGTTATCACAGATTTGAGACGCAACAAACAAATCCAATGCGTTCTGATAAACATGTAAAGCGGTCGTTCACCGCGGTTTCTAATTGATTACACCGATAACAACTTAGTAACTCTGTGCTGTTCTACTTTACTGCGCAGTGACACTTAGGGTACAATTTTACGTTCAGAAAAGTTTTTTAAAGGGTTCATTCTTTAAGGCCTTTTTGAAACGATAGTATTTTTTGAAACAATTCGATCATGATTTTAGGATATATACGAGTACATAGTGATTGTTTAGTGCTGCAGATGGATATATAAAAAGCGAAGTCCTGACTGACTCAGCATACAGAAACCGTTAATTATAGAAGATCGATATTTAGAGAGGGTATTGAGTTTAAGATTACAGGTCGCTCGCCTGATGGTAAGCGTCACGCCTGCCCATAAACAGAAGCAACTTCACTCAGAACTTTGAATTACAAGGCACTGCATAGCATTGGACTGCGCTCGTCACCCCGAGACATAAGATGTTAAATCTCATAATGCCCAGTAATTTCATTGGCTTTAATGTCCTTCAAACCACTGCTGTTTGGCGGCAGAAATAGACAAAACGGTGGTACCAACCCAGACGGCCTCTCGCATACGAGGGATCTACCATAAATACATAAATGAATAGGTATTATGAAATCAACGTGAAATTATATCTATGATTAAGAAGTTAACGGAACCCAACATCAATAGTAATTGTACACATACTCATTTTTGTTTGTAAGTAGGTCAAAATGGAAGCACGCTGACTCATGTAATCGTAGAATATTTAGGAGGTCGTGAGAAAAAAGGCCAAACGCGATAATGGTGAAAACAAAACTGTAAACAATGGCAATCGGAAGACTAGCAGACGTAAACAACTTCATTTCTCTAAAGAAATAGGTGAGAATTTTTTAAATATGCTATTATGTTTATCTATAATGCATTCTGTTTAGGCGTCAACCATTATTTCGTAATTTATCTTGTATTTATTGTAATAGCGAATAATTAAATTGTTAGTATTATTTGTCTATGATTACCCCGAGCCATCTAGTGGCAACATTTAGAAATTTTGTAACGTGTCGATGTTTCCTTGTCGGCCATTTTGGAAGAACACTTGCTTCCTCGTACTGTTACCAATAACACGCATTTTTTTACAAAAAGGGTATTTTCATTCATTCCAACATACACAAATTCAAAAGTTAGCTCAAGCCCCACCATTGGTCCTTCGTTGCCGAATATTCATTTGGACCTTCGTCGGCGAATATTCATCGGAGCAGCGTCAGAAATCTGGAGATTCGTCACTGCATCGGCGTGGGAACTTCGCCCCGTATCAACACGGATCCACACACGCCTCAGAAGACGGTCAGATCCATCCTTTCTCTTCCCCTATTTCATCGCTTGTGCTAATATCGTGTTATTTCCTGGTTATAGGTTCAACCACCGTGAGTCGCTCTGGGTCATCACGTCTCGAGTGGTAACTGTAAGTACGTAACTTGCTTTATATCAGGCCATTGCGATGAGTGACGACGAAAATAAAATCGTGGGGAAGCATTTGTCAGTTCCCAAATCACCTTTAAGGGACCGTAGTCCAACGAGTGCGGGTGATTTGAGAAAAATGAGGGGTTCGTTAAAAAGTCGGTTAACTTCATTTGAAAAGTATATTAGTAAATCAGAAGATCTTTCATTAACTAATGTTCAAAAGGCAGAAATAAACTTACGAATACAATCTGCCAAGGTAATATTAGAAGATTATTATAATATTCAAAATAAATTAGACAAATTAACCGATGAGACTGAATTAAGTTTAAATTGTGAGTATAGAGAATCATTCGAAAATCAGTATTTTACAATAATGGCTTCTGCAACATGTTTAGTAAGTGATAACATTGGTGACGATTCTCAATGTTCGAAAACGGGAAAATCTAAAAATAAACGTTCAAAATTGCCAGACGTTAAGTTACCTGACTTCGACGGTAGTTATGACAAGTGGCTAGAATATAAAAACTCATTTATAACAATGATACACACACGCGATGACCTAGATGAAACTGATAAATTTCAGTACCTCAAATCTTCGCTTAGTGGTTCAGCCCTTCGAGTTATAAGTTCATTAGAGTTTACACCTTCTAACTACTCACACGCATGGGAACTACTTGTACAGAGATTTCATAACAGTCGCTTATTAGTACATAACCACGTAAAATCTTTGTTTACTGCACCATCGCTTACCAAAGAATGTTCTGAACAAATTAGAAATCTTATAGACACTGTATTAAGGAATTTGCGATCTCTAAAAACCTTGGAGGAGCCTACAGACATGTGGGATACCTTAATTATATATTTAATAAGGTCTAAGCTCGATCAAATTACCAAGCGCGAATGGGAAGACCATAAAAGGTCACTGAAACTTATTTCCAATACAGGTTCTAAGTGTAATAAAATTAAACTAGAAGACTTATTAGATTTTCTCAGAAGTAAGGCGGATACTCTCGAAACAATACATTACAATAATACAAAACCTCATCACACTAAATCCACTTCAGATCACAAAAAACATCAAACACATAGTTTCGTTTCTACACGCAACACTAAAACGAATAAGTTTGAGAAACCTAAACAAGTATGTGTGATTTGCAACAGCAATCATGCATTGTACGCTTGTATCAGTTTTCTTAATTTAACAGTCGAAGATAGGATTAAACTTGTAGAAGTTAAAAATCTTTGCCCAAACTGTTTACGTGCAGGTCATACAGTCGTTAACTGTTTATACGGACCTTGCAAGCAGTGCGGGGAAAAACATAACAGTTTAATTCATATTAAAGGCAATAGCGTAAACACATGTACAACTATAGATACCCGAGTGGCTAGCGCATCGCCGCCGCATGAGCGAAATAACAAACCGGTTCCTGCGAACGAGTCGGCGATGCGTTCTACGTCACAGTTATATACTAGTACATTTCATTCAAATAACGACACCGGAGTGTCTGCATTAAATCGAGTTATTTTGGCTACCGCTTTAGTGGATGTCGCGGATAATAACAACACGTATCATACAGTTCGCGCCCTGCTCGATAACGGGAGTCAACATTGTTTCATTTCTGAAAGTTTAACAAAACAGTTAAACGTTTCAGTTATACAGTCCGCTGTTCGAGTCTCGGGTGTGGGACATTCGGTCACACAGTCGAGTCAATCATGCGATATAAACATACGCTCTAAGTTAAACGATTATACCACGAATATTCGTTGTATTGTTTTGCCGGAAATTACGGGTAGTATTCCGACAAATAATATTAATTGCAATTCAATTAATATACCAAAAAACATACGTCTTGCAGATCCCTCTTTCCATATACCATCAAATATTGATATATTAATCGGAGCGGACAGGTTTTGGGATTTATTAGATGAAGGCCGTTTCAAATTACCGTGTGGGCCATATTTACAAAATTCCAAAATGGGTTGGTTACTGTCCGGTCCCATTGATGCGAAGAATTTACGAATTGATCAGGTTGTCTGTAATATTTCTCAAACATTAGACAATCAATTGAGGAAATTTTGGGAGCTGGAGGAAATACGTTTTGATAATGATACCTTCACTGCAGATGAGCGTCAGTGTGAGGATACATTTATACGTACCACTAAACGTGACGATAACGGTAGGTTTTCGGTTCGAATCCCGTTAAAGGAACCTCCTAGCACGCTTGGTGATTCTTACGAAATGGCTAAAAGTCGGTTCTTAGCCTTAGAACGTAAATTACATAAAATGCCTAATTTCAAAAATATGTATTGCGAATTCATGCGAGAATACATTGAATTGGGTCATATGAAACTTTTACATAGATATGATTCACCTAACTATTTCCTTCCACATCATGGAGTGTGGAGAAATAGTAGTACGACTACTAAATTACGCGTAGTGTTTGACGCCAGCGCCGTCACGACGTCCAACAAATCGTTGAATGACATACAGCTGGTCGGACCAGCATTGCAAAATGATATTTTTTCTATTCTGTTACGGTTTAGACAGTATAGGTACGTAGCATGTGCCGACGTAGAGAAAATGTTTAGGCAGATATTAATACATAATGATCACCGAAATTTACAACTTATATTGTGGAGAGAAAACTCATCCGATTCACTAGACATTTATCAACTTAATACAGTTACATATGGCACTGCATCCGCACCATATTTAAGCATGCGTTGTATCCGTCAATTAGCCGAAGATACAAGTGATGACGTCATAGCTACAGTGATAAGAGATGATTTCTATGTAGACGATTTAATCACAGGTCATGATAACTTCGAGTCATTGTTGAGTATTTGTGAAAAAACGTCCCAAGTATTAAAATCGGGTTGTTTCCCATTACGCAAGTGGACTTTCAATCATGACTCAACAACTCACATCCAAAAACGGTTATCAATAGACGAACATTGTCAAAGTAAAACCCTTGGTTTGGGTTGGTCAAATGTCAGTGACGAGTTTCATTTTACTACAGAGTTAGAAAATACCGTTACAGTCACTAAACGAATTATTCTCTCTATAATATCTCAGATATATGATCCGTTAGGCCTTTTATCCCCAACCATAATAATTGCAAAGATAATTCTGCAACAATTATGGTTACAAAAAATCGATTGGGATGATCCTGTACCTAAGGATATTTTAATGAGGTGGAATCGTTTTATTATTACTATTTCTGAAGTTCTAAAACTATTACGAATTCCTCGTTACGTCATGAGTGAATGTTCACGGAGAATTGAACTTCATATTTTCGCAGACGCCTCACAGGACGCATACGGCGCCTGTGCTTATGTGAAAACGTATGGAGAATCAGCACAATTTACTGTTAAATTATTGTGTTCCAAAAGTAAAGTCGCCCCAGTAAAAACAATTACTATTCCGCGGCTCGAATTGTGTGCGGCACTTGTGGGTGCAAAATTATATAAAAAAATTGTAAAATCATTAAGATTGCAAATTAATGAAACATACTTTTGGACAGACTCGACCATAGTATTAGGTTGGATTAGGATGTCTCCCCGTATGTTAAAAACGTTTGTACAAAATCGTGTCATACAAATTAACGAATTAACAGGTGATGCTTTATGGTGTCACGTAAATGGCAAGGATAACCCGGCGGATTACGTTTCACGTGGTCTTTATTTAGACGAATTACATAAATGCGATACATGGTGGTACGGGCCAGAGTTTTTACGTAATATTGAGTTAAATTACATAACGGATATAAATTTAGATACTTCTTTATTGCCTGAAATAAAATCACAGTCTCATATTACAATAAATGATAATTCAAGTACTGAATTATTTTATTTCAATAGATTTTCTTCGTTCAATCGAATGAGACGCACTGGTGCTTATATATTGCGTTTTATATATAACTCGCGGACGAGGAGTAAACAACTTCGTAAAACCGGTTTGTTATCTATAGATGAACTGAACCAATCAGAGCTAGTTCTAACGCGTCTCGCTCAGGTGCAGTCATTTGGAAATAATTATATTACATTAGTACAACGTCGTTCGGGCAAATTGACAGGACTTAATCTTTTTGTAGACGATAACGATATTCTGAGAGTTGGTGGTAGATTAAATAATTCAAGTTTCGATTATGATAAGAAGCATCCAGTGTTATTATGCAGTAAACATAGATTTACAGTGTTGTTATTTAGTTCGGAACATAAACGTTTATTACACGCGGGACCTCAGCTTCTTCTGTCGAATATTCGTGAGTGTTGGTGGCCATTGGGCGGTAGAAACCTAGCCAGGAAAACTGTCCATCAATGTGTTAAGTGTACCCGGCTGAAAGGTGTTACTTTAAAGCCTATTATGGGAAATTTACCGGCTAAACGACTTGAAGCGAGTTTTCCATTTAAATATACGGGTGTGGATTATGCTGGCCCTGTCATGATTTTAACCCGAAAGGGCAGAGGAGCTAAACTAGTGAAAGGTTACATTTGTTTATTTATTTGCTTTTGTACCCGTGCGATGCATTTAGAACTCGTCACTAGTTTATCAACCAATGATTATTTGCTTGCATTAAAGAGATTTATATCTCGACGTGGTAAGCCAGCAGAGATAATTTCTGACAATGGTAGGAATTTCGTAGGTGCCGAAAGGCAATTTTTAACATTTTTAACTGAGAACTCTAAATACATATTTGAATACGCTACAGATAAAGGGATAAAATTTAGCTTCGCTCCCCCTTACTCTCCTCATTTCAATGGTTTGTGTGAAGCGGGCGTTAAATCCTGCAAGTACCACTTGAGACGTGTCATAGGAAACGCTAGTCTAACCTACGAGGAGTTCAGCACGGTATTGGCACAAGTCGAAGCCGTCCTGAATTCCCGTCCTATATCCGTTTTATCCACAGATCCTGACGACATGCTCCCTCTCACACCAGCTCACTTCCTGATCGGCCGTCCTCTGACTGCGCCCATGCAAGCAGATGTATCTGACACTCCGAGTCACACACTGCCCCGTTACGACCGCATCGAGCAGCTGAGACAGCATTTTTGGCAGCGATGGGCAAAAGAATATGTCTCAGAGCTCCAGAGTAGATCGAAGTGGAAATCCAACATAAGCGAGATTGAAGTCGGTACGGTGGTACTCGTTAAAGAAGACAACGTTCCCCCATTAACATGGAGACTAGCTTGCGTTTCAGAAGTATATCCCGGTAAGGACGGCGTGTCAAGAGTGGCAGATCTTCGCACAGCATCAGGCGTTATACGGCGTTCCTTCTCGAAGATATGTCCACTGCCTGTATCATCTGAGTGATGTCTACGCGTCGCGCAACTCAAGCATACAAGACTTCACGTTGGAGCCTGCGGCATCCAAGGCCGGGGCCATGTTTAGGCGTCAACCATTATTTCGTAATTTATCTTGTATTTATTGTAATAGCGAATAATTAAATTGTTAGTATTATTTGTCTATGATTACCCCGAGCCATCTAGTGGCAACATTTAGAAATTTTGTAACGTGTCGATGTTTCCTTGTCGGCCATTTTGGAAGAACACTTGCTTCCTCGTACTGTTACCAATAACACGCATTTTTTTACAAAAAGGGTATTTTCATTCATTCCAACATACACAAATTCAAAAGTTAGCTCAAGCCCCAACACATTCTAATTGGAATAAAAAGTTGTTATAGAAAGACTATGAAACATAGAAATGTATTCCATCCAGTGACATATCTAATTTCTGTAAGAAGGTATATCGAAGGTATTCAAATTCAAAGGTATCGGAAATGTCACAAGTGGAGACGCCCATATTAAAATCAACATCCTCAATTTTTTTATTTAGGTATATCCTTAACAGTTTGGACTGGGCAATAACTTTGCCTTTTATATCTATAGATCTAGCTCATTATATTTTTTCGTGACTTAAAACATTACTACGTTTTTTATCTCACGAATTTAATTTGCCGTTCTCATGTAGCGTGGTTGTAAATAAAATAAAAAATGTATATTTGATTGTGTTTCATAAGAGGTCATTAGCCTACCCCTAATGAGATTTTTTTGTATACAATATGGGGCCCTGTACTTTGTAATTTTTTTTTGTAAGTATGTACTGGTGCGTAATAAATCGTACATCCACCGGATTCGGCAGTGTAAATCTATACACAATGCAATAAGGGCACGCACATATTTCCCACACAAATCCTACTATTATTATAAATGTGAAAGTTAGGATGTTTGTAAATTTGGATGTTTGTTAGTCAATCACGCCGTAACAGCTGAATGGTTTTGGGTGAAATTTGGCACACAAGTAGACCATGAACTGGATTAGGACATAGACTATATCCCGAGATACTTTTTATACCCGAATAGTTCGTTCACGCGAGCGCAGCAGCGAGTAAAAGCTAGTATAAAAGAAATCTTTTTACGACTTAACAATGTGGTTTGATCAAAAGGTTAAATTGCGGGTCGTAGTCCTTCCCTCTCGTTACTAAAAGGGATTTGAGTACAAAAAACTACCACGCTAAACCTTTATAAAAGCCTTTGAATTTTGTACAAAATTTTGTCGGTGCATTCGTTTGTCTTGTACAATCAAGCAAACACGTGAAGTTTGATGCAACTACGCATAATACGTAGGAAAGTCTGTTTTCACCTACCCTTATCCTGCTCGCATTGGGGTCGGCGCAACATGCTTTTTAACACATGTTACAGAAAGCTTTGGCTTGTAGTTTTTACGATCGGCCGCTGCCTAAATTCACCCCTCTGGGGCGGAAACTTACAGACGCGAAATTAATATTTGTGGATATTTGTCTCGGTGCGGGAATTAAGCCCGCAGCATCTCGCTTCACAGCCTGCTACTCGCCCACTGCGCCACGGAGGCTGTCATGTAGGAAAGTACATTTCCTAAAAAATGATTGATCATAAAACTCACACATTGTAAGTATGTGTGAGTTTTATGATCAATCATAAAAGTAAGTTTAAATACCAATGATCGCTTATACCATATGCGCGTGTATCACGTACTTGTGGATTATCTGAAATCTTAAGTTAACGACCCCAATTATATCGCCATACATCCCAATAACAAGTTAATTAATATTTATTTATGCAGTTAAAGTTCCACAATGTCTAAGTTGACATTGTGATCATGAGTAAAATATTGATTAGTATGCTTAACGACTTATAGATTGAGTAAGCTTTTAAGAAAACGTAATTAATTACTTATCGATTTTTATTATCATTATCTTATGCGTATTATTTATTTTGATATAATTTTAAAGACCGGTATTATCTCTGTTAATAACACGTGTACAGTATGACGATTTAAATTATGCGTTTCAGTAATGTTTGTTTTTTATAAATTAGTACCTATATTAACTACTACATATACTACTGTTTATGTAGTATATGTTGTAGTAGTTCGGTCACGTTTTAAGAAAACCACAGTATATCGGTCGCAAATGCCTGTGCCAGATCGTACCAGGTGGACGATCCCGCGGACGGCCCAAAAAACGCTGACTTGACGTATTAGAAGGAAACATGGGAGCTAATGGTCTCACTACGGGAATGCTCAAGATCGGGCGATGGTGAGGCGTCTTAATAGGAGGAAAAGACGCTAGCACTAGCCGGGATAACGCCAGGTAAAAAGAAGAAGTACGTATATGTAAAGATTTCCAGACCATCCGGGCCCGGTCTGTGACTCCAGAAAAAAATAAGTACATTCTAAATGTAACAGGTTTGTATTTCTTTGATAGCATAGTCCAGCAAGCGACAAAGTATTCAATTGAAGATAAGTGATCTCCACCGCCCAGGACGCCCACAATACCAGAAAAATCAAGGACGCGTTGCCGTTCTTAAAGGAAAGGAATTGGGAAACGGAAGGGAGTTGGGCCTCCGGATATCTCACTCACCGTACGAAAGGCAGCAGCAAGCCGATCAACTTTTTGCGGAAAAAAAAACAATACCCAAGAGGCAGTACAAAATGCCTTTGAAGAGTTTGTTGCTTCCCGTCCAATCGATTTCTTCAAGAAGGGCATCGATAATTTTCGACTGTGCTAGCAAAGATGCTGCGATAGCATGGGTGGTTGATATTACTTTGATAAATACTAGAAATAAAAAAATGTGGAAAAAGTACTTTCGCTTTTTTTCATAGGTAAAGACATAATAATTCGGTTCAGGAACACTCCTTTAATACTATTATAATTATTACAAATATACTTATATTAAAATATAAACCTGTAGTTTTATCGCATTGGCGTTTATTTATCGTAATTATCATGGAACTAATCCTATGTCGCGTGGAATATCACTGGATACATAAACAATGTTGCGCAATTCATTATGATTATTAATTTGTACGTATTCTTGTTTCATTAAAAATAATAATCGAGTGTCCTAGATCAATTTTATTTTATCTTCTTGCCCTTCTACGGGTTCATTGCTATTTATTTTTTGTCGAACATGAGCTCGCTCCCTTTATTAGGGGTGGCGAAATGCGGGTCTACTCTACATTTGCCTTTTACTCGTACTCGTAGGTACTTTGGGTGCGCACAGTGACGGATAAATTTTTTGCGCTATCGCCTTTTCCCACGGTCGGAATACATTGACAATGAATGTTATTTGTACAGGACTGGAAATAATCACGTGTACCAGAACAGCTATACAGTATGTAACAAAAACCTTGTTGGCCCTTTTTGGGTCGTCAAGATAGTCATATAGACAGCTTATTAAAAATAGTTAAATCAAAAAAAAGGATGTAGTTTTCTACAAAGGCAGAATATGACCTGGATTAGTACAAAGTCTATTTTCATCTCGGAAAAAGATATTCACGCAGGCGGAGCCGGAAAAACTAGTGTATATACATAAGGTTCTTAAAAACAGTGGAAATTATACTAACATTTGTACTTATGACGTCAAAAAACACTAAACCACAACATACGAGAACAGAGAAATAAACAATATCTTTCGACAGGCGTAAAATCGTCGATCGAGCGTAAATTATTTACTTGGAAAACGATGTTTTCGAGGAAACTCGGTTCGTGGTATCGTTGGCGAAGCTCCAAGCGAGCTGACACCATTGCGACCTGCCTTCTAGGGATTGTGATTGTTAATCAAGTCCTACGTAATAAAAATCGAGAGTATCGTTCTGGTATATAACACTTTCCTGTTCAGCCAGTGATATTACTGGGCATTATGAGACTTAACAACTTATGTCTCGGGGTGACGAGCGCAGTCCAGTTCTATCCAGTACTTTAAAATTCCGAGTGGATTAGAAGAGCGACCTGCTCGTCTCGTCATTCAAGCTAATAAAAAATAGATCCACTGAACCTTCTAATCTGGATGAGTGACCATGGATATTATCATATAAGTATCTAAATGAAACCTATCTGGGAGTGTAAGTGAACCACCAATATCTTAGTTCCAAATCCAACTTCACGCATCACTTACTCCACTTACCCTCAGGTGAACTAATTGCTCGTTTGTCGGCCTCTATTAAAAAAAAAATCTATGCACAATCAGACCCAGAAATTGTATCAAACATACTCCGTGTTTCTAAACATATAATAATATTATCAATGATATCTAGACATCAAAGTCTTCGACAAACATTCGTGAAAAGAGATCAATTATCGTAAATAGTAAGTAAATTAGTATTGCGATAGTTGAATGGTCTTTGGGCACGTATCTAGCGACGTGTTGCCTAGCACGGCCCGCTTGTTCCCCGCGAGTCACGTCTACTAACGGCTTTGGTTATTAAAGAAAAAGTAATCGGAACTAAACCATTACTTTTTAATTTTAACACGCTCTTAAACGATTTGTAATAACTATTTTTGTTGTTTGAGAGATTATGGAATACATAGAGTTTGGCATAGAGATTTTTTTTCCACAATTTTCCCTTTTATTGGGAAGGCAAAGGGTTCTAATTGGCATAGAGAGCGATCGAGTCTGGTATTTTTCTTTCGCTTCCGAGCCCCTCAAAACTTTTTTTTTACTAACACTGCATACATGTTTGGGTAAAGAGTTCTAAAACGAAGTCATTTTTTTAAGGATGAGCAGTTGGATCACTTCATTGTAAGTGAACACCGGTGCCCAGAAACACCCAGAACAATATGTAGATGGACTGGGGCCCTTTTATTTGAGTTGAGAATAAACATAATGAATGCTATCAAAACTATATACTATACCTATGTTATGCTCGTACTCCGCAACAGACAACAATGTTGTTTAGGTACTCCGATAGAGCACTAATTGATAACTCTTTACATAAGTTGCATTGAAGGCGGACCCTGGCAGAAACAAGGATTCGCAAAATTAACATAAATAATAACAAACGGACATAAAGTAAAATATGGGTTGGTTAATAGTCAGTCTTGTCGCTATAGCGATATCTGCTGACTATGGTGGCAAAAGAAAAATAATTGCATTGTTATCGCGCTTCCACATAACAGAAAAATAATTGGATTTGTCTATGGTAAAAGGTATTGTGGGTAATATAACAGAAATATGTTAATACATTAATGGTAGGAGTACCTAATTGTTGGACTTTATATGTTAACTATTTAAAGCAAGTTAAGAAATATTTTCAAAAAAAAAAAAATTCGTTACGTAGTTACCTTAATTATTTTTAATATTCATTTTGTGCCGCGATAATTTATTGTTTCTGTTTGTTGAATAATTATCTAACGGCATATACCTAAATAACGTTAATTTATTTTATTTCGCTTCATAAATTCGGTTCAAAATTTTATTTTATTACGCTTCACAAATTGCTTCCATCGCAATCGGTTCGATGTGTATTGTTCCAGTGTTTGCTCGTGGCTAATTTTTATATACCTATAGATTTCTACATGTATTTATAGATTCATAGCTTTATCGTAACTTGTTTCTAGGTCAGATACTTATCGTACCGCCTATATTAAATACTGCATAGTAACATCGATATTAATATTAACATCATGATATCGCTCAGCCTATAAACAACATATTATACCACAATATTTGCTTTCGGTGTTTCCGTACTAAGGCTCCTCTAATTTATATTGTATGACTTAGCAGCATCAAAAAAATCGGTCAAATGTTGTCGTGCGAGGACCACAGCCTATTTTTTTTGGTTTTTGTTAGTTTTATTATTTGTCTGCCTATAATTTTTATGAGTTATGTGTGTATTCATGATTAATTATCACTTGCTTTAACGTACACATACATACACCCTCACGCCTGTAATCCTGAAGGAGTAGGCAGAGGTGTAACCAGTACACCCACATTTCGCCGAGCATACCGCCGTCCCATAATGTGAAAGGGGGCGAGCCTATCACCATACCATAATACTGAGCATTTCGTAATAGAACAACTCAATATCACTTATCCGACCCGGGGATCGAACCCGGGACCTCAGCATCAGCAGACGTAACGCGTACGCATTACAACTGCGCCACTAGGCCTTAGTCCACCACGATGGCCTAATGCGTGCTGGCAAACTTTTGAAATTCTTATGGAGAACTTCTCAGGTAGTCGTTGCTTTAACGATGAAAGAAATATAGTGAGGAACCGACATACATGAGAAGTTCTCCATATCAATTTCGAAGGTATGTGAAGTCTGCTAGCACGCAGTAGGCCATCGTGGTGGACTAAGGCCTAACGCCGCTCATTCTTAGTTCGAAATCTGTATTCGAATTACGAACTATATTCAGTAGGTATCAAGTTGCTTATCGTCTGCTACTGACTGCTACACTGCTGTTAGTAATTTCTTGATCACTCAGTCTGTTTTTTTAGCCCGAATGATGAAACGAGCAAGTCGTTTGTCTAATGGTTGGCGTCACGCCTGACCATTGACAGTAGCAACACCACTCAGAACTTTTAAATAGAAAGTACTGCACTGTACTCATCACCTCGAGACTTAGGATGCTTAAGCTCATAATGCCCAGTAATGGCTACAATATGCAACAAAACAGTGCTTGGACATTGTTTTTTCACCCGACAAAAAAAGGGTATAAGTGTTACCCCTTTGTCTGTCTGTGTGTGTGTACGTGCCTGTATCTGTCTCGGCCATCATAGCACCTAAACGAATAGACCGATTTTGAATGCGGTTTTTGTTTGAAAGCTGATTTAATCGAGAAGACTCTTATGACTACTTCGGTGGCACAGTTGTAATGCGTACGTGGTTCGACTGCTGTGCTGAGGTCTCGAGTTTGATCCTGGGGTCAGGTAAAAGTACATTCGATTTTTCTATGATGAAATTCTTAGTATCAGCCCGGAGTCTGGAATTGTGCCCGGTATGGCGATACGCTCGCTCCCTATCACATCATGGGACGGAGATACGCTTGGCTAAATGTGGGTGTCCTAGTTATACCTCGACCTACCCCTTCGGGGATTACAGGCGTGAGTGCGTATGTATTAAATCATTTTCAGCAATTTTTTGATAGCAACAACATTTTTTCCGGCAACATCAGGCTACTATTAAACACAATCAACTGCAACACTATAATGGACGCAACATTATCATAAAATCTAGTTAAAATAAAATCCATATGTTTTACGAGCAACAATCAGCTGTTGATTCTTTGAAACCTTTCCACTGGCGTCATCTAACACACGTGAAATGGAAAAACACTAAACATATGTTTTGGTGAACGCACGGACCGTAACAAATGTAGCTATGTGATTTGCGTAACCTGTGATTAAACAATATAAGCATAATATTACTACCTATACTAATTATATTCTCCCCACGGTGATTGACGTCAGGCAGGTGGTTTGTCGTAAAAACTACAAGCTAAATTATTCTGTAACATGTGTTAAAAAGCACGTTGCACGGACGCCCGCGCCACTGCCAGTTGGATAAGGGTAGTTTATGGGCAGCAGAGCGACCCGATATAGCCTACAATATGTTCCGAAAATATGACAGGAGATACTTCTATTCGCAAGTATACCTATATTTATATTTAAATGAAAAGATGGTTCTCAATTCAACGCTTATTTTTTGCTTACATACACGCATACATAGAACCACGCCTGTTTCCCATAAGGTTAGGCAGAGACAACGGATTTCCACTTGCTACGATCCTAATTGATTTTGCATTTTTACTGCACAAATTGTAATATGTAAGTTAAATAGAGGATAATTAAAAAGAGGTTTTTTGATTCCCTATAAAACACGAAATTATTGATTAGTTAGTGAACTAAGGCCGCAGTCGTGCCATCGTTGCGTGACAGCGCCCGCGCCGCTTCCGCGATACTAGGTAGTATACCTTTTATGAAAAAATACTAAATTTCTTTACCATACAATACTTTTGGAATGAATACAAAAACTTTAAAATGTGTGCCTTTATTTATATCACCTACGCTTTTTAGGTCTTCCGTGGTTAGACCAGCAAATTATATGGGTTGTAAAATGGGAACGTTCTGCGTTGAATTCCAAGGATGGATAACACTTTGACTGAAGTTTTTTAATATGATTTACCCAGAGATGAATATATTTAGTGATGTGTGATTGCTACATTATTATGGGACTTAAGTTATATGTACAAACACAGTAAAATGCTATTCATGAACCTTCTATCCTGATGAGAGATGAATACGAAGCCGTTGCCTAACAGGTGGGCAGTCTATGTAGTAGCTATTTCAACCTTAGAGCCGATATAATAATAATCACAATATATTATGTATAAATACAGTTACATTGCATGTCCGTTATGTCAGTATTGTTATGAAGTAACTGTGAACCGAGCCCGGGCCGGATGCGCGGGCGCAAACCTCAAGGGCGAGAGTCTCCGAGGGCGCGCGCGTAATGAACCAGTCACGAATTCACTATGGTACGTAACGTACGAGTAATAGACAATGTCAATTGTTTAGAACCTTCTTAGGTGTTTTGTATAGAAAAAGTCAATGCTAAACGCAGATACACTAGGAGGAGTACCTATTATTTGTTTGTGACCTTCCAACTTTGCTAAGTTAGAATGATGATGAATTTTTAACAATACAGTTATATTATCATGTATTTATTTATAGTAATAAATATAAATGTTCATATAAATAAAATGGGAGGATATAAAAATTGGATTTCGATAACGCCGACGATTTAGGGGGTAGGTACATATCTAGCAATGAAAATTTTAAACTGTTTTGGTCTTTCTTAGTTATAAATGTAATTATCATTCTAACTGCCTCGGTGGCGCAGTTGTAATGCATACGCGGTACGACTGCTGTGCTGAGGTTTTGGGTTCGATCGTAAAAGTGCTATTGGGTTTTTCTATTTCGAAATGCTTCGTATCAGCTCGGAGTCGGGAATTGGGCCCGGTATAGCGATAAGCTCCCCCCCTCCCTATCACATCATGGGACGGAAATAAGCTCAGCGAAATGTGGGTGTACTAGTTACACGTGTGCCTACCCCTTCGGGATTACAGGCGTGAGTGCGTATGTATGTAATAATTTTAACAACAGGTGAGTTTTCTGATAATGAAAACGTACATCTAATATTTTAATATACCTATAGGTAATACTAGCACTGTATTATACACGTCCTGCTACGGGGTACTTGAGGAAATTTAATGTATAATAAAATAAATTCAATGTTTTCCCACTGAAGTACTTGAATAAAAAAAAATGGATTCTACGAAATAAACCTTGAAAGAATTCTGAAAAGAACATTATCGGAATGTAAATCTTGTATTGTTCCTATTGGATTTACCGTATTTCCCAAACGCTTTCCACATACGAGTACAATTGATTTATATTATACAGCGGCGTACATTTAACATTTTATTTCACACTGAAATTATTAACAGCAAATAAATCACTTGTTTTACTGTGATTTTACGACATAAGTGCTTACCTAATCCCTCATAAATGAGTGTGTTATTCAAAATAAAATGATGTCATTACGTGAAAGTTACTCATCCAATTACTCAGAGCTGAATGCGAGTTTTTCATTTGCTTGATATTTCTAGGTGTGTATTACTAGTATAGAAATTACTATAAGTAAATACGTCAAGAGAAAACTTCGGACCCCTTTTTAAGCATTTTGAATATACCTAGTTTAGCGTTTAGACAATTGTATAACGAAACATAATACTGAAATCAACAAAACACCGTATTTTTATAATAATACATCACAAGTGATACAGCCACACTGTAGACAGTTTTGTCTACATCATGAATGGGTCGACTCGACCGTGTTATTACCACTGTTTCACAGAAAATCGACGTCAAGTAACAACTTACATTTATATTAAATACGATGAGTGAGATATCTGGAGGCTCCTCCCTTTCGCAATCCAGTAAATATATCTTCCCTTTAAGGTATGCAACGCGTCTATTAAGGTGACCAATGAAAATCAGCGCTGTGGCATGATGGTGGACCACCACCAGGTCGTGTGGTGTGGTATGGGACATAGCACAGTGCAGCAGTACGTTGAGCGGTCACCTACCTATCACAGCTGTGGCGCGCAATAATTGTAGTTTTTACTGTTAATTTAAATTATGTAATTGTAAAAAATAAAAAAGAATAATATAATTTATTTATCATGTAGGCAATTAAAATAGCGATTATGACAAGTCAGTACAAAAATAAAGTAAGATATTAAGATATCACAATCAATATTTTTAACATATGAAGGTACATGTCTTACATAGCATCATCAAGAATACTCTAGTGACTAGGCAATTATATTAAATCAGTTTGTTGAAAATATATAATTTTTTTTTTAATTATGGAACAATCCAATATTGTTATGAATTCTAGGGGGCGAGAGGTCGTTATGGACCATGGGCATAACTGGAACGGCACGCGTTTTAAAACTACCATCAGATCCAAAACGACCCAGCCTGAGAAGACCCGGCGAAACAAACTCAGTGGGCTTGCTTCTTGGGCTGTAGTGGGTGTTCCACTACGATATGCATGTTGTCGGCTGTACAAATGAATAGTTTTCTCTCTTTCTTCTTACTATTATTCTTCTGGTATTGTGGACAATCACTTCTCATCAAGTGACCTAGTTGCTCGATTGCCTGAAAAAAAATCACCAATATAAAAGAGGTTAAGGAAAAAAGTAGGGCAGTGCTAATGCACCGACGCTGCATATACACGCAATTCCAGTAAACGGTGATACAAAACATATTACCAATATTCATGTTATTTTCATCCGTATAAAAACAAACAAGTTTATACCTAAAACAATAAATATATACGTGGTTTTTGATACAGTTAATTAAACGCAGTTGTAAGTTAATAAATTGTTCGATAAGCCACGTAAAAACCGTCGTAAAAACCATCGACATCGCTTATCAATTGTATACGTATGTTCGGAATATTTTGTGATACAGGTAATATAAAAGTATATTGTTTAATTATTAGATGACACTGGTTGAAACTGTATTATAAATATTCTGTTCAATGTGTGCATTTTAATTGACATTTAATTATTCACCTTGCTTGCGCTAACTGAGCAATTAACAATAAGCATAAGTTAGAAAAAACCGTCGCAGTGCGTGTCGGACCCCGGACAATGAAGGGTTGCGTAGTGTAACCGAAAATATCTCAATAATTATACAACCTAACTTATTAATACCAATTCTCGCTGGAAATAGGAACTTGTTAAGTTATACGACCTTGATTTGTTCAGAATCTTCTACCACTTCGTTACCACGTAGTTCAAAAGTTAGAGGAGTAAAAAAACATGACTAGACACGCATAACTCACACACTAATGAGTTGTAATGCAAAAAGTTATATAGAAACCTCTACATATTTTTTTACGTATCAAATGATATATGTAGTAGTGTCTGTGTACATATGCCTCTGTGCAACGGATGACATTGTCAGAACTGGACCAAATTGGACAACACGGGAAGCACCAGCTTTCTAATAAAAAAAGAATCATCAAAATCGGTTTACCCAGTCGAAAGTTCTGAGGTAACAAACATTAAAAAAAAACAGTCGAATTGAGAACCTCCTCCTTTTTTTAAGTCGTTTAAAAAGAAGCATCGTACTGTAAGGAATTAACACCAAAACTCTAGCAAGACCTTAAAATCGACCACACCCCTGTTTCATCGTTCTTGGAACATAAGAAAATAATATAACTAATGACTTTGCAGCATGGTCTCTGATCTTAGCCGGTTCCTTAAAGAACAAACAAAAAAAAAAAAAAAGGAACAAACAAAAATTCTCCTCCTTCTTTTCCTCCACATAAACTTTAGCTATGTTAAATCTCACACTCATCCGTGCGCGCATATTGCTTAAAAACGGGTTCAAATATTTCTCTTCGTGTATTAATTAATATATAAATATAAGCTAAGGATAAAAGATAGATGTCAACACCCTTCACATTAGCTATTCTACAGTTGAATTTCTACATAAAAAGTGCGGTGGGATTTGTATGACGTCATAAAGGCTAATTACAAGGAACATGTTGTACGTATTTGAAACTTCCATGCGGAAATGAGACAGTTCCTATAATATTAATTGCTTTATGATATAAAGAAGTCGCTATGTTGCTGTATAAGTCAGTTATGAACTGCGTATTCTTTGGTTCCATTACCAGCTCCGTTGTGTGAATTTTTATTTCGTAGAACATAATTTGTTCGGGATTCTATTTATGTTTTTATATCATAGATCAGCGAACGAGCAAATGGATCAGCTGATGGTAAGTGACCGCCACTGTGCATTTACGCCCACAATACTAGAATGATCATGGGCGCGTTGCCGTCCTTACAAGAAAGGGATAAATAGGGGAATAGGGAAGGGGAGGGGGATTTGGGCATACGGATATCTCACGCACCGTAGGTAATGCAACAGCGAGTACCGACTTGTACCTTTACTTATTTTATTTCATACATAAACTCATGTGCGTAGCCACGGTGGGGCAGGCGGGGGCGCCCGACCCACCCTGGATGCCGTTGAGTAACCGAAAATTAATATTCTTGGAAAACTACCGACATAATTGAAACGAACAAGTCACTCACCTGATGGTAAGCGCCACGCCTACTCATAAGCAGAAGTAATCCACATGGGCTGCGTTCTACAACAGAGACATAGGATGTTAAGTCTCATAGTGCCCAGTAAATACCCACGCGTGCCGATCATTATTATTATCTATGAACATCAATATGATTACTATCTATGTAAATATCGAAAAAGTTGGTATTACACGAAACATTAGCTGTCACGACATATAATCGCAGTAAAAATTTACGCAATGTAATGAAGTCCATAAAATCTACGCAACCAGCCAACAAGACTGAATGACGTCATTCGACAGGGAGAAAATTATCGTGACGCATGTCACGAGATTATTAATCAGTTTCTTTGTTTCATAAGCACCTACTTGTAAGTACTTAATTGTTTTAAAAATGTAAGTAACGTTTTCATAAATTAAACAATTCAGACAAGGCAACCTCTATGGTGCAGTGGGCCTGTAGCGGGCTGTGAAGCGAGAGGCCGCGGGTTCGTTTTCCGCACCGAGACAAATGTTTGTGTAATCCACAAATATTTGTTTCGGGTCTGAGTGTTTTCTCCCCAGACAGGTTGACGTCAGGCAGGCGGGCCGGACGGTTGTAAAAACTACAAGCCAAATCGTTCTGTAACATGTGTTAAAAAGCATGTTTCGCCGACCCCATGGCGAGTGGGATAAGGGCAGATGGAAGAGAAGAAGTAATGCTTTCTGTGCCTAGCTCGCTGTAGCAGATCAGTACTAGTAGCGGACGGTAAACTCACTCTGGTCTCTAATAAAATTAACTATTTTATTTGTATAACTATTTTTTTTAAATACACTTAAATTACTAGGATGACATTGCAGTGTTGAGACAGTGTGAAATCAGATAGGAATCATATTATTATGAAACGGCAACCGCCTATTCTGTCTTATAAGTTTTTATGGCGAATTGAGTTAACCTTAGAGTAAGAGTAGGTATATAGAGAAACTAAGTACTCACACGACATTTAGGACGTTCAATTGGAGAAAATCACCATACTAATAACTACTCACCATATTATTATTATGTTTATGACCCTCACTTATAAATCAATGTATGAAACACATTATGCCTATCTACAAATTACCAAATTTTTTGTAAAATAAATTTTAGTTGACGTTCTTATGTTCATGTCTTTGCAAGTAAACATAACAAACTTAGCGAATTTTCAGCTTACGATTGTGAGTAGGCGTTATTCAGACATCTACCTTCTGTAAGTAGTTATTCTAAGGTATTAAAAATTACTAGTTAATGGTTACAAATGTTTTTGAGCTGCGTTCCTCTTGCCATAATATTCAAAGTAGTATTTTGTCGGAACACAAAAATTTATTTCATTTTATGGTTATTATGTAACAAAATTAAACACTATTTATTCAGTAAAATACTGTACTACGCCAAATTAAATAATTATATTATATTCTTATGCTAATATGAAAATTGTAATGGCACGATCGTACCGTAACAAATTTTACAATCTACGTATCATTTTTGAATGATACCTACCATTTTATTGCGCATAATTTTTTATTACTTTAAGTACGTAAAGGAACTAAAAGATGAATGTAGTCGTTAAAAGGTGTAAAGGAGAGTTAATATTCAGATACTCTCACCTTTTATGCGAGTGTTCGATTTTTATATGCACTTGTATAAAGCATAAAATAACCATTTTTATACGAATGAACGAAATAATGTTGTTCCTCAGCTGGCAACTAATGAATACGCAGGAAGGTCTCGTTATCCATGTATACGTGTCTTTTTTATTTGTCAACGACGTGCAAAATACATATCACATACTATGTATATGGAATTTAAATACTGTTTACCTACAACAAACTTTACACGACAGTGAAATCGGCCTAGTGTGTGTTGCGTACGTATGGACTTGAGGTCCTTACGTATAATAATAGTACGCATTTTTTGCAGTAGTAAGGACTTACGAATTATCGTAATAGATGTAACACGGTTAAAATGAGTGCAGTTATAATTGTGTATTTTCTTTGCTGAACTTAAGATTAAGTTCAGATTAAGATTAAGATTAAGTTCGAATAAGTTCTAATAAAATATATTATGTTTTTTCAAATAGCAGACGGCGGTAAAGAAGCAAGTGGGTCATCTGATGGTAAATGATCTCCATCGCTTATGAATGCCCATAATACCATAAGGATCATGGATCAAGGATCCTTAGACCCTTAAAGGAAAGGGATAAGGAAGGCGAGTTGGATTTGGACCTCCGGATATCTCACTTACCGTACGAAACGCAACAACAAGCTTTTAACTTACATCGCATATTACGTATTATTATTGTTGTAATCAAATTTATTTTCCCTTGCATATCTGGGTACAACAGGTACATGCAAATAACTTAGTCTGAAGTTGGTAGCGGCTATTGTTTTCAAAGACAAACGTGGCAGGAGGCGTAGAGGGTGGGTAAAATGCCTAACTTCAGCGCGGCCAAGTCCTTTTGTGTATATTGTATAATAACGCGGACTAAAGCCAGTTTTATTATTTTTATTTTTGCCACTTACTCTACTTACGATGGCGACAACCACCTCGTTATTTATTCGATTATATTCTAGGCCACGAATCTAAAAAAAAACTTCCTCCATCTGCCCTTATCCCACTGACAGTGAGGTTGGCGTAACATGCTTTTAATTCAAAAACATACCAGGAGAAAATTTTGAGCAAAGATAATTTAATAACAATTTTAGGAACTAACATCAGGAAATTTATTTAACTGAATCGAAAAGTCACTGCCTCGGTGGCGCAGTTGTAATGCATACGCGTTACGAATGAGGCTGAGGTCTCGGGTTCGATCCCCGGGTCGAGTAAGAGTAAAATTGAGTTTTTCTATCACGAAATGCTCAGTATCAGCCCGAAGTCTTGAATTGTGCCCGGTATGGCGATAGGGTCGCCCCCTATCACATAATGGAACGAAGATACGTGAGTGCGTATGTATGTATGTATGTATATGAATCGAAAATTCATGTAATCATTTTATTCACATTGTTAAAAGCTTTTTCTCAAATAGCCCAACTACATATACAATGTTATGAAATTATATTAAGAGTTCTATTCATATATCTAACCTTGGAACTCAAAAAATACAATTATTGTTTAGACAGGTGCGTGTAAATTTAAGCGTATCTTAATTCAATGGTTCATTCTGACTGCATTCATGAATGTCAATCAGATACATTGCGCACGTGCCAGTTTCAGCGTATTTCCTTGTAATAAAACCACTATAGGAAAAAACATATACTTAATATTTTTTTATGTTCTATATTAGGTAACTTTAACACAAAATATAAGACGAAAGAAGAACGGGCAATTTATATATACTTGACACCAAGTTTCCAACTGCGTTGAAGCCTATATCATACGCTTTTGGCGTATTCTTTATTATATAAGAGCTAGGTTTGAAAGAAGCAAATACTAATAAATGCATAATTAATTAGTAACATGCTAATTAATGAGGTATAACTTCTGTGCTGAGGTCTACAGTTCGATCCCCAGGTCGGTTAAAAGTGATATTGGGCTTATTGGGTTTTTCTTTCACGAAATGCTTAGTATCAGCCCGGAGTCTGGAATTACATCCATGCGCACTCCCGCCTGTAATCCCCGAAGGGGTAGGCAGAGGTGTAACCAGTACACCCACATTCCGCCGAGCGTATCTCCATCCCACTATGTGATAGGGGGCGAATCTATGGCGTAACAGACACAATTCCAGAATTGTGTTCCCAAAAAGGGAAAATTAAGGAATTGAGAAGGGGAGAGAGATTTGGGTCTACGGATATCTCACTCACCATACGAAACATGGTTCTAAACGAATGAACTGCATACAATGCGATTGTTTGTTTTAAATCTGGTTTAGTCAAGATGGTTCTCAACAATGGCGGAATAAAAACCGTTTAGCAATTTTAAAATTATATATTTTTTCTTATAGTCGTCGGGAGGTTTAACGGTGAGATGATCAAAGACGGGCTGGGTAATTATGGCAATTAGGAGTCTTCCCCTGGATATGTGTCACTCAGGGAAAAAGATCACGTGACAAAAATATTAATGCTCTATTTTGTCTCGCCAAACTTGTTTACGCGCCAAATCTTACTTATAGATGTACCAAGCTAACTGTGAATTGAAGAGCGTCGCTCTGTTCGCTCCAGTATTGCCATTTTACGAATAATTATTCACTATGACACACATATTTCACATTCGGTAATTCGTTTATTTTCAGCCAAATTCGAGAAATTATAAAAGTGACTTTCAGGATACCAAATAAAATATAACTTCAACGTCAGTTTCGCCATTTCTTTAAAAATATCTTCTAGATATCTATGAGTAGTGAAATAGTATACCCATAATTTGATAAGTTAATTAGATAAGTTTAGTGGATGATGATTCCTTTCTACTAAATGAGTAGTTAACTAAACCCCAAAATCAATAACAAGCCACTAGATAGCAAGATTTACACACTAGCTGCGAGTCCAACCCACCAACTCTAGGGGTATTTCCACTAAGAACACTCTATTTTTCCATTTTCTGTCATCTCACGCTTAGCTTGGTATATCTATACATATTAGATAACATAAAAATAATGGATTCGATGACGGCAATATTGTTTTTCAAAACATCACTTTATTTTCATATACGCTTTGGCTTTGTAGGGCGATGGCTTTTAATTTACCTACTATGCCAGAAAACAACAGGTCAATGTGCTACGCAAACGCCGCTAGGTGTTGGAGTGAACGTACATAAATAAATAGATTTTTGCGGTTGTATAATGTCGTAAATAATTAATCACTTTTAACCATCTTCAAAAAGAAGGTTCACAATTCGTCTGTCTATATATTTCATGTATGTTTATGCATTAATCCGATAAATATGCACTGACTTGGGTGATAATGTTTTTGTTTGAAAGAGTGATGGATATCCACAGAAAATGGGAGGCTCTACACGAAAAAAAACTAAAAACCACGATTCGGGTTTTAAAGTCGGTATTTTGAAGGTTTTATACAATAGAATATTTTTATAGCAAAAACCGGCAAACGAGCTAGTTGGTCACCTGATGGTATGTGATCTCCACAGTCCATGAACATCCACAATACACTAAGAATCATAGACGCGTTGCCGAACTTAAAGAAAAGGAATAATAAAGGATTGGGAAGATTAGGGGTTATGGGGCCTCCGGATATCTCATTCACCGTACGAAACGCAGCAGCAAGCTATTCCTTCAAGTCGATTTTCTGTGGGACAGTAGTAACAACCAAGGTGAACCAACCCATACATGCTGTAGACAAAACTGTCTACAGCGTGGCTCTACTTTTAATGATAGAATTGAAATACTTTTATAATGTAAATGACCGGTGCTGCCTAGGTGGCGCAGTTGTAATGCGTACGCGTTACGATTAAAGCTGACGCTGAGGTCTCGGGTTCGATCCCCGAGTCGGGTAAAAGTGGTATTGGACTTTTCTATTAGGAAATGCTCAGTATCAGCCCGGAGTCTGGAATTTGTGCCCGGTATGGCGATAGGCTGGCCCCCTATCACATCATGGAACGGAGCTTCGCTCGGCGAAATGTGGTTGTACAGGTTACACCTCTGGCTACCCCTTCAGGTATTACAGGCGTGAGCCCCGTATGTATGTAAATAATAAGATATCGAGCAAACTTTATTTCCTGCAACAAGTACTGTCGTCAAAAAAAACAAAATGCAAATACGTCATTTCCACTTTCATAATCCACGTGGTATTGAAACCCGGCTCCAGGATCCCGTAGTGCGTCATCAACCACGCGGCTCGGGGCACGAGGCACTCTACTCGATGACGGAACGTTTCAGCGAACAAAGGGCAACGTTTGAAACGAATGGAAAAATGTTTTACGTAGATAGACATTCATGAAATGCTAAATAGTTTTTGTACTGTGCATTATGTCATGGCGGTAGTAAACTCATTGTCGGTTAGATTATTACATCAGCCCTGTTTTAAAATATTAATTTGCATGTCACAGCGATTGGGAGGACCAATCGTAGGGGGGCTGTGATTACAAATTAGATACTAGATACAGGATTACAGTTTTAACTGTATATTTGCAGTTTTGTTACAAGTCATCACAGTGTTTTAGTCTTAGTGTTACCAACCCTACAGACTACAGTTTTAAATGTATACTTACAGTGTTTTTACAAGTGACACTTAATTAAACCCCCTACATCTGCAGTTTTTTTACACGCTTTTTACTTTATACATTTTAAAAGATTTATACTGTTTTATAGGGCATATGTAGTTTAACTGTATAATAGAGTTGCAACACTGGTTAGACTATTAAAACTTTAAAACCTGGTAGAGTCCTAAGTCCTAGGTGGAATAAATTATATAAGTAAATGTTAGTTATGCAGGTTTCTTTATATTGCTTTAATTCGATAACTTATAAGATGACCCACGTAACTTCAAATTAGCCAGAGGTACACACCGGCAGATGAATCAAACTCAAGACCTTGCCCTTCTCGGGTAGTCCATTTCAGTCAAAGTGTACCTAAAATGTTATCCACAGTTAATCTTCTGACATGAAGAGAGGGTTTTGTAGCAGAGAACTGATCTCCATCGCACATTAACTGAAGAATAATGGACGCATTACCGACCATAAAGGAAAGGAATGATTAAGGGATTAAGAAGGGGAAGGGGATTTGGACCTCCGGATATTATACGATTGAACCGGTCCTTATTCGATGTTTTGGTTTAATTAATCTACAATAATTTTATTATACAAAGCTAAAGATTTTTAAATCAGAGGTCAGCAAACGAACAAGTAGGTCACCGCCGAAGAACACCCCACGATACTAAAAAAATCATGTATGCGTTGCCGACTTAAAGAAAAAAATGGGGATTGCGAAGGGGATTTAATTCGCATTTGATCCTCGGAAAATTTTACTCGCCGTACGAAATTCCACAACAAACTGCCACTTGACGCTGGTTTTCTGTGAGACAGACATTTGTGCTGTAAACAGAACTGTCTATAGCGTGGCTCTACCATTTACAATCTTTGTAATTTTGTGTTTGTTTTTAGGGCGAGATCACTGGATCGGGTAAACTGTTATTGGGTTTTTCTATCACGAAATGCTTAGTATCAGCCCAGAAACCGGAATTGTGCCCGGTATGGCGATAGGTTCGCCCCCTATCACATCATGGAACGGAAATAAGCTCGGCGAAATGTGGGTGTACTAGTTACACCGGTGCCTACCCTTTCGTGGATTACAGGGATGAGTGCGTATGTAAGAACATAATTCCAGACTCCGGGCTGATACTAAGCATTTCGTAATGAAAAACCATCATCACTTTTACCCGACCCGGGGATCGAACCCGAGACCTCAGCACAGCAGTCATAATACGTACGTATTACAACTGCGCCCGCGCCACCGAGGTGGTAACCAACCGAGGTAGGTAGTTCCTAACCAAATTTATCTTGAGTGAAGTTCTATCGAATAAAGAAAAAAGAATTGGGTTGATACATACATAAAAATATATACAGACAGATTAAGAATGTCCTCCTTTTTTAAGTCAGTTTAAAAACAAATGATAACGGTATAATAGTGTAAACAAATATAACCTTCCAAAAGGACGAGACCGCACGATTTATAATAATATTATGTACAATATTTCATAGTTTGATATATTCTTGTTCATATTTTTTATGTCGTTTTTGTTATTCCAGTATAGGCAAAGTTATTTATGTTTAAAAATAAACATAATAACCTAACCCAATGGGTATTCATTGACTTTATGGTGCCCTGTCCATTTTATGTATACCGAAAATGTGTATCACATTGTAAATAAGTTATAGGTATTTTATTCACAATTATATACATACATACATACATACATACGCACCAACGCCTGTAATCCCCGAAGGGGTAGGCAGAGGTGTAACCAGTACACCCACATTTCGCCGAGCGTATTTCCGTCCCTTATGTGATAGGGGGCGAGCCTATCGCCATACCGGGCACAAATTCCAGACTCCGGGCTGATACGGAGCATATCGTAATAGAAAAACCCAATACCACTTTACCCGACCCGGGGATCGAACCAGAGACCTCAGCGTTGACCTCAATCGTAACGCTTACGCATTACAACTGCGCCACCGAGGCAACAATTATATTTATTTATATTTATTCACAAGGTGGTAGGCCCTCGTATGCGAGAGGCCGTCTGGGTTGGTATCTCCACTTTGTCTATTTCTGCCGCCAAACAGCAGTGTATAAGCAATGTTGTGTTTCGATTTGAAGGACATTGAAGCCAGTGAAATTCCTGGGCATTATGAGTCTTAACATCTTACGTCTAGGGGTGACGACTGACGAGGGCAGTCCAATGCTTTGTAAATCAGTATTCTGCGTGGTGTTGCTTCTGTTTATGGACAGGCGTGGCGCTAAGCATCAGGCGAGCGACTTGCTTGTTCTATCATTCAGGCTAATAAAAAAAAAACGTGAGACAATATTATATAACCTCACGTCTTACATTAGGAGCTACTAATCCACCTACCTTCATTTCCTGAACTAATTTTGAACTTAGCGCGGTATCGACAAAATTAGTCACCAATCCCGGGTCATTCAAGAGTTTTTTTCGAAGAGAAAACGGCATGTCACGGTTTCCCGACCTGGTGAACGAACTCGTCCTGAGTTTCATAGCCAAGGTATACTCAAGAACTTAGTCTCTGAGGCCCGTATTAATAAACTGATCTCAGTTTAGTTCTCAAGTACGTTATCAGCTGATGCGTTCTCAACATGAGGTCAGCTTTTTAAGATCATCGTTAATTAATAAACACGTATCAACATCATCTCAAATGATAACGTTCTCAAGAATATTACGTCATTTGAGAGTCTGCTCTTACGTCAAATTGAACGAAGAACATGCCAGTTTATTAGTATAATCTATGGAAGAATGCCTATCATTCATCTACGTTTTATTATTCCGTAAATTAAAGTTATTGAAATGTCATAACGATGTTGAAATTGGAACAAAATGAGGATATTATTAAACTATACATCTTTTTTTACGTAAGACACAATGAATCAATTAAAATGTGGTAATAAATTCATGACCATATACTACTACAAAAAATAATAAAACGCAATCGAAAAAATACCACGCGGGTCCTCGGGGGAAAACGTGGCGGGAGTGACGACCAGTGTTGCAAAAGTGTTACTTTTATAACATTTTGTGTATTTTTTGGCCCTCTTGCGTTACTGCCGTAATACAGACATGATGATAGATTTGCGCTACTTTTCGTAATTAAATATATTATTTTATAATTACATGAACGTAATATGTAATACTTCAAAGGTGGCATACACAAAAGTAATTCTAGAGGGCCGTATCCATCCAAAATTGTTGGATTGGGTCAATATCGAGGTATGTGAATGGATTCAGGTAAGTCGATTAAGCGTAATATTCAGCGTAACTCTTCAACGTGCTCTTTAAAGTTTAAGCACACAGTAGGTATACCATTAGTCGCGTGACCGTATATTATTATCCATTTAATCAGTGCATATGCTTTAAAGAATAAAAACGAATCATCAAAATCGGATAGCTCTGTGGAAATACATTCTTCATTCGTGTATATACACAAAAACTACACATAGAAATGAGAACCTCCTCTTTTTTACTTTGGTGAACACTGATGACGAAGAACGTAACTTGAAAATGTTTTTAAAGTTTTCTTGTTGTAACTCAAAGGAATTTATGGCATCCTTTTATATATAAGTCGATTTTTTTCAAACAATATTTTAGTGGCCATAACATATTATCATAATGATCAAATACATCATATTAGTAAATTTCAGCAATAAATATTTTACACTCCATAATTCCGGTTAATACACCTTCACAGTTCACGTTATTAAGTCACCAATTTACTGTACTCAAGAATCGGCATCTTACTACACATGTCAAGAAGGTTCTTGAGACCTGAGTCTAGTTTATTAAACAACATGAACTCAGCTGATAACGGGTACTTAAATTAATAGCTCAAGTTTGGTTTATTGTATAGTTCAGCATCTTGAGTATTTACGTATGGTCCGTCTCAACACTGAGATCGGTTTATTAATACGGCCCTGAATCCTCCATAGCCCGTTAAGGACTGGTGTTGTTTAAATCTATGTTTTTTAAAATGTTGTATGCTGTCTTTCTTTACGTTGGGGAAAACATTTTTGTTGTTGCTCCTGTTGTTGTTCCTGAGTACAATTCTGTCAGGCTTCACAAGTTTTTTCCCTGGCAATACGTTTGGCATATGATAGTGGGAATGCATTATACGCCAATTGCTGTTTTTTTTCATATAATAAATTTAAATATATCATGATTGTGTTATGAATCTTATTAATATTTTTAATCATATTACTTATTGAAATGAAAATAGAATTAATTATACTACATAAAAGTACTTACCAAACATCTAAATAATCAAGGTTTAACCATGTTATTTTTATTTTATTTTCTTTAAGCATTTCAAATTGCACTAAAATTAGTAAAATACACTTGCAATCACGAATAATTTTGCATGCATATTGTTACCGATATTGAAATTGTACTACGAATTAGCAAGAAATAAAAGGCTTTTTATTATTTATTTATTATACAATCTAGAGCCGATCTGAAATCAGATATCGTTAACAACTTGTTTACTCATCCAAAATAATCTGTAGACACTGTCTGTAGATAATTAAATAGGTAAACAGGAAAATAACAAAGCGTTTGCTCAAAACATTTTCATCAAAATCGTTTTATGTCGCATACAAACACAGGTATTTCGTTACATCGCGATTGTTTTCCTTTGTCCGGGCAGTGAGACCATGTGATCTGTTGGAATGTTTTGCTCAACCGCACGACGCGCGACGCCACCGCGCCGGCCAGCAGCTGAGAGTAAACAAACGCCTGACCTCCATAACGATTGTTGGTTGTGATCATTGTCATTGTTGATAGCATTAAAAACATTCCAAATTATAATAAACACTTAATAAAAACACTTGACTATTTTATACGTTTTTAGGATGTTGGTAATTACTTCTGATTTTTCTTGTTTATCCATGATTTCGCACTTTTGCGTATTTATTAAGGTACTTAAGAACTATAATTCTGTTCGATATTTAAGCTCTATCATTTTGGTCGAAATATTACGTAAGATTTGGTCATTGGTCCACCACGCTAGCCTTATGCGGTATATGGTAGACTTATACCTTCGACATTATTGTTATGGGAAATTCGCAGATATCTATGCCATTTTCCATCGCCGATTAAGCAAGTGATAATAAACTATGAATATGATATACAAAAGTAAGCCGTATGTAACTTTGAAAAGTAAGCCGCGTGCCTTGGAATGAAACTTGAAACCCGAGACCTTAGTCTCGGCACTATATTACACTCCCGCGAAGCCATTCCCGCTTATAAGTTTACAAGCAAGAATATTCTGAATTTTCCTATGACCCTGCATCGAATTCTACAGCTGATGATTTATCGATTGAACGTGTGTTTGATAAACAGATATTGCCTTGCTCATCACTTACAAATTACTTCCTAAGTCCTTCCGTGTCGAGACCCATTGATCAAATTTACGGCCAGATGTCCAATATCAATGTTTGAAGAAATATAAACAGCGTGTATACCATTGAGTCCATCATCGCCTAAACATGTTCCGGGAGAATTCGGTAATTGTATCAAGACTAAATTAGAAACTGCGATTCTTATTTTTTTGTAACTTGAATGACGAGACGTGTATGTTGCTCGCATAATTATAAGCACCACACCTGCCCATAAACAGAAGCAACGCCACACATAACTTTGAATTACAAAGAACTGCATTGGCACTGTTTAGCGCTCCTCACCCGGAGACATAAGTGTAAAGGTCTCATAATGCCAAATTATTTCAATGGTTTCAAATGTCCCTCAAACCGGAAGACAACAGTGCTTACACACTGCTGTTTGGCGGCAAAAAATAGACGAAGCAGTGGTACCTACCCAAATAGACTCTCACATACGAGGGACCTACCACCTAGTAGTATCAACTCGATATTTATACCTAGAGTACTAGATCTAAATGTGTGCTGATTGCTGACTTAGCCGTGAAACATGCTCGTTAATAAAGCCATTAAATCAGTGATTAACAAAATATATTTTTCTGTGTGACTACGCTACAGCTTATTGTAAATTCAGTTAAATACAATAGTATGCGTCTATCGCAGGATCGCCAAAATTATACCGGCCTGCCTAATTGCTTCTTATTAAAGAATATTCTAGGAAGGAATATGCCGAAAATTGTTGCACAGCTAAATGCTACGCAGAAGTATGTTTTTCAAAACTTCTTAGTTAGAGCCGAGATGGAGGAGTATGAAACTGTGGTTCCTCAACCAGCACGCAGAAAGGTAAGAATGGAATAAGCTTAAACTATTATTGAGAGCATTCGCCGTGATACAGTGGGTAGAACACTGAACCCAGTATCCATTAAAGTTCTAAGTAATTAATTCCTAAAATCCATTTCACTCAACATGTTTTTCCGAACTAATGATAATGGTATTTGTCGTCCATATCAACGTTATCGTGAGTGCTGGCCATGTTCAACAAACAGCACTCAACTACCGAGTTGTATGTGTTCCGCTATCAAAACATGACGTAGGTAGTTTTGGACCGACTTTTCACACACAAAGAGGAACTGCGTTTCGAAAATGCTATAAAACTAGTCAGCGGATACAGGAAGAATCTTCATTGAAATGAGTATACTTTTTGATACTATGATAATGCTGTCAAGGAAACCATAATACTTTGCTAAAGCAATATATCTGTTTTAATACAAAGTCGGAACAAATAATAGGTTCCTACCTATGAAATTGCCGTTCTGTATGAAAAAATTTAGAGTATTTTTTCCCATCTTTTTTATTTTTATTAATCAAAGTAACTACGCATGCTATTGATGCATCTTTGCCTACGCAGCGTCAATTTATCGATGCCCTTCTTGAAGAAATTGGTTGGAGGGAAGGCAACAAAAAAAATTGTTGCCGTCCATTAATCAGCAGTGTACCAGGTAAAGCTGAAGTTGACTTTGGGCCTAAGTACGTTGGTTGCCCACTCACACTCCGTTGTAAGTAGGCTGGCGAAATCTAGAGTTAGGCATTTAGAAATTTTAATTTTTTTACGAAGGCCGCCAGTTTTTGTCTAAGTGTTAAAAATTATAAACACAAGGAACACTGAAGCATATATAAATATACAACATATAACACATACAAGACATATAGAGAGTTGTCGACTATACTATGAAAGGATTCAACACATCAGAAAATGAGGTCATCTTTAAAAACAACATTTACAAATCAGTTATGACTTATTAAATCCATGCTTTTGAGGGGCTCGCCATACTTCGATGAAAAAGGGGTCGCCGATATTTCACTCCACATTTTCAAATATACAAATTACAAATTAATCGACGTGTCATTGTCAAATATGAACAGAACGAGCTCCTTGTATGAAATTATGTGAGAGGCTGTGAGCGGCCAATGATCGGTGACTTGTTCTCCGTCGTAGTATGGTGATCAGATTCTAGAATAAATATTTTAAACAATAAACTCAAAAACAGGGTCCTTACAATGTCGGTGTTAGATTTTGCCACAATTTTGTTGTCTGTGGTTGTTGCTTCTGGTTATAAAACGCGTATTTTTTAGTGTTGCTGCCTAATATAAAATTTATGACTTATTTTATAGCGTAATCGACGCGTGTAGATAAGATCTAATAATATAACCATAATAATAATCTATTCTCGTCATGATACCAGTAGACTACTTGTCCTAGATTACTATATTTAGAAGTGTGACTGTGATCTATTGCTAAAGTTTAAGCGGGAAATCACATCATTGAAATGATTTGAATGGAAAACAATGCTGCACTCTTTGTATTCTCTTTGGCTGTATTGACCCGTTTGGAAATCGATAGTCTTTATTTTGGTTGGACATTGTTTGAAAAATTTACCGCATGTAAAATTTTAGATCTAAGTTGAGAACTAGGTTCTAGGTAACAATACACGGATGGTACTTAAGCACGCCTGTAATCTCCGAAGGGGTAGACAGAGGTGTAAACAGTACACCCACATTTCACCGAGCTTATTTCCACCCTATGATGTGATAGGGGGCGAGTCTATCGCCCGCACTATACCGGGCACAATTCCAGACTTCGGGCTGATCCTGAGCATAGAAAAACCCAATATCACTTTTACCCGGGGATCGAACCCGAGACCTCAGCACAGCAGTCGTCCTGCGTACGCATTACAACTACGCCACCGAGCCACAGGGATGGTTTACGTGCATTAATCTCCAAAAGCCTTTGTGGAATTTTAATAAATTTAAACGGCTTTGTATTTAAGGAAAACTAGTGTCTGTAGCAAGTTATGATTTTGTTTTCGACTGAATTTCCCTATTGGTTTGTTTATAAATAAATACTAAACACGACAGTCAACAGGTAGCGCCATATATGGTAGTACCTACCATATATGGCGCGACTTCTCTTCACCGTCCGTCCTTTCAGACTGATCGAAACGACGAATTGGTAGTACTGACTGATATTATTATGTACTTATTTAGTGATTTCTTATGTTTACGCGAATATTACACGTTGAAATAAAATATAAGTTAAATATAAACTAATACTGATTTTATCGCGGTTTAATTTTTATTTTAGTCCCGTTTCGAAAGCTTTTCAGCCTTAGTGGTCACGGAAGACTGAGGTGTAGGTCGTCTCGAAAAGTTAATGTTACATTGCAAAGCACTGCATGACATTGGACTGCGCTCATCACCCCGAGACATAAGATATTAAGTCTCATAATGGCCAGTAATTTTACTGGCTTCAATGTCCTTCAAACCGGATCACAACAGTGCTTAGACATTGCTGTTTGGCGGCAGAAATAGAAAATGCGGTGGTATCAACCCCGACGGCCTCTCGCATACGAGGGACCTAGACTACTACATTGATGTACTTGTTTAAAAACGGCATCAGTGATCGCAAGAAAATAAGTTTAAACTTGTTACGTATACAATGAAATTTTTCGTTACTTCGACCCTCCCAGACTACTCCCCTCTCTTCTATTTACTACGCACTTCACATCACTCTCCAGCTTAGTTCTTATTTATTCCATTATTCCTATTTACCATTTCATCGCAAACGACCATTCAATCGCAACTACCAATCGTTTCGCTTAAGGTCAAAGCCAAGTAGTAACAGATCGGTACAATTTTCTTGACGATGGATCGGTTTTGTTGGAAATCTGTTGTCTCTGCCTACCCATATGGGAAACAGTCGTGAGTCTATGTATGTATGGATCGGGTCAACGAATCGTTCCATGTATGGGGTTTTATTGCAACACACTGTCATATCATAACACATTTTCAGAAAACCTGCAGTAAACAATAATGATTCACGTGTCAATACTCATTCATTCAACATCACGTAGGTACTCGTATCATAATAGAGTCTCTAACAAACCTTGGGTATGTCACGCTCCGTTATAAAGATATTAACAATAAACATAACTTATTGGTGGGAGGTTACACATCTGTGCGCAAGCAATCTTGAGTGGCAGAGCCACGCTGTAGACACTTTTGTCTATAGCATGAATTAGCCGGCTAATCCGGTGCGTTACCATTGTCACACCGAAAACCGACGTAAAGTAACAGCTAGCTTGAGTCCAGAGGCTCAAATCCCCCTCCCCCTCCCAATTCCTTATTTATCCTTTTCCTTTAAGGTCAGCAACGCACCTATAATTCTTTTGGTACTGTACACAGGCGGTGGAGATCACTTACCATCAAGTGACCCACTTGCTCGTTTGCCGACCTATGCCATAAAAATAAATAAAAAGAAGTCACATTTCAGAGGCAACTGGAGTATATTCAGTTACAGTTACTGTACTACTCGTATATAAATATTTAGATTGTACTTTATTTACCATCAAATGTAGTATAGTTAGTTTAGCATGCCAGGACAAATAAAAAGAGCGCCAGATTCCCTCAACCCTTAGCCAATGTTACGTATATTTCTTATCAAGACTAGTGGACTAAGTATCCCAACTCACCAACCTCTTAACTTGTTTACAAAATGAGTGTTGCTTAAGTAAGTATTCATTAAAATGATAGTGTTGAAATTCATGGGTAGAGCATCACATGTTAGTCCTTAATAACTATATTATTGCCATGTTCATAGTATCTACATTACTAAAATTATGCACTTCTTTGTTTTTTGCGAATTAACAAATTCAAATAGAAATTACGAATACCCGGTGGTATTTCTGAGTGATAGAGCCACGCTGTAGACAATTTCTTCTACAGCGTCAATGAGCCGCTTCGACCGCGGGTTATTACCAATATCGCACAGGAACCCGACATGAACCTTGCTGTTGCGTTTCGTACGGTGAGTGAGATTTCCGGAGACCCAAACCCCCTTCACCTTCTCATTTTACGTCCCTTTCAAGTCAGCAATAATAAATAATAATAACGCCCAACAGTCAGGACACATAGTCCTGCCGCCACAGTAATATACCATTATCTTGTGTCGTGGGTATCAGGAACTACGAGATACTTTCGGTCTCACAACACCCAGACCCGAATCAAATATTTGAGGATTAGAAAAATATTTGTCTCGGTGCGGGATCGAACCCGCGGCCTCACATTTCACTACTCGCACACTGCGCCACGGAGGCTGTCAATGCATCCATGCCTCTTCTAGTACTGTGGATGTTCATGAACAGGAGTGATTACCTACCATCAAGTGAGCCGCTTACTCGTTTGACGCTCTCTGCTACAAAAAACCTATGACGCGGTATACCGATTCTATTTTTTACTTCCTCAGTAACACAAACCATTACTCAGTCCTCACACCTCTTATAAAACATATTTTTAACTATGACTTACATCATGAATAGCGGTGCAACACTACAATAAATTATATCTTCAATGCTGTTGATGAAAAACGGATAAAATTCAAGCGGTTGTTATGACTGACCGTCGCGTCGTAAAAATTCCCACGGCATTGATTCTATCTGTTCATTCAGACGGATATTATTAAACCGGGTGACGTAAGTTTTATAAAATATATGATTCGCAGGTAGCAATAGGTCAGCGAGGAGTGGTATGGGCTGCACGTTAGTAGCGGGTTCGAAACCAGCCCCAAACCCTCTATGTTGTCTCATAATGCCCAGTAATTTCACTGGCTTCAGTGTCCTTAAAACCGGAACACAATAGTGCTTACACACTGCAGCTTGGCGGCAGAAATAGACAAAGCCGTGTTACCAACTAAGACGGCCTCTCGCATACGAATGACCTTTCTATGTTACGTGTGTATTTATTGTTATTTATCGCTCGCTTTAATATTCAAAGAAGCATCGTGAGGAAACCTGCGTACCTGAGAATTCTCCGTAAGAATTTCGAGGATATGTGGTCTACCAACCTGCATTATGCCAGCGTGGTGGACTAAGGTCTGACAGCTCTCATTTATAGAGGAGACCCAGCTGTGAGACAGTTTAATACACGGACAGTTTCTCCCTTCATTTTTTTCGCCCATGAATATCCATAATACCTGACGAATTATGAACGGCTTGCCGACCTTAAAGGAAGGAGCTTTTACGAGTGGTAGAGCCACGCTGTAGACACTTGTCTACAGCATGTATGAGCTGGCTCGTCGGGGTCGTTACCACTGTCTCACAGAAAACCGGCGTAAAGTAGCAGCTTGCTGCTGTGTTGAGATATCCGGAGGCTCAAACCCCCTCCCCTTCCCAATCCCTTAATTATCCCATTCATTTAAGATCGGCAAGCACCCGTGATTCTTTTGTTATTGTGGACGTACATGGGCGGTGGAGATCACTTACAGAAAGAAAGACAGACAGAAAGGGTCAAACTTATAAAAGGTTAAAATGTTTGAGGGTCAAAACAACTTTTTGATAAAAAAATTGTATAACAAATTTATTAAGAATACAGTGTGTGAAAGACATATAATTGTATGATGTAGGTGTTGCATCGCGCCCCCTCCCCGCGCGGCGACGGTAGCGGGCGCCGCTTTTATATCAACGACGGATGCTATATGCCGATGACTTGGCGCGCTGGATCTTCTTCAACAAGATCTGTAAACACATTTTTTTATTTAGCTTTGATGACGATGCGATGAGCTCGCTCGTCTGATGGTAAACGCCACGCCTGCCCATAAACAGACACAACATCACACATAATCTTGAATTGCAAAACACTGCATGGCACTGGACTGCGCTCGTCACCTCCATAATGCCCATTCACTGGCTTCAAACCGAAACACAACAGCGCTTACACATTGTTATTCAGCAGAAATAGACAAAGTGGTGGTACCAATACAGGCGGCCTCTCGCATATGAGGGACCTACCACTTTGTACGAGTAGTTGTACTTGATGCTTGAGATATGGTACGTTGCCAACTTAAAAATCCGGCCATGTGTGTGTCGAATCACACAGTAAAGGATCTACTGTAGCAGGATGAACGTTCATAGTTTTAAACAAGTAAAATATACTTAAAATAAGATTGAATATTGGGAAGGGGGGAAATAACGTGTGAAAGCCAAAGACTTTAATGTATACTAGACGTGCTGTTTTTTTTATGGTATAGGCCGGCAAACGAGCAAGTGGCTCACCTGACGGTAAGTGATTGTACGGGTTGTGGTGTCCGTACAGGGATTTACGTATGGTTCGTAAATGTAAAGATATAATGGTTTGGTAAATATGGTTTATTTAAACTGAACTAGTCTAAATGGTATGGTAAAAATGGTAATGGTAATGGTTATGAGAGCACGCGAACTGGTCGATGTTCGGACGTGAACTGATTGGTGAAATCCATGCAATTAATACTATTTAATACGTGTGGCGTAAAGCGCTGACACAGCGCAGCGCGATGTAGGTCGCTAGCACCGTACATGCTCCCACAGCGAGAAAGAGAAGATGGTTCTGATGGTTATGAATGATGATGAGACAAGGTGATAGACAATTTTTATTCTACACTCTAGTGTCCTTATGGTTTAGAACTACTCACTACATTAAAACTGTGTTTATAAAAAGTAGGCGAAGAGGATTTATTTACGCGGACACTCGGTATTGGTTTAGCGTAAATCGATTCACTCGCGCACACATTTTGATCACAATGCTCTGCTTTTTCACATGCACTAACACATTGGTCACTGACACTATAATGGTACGCGGCGTTGGTTAGACCGCGTAGAATCGGGCGCGGGCGGCTGCCCAGGCGGCTCGGGCGCGCAGGTAGCGCCGGCCCCGGCGTCGCTGGCTCCAGCGCCGCTTCCGCAGCCACCGCAGCACGCGGGGCGCGGGACGCGATGCGCGCGCGCCACCGCCGCGTGACGTACGCTATGATCACTGCACCCACGACACTCATCAGCAAGTAAATCGTGACGTAATGATGCACGTCGTGATATGAAATATCGTTTATTAAGCCTGTCTCTGATTTCAATTGCCTAACTTTAGAGCCTATGTTCTCTAATTCTTTTTCATGACCACTCATTATTGGTTCCGCTTCTGTGATCGGCACCGAAAGATCCTGATTAAATACATGATTAATAAGAGGTATTTCTATTTTTGTGACATCTGCTTGCATGGTAATATTGTGGACTAGATTTTTCTGAGTCAGAATGGTCACATCGCTCCCTTTGATGATACAGTCGGTGTCCAGCTTTAGTATACCTGCGTTATTGAGGTGATCGGATGTGATTTGGTCTTCACATATGATTCTTATTGAGAACGGGTCGCAACAAAAAAACAAATAAGTGTTTATAGTACTTAGCTGGACCCACAAGTCGTGACATGTCGCCGATTTTGTCATGCATCGTTGTCTTTCTTGAGATTTGAAGCAGAAACTTTCATTAGCTTTCATGTGGTAAATTGGTTTTTGTAATGGACATAATTGGGTTGTGTCGTCAAAATGAATGCATTGCCGAAGATCTGTATCTGAAATCGGTATATACGAATCCTTTCGTAAGTTTATCGCTACGTAAGTCGACACTGGAACTAGGATGACCATGTTATTGCCAACCTTTTTTGGTATTGAATGTATTTGGTAAACATCGTAATTATCCCTACTCACAAGAGGTATTTTTATCTCAAATATAAAGTAACCAGGAGTCATTCTCGCTTTCACTTTTAATAAATGGTATATTTTTGGTAGTTCTGATGGAATTATATCTATTGGCAAGCTGGATTCTTTGGGTAATTTTCCAGATATTATGTTTAACTCGTTCAACAGTTGGTCGGGTTTTAACAGATGTAAGTTGAATTTTCCGTAGGAAACCTCTGATACAGTGTCCAATAATACGTCTTGAATTCCTTTTAAGTTCATTAATACACCACTTGTAGCCATTGAAGATAATAAAAATTCATTGGTACTTTCCATATCCTGGACCTGACGATTCAGTTTGCCAGTATTATTTTCTAACTGATTGAGATAATGAGTAAACATCTTGTGTTGCTTATCAATAGAAAATTTCATCCTTTTCAATACATTGTATTCGGACTCTACTACCGATGTTTGATTTTTCCATAGCTCGGCTAAATGGTTTTGGTTTGTTCGTATTAGGTCGATGTCCTTTTTATATTGCTCCGCGAATTGGTCATCGAGTACACCGAATAAACTATGTGCAATATTACCCACACCGTTAATGAGGCCGCGGCGACGTCGCGCGTGCTGGCCTGGGAACTGCTGATTCGACAACATATCATTGTAAAGTTCCAACTCCGTGTAGCCGTGTCGTAATTGTAATACGATCGCCTCGCAATGAGCTTTCATAGTACTGTTTGTGCAAATTAACTCCAGATGGTTTATGTACTGAAGTAGCAACTTATTCCCTTGCCAATACGGCTCTAAATCGTAATACGTTACAAGCTTCCATTCATCTCTAACAATATTTACTGTAGATATTTGGTCAAAATACAGATTTTGGCTGTTGTTTAAGCTTCTTACGTGGTATGTACACTGAGTTGGTGAGATGAAAAATGTAAACAACATAAATGCTAAGGTGATATAATGGAATATGCCTGCTTTATTTGCACCTTTCGTCCTCGGGTTTGATGAGTTGGCAGCTTCAGGGATTGGTTGACCTTGTGGTTTGTCTGGAATGTTCTCAGTGGAATCATGACTTATTGGTAAAAGAGATAATTTCACTATTGGTCTTTTTATAATTCCGTTTTTAGTTCGAACGGATACGACTCGAACTAGTCCATCCTTTCCGGGATGGAGCTCCACAATTTTGCCTAGTGCCCATTTTCCGGGCGGAAGATTAGCATCATGTATGACGACGATATCGTTAATGTTCATATTTGGTTCTAAACATCGCCATTTGGACCGAGCGTTCAGTTGAGTTAGATACTCGGCGCGCCATCTCTTCCAGATATCTTGGTATATCTTTTGAGTGAGCTGCCATCTGGTGCGTTGATCCGTTTCAGATTCAACAATGGTTAATGTTGGTCCACCTGATAAAAAGTGTGCTGGTGTCAAAAAATCTAAGTCGTCTGGATCTTCACTTATTGTGCATAAAGGTCTAGAGTTCAGACAACCTTCTATCTGAGCGAGTAAAGTAGAAAATTCTTCGTACGTTAATCTTTGTTCGCCTATTACTCGTCTCAGGTGGTATTTTAGACTCTTTACAGCAGCTTCCCAAAGTCCACCAGCACTTGGCCATGATGGAGCATTGAAATGCCACTGAATCTGCATGCTAGTTAATTCAGTATAGAATTGGTCATCTATGATCGATTTGAGGTTAACTAATTCTTCTTGCAAAACTCGATTCGCTTTTATGAAATTTGTCCCGTTGTCACTGTATAAGTGACCGGGAGCTCCCCGCCTAGCTGCGAGTCTGCGAAGTGCGGCTATAAAAGCCGAGGAGGTGAGGTCAGACACTAGTTCCAGATGTATAGCCTTGGTTGCCATACAAACAAAAACTGCGATATAGCCTTTAGTGCACCTTATCCCTCGCCCCTTTGCAGACTTGACGTCTACAAAGCCTGTAAAATCTACACCCGTATGGTAAAACGGTCGAGACATGTTCGTTCTAGCCGCAGGTAAGGATCCCATCAACTGTTCGTGTTTGATAGGATTCTGTCTTCTACATACAACGCATTTTCGGAGCCTTTTCTTAACAGCACTATTTCCACTAACTATCCAATATTGTTGACGTAGCCAAGCTAAGGTCAATCGTGCACCTCCGTGGAAAGTCATTTTGTGTGCTTGGTCAATAAGCATATCTGTTAAATAATGGTTATGTGGTAAGATATAGGGATGTTTCATGTTCTCCTGTATATTCGCGTTCATGATACGCCCGCCGACTCTTAGTAAGCCTTGGTCATCAATAAATGGTCTTAAATTTGCTAAATTGCTTTTTGGGTTTATCTGGTTATAGACATTAATGTAATTAATGTCCTCTGTAAACTCCAATTTCTGGACATGTCTAATTAACATGTTATTAGCCTTTCTTAATTCTGTTATGGTTAAGAATGACGGCTTATTACGTATGCGTGACGTCATACGTAGCGCCCAGGCTAGCACTCGCGATGCTCGCGTAAAATCGCTGTGTTTGCGTAAAATGTAATCAATAACATTATTTTCATAATTTGTTATTGAAACATGTATTTGTACTGGTTTTCTAACATCTTCATTTGTATTGTAAGTACATTTTTTTATTAACTTCTTCTCATCAAACGATGACAGCCAAGTTGGTCCATTCCACCAAATATTGTGAGTAATCAGTTGGTCAGCGGTGATGCCTCGGCTGGCACAGTCCGCTGGATTCTCCTTTGACGGTACATAATGCCAACAACTTGGTTTTATAACATCGACAACTTGTTTTACTCTATTAGCGACGAAAGGTTTCCAGCGACTAATGTCTCCGTTTAGCCAACCTAGGACCGCCGTTGAATCGGACCAACTAAACATTTTAATTGTAAATTCTGACAAGCATTGACATATGGTACTCATTAGTTTTGACAATAAAACGGCAGCACATAATTCTAATCTCGGCAGTGAAGTGGTTTTCTTTACCGGAACAAGTCGAGATTTGGCAGCTATAATGACAACTGATGATCCCTTCTGCAAAGGGTTATTGATTTTGCAATAAACAACACAGGCATATGCCTTTTCGGAGGCATCACAGAATCCATGCAACTCTATGGTGTTCCTTGTATCGCATTGCAACCATCGCTGTATTTTAATGTGGTTAATATTCTTGATGTCCTCTTCCATGGTTTTCCATTTAAAAATGATGCCATCTGGTAAGGCATCGTCCCATTGTAAATCTAATAGCCAAACTTCTTGAAAAAGCAACTTAAGCTTCGTGGTAACTGGTGAAAGCCATCCAAGAGGGTCAAATATTTTTGACATATTAGAAAGAAGAATTCTTTTGGTAAATTTGTCTGATGGTTCTAACTTTAACTGGAACATAAAATGGTCTTCCCGTGGGTGCCACTGCAATCCCAAGGCCTTCGTCGACTCTTGGTGTCTAAATATGAAAGTCTGGTCATTGCTCTCGGTTGATTCGTGATCTTCCAATAGTTCTGGTTTATTGGATGACCATTTTCTTAGGTTGAATCCACCTGACTTTAAAAGAGCTATAAGATTTGTTTTTAACTTTTTCGCAGATTGCAGGTCGTGATGTCCATGCAGAAGATCGTCCATGTAAAAACTGTTTTCCACAACCTCTGCAGCTTCTGGAAAGTTTTGACCTTCATCGCGGGCCAATTGTTTTAGCGTCATCATCGCTAGAAATGGTGCGGCCTTTGTGCCGTAAGTTACAGTGGCTAATTGGTATTCCCGTAGTGGTTGTTTCGGGTGATCACGCCATATAATTTTCTGGAGAGCTTGATCGTCTTTATGGACAAGTATCTGCCGAAACATTTTCTCGATGTCAGCAGTGAAGGCTATTTGGTATTGCCTCCATCTTATTATGAGTGACAACAAATCTTGTTGTAGATTTGGTCCGCGGTGCATTAAGTCATTCAACGAATAACCCGTCGATGTTTCTGCTGACGAGTTAAAAACGACACGTGTCGCAGTGGTCGTTGACTCTGCGCGTACTACACAGTGGTGAGGTAAATATGCTTCGAGTGTCTGGTTACTCGTGCACTTAATCATATGGTTTAAATATATATATTCACGTATAAAATCCTTATATGTCTCAGAAATATACTTATTTTTTGCGAATCTTTTTTCTAGTTGTCGAAATTGGGCTATGGCTTTGGTTTTAGACTCCCCCAATTTCTCCGTTACCTCTGGTTTGAGTGGTAATCGGACAACATAACGTCCATCTGGTTGGCGTGTTGTTTGTGACTGGTATTGTTGTATACATTGGTAGTCATCACTAGAAATATTTATTAAATTATCAGGGATGTCCTCAATCTCCCAGAACTTGTGTAAATCTTTTAAATCAATTACGACAACATTGCAATAATTTTGGTTGGGTTTGACTGTGCCGCTTATAATCCATCCCAGCTCTGTTTGTTGCGCTATTGGTTGAGAGGCATCTCTATGGATTAGGCCAGGTAGAATTATCAGTTCATATACCCCTACACTTAATATCAAATCAACCGGTCGGCTTCTGTTGAATTCCGGGTCTGCAAGTGGTAGATTGTTTATTTGCGGCCAAGATGGTCTTGCGAATGATTGATATGGTAAATTGCTGACTACATGTGTCATTACATATGCCTCTGTATTAAACGTATAATTGTTATGTAAAGAGGATATGGTAAGCTTGATGACTCCCTTGCTGTTGTTAGCTTTGTCGCCAACTCCTATTACCACACAATTGCGTTTTATTCGTGGTAGGCCTAATATTTGCGCAGCATTTTCCGTGATTAGAGATGATTCTGCACAAGGATCGACAAGAGCGCGCATGATATGGTAACAACCGTCTCTTGTTTTAATTCTTATCATGGCCGTGGCTAGCAACTTCGGCATTGACTCCAATGGTGTGTTTGCGACGCATACATTCGATTTCTGCGTGCACTGCTTATCTTGCTGATTAATGGTAGATGTAGATGGTAAGTAGGTTATATAAGCATTGTGTAGCAATGTGTTATGTCGGTCATTGCAAAATCGACATGGTTTTACTGATGTGCAGTCTTTGCCTGCGTGATTTACTAAACAATTTTTGCATAAATTGTTTTTGTCAATTATTTGTAATCGATTTTCTGGCATAGATTCCAAAAATGCTTTACAGTGAAATAACGCATGGTTGTTATTGCAAAGCACGCATTTTCTTTGCGTAACAAAGGTGACCTGTTTTGTTGTTGAGTGATTAATTGCTGGTCTATGTTGGAAAAATTTATTGTTATAATTATTATATGGTGTTTTGTAGGTCACTCGTTTTTGGTTTTCATTATTTTGAGAACGCTGATGATTTGACTTAGCTAAATCTTGTTTGCGCCCTGAGGCGTGCTTCGCCTCTGGATCCTCCAATGAAGTAAATTTTGTTTCTAAGAAGTTTAGAAACTCTTTTAAGTTTGGTAAGGCTTTGGAATCCTGCATCGACTCAACATATTCCTGCTTTGTTTCGGAATCTAATTTTTGAGTCAGAATGTAAACGATCAGTGGATCCCAATGGGATATGTCTACCCCCATTGCCTCTATAGAATTTAGACTCTCAGTGGCAGTATCATGAATTGTCTTAATGAGTACAGCAGATTTTTGTTGCATGGTTGGAATATTTAAGAGCATGTGTACATGTGAGTTAAATATCAACCGCATATTATTGTACCTTTTGTTTAATATGTCCCAACAAACTTGGTAATTGTCGGATTTAATGCGCAAATGTTGAACTAATCTCTCGGCTTCGCCTCTGAGTTTGTTTTTTAACAATTGCATTTTTTGTCCATTTGGAAGGGAATTGTTTGTATGTATGGCTTCGCAAAACAAATCTTTGAAGGATAACCATTGATGGTAATTTCCGCTAAATATTGGTATGTCAGTTTTTGGAGTGGATTTCTCCTTATATGAAACTGACCACATTTTCCCGTTAACTACTCTTTTTATTTTGTTATATTGTTTTTCATATTCACAAAAAGCTAGTTCATATTCATCGTTATCTATAAGAGCTTCACTGTCTATCTCCCAGTGTAAAGAATCGATTACCGACCACCTCGACTGGATAGTTTTCAAAATGTCTTCAAATTCCCATCGTTCGGAAGCGGTCTCGAGATCGACAGAATCTAAGGTACGAGAAAATGCTTTAAAGTTACTTTTCTGCTTCCGTAACATTTCTTCCACCTTGCTAGAATTACCTTGAGTGGTTGGGTACAAGGTAAACGAACTGTGGGAAGCACCTCCCACGCCAGGAGTAGTAGGAGTCTCCTGACGCTCGGAGGCGAGTGGTGTTGCTGGTCTCAGTAATGGTTTGTTTGGTTCAGTGGTCATATGTTTTCTAATAAGTAATTTGACATCATTGTAAAAGCGAAACGATTTCTGGTAATAATTTTCACTAAAATACTTATGGTTCACATCCTCGAATTCAGCACATAATCTGGTATGATTAGTCTGAAATTCGTTCCAATAGGCATCTAAAGTGTTCAGGCGTTTTTCAATGTAGGCTGGAGTCTTACGCTCCGCCCCATCTTTCTTGAAATTACTACAAAGGCTTTCCATTGCGGAAATAATTTGATCTTGTGTGGCCAAGATCTTCTCCATTGTGGCTGACATTGGTAAATTAAGTGTAAAAAAGGAAAGATCTTACTCTGAGACTGGCACGTGGTGACCTGGTTTTGTCCCGGAAAAGTTGATCTTGGTTGGTTTTTCGTCAACGAAATTGGTGATCCGCTTGACGCTGGTTACTGGTAAATTGTCTATGTGTATACACGAAACTGGTTACACCGTAAGTCTGAGACACTGACACGTGTACTGACGACACTCGCGCAGATCCCGCTTTTACGGAGGCTCGAAGGACCACGATGTACGGGTTGTGGTGTCCGTACAGGGATTTACGTATGGTTCGTAAATGTAAAGATATAATGGTTTGGTAAATATGGTTTATTTAAACTGAACTAGTCTAAATGGTATGGTAAAAATGGTAATGGTAATGGTTATGAGAGCACGCGAACTGGTCGATGTTCGGACGTGAACTGATTGGTGAAATCCATGCAATTAATACTATTTAATACGTGTGGCGTAAAGCGCTGACACAGCGCAGCGCGATGTAGGTCGCTAGCACCGTACAGTGATCTCCACCGCCCATGTACGCCCACAATACCAAAAGAATCATGGGTGCCTTGCCGACCTTAAAGGAAAGGGATAATTAAGGAATTGGGAAGGGGAGGGGGTTTGGGCCTCCGGATATCTCACTCACCGTACGAAACGCAGCAGCAAGCTGCTACTTTACGCCGGTTTTCTGTGAGACAGTGGTAATGACCCGGACGAGCCGGCCCATACATGCTGTAGACAAGTGTCTACAGCGTGGCTCTACCACTTTAGAAGTAAAATTGCGTCACATAACGTGAAAGTTTGACAGCTCATAAACAGGGAGCGCGATAGGGGTTCTAGTTGAGAGTAAGCGAGATGCTAATATTGAGTTACGGTCAATTGATCGCAACTTAGTAGTACAATTTCTATGTACCGCGCAGCTTGTCTAGTAGTATACAATAAAGTCTTTGGTAAAAATAATCTTTATTTCTTTTTTTCGTGTCATTTAACGTATTACGATATCAGTTACAAGAATTTCTGATATCTTCGATATTTAATGAATTAAATATCCTGTTTATCGCTTTCATCCGGTAAAGAGAGGTCATAAACGCATATAATTTATGATTCTGATTAAGTGCCATTAATCATTACTTATTCCTTAGTATGCCTGCGTCCTGCTCGTTTCGTCACTAAAGCTAATAAAAAAAGACTCTTGCTATTGTAGATATTCAGGCGGTGGATATCACGCACCATCATGTGACCCACTTGCTCGTTTACCGGCCAGTAAAGGCCGTAGAAAATACTAGATCATGAGTGTGTTAGAATTTTGAGATTGGCGAAATAACAATTTAAAAATGTGTAAGATCTACCCACCTCTGTTAAAGTAATAAAGCAAATAGAATTATTGTTTATGATTTTATACACTTTTATGAATTTATACAACTCTATATATCATTTAACAAGCATATAAAAATCATTAAACTTGGATCACTTTTGCAACTACTAAAAAGTAGATTAAAACAAAAAAATGTACCAACTAGACTGTATTGCGGATTGTAATTATTGTAATGCATATGTATTTCCAAAAAAAATACTGTCATGATTGACCCCGACGTGATTTGAACACGCAACCTTCTGATCTGGAGTCAGACGCGCTACCGTTGCGCCACGGAGTCGTTATCAAAGTTTGCCAAAAATGTCGATTCGTATCGGGAGCGTCAATTTTAAAATGTAGAGTCAAATTTATTCATTGTATAGCATTTTCTTTTAAAGGTTTTATCATTTTTAACGTTTTTTTATTTTATTTAAATCCTCTGTGTAATTTGTTTTTTTTTTTGTAGTTTTATATGACTAAGTCACTCGCCTGATGGTAAGCGTCACGCCTGCCCATAAATAGAAGCAACACCAATCAGAACTTTGAATTATGGAGTTATTTATTTTAGTATAACTTAACATATTATCAAGTCTATATAAAATACTACAACATGGTAAACATTTATTATCTCCACGATAATAGACCATAATCCTCCGTGGCACTGTTGGTGAGTAGCCGGCTGTGAAGCGTGAGGCCGTGGGTTCGATTCCCGCACCGGGATAAATGTTTGTGCAATCCACAAATGTTTGTTTCGGTTCTGGGTGTTGTGGGACCAAGTCCCTTGTAGTTCCTGATACCCACGTATACGACGTAAAGTAGCAAGCCGCTACTTCACGTCGTTTTTTTGTGAGACAGTGTAACGACCCGGTCGAACAGGCCCATTCATGCTGTAGACAAAACTGTGGCTCTACCACTACGAAACATCAGGTATAATTCTCTTGAAAGGCACCGTTATACTATTGTATGGACTGCAGTATATATCATCAATAGGCCAATTCTCGTAATTTTAAATGTTCAAAATATTATTCCGATCTAGTCTCAGCGTCAAGAAAGTTGCAAATGGCATTCTCTTAAACCAATAATCAACGTCAAATGCACCTAGCATTAGCAGTAGCATTATACCGTTTTGGCTTCAGTCAACTTTTATTCTACATTCAATATCATTACGATCTATGTTCACATTTGACGTTGATTATATTGGTTTAAGAGAATGCCATTTGCAACTTTCTTGACGCTGAGACTAGATCGGAATGATATTTTGAACATTTTAAATTACGAGAATTGGCCTACAGTTACAGGGCACTGATTAACATTGCCGTGCTAGCAAAATAATGAACACAAAGTTACCATATTATCATGATCAATCTGTCTCTGCTGATTCTTCCTGTGCACGGCGGCCGACGGCACTGGTTTCCTGGGCTGCTCCCGGCCCGGGATGGTGGACTTCTTATTGTTTCTGGCGCACAGGATCTTCGACAGCAGGATGTGATTGTGCCTCTCGATCTCGCGCAGTCGCTCGTTGGTGAACGACATGTTGATGCGTCGAGTTTGTGGTATCGATAGTGATCTGTATCACAATTGCAATTAAAATGTCTTCTTTCGAAATTTTTGATTGATTGATTGATTTTAAAAATATTTTAAACCGACGTCAAAAAAGGATGTTCTTAATTCGTCGCGTATTTGCAAAATATGGTAGTATTTTTTGGAATTGGTTTTGAAGTTTTGTTTAATTTACTTCGTACTTCGTCGTCAGATCTTAACCAAATTTATAGGACCACATGGTCCCATATAAGCAGACAGCTAAAATCTATACAACTTTTTTCAACAAAATTGACGGAGAAATTGATTAAAATACAATTGTACATACATAAAGTAAGCCTTTTTTGAACTCAATTAAAAATTTAACTCCTCAACGAATAGCAATGCAATCTACGCGAATGGGTTACTGTATTGATAATTTTAAAAATTGTAGCGAAATACCACGAACGAAAACGATTATGGTTGACTTTATATCATTTGATGTCGGTTTTTAAGTTCTAGTTAGGTAGGTAATAAAAATTCTTTCAGAAATGCTGTGAAAGATCAACCAAAAACAACATATTTGCTATCATTGTACTAGTGTATGTACTCAGGCGTTGATCTATATTCTTAAGAGCTTTCGTTAAGTAGTAGAGTCACGCTGTGGACAGTTCTGCCTACAGCATGAAATGACCGGCTCGACCGGGTTGTTACCACTGTCTTACAGAAACTCGACGTGTAGTAGAAACAATTAAAAATAGTAGCTTGCTGTTGTGTTTCGTATGGTGAGTAAGATATCCGGAGGCCCAAATCCCCTTCGTCTTCCCAATTCCTTAATCATCCCTTTATTTTAAGTTCGGTAACGCGTCCATGATTCTTCAGGTATTGTATCCACAAATGGTTTATGGCCGGTGGAGAACACTTACCATCAGGTGAACCACTAGCTCGTTCGCCGGCTTCGGCTATAAAAAGGTGCTATTATGTCCTACTTGTAGTAGGTACAATACGAGCGAAATAAGTTGGCAGTGTGGAAATTGGTCATTACACCCGCCCTCTCATAGAGAGTATAATATTCTTTGCACCCGCCCTATACGCCTCGGCCTCCCACTACCCTTTGTCTCTGAATATAATAACCACGACGACGCCCGCGCCGCGCCGCTCTTGACTTACTTCACACGTGACCTGACGCGACAGCTAGCATGAATCGACATGATGGCACTCTACAATGCGGCGATATAGCCTCACTTCACTCAGTCACTTGCTAACCGCCGTGCGGTGTGGCCGTTTCGTAAGTCGATAGCAAAAGTCATCTGAATATCATAATATGCCGTACTGTGTACTAAGATACTGTACAAATAATTCGAGAAATGTAAACAAGTGCCTTGGAATAACATTTCATCGGTGAGTAACTTAATAAAAGTGCACATTGGATTTCCAAACAAAATATTTCATGGACGCCATTGCGTCGGCCATATTGTGTCAGAAACTCGCCATACAAAATCATTGCCGTCAACCCAAAAAAAATGCTACCTACTGCGTGACATTTCATCGCCCCCGGTATGGCGATAGCCTCGCCTCCTATCACATCGTGGGGCGAAATGTGGGGTTACTGATTACACCTCTGCCTACCCCTTGGGGGGTTCAGGCGTGAGTGTGTATGTATGAACGTTTTATATCACTGATTATTCTCGTGCCATTTTAGGTTTCCACGTCCAACCCAAGAAAATAGAGAAAAATGGATCAAATTCGTCCAAAAGAACCGTCATGAAAAGACTTGGTTACCAACAGGACACAGTTATATATGTTCATTGCATTTCAAAGAAGGGGATAAGTATACTACAAAAGAAGGGAGACTTTTTCTGAAGAAGACTGCCGTACCTTTTGAAGATGTAAGTAATGAATTTGATATTATGAAAGTAAATCAATAAACATTACCTTTACCTACGTTTTAATAGTGTTACAATTAAGAAGTCCCACATTAAAATACCCATCATATTAATGTAAGTTGATATAAACATATACCTTTATATTTTAATAGACGATTCCTTTTTTATTATTTTTTTCAGCCCAGCCTTAATAACGACCCTGAACCAATTGACCCGTTATCTGAATCAGTGAGCGACATCGAATCGATTTTGGACAGTCCTCAGGAAATTTGTCTTAAACTCAACCTTAAAGAGGTTACTTTATCTAAAAAAATATTAACACAGAAAATAAAAAAAATACGACGTCAAAACAGATATCTAAGAAAGAGATGTGAATCGCTCAAAAATCTCGTAATTTCCCTGAAAAAACAGTTGAATGAGGCTAAAGCTACTACCTAGTGAATATCATTGCCTACACAGAAATTTAGGCGTTTTATTGATTGAAATATTGGACTCATGCCAAAAGAGTGGACACGCTGAAGATTTTACCTTTGTACGTCCAAACAAAAAAGCCAAGAAATCCAAGATAGCGGCAAAATTTTAGTTTTTTTTTTCACTGGTGGGACGGTATCTGAAACCATTTGTACTAGACTGGATAGCGACCACCGTTGATATAGTGAAAAACCTGCTATAGTAGCTCGTTCAGGCAAGTCGCGTTCCAGGGTCAACCAGTGTATATTGGCATATACTTGCGAACGCCGAAATAATGTATCTTGACGGTTGACATTATATTTGGACTGCACTATATTTACAACCAGATCCAGGATAATCACTTTAGCGTGCCAAGATTAATAAAAGATCTTAACATTATCGTGTAGGCAGAAATGGTAAAATTAATAAAGTCACATCTCTTATACAATTCTGTTACCGCCCGAGCTCACTCCCTGTGTATGACGCGTGACTGTAGATGCATTTCACACACGCCTTATGCACTATGCTGTGATATCGTAAACCATATCACGATATCAAAAATGTCAAAATATATGGAAAGTATTTCAGAGTATAAGTATGGCAGAGCATAGTGAAAAATTAAGTTTAATTAAAGCTAACTGCTACTAATGATTTTAAGTGGTTTTTATTATAACGTGACGTATTCTTTTGGCTCGGCAATGTGACTACGCCACACTTGATGGTAAGTGCAGCGCAATCCAACAATAGTGTCGACCAATGACAGATGGTGTAACTGTTAGGAAGAAAATAGGTTTTATATAATTTCATATTTGACTTCTTTTTCCTTCTGTATTTTTTTTTATTGTTGTTTACATGTCTGTTGAAAAATCTTAATAAAACTAATTTGGGTTCTACTTACTTAATTAGTTTTTGTTTGATAAAACTATCTTTACTAATAGGTTATGGGCCACAAATGCATGTAAGTAATATCTACTGAAATGTCTTAAATTGAAAGTGGTACCGCGACTTCTGAGAATTTAACAATGACACCAGAAACTGGAACTTCGGGAAGTAATGAACTGCCATCAATGGAGAAATTGGACGGCAACAGCAATTACGCCACGTGGAAGTTAATGATGGAATTGTATCTTTTACATGATGACTTGTGGGAGTACACGAGTGTTACGCCCACGGATGCTTAAGGTACGAGAAAGGATCAAAGAACTCGAGCAAAGATTTGCTTGATGGTCAGACCTCATTGCTTGGTTCACGTGCGTAAAGCTAAATCAGCTAAAGATGCTTGGGAAGCATTAAAGAACGCATTCGAAGATAAAGGTCTCAACAATCGCTGTAGGCTACTATCTAAGCTAGTGAGCATGAAATTGGAGCAATTCTCAACAGTTCGAGGCTATGTGACTTCTGTCATGGTGACATCACAAGAGCTGTTGGACTTGGGGAAAGAGGTTGACGACGAGTTATTAGCTGCTCTACTTCTTCAAGGTCTTACAGCAGAGTTTCAACCTATGAGATTAGCCATAGAGAATAGTAACATTGATTTAACTACCGACTATGTGAAGACTAAGCTCTTTCAAATGGAAGATATATTTTTGGCAAGCTCCAGTGGGAGCCAACCAACATCAGCACTATTAACAAATAAACACAATGTGAAAAGCACACATAAGAAGAAGTTCAAACCAAAGATCAAGTGTTTTATTTGTGACGGGTCACACAAAGCGCAGGAATGTCCAGACAATCCGGAACAGAAAAAGGAAGCCATGCAAGCTTACGCACTCGGAACGACAGCGAAACCACAGGCAGATGACTGGATCATAGACTCTGGAGCGTCGTCACACATGACGAATCGTGTAGCTTGGTTTAAGGATTTAAAGGATTCTCTAAAGCCTTTAACATGTGCAGATGGTAATGAGGTATTGGGTGAAAGTGAAGGAACGGTAGTATGTGAGTCAATAGGTTTGACTATCAGCAATGTTTCATATGTACCTAAGTTAGCATCTAATTTATTGAGTGTGAATGCAATCGCGAAAAAGGACATGTGGTGGTGTTCACAGAAAAAGGATGTGAGATCTTTAAGAGTGATGATTGTGAGGTAAAAGGAAAGGCTGTTGTGAAAGGTATAGAAGAACGAGGCATATATAAAATCAAATGCTGTTCACAGGGTTCTGCACTTGCATCAGCGACTGAAGGTGACCAATTGATGTTATGGCATCGTAGGATGGGGCATCTTGGTATGAGAAACCTCAAATTACTTAGAGATAAGATGGCAACAGGGTTAAGTTTTCCCAACACTTTAACTAAACTTGAGTGTATACCCTGCCTTATGGGGAAACAAACAAAACAACCGTTTCGAAAAACGGATGCTATGAGAGCTATGAAAGTGCTAGGGTTGGTGCACTCCGACGTATGCGGACCTATGGAGGTGCCTTCTGTCAGTAAATCCAGATATTTTTTGACGTTTATTGACGATTTTACACGTAAGTTTTTGTATATTTTTTGAAACTTAAGAGTGAAGTTTTCGCAAAATTTCTAGAGTTTAAGGAATTTGCCGAAAATCAAAGTGGTAAGAAACTGAAGATCTTACGCACAGACAATGGCATGGAATTCATCAACAAACGGATGGATAACTAACTAAAGAGCTTCGTAATTCAGCATCAACTAACGGTGGAATACACGCCAGAGCAGAACTGTGTTGCAGAACGTGCAAACCGAACAATCTGCGAGAAAGCAAGAAGCATGCTTCGTGATTCTGATTTGGCTAAACGTTTTTGGGCAGAGGCTGTCCATCATGCCGTATTTTTGAAAAACCGATCACCAACGCTTTGCTAAGCTTTCATGCACATTCCTCAACAAGTGAGGAAAAAATGGGATCCGAAAAGTAGAGAACTAATTCACACAGGATTTTGTGATAATGCTAAAGCTTATCGACTTGTAGACCCTACTACTGGTAAGGTATTGAAAGCCAGAAACGTGGTGTTTTTCGAAAACCAGAAGCATAATAAGCAGTCGAACTTAGAAGAACCTCAGGAGGAGACACTCGAACTGTCTAAAGAGAATGAAGAAGAATGTGTTGCCAGGAACATAGAGGAGTCTGAGTTTCTGCAACTACCTGAGACTGATAAAGATGAATTAGAGGCTCATCCTGGGGTGGCACAAGATAAAACAGATTGTGTTACTAGAGTGGAACAGGACAGAATAAATGAACTTAGTGAGGATCTGGAGGCTGTAGAGATAGATCAGTTTGAAGACTGCGAATCAGTTTCAACTCTCAACGAACAAGATGTTCAGCATATTGGACGGAGGTACTCACTAAGAGATAGGAAGGCTAAACATTTTCCTAATTACGATTTGTACCAAGCTACTGAATCAGAACAGGATCCGACTACAGTTCAACAAGCATTGTCTAGGAGAGACAGTAATGAATGGAAAGCAGCAATTCATGATTCAGCTGAATGTGATAACGAAAAACAAGACTTGGATCTTAGTCAAACGACCGATCAAATGCAACGTCGTTGATTCTAAATGGTTATTTAGAATAAAAGACGAGGCGGGGAATAAGAGAAGATATAAAGCACGTCTTGTGGCCAGAGGTTTTAGTCAAAGGTTTGGGATCGAATATGATGAGACATACTCGCCGGTCGTCAGACATAGCTCGCTCAGAACCTTATTAGCGTTAGCAGCTGATAATGGTTTAAACATCGATCAAATGGATGTAAAAACGGCATTCCTTAATGGAGATTTGTCGGAGACTGTCTATATGAAACAACCGGAAGGGTTTGAGGAAAAGGGACAAGATTATGTGTCTTCTCAAACGATCGCTTTATGGATTGAAATAAGCTCCTAGAGCATGGAACAACAAATTGAACAATGAGTTGTTACAACTGGGTTTCCTACGATCTAAGAATGAGCCTTGCACACAAGGCACATATACACAAAAATAAATGACAAGAGTGTCATTATATTAGCAGTATATGTTGATGATATGTTAATTTTTTGGAATAATAGAGAGGAGCTACACAGAGTGAAGAGGGATCTCATGTTGAAGTTTGAGATGAAGGATCTCGGTAAGGCCGAGTTCATCCTGGGAATGCGTATTCCGCAGAACGACAGGGAAATCAAAATCGATCAAGAGAAGTACATTGACAAAATATTGAAGTATTTTGGGATGGTTGATTGCAAGGTTGCGTCAACGCCATCGGTTACTGGCCAAAAATTGCAGAAGCCAGTGCCAGATCATAAGCCAGATGGGAGGATTCCTTACCAAAACTTGATTGGTTCGCTAATGTATTTATCTGTTTGTACAAGACCAGACATAGCACATGCCATGAATCATTTGAGCCAGTTTAACAATTGCTATACTGAAGAGCATTGGGTAATAGCAAAGCGAGTGCTCAGATATTTGAAGGGTACAAAAAGTGTTGGATTGGTGTACACCAAAAACAAACAATCTAATATGATGTTGGGATATGCAGATGCAAGTCATGCCACATGCAAAAGATCATACACAGGAGTGGTTTTTCTGTATAGTGGAGGACCTTTATGCTGGGAGAGCCGGAAGCAGAGAACAATAGCTCTCTCTACTGCGGAGGCAGAGTATGTGGCTATGTCTGAAGCTGCTAGAGAAGCAATATTCCTTAAAAGGTTTATAGCCGAGGTTACAGGAAAACATGAGGTGCCGTTGAAAATCTACAGCGACAGTCAATCTGCTATTGCCATTGGGAAAAATCCTGTGCATCATCAACGTACAAAACACATTGATGTACGCCATCACTTTGTGAGAGAAGCTGTTGAGCATGGGCATATTGAGTTAGAATATGTGGAGACGTTGCGAATGGTGGCAGATGTTCTGACAAAACCTTTGTTGAAAGGTAAGGTTGAATGGTGTGTAAGAGAAATGGGTCTGGAAAAATGAAATTAATTTCTTATTTGACTTCTTTTTCCTTCTGTATTTTGTTTTATTGTTGTTGACATGTCTGTTGAAAAATCTTAATAAAACTAATTTGGGTTCTACTTACTTAATAAGTTTTTGTTTGATAAAACTATCTTTACTAATAGTAAACAGTCTATCGTAGGTACAATACATAGGTTTAATTGTAGTCAGATGATGGATATATCCCCATGCCTCGGTGGCGCAGTTGTCATGCGTACGCGTTACGATAAAGGTAACGCTGAGGTCTCGGGTTCGATCCCCGGGTCGGGAAAGTGGTATTGAGTTTTTCAACTACGAAATGCTCAGTATCATCCCGGAGTCTGGAATTTGTGCCCGGTATGGCGATAGGCTCGCCCCCTATCACATCGTGGAACGCATCTCCGTTCCACGATGTGATAGAGTACACCTACACCTCTGCCGACCCCTTCGGGGAATACAGGCGTGAGTGCGTATGTTTTATGACTGTACAGAGAATATACATGATAAGATTAAAATAAAATACCGGATACTATCATATTAATTATCAATTCATGAATACAACTTGGCACCTTGTAAGTAGTGTCAAAAGATCGTTGATAAAATAACACCTATAGCCGCTCCACATCAACTTAGGTCTTGACCTAACATGATTATAATACGTCATCATTGATTGCATTAAATGAAACAATAAAAGTCTTGGTCGACGTTCACGGCCCAAACTATTTTAATAATTATCTATGTTTACATTGCCTATTAACTTACCGAGTTGAGGTCAAACAAGCCCATAATTGGGTAAAGCAATTAATTTACCTTGGACAGGTGATGATTAACAAATCATTTATCATAATAACATTACTAACCCATAATTCGTTGACCTTCCAGATATGGAATTTGGCTTGTTACTCGAAACTGAAGAGTTACTCTTCGACATTTTGACAAATGACTGACTCGGCTCACGGCTCAACTCAATCTTCGTCGACTTCGGTTGGCTCGCGACAGATACCTCTTCTTCTTCCCCTCTGTCTTCCTCAAACTCGTCTGAATACGCATCTTCGTCGTGATCGGGGCTATAGCTCTGAGTATTAACCTCATCATCGGATTCATAAACACACGTTTCGACGCAAATATTCGGCGGCTTTTTTACAGCGTCAACGATGCATCCCATCTGTGTGAATTCTTTGGATAGTTCATCTATGTCGTTGTTATTCTCCTCCTGTATTTTAGGTTTCACATCTGTAGAGTCACCTGAGGAATATTTGACGTCCTCCATAGTTTCTACTGTGCTGTCACGGCGTGACATTGTGTTGCGTGCTGTTTATTGCCGCTAAAATACAACGATTTCTAATTAATTGTGACTACAAATTATAAACGCTAGGTGGTAGATTCCTCGTATGTGAAAATCCGTTTGAGTAAGTACCAGCGCTTTGTCTATTTCTGCTATCAAGCTATAGTTTGTAAGCACTGTTGTGTTTCGACTATCAGGGCATTACCCAAAGCCAGTAAAATCACGTATCTCGAGATGACGAACGTAGTTGCAGTGCTATGCAGTATTTTGAAATTCAAAGTGCTAGGTGATGTGGCCCTACCATACCATAAATGTAAAACTTCTCACTTAGATAAGAAGAGATAGTTATTTTTCTAAAACAAGTACATAAAGGAGTTAAAGCGCCAAGCGCCTGTAGAATTTACCTTAGCAATTATCTATCGGTGTTTATTTGCTATGAATATAAGAAAAATAAATACAGAGTGTAAAGTAAAGTTACAAATTATTAGTAATAATACGAAGTTACAATGCTACGAATTCAATTCAATAATAAATAAACACAATTACATATTACAGCAAAGCCAAAGTCAGCAAACTAATAATGTCAAAATAAAGTTGTTTTTCGAATCTTACGTTGAATTTCCTTGTGAGTATAGTTATATTCTCTTTGCTTATGAACATATAACAGCCAGTATTTATTATTTATTCCTGTTTTTAACAAATCTGATAAATTATTGCAGTCCTTGTACTTTGATATCTAGCACCTAAAATACCTAATATTATAAATGAAAATCAATAGACACATAACAACCAACAAATAAATATCGCGCCGTTTCGTTGCTTAGTTTACATTCGGTTTCCATGCAAAATTTTCCAAACACGCAGAAAAATGATTGTCATCGTTTTTCCGTTTCACTGCCATGACATTCTCAACTTTGCCTCTCTAGTCTCTCATGGGTTACAACAATCTTATAACCTATCGAGAATGCCATCCGTACGGCTGACGACTGACACTGACGTAGTTTGATTTTGACATTAGTTTATATTCATTCGTTCATTCTCATTCGCAGTGTAACCAGTTTAATACCTTGGTATATTTTACGTTAATTTTGGTTGTTTATTTTTTAAAATAACTAATAGTTTCATAATTTATTATTAAGAACTTCGTAGATAATGATAGCTTCCATGACACAGTGGGTTAGGTAGAATAGCGGGCTGTGAAACGGGTACGATTCCTGTACCCAGACTAATGTTTGTGTGATCCACATGTATGTTTTTTTCGGGACTGTGTGTTATAATCAACAATAACGATTCATAAATGCTGAAGTTACAGTAAAAATATATTTTTTATGAAAATTCGTTATTTATGTGATCAAAATATTACAAATACTTTTTGAGTAGTCTTGTGTAACATTTGACGAATAAAATAGTTCTGTGATTTTGACGACTATCGAGCACTGGCAACACTGCCCATTCGCTCACAGGAAAATACTTTTGGATGGGGAATAAATTTTGCGATAATGGTTTTTGATATTCATTACAGTATACAGTTTAAATAAAACAAGATTTTATTTAAAAATGGTAACTATAATAAAGAACCAATTACTGAAACATCTGTCCAGGTAAGTTAATAACTATTTAAATTGTAATGCATGCACAATTGGATCAGTTTTCGTGTTGGCTGAGTAATTAAATTAATTTACTCACTGATTACAGGTAATTATGATTTTGATTTAGATAGTTAACATTGTAGTGTTTCCTCCATATCCTAACAACAATAATACAAAGTAGACTTGAGATGTTAACAAACTTCTTTGTCTAAAACATCTTTCGTGATTGATTCATAACATAATGTGTTTTAAAAATATCTAGGAAACGTGACTGCGTTTACAAAGTGAAAACAGACAAAGTGTACAGTCTCATTTTTGTTATAATTTATAACCATGGAACAAACCTATTTATTTTAAATCGAATAAATAATTATTAGGTTTATGTTTTATTCCCTTTTTATCATCGCATTCAGTTTCGCAAAACTAGTTAGTTTTTATGCTTAAATATAACAACAAATCATAAATCAGCATGTATAGATATTACATGAAATCATTCACTTGTAATTCATATTTGAAAAAACATAATGATTAAATATTGTAAATGTATGATCAACATACTTATTTTTTAAATCACCATAGAATACAGCTGTTTATGTTAGTTTTTTTATTATTAGATACTGGACAATCTTGCATTCTTATCTATTTAAAGTATTTGTGTTATATTATTATTCCAGTACCGCAATTTATATACAAACAAATGATTTCTTATCTTGTAACAAATTACTCTACATACATACGCACTCACACCTGCAATCCCCGAAGGCGGAGGCAGATGTGTAACCAGTACATCCATTTCGCCGGGCCCCTTTTCCAGCCCATGATGTGATAGGGGGTGAGCCTATCACCATTCTGGGCACAATTCCAGGCTCTGGGCTAATACTGAGCGTTTCGTAAATTATACTATACAAGAGACCTACTTGTTTCATCATTCAAGTTAATAATAAAAAAATGGTAATGGCTTAATTAACAATAGGTTATTCCACTTTTTGTTATATGAAATGGAGTATAACATTAAAAAAGGAGCTATTTTGTGGTAGTAGAATTAAAGTTGGGCCAAAAAAGTGATATGCATCCTTTTTCCATCATTAGTCAATTACCCCTTCCATCGGATTTAAATGGCTTCTTTTCTTCTGTCACTGCATGGAACTGAACTGTGTTCATCACTCTGAGATATAAATCTCATAATGCGCCGTAAATTCACTGGCTTCAATGTCCTTTAGACCACACAGAGCTTAAACACTGTTGCTTTGCTGACCTACCACTTTTATTAACATAACTTCTTGTATAAACCTACTCGGAGGGAAACTGTATAAACCTATTTAAGAAACAAGCAAACTTATTTTACTACTTGATATTAAAAAACCTTGAATCTTAATACATTTAGAAAATATTTATATTTTATGAGAACCATTAGAAAAATCGAGAGTAGCATAGTAATAATACAAGAATTAAAAAAAGGATGAAGTGTTGACGGCCTTCTTAATGTTATACCTTCATGTTTAGCATTATTATTGTATATTTATGCTGATAATGCATGTCAATCACTCTAATAGGTTATGTATATTAATTAATGCAAATACATAGTCTTTCATACATTACATACACGCACTTATGGAATGATGAGTCAAATGTTTTTGTGTTTCCTTGGCAAGTCAACACAATAATATTACAGGATCAAAATATATATAATTTATTTCTCCTCAGTAGTGTTTAGAAATCAGATATTCAGTATGGCAATTTACAATAAAAATTATTAGTATTTGTTTAATGAATTATGCCAACTTAAAATTCATACAATTACTATTTTGCATTTGGTTGAGTTTAAAGTAATGATCTCAAAAAATATTGTAGTCAAGATTAAGAAGCATCAGAAAACATAGTATAATTAAGAAAAAAAACAATTACGGAAATGGAACTTTACAAAATCCATAAAAAATGCATCAATCTGCCACTATTAATAGACCCAAAGATATTACAATCATTTTATTAAATTTCAACAGGTATACAAAAAATCTATCACCGGAGCAAATATCTCTGTCTGCGTTGCGAGGGTCTGGTGAGCTTCAGGATCTGACGCTCGATGAGGATCTGTTGACTGACCTGTTAGAGTTGCCAGGATGGGTGCGACTCACATCTGCAAAATGCAACCGAGCAACATTCAGGATACAATGGACCAAGCTGAAGACAGTGCCTATTGTGCTGGTAAGTTTATTTAAAAAAAATACACATCGACTGGAGCCTCTAACTACCTTAGTACAAATCTAAAGAAATACTATGGTGGATCAGTGTGGACAAAAAATCCAAATAAATCCCCGAGTCACTAAGGGGACCGATATTTAAGTAGGGGATCCTAGTGGCCAGAGGGAAAATACAATCAGTCTGAAAGTTCTATTAAATAATACTCTAATGTATTTTGGTAAGACCAAGGTAACCGCAATGGCTCAGGACGGTGTGCAGTGACTAATTATTATTTACAATACCTTATGACTCGCACACTATATTACGTAAGACGATAATGCTTTATCATTGAATGGCAACATTAATTGTTTTTTTAAAGTCCGTTGGACTTAAAAAATTACCGCAGTTTTCATAAAAACTTATGACTCATGTTATAAGTAACTCTTGTAAATGAATACTGAGAAAGGTTATAAAGTATATAACTTTAATTGTGTTGATTATACTCGTAATATAAAGGGTCTGAGGAAAATGTTTCTGAAAACTAAGACAAGATGTAGTGCTTACGAACGTGGTGATTACGAACATGATAAATGAAAAAAAAACTTAAAATAAAAGTACCTTTATATGGAACAGAATACCTACGACTGTGAAATTGAATTACAATTATTGCTTATTGAGAATAATGAGACACATGTATCACATTTTTGTAGAATTCCATTCGCAAATAGTGATTAAACTTTGCAGTATTTGTCACTTTTGAATAATTGGACCTATGGAGGTCATATTCACCATATATTATACATATGTGTTTTATGGAGATGATTCATTACTATACATCATCACGCTACGACCTACCGGAGCGGAGCAGTAACATACACGCGGGTGAAACCACGCGGTACAGCTAGTGAATTAAGATAACGTTGCAATTCTATGACAATTTACAATAGCTCTAGAAAGACTAACGCGGAAATGAAAATCCCAACTCCGTTAACAAGCAGTATCGACTTTAAATCAGTGTCTATTGAGGCGTAACGGAAACATTTAGCCGAAATTTGCATGTCACTGGACCACACCCGATACCTACTTTATGAGCGCGAATCCAGGATTTCTCTGATTTGGTTGAAATAGACTAAGAAAGAGGGAATATTTTGTTAGTTTAACGGGGGAGGGGGTGCATTCATACAGGTTATATTTCAAATAAATAACTTGCACTTGACTGCCTCGGTGGCGTAGTTGTAATGCGTACGCGTTACGATTGAGGCCAACGCTGAGGTTTCGGGTCGATCCCGGGTTCGGGATCGGGTTTTTCTATTACGAAATGCCCAGTATCAGCCCGGAGTCTGGAATTTGTGCCCGATATGGCGATAGGCTCGCCCCCTATCACATCGTGGGACGGAGATACGCTCGGCGAAACGTGGGTATACTAGTTACACCTCTGCCTATCCCTTCGGGGATTACAGGCGTGAGTGCGTATGTATGTATGTAAATAACTTGCATTTCGCTCAATTCAAGAGGACTGGTTCCAGTCGTTGCGTTTGTTGTAAACCTCCCCTCAGCACCCCACTCCTCCCACCGGTTTTGCAACTCACTGTACAAAACATTGCGTTGTGTTGTGACTGGCGGAACTACAGTTCGCCTTGAACTCGGTGGCATTGGCGCCACCCGACCTAGCATGCACGACACGAAAAAATATTGTAGATTTATTTTGTCGTGCAATAACTTATTATCTCCAGCCTCCGTGGCGCAGTGGGTGAGTAGCCAGCTGCAAAGCGTGAGGCCGTGGGTTCGATTCCCACACCGTGACAAATGTTTGTCTAATCCACAAATATTTGTTTCGGGTCTGGGTGTTGTGGGACTGCAAGTCCCTCATAGTTCCTGATATCGACGATACAGGTTAACCTAGTGTGGGGTCGGGACTATGTGTGTGACTGTGGGGTGTATTTATTTATTTATCTCTCTATATCTGTCGTACTTAATACGGTTGTAAATAAACCCGTCGCGTTGCATCAAAATAGTAACTTTTACCTAATTGGCCCCCTGATCCTTGTCTGTCTTACAAAGACCAATACAAAAATACATTGTGTTGAGCTGGTCCGATCATTGTTTTTATGTTCGCTAGTGAGAAATAAGAATATAGTGAAGTTTTAATATAATACTATTTATATTTTAAAATAGCTTTTGCTCGCAGCTCCGCCCGCGTGAACGGCCTTTTCCGAGATAAAAAGTAGTCTATGTACTAGTCCAGGTAATAGTCTACCTATGTGCCAAATTGCATTCAAAACCATTCAGCCGTTAAGGCGTGACTAACAAACATCCAAATTCACAAACTGACAAACATACAACCTGTCACATTTATAATAGTAGTAGGATTGTATTTAGTTCTTATAGTTTCTGCTGTACTTCGCCCGTTTTTTTATAAAAATGATATGTTGTAAAAATTGTTTTTTTTTTCTCAGAACCTGGACGAGGTGCACATAGCTTTGGAGGTATGCTCCGAGCCGCGCGTCATGAACCCGAGTGCAGGCAGTGCGCTTCCCGTTCCTGGCAAATATAGCTATATACATAAGGTGAGTAGAGCGACGCTTTAAACCACATTTAGAGAGTTTCTCGCATGACAGGCGATACTATAACAGAAAGCCGTCAATGGGGTATGTTACTTGTTTTTTATTTTCCTTTTTTTAAGGAGCTTTGTCACAATATGACTATGCCGCTCCATCATAGCCATTTTAGGTACATGTGTGAAATAATTACATATTGTATAGACAATCCTGATAAATTTTGTAAAGAATCTTGGCCGAGTCCGACGCAGGGTGAGCCAAGATACTGTTACATCTCTCAATATTACATACACCACCGCTTCCTCTAAGATGACCACTGCAAGCACACTCGACTAAAATATGTTGCACGTCCTCAACTACACCACATGTTTCACAATTAGGTGTTGTTCACATACCCATAAGAAATTTAAATTTTCCAGACGGAATATGACCAGAAAGCAGCTTGATTATTTTTAATATATTCATAATAAGTTCGGTTCCCTAAAATCTATTATCGAAAGGACTATAAATAAAGTCAAAAATAAACAAGTTAGAAGCCATTCTATACTGCTGGCGGGGGTAGTTGTCAAATAACGGAAAGAGGATGCGCAACATGGCAAGTTACGTCACAAGACAGTTCACGCCATTACGTTGCACGCGTGCGAGGGAGATAGTGAGATTTTCCGACTACCATATCACATTTGCTTGTACAAATGTTTAAAAACATGAACTACAGCCTCATTTTTTACCCAATTTTAATTCTGTTTTTGCAAAGAGTTTCTTTTTCGTATTATTGTTGCTTGTATATTAAATGATGTATAAAATTAGACATAGTCAAATACCCTATTACGAGGCCGCATCACACGATTCTTTTTTCAAACTGTATGAGGCGGGATTATAAATGTCTGTTTTCTGTTGTGTTGTCGCCACTGGCATGCGATAAACTGTTACCGTGTAAATGGGGCTATAGACGTTGTGTGTGAAGGAACAAAACGAAGTACAAACCGATTGCCTCGCGAATACAATAACCGATTGTTTCAGGTGATTGACGGGATCTCAGTGGCCGTGAACCAAGTTCAGGTGGACTTCAATTGTGACGCATTCACCAGTAGTGTTCAGGTAAACTATTTTTTATTATAGCATAGGTTGAAAAACGAGCAGGTGGGTCAGCTGGTGGTAAGTGATCTCCACCGCCCAGTTACGCCCACAATATCAGAAGAAACATGGGCGCGTTGCCGACCTTAAAGGAAAGGGTTATCCCTTCAGGGATTGAGAAGGGGGGATTTGGGCCTCCGGATATCTCACTCACCATACTAAACTTTACGTAGCCGGATCATCTAGATTAAACCAGCTTTCAAATAAAAAAAAAACCGCATTAAATCAGTCCTTTCGTTTAGGTCCAAACACATACAGATAAATTTTTACTAAAAAAAAGAATTAAAAATAGGTGTTCTTTCGTAGCGGAGCCTATTTATAGCCCGTAATATTATAATATCAAGTAGTGATTTTTAATTGTTTTGTTGTTGTTTGCAGATCGCGCGAGTGACGGTTGAGTCGCGCACCCCTGAGGGTCGGAAGGGAGACCTAAGACTGACTAGAATCAAATCTCCCGACACTGGACAGCTGCTTATTTTTAAGGTATCCAAGAACTTGCAATGTTTAGGAAACATTTAAATTTAATTTCGATCTCAGTGCCGAGTGTTTTTAATTTATCTAAGTGTCGAGGCTAAAAAGATGAAAATTTTATTTTTTTATAGCATAGGTTAGCAAACGAGCAAGTGGGTCACCTGATGGTTTTTTCTTTATGGTATAGGATAATTAAGGGTTTGGGAAGGGGAAGGGGTTTGGACCTCCGGATATCTCACTCACCGCACGAAATGCAGCAACAAGCTGCCATTTTACGTAGGTTTTCTGTGAGACAGTGGTAACGACTCATGCTGTAGACAAAACGGTTTACAGCGTGGCTCTACCACTTAAAAAAAGAGAAGGTGACGGTGAAAGAAACATCGTGAGGAAACCTGCTTACCTGAGAAATTGCACATTAGAATTACGAAAGTATGTGAAGTCTGCCAACCCGCATTAGGCCAACATGGTGGATTAAAGCCTAGCCCCTCTCCTCTCCTTCGTCCCTGACCCAGGAGGGGACGTGTATAATACAGGGCTGGTATTATTATTATATTAATAATTCTCCTCCCTCGGTGGCGCAGTTGTTGATTGAGGCTGACGCTGAGGTCTCTGGTTCGATGTTGGGGTTTTTTTTAACGAAATATTCAGTATCAGCCCGGAGTCTGGAATTTGTGCCCGGTATGGCCATAGGCTCGCCCCCTATCACATCATGGGACGGAGATACGATCTGCAAAATGTGGGTGTACTGGTTACACCTCTGCCTACCCCTTCGGGCATTACAGGCGTGAGTGCGTATGTATGTATGTAATATTTCTTTGTACAGGAACTAGAATGGCAAAGTGCTCGTATAGAGGCTAAGGCACACGGCGTGGACGCGGCTCACTTGCCGCCATTGCGACTGCTGCTGGGGAACACTCACTGTCGTATTGTGATCAAAAAGAGATTATCAGGTACCTCGCATTTTATAGATTTTGATTTAGAATAAAACAATCACCTCATTGGTCGGTCTGGTGGTACTAAGGTTGAGAACCGCGAGATTCTGGGTTCAATTCTCAGGTCGGGCAATCCTAATAGATACTTTACTCGGTACTATGTCCATTGTATGTGAGATGCTATCTGGGTAGGTGTACCACCGCTTTGCCTATTTCTGTCATCAAGTAATACTGTGTAAGCATTATTGTGTTCCGGTTTGAAAGAAGCCAGTGAAATTATTCCGCATTATAAGACTTAACATCTTATGACTTGGGAGATGAATGCAGTCCAGTTCCATGCAGTACTTTGAACCCTTGCAAGTTGTGAGGGTCAGACGACGGATCGCCCATCATGTTGGGAATGTAAACCCTGGCATAACGCTATGACGAAAGCAAGAAAGAAAAAACCCAACTAGTTGTTCATTGATACCGAATTGTTTCCACAGACTGTGCAGTGATCGGTTCCCGCCTGGCGATATGTCCGGAGCCGCTGGCGTGGGCGTTGACGGACGGACAGCTGCGTGCGGCGCTGGCGTGCGCGCACGCACTCGCGCGCCCCGTGCGCCGAGCCACCGCCGCCGCCACACGGGCCAAGGCGCTCAGGAAGGTGAATATATGTAGCCGAGTCGAAAAAGGGAATGGGTATTGAGAAGGGGAGAGAAAATTTATACCTCCGAATCTGTCGAATAAGCTCATTCATACTATAGACAACAGTGTCGATTCATCCTACCGGCAAGCATGTCCATGCACTAAGATTAGAAGAAACTTCCAAGTGTGAATCGGATTAGCAAACATAGGGTTCCATACCCACACGCTCAAATATATATTATGTTATTATTTTTTATTAGGATACCCGCTATAATGACACATTCTGTGAAAATTTCATCAATTATATTAGGGTTCAAAGATAGAGCCGTTTGAAAGTAAGATAGACAGACAGCGCGGCGTAGGGTTTAGTAATATGTTAGGCACTCTATTGGTACGGTATCTAAAATGTAAGTTTTCCAGATCGAGGAGCCACGTGAGCAGATCTCGTCTCGTTCGACCGGTGAACGCGACGTACTCGCGCGAATGTTCGCACGACATGACGTACGCGAGACATCGTACCATCTACTCGCGCCAAGGATCGACCTGCATCTGTGTGACGATCCCGGCCGTGAGTACCATTTTAATTACATCTCTTAACTTGTTTAATACCGTATCGTGCCATTTTATTGCTTATACCTACCACTTTATCACCATCTCGTACCACTTTATTACCAACGTCTACCACTCTATTACCATCGCCTATCACTTATAATCTTACCAATCTCCTATTAGCAAAACATAACAGCTTGTACTATCAACGGAGTACAAATAAGAACACATAGTCTTGACAAAAAATAAATGAAGTTGGTTAAATTAAAACGAATTTCATTTTAGTGGGGAGGTCGGAGAAGCCATCGTTGTCCAATGGCGGAGCTCTTCAGTTGACGTTAGTGAGCATGCAGGCTGATCTGTTTCCTTATCACAAGGCTTCGGATGACAGGAGGCACTGGCGAGGATACAGGTAATACCGGATTCATATAGTTCGATTTTAGTTAATTACCTGATTTGAGTCAATGAAAGCTGTACGGTTTTTGGTGATCAATTCGATTCGATAGTCGGCTTAGCCGTTCCTTAGATTGGTTGACGTCAGGCAGGCGGTTGATCGTAAAAACTACAAGTCAAATCTTCTGTAACATGTGCTAGCCTAAAAAGCATGATACGCCGACCCCACTACGAGTGGGATAAGGGCAGGTGGAAGAAGATAATGAAATAATAATAACCAAAATTGCGAGCTTTGAAATTTATATTAGTCTATAATATTATTTGTGTTCGATTACAGGGAAGCGGCCACCCCTCACAGTCAGTGGCTATCCCAGTCTCTGTCATCGTTCTGCACTACTTTATTAGAATCCCTCGACCCTAGACCAGTTGTTCCTAGCAGTAAGGTGCGTCAATTTAAATTAAAAATGGTAAAAATGCAATCATTACATTAGTCTTGAGTCTCCGGAACAATCCCAAAAATGAGCCAACAACAATACAGTTTGAAGATAACGCGTACAAATTACTTGTTTTGATTTCCGGGATCGATATGGAGGTTCGGAAAATCGTTAATTGAAATCGGCCATAAGGCTTAGATTTTTTTTTTTGCATATGATAGAAATGGGAAACGAGTTACCCGATTATAAATGATTATAACTGCTAGTAAATACGTAGTACTAGAGACCTCTTTGAACAATGAAGACAGACGGATATGATGGTGAAAGGAGCTTATTGCGTAAAGGAAAAGTAATATAATATTCATGTGGATTTTCTGGGATGGCATTACTATACCGGTTGAACCACTTAATTTGAACTTAGCACAAAATTAAAAATGTGACTATCAGTTGCAAAAATGGCACGTTGTCGATACATCTGTATAATGTAACATTGCAGAGCGGTGGTTCCGAGAAGAGTTCCGAGTCGGTGTCGAACGGCGTGTCTCGTCCCGCGGGCGCGCCGCATCACACTACCCACGCACTCCCTCACGCTCAAACCAACCACACACCAACCTCACAACGTATGACCATCGATACATTGTACTTCATTATAAAATTAAATAAGGGCATTATAATGAGCGGACTGCAGTACCACGCAGTACTTTGTAACTCAGTTTAGGGTGGTGTGCTACTACTTGGTATGGGCAGGCGCCCATCATCAGGTGAGCGGCCCTATTAGGCACGGGTGTGTGTAAATAGAGCCTAATCATTGCCGATAATACGACCATATTTCATTCATACTCCGCTTGATTATTCTCGATAAAATTTTGATTTCAATAAAAATAATACGTGTAGTTATAAGGTGCCTTTTAAAATCAAAATTGTAATTTAAAATAAATATATTGTATGCACAACACTATAAGAGATTTATCTAGTTTTTTAATATCAATTCTTGTTTCGCATTGTTTATTCTAACTCTATCGATAGTTACTTGAGGCAAGTCATAGTTAAATAAGTTGTTGGTGGGATGGTACCAAATTCATTTTCGTAGCCGACTGAATAGCGGCCACCGTACACACCCGCTGACTCCTTCAGGCAAGTCACGTCCCGGAGTCAACCAGTGTGTACTTTTACTTCAGGAGAGCATAATTCTGCTGGCCGTTGAAGGACACGGTGCCCCTTGATGGTTGGCATTATATTTGGAGTGCACTGTATTTAACATTAGATCCAGTGTTACCACTTTGCTGTGCGAGGATGAAAAAATTCGAGTATTAAGTTATATAAACTAAGATATATGTTGTCTATTCCAGCATCACCGACTAGAACGCGGATACTGCAGCAGCTTGGCAAACTGATGACCACATGCTTAGTGCTCAGGATAGACGACTTTACTGTTTATAAGGTATCATTTATAAGATTTTAATTGGATTAAATTTGGAATGTAAATTTTGCGGTCAAGAAAAGGGCTTAGCATATAACCGTATGTATTAATATAATTTTATTTCTCTAGATAAGTGGATGTAATATTAATTTTTCTTATTTTAGATAGAGAAGAAGATATTTAACTTTAACCATAAAAATTTCATGACCATTAACCACTGTATACAGTGTGAGTCGATATTGAATGCATTCGAGTGTATATTTATTAATTTATCGGTAACCATTTATGTCGATACAAGTGTCAAATTATGTACATTTTACAATCGATGAATGTTTAGGTTATATTGTGATTACTTCGATATTTTTCACTGTTCTAATAAATATTGCTATTACAATCATTGACATGAAAATTTATGCAGGTATCGACTGGATCCAAATCCCGTGAGGCGCCACGGCCGTTAATAAGCGCGGAGAAGGCAACGTTGCCCGGAGATGCGGGACTGTTACACGCTGAACTTACCTTTTTTTACTATCCCGGGGATGTTTGCTTTCCTGGTAATTACCATTTGCTGAAGATCGACATAATGCGAATACCTTGTTGTTTTCTAAAATGTGTTTAGAATTTTATATCAATTACTTTATATATGATGAAATTGTTTAGTGCCAGCACCGAAGATGTATGTGCAAGTGAGCCCAGTTCGTGTTTGGATGGAGAGCAACAGCGTGGTGTGGGCGAGCGCGTTCCTGCCGCACGTGGCGCGCGCGCTGCCTGGCGACCAGCGAGACGCGCCCGCGTACATGGACGTGCGAATAGAAGCCATCATGCCGAAGGTACAAGGGAGACTGGGAGTAGTGCAACAGCGTGGTGCACATTTTATTTATTTTATTTTATTTTTACATTATAAAGATCTACAACGTAAATAACAGAGTAGTACAAAAGATTAAGCCATTTATAGATCTCCACGACTATTTGATTGAATAAGAAGCATCACACGTAAACAAACTTAGGAAATTATCAGTAAAAAATGTAGGGAATTGTAAGTTATTCACTAAGATGCTAAAAACACAGAACTCAAAAAATCACAAAAAAACAGTAGGAATGTCACTAGTATTAAGGAATACATCCACGACTACACTTGATTTAAAACAATTAGAAAAAGTCAAGGCTTAGCTGTCTTCTAGCCGAACTGACACTCGTAAATTTTTCGACATCCATTTCGAAATTTTCCCAAATATTACCTTATTTGCACCGCGTATCATGTTAACAGTCTTGTGTTTGCCTCGATTTTCAACATGGATTTGACTTTAATTTCTATCATGGAGTTTTTACGAGTGGTAGAGCCACGCTGTAGACAATTTTGTCTACAGCATGAATGGGCCGGCTCGTCCGGGTCGTTACCACTGTCTCACAGAAAACCGGCGTAAAGTTCCTACTTTGCAGCAAGCTCCAGCTTGCTGCTGCGTTTCGTACGGTGAGTGAGATATCCGGAGGCCCAAATCCCCCTCCCCTTCCCAATCCCTTATTATCCCTTTCCTTTAAGGTCGGCAACGCGCCCATAATTCTTTTGTATCGTGGGCGTACATGGGCGGTGGAGATCGCTTACCATCAGGTGACCCACTTGCTCGTTTGCCGGCCTATACTATAAAAAAAAATGATTCGTAAAATCCTAAAAACCGTTGATATGTTAGTAAAAAAATATATAATTCGCCAACCCTTTTAAGATCTCAATAATGTCAAAAATCTCTACAGGCACCATTCAGAGTATCCATAAGACAATCGAGGCCTGTTTTGCAGATAGTTCTGGAAGCAGGCTCTGAACATGTATCACAACAGAGGGACCGGCCGAAAGAGTTGCACATATGCACCGCCAGAGCTACTCTTACTAACGTCAGAGAATCCGCACGAGCTAGTAAGTATTCCTATTGTTTTTATGATACAATAAAGACACCACTAAGTGGTTCACCTGCTCGGTAGGTGACCACAACCATCTATAAACGCTCACAACTGAATACGTTTCCGTGCCGGCTTCATAGAGATGGTATTACTGTCTTGCAGAAAATCAACTTTACTATTCTCAGTGAAATTATGCGGTGATCACTAATTCACTAAATTACTAAACGGTTAGCGAGTTAAGCAACCCCTGGCGCGGTCAGTCCATGAAAGGGTGACCGCTTAGTAGTATGTCAACTGAACGTCTCTGTGCTTCGAAGGGCCCTTACAAAGTCGGCGCCGGCTGTTATCAACGTATAGCAGTCGTTAAACCAAGTCGGAGGCTTCCGGACGGCTTGAAAACTCCGACACTAACCATTCTATATAGAATAGAATATAGTGAAATTATAAGAAGCAAAACAAGCCTCAAAATCAGCATTGGATCAAGAATTCCTCTGTTGTTGATAGGTGACAGTGGTCACTTGACATCAGACTCGTTTGCTCCTTCTCCCATAAAAAAGAAGTATTTAATTAGAATTCGTTTATTCCAGACACAGCAGGCACACGTGCAGATTTGGCATCGATAATATCGGCTTTACGTCGTACAGCGCCCTCTAGAGGACAGTTCCCATGTTCGGTGGAAGATATGGACCCCATACACGAACAATTCATACTTCATGCAGACAGTGAGTCCGATTATACTAACTTAATATCTTAGTTTTATATAGCATATAATTTATGTCAGTATTAATTCCAATTCGGAATTTATGGGTAAAATATCGACGCATCTGGAGAGCTGTGTGATTTTTTATCGATATTTTGTTTCACGCATTACAATCTTCCGACGGCCGTTTCATAAGCAGAGAGTGTTTGATGTATACTTAACTTGTACAATCTTATCAGATCTGGACGACATAGACCGCGGCACGGCGATATCTCCGGAGTTATTATGGCGCGAGAATCGTTCAGTGTGGTGCGCAAGAGTGGAGCCGCTGTGGGCAGACTTCTGTGGAGCGAGGGCCACTAACTACAAACCCGCGCCGCTGCTCGATGCCACACCGCTTACTGCTTGGGTATGTCATCTTATGGGGTAGTCGGCCGTAGATTTTTAGAAGTCTGCAAAAGGCAGTGTGACGTCTTGGTCGCATACCTTAAAGTCTATCTTAAATTGTAGAGTTATGCTATACCTTGCTAGTTTTGTCGACAGCATGAATTTATGTTACTCAGTCCATTGATCATTTTACGTGTTTCTGTTCAATTAAAAATAACTCCTACAGACTGACCTAGTCACAGTGCTCTTGGCCATTCTTAATCCGAGTATCGATAATCACTCACAAGAGTTGCTGTTGCAGAGATTTTGGAATATTCTCATAATTTGATCCTTATCTTCCCCAGATGTGTTTCGATGAAGGTTTCTCCCGTATATGGGTGTTAGCCCGGACAAGCGGCCTTGCGGGGTTACAGCTAAATCACTACCAGCTGCTGTTCCTCATGCGGCAGCTGGAGCGCGTCTCGGAGATGATGGCCTGGCTCGCGCACGACGCCAACCGGCAGCCTGATGCTGATGATGGGTGAGGCTTACTGTTGTATCGATATAGCTGCAGCTGCACTACCAGCTACTGTTCCTTATGTGGCACCTGGAGCTCGACTCTGGAAGTATCTGTGATATAATTGAATTTTCGTTATTATTTTTAATTCTATAGCAACATAAAATGGTAGGAGTCTGTTATCGATAAGCATACAAAATATATTGAACCTCTATAATTTCCAGGTCGATAGTGGTAGGGCTGGTGGTGCCAGTGGTGGAGTTGACATTTGTACTTCCAACCAACTGCCCAGGGCAGGAGTCTTCCAGAGATTTAGACAGTGTTCCCCTCGACTCGTCCAGCCTGCAGGATCTGAAGATGGGTAAGTTTCGATACCCATTATATTAACGATATTATTCATCACAACATCCGATGGACGGAAGGTTAACAACCTGATGTCGACAAAATACCGAGATGAAACTGTGGTGTGCATAAGCGGTGATAATCACTTACCATCAAGTTGCCAGGTTGACCGTCCTCCCCCTCCTACCATAAAAGGTTCCACCTTATTGCCCTTGTTATGGCTTCAGTACCGTCATGGTCGATAAAGACCCTGTTGTAAGGTATTATTACGTCTTACCGTTCTATTTTTTTCATCACTAATGAACCGACTGTCGATATCAATTCACTCAACTAGAAACTTATATAAAATGATATTATTCGCAGTGGGTTCAGAGGCTACGATGGCACCCTCTATGCAAGACAGAGATAGCGGAGTGTTGGCTACAACGTCTTTCGATGTGGTATCCGGTATGCCCATTCCTATCGAAGAAATGCCTCCTCCCAGCCCGGGAATAAACTTTGGTGGTGAGTATTTAGTAAGTGTAAAATTAATTTTCAATTGCTAAAATTTGAAATGATAAAGAATTCCAACCAACTACTTATAGTATTTTCGAAAATATATTTACTTAATACATCTATGAAACTTATCGATATTTTGTATTTAATCGATTGATTAAGAATCAATACTTTATTTTATATGTATTGTGTTAGGGTTTTCATCTATGCGTCGAGGTTTCACGTCATTAGTGACGTCGATAGACAGCGCGTTGACGCGTGACGACACGCGTAGTGACGCGGCGTCCACCGCCAGCTCTGACAGCGACCGATACGTGGTGGTGGGGCTCGCTGCCGAGTCGCCTGATGATGCTGATACCGCGTTTAGGTACAAAACATACGCCATATCTTTGAAATAAATCTATATTCTCATGTTCTGCCTCGATACAGTAATACTAGCGATACACATCTATATTATTTGTATCAATATTATTTTATATTGTGCTCATGAAATAACTACTCTATTCTATATGATTGTGTTTTTTTTATTATTACCCTAAATAACGAAACTAGTAGGTAGCTCCCCTGATGTTAATTGCCACACCTTCCCATAAGCAGAAGCAACATTACACAGAACCATAAATTACATGGCACTAGATGTGTGCTTGTCATCCCCAGACATAATATATTAAGTCTCATAATGCCCACTTTACTGGCTTCAACGTCCTTCAAACTGAAACACAATGCCTACATTGCTGTTTGGCGACAGAAATAGACAAAAAGGTGGTACAGATGGCCTCTCACATACAAGGGAACTACCACCTGGTGTGTGCATCGATATTTATTATTTGTGAGGGCTCGATTATTTAAATTGCAATTTTCACGAATTTTTAGTACGCAGTGTCTCTTATCAGACGTAATCGCCTTATTTACTTACAAATGAATTAAACAGGTGTGACCTTATATGGAAATTGTACTCACTCAATACTGTGTATTTGTACTTAAAGGGATAATTAAGGGATTGAGACAAGATTTGAACTTCCGGATATGAAATCTAAATATTAATAATCTTTACAATTTTTTAATAGGTTTCGAAAATACAACCACAAAACTAAGTGAAATCTAAGTGGCTCGGAGCCACTCAATAGCGAATTATAATACGCGCAATTTAACTTTACCTGACTGAAAACAATAACATCTACGTTTACTAATTTAAATCCGAGAGCAATACACTTGACGTTTCGTATTCTTATATTTTGTAAACTCACGGACAAAGTTTGTATTCCACAGGGAGTTCGAACACGGACGTGCGTCAAGTGCTGTCGAAGTGGCGGCCGAGGTGGTGGAAAGATCTTCCTCTCCAAGCGACCACTCGGTTACCAGCTCGTGCAGGAGACGAGACGTGGTATGCCTCCATTATTTTTTTACGACTATAGCCAGTTATTTTCCAGCGTATTGACACATTATTTCTAGGACGCTAAGCTAAAGTCACACATGAGAATAAATGTCAAGAGCTCGTGGTTATTTCTGCCATTACTTTCAAATTAAATAGATAATAATTAATAACTTCAATAGATAAACAATAATAAATAAAACAGACAATAGTAATTAAGATTTATTTTATCGATAAAAGTCAACTCTTCCAGAAAATCACTATATTTCTTTAATACCCCAGATATCGACATCAACTTGGCGTCTAAACAACATACACATAGTGCACCAGAGTGTTAACGGTAAATCGTGTCTACGACTTGCTGCAGACGATTTGAAGGCGGACGAATGCACCTCTATACCCTGGGATGAGTTCCAGGTAAGCATAGAATGTTAGCTTCATCAATAATTACCAATAATGGTTGTACTTGTCCGCAAAATCAGATTTCATTGTAATGTCAATAACTTTATGATCTCTATTTATTTATGTCGATAATAAAGAATTAAGTTGAGTATGGTAGATGAAGAAGATTATCGTCTCCTTCCACCTGCCCTTATCCCACACGCAGTAGGGTTGGCGCAACATTATTTTAACAAATGTTACATAAAGATTTGGCTTGTAGTTTTTACGACAGGCCACCTGCCTGAGGTCAACCTCTCTGGGGAGAAAATACCCATACCAGAAAAAAAAATTGTGAGTCACACAACATTTGTCTCAGTGCAGGGCTCATACTCACGGCGTCTCGCTTCATTCATAGAACTAGCTACAATGATATCGACGTTTATAGCATATTTATTTTTATAAGTTTTGAAATCATATGATGAGTTCTTTAGAAACTTTGGCATATTTCAAAGTTTGTCGAAAAACAATTACTTCTGTCGTTGAATTAAACGATTTTAGCTAGGTATCTAATTATAACGAGGGAAGTACTTTACCCACTCATACTCGTACAAACCTATAATTTTGGGGACAAGTATACACATATTTATTTTGGGGACATTTATAAAGCTATTGAACACCATTTTAACTTGTTTTTAGTTACGAGCCAACATCATTCAGTTTTTCCATTCATAACACACTTTCAATACAGATTATTTTAAAAATTACAAAATATAGTATTTACATTAATAATGGTTCAATAAAATTCTCTATTATTATTTTGGAGCATGTATTACATACAAAATATCGCCAGTAATTAATTAAATTGATATTTTAGTAGGTTAATAATATTTTAAATTTTGATATAAAACCCAGACACTATTTTCATGTTTCCATACAAGAATTCATGGCTCTAAAATACTTTACATCCTCCATGTTCATTGTAATTTTATAGTTAACTTTAAATATATTTTTGCTGTCGATTATAGAATTTATGTTAGTTATATATAAAATAATTCACACAATAAATATAGATTGTAGATATGAAGTACGTATTTCAAAAATACAGCTCAATCCTTGCATTTGTTCAGCAATTAATTCTTGAATGGAAATAAAATAACCGTAAAGTCACGAGTCCCATTGTGCATGACCATTGCCATGACATCATACCATTCCACGAGCCATCGTATATCGTGCCCCGTTAAGTCAGTTCGCTGTTCCGATAAATTATAATAAACAAGATGTTGATATATCGAGGTGAGGTCGAGATTATATTATGATTGTATCGACATTTAGTTTCATTAAAAAAAAGTCTGTTACAATTATATTAATATTGTTAAATTAAAAAGAGAAGCGTATTTACCATCAGTTCACACAATCTCGATTTAATCTCGTCACATGAGGAATGCATCCGTTTTACTCTAACTATATGTGTCTATGTGTGTTTTTTTTTCTCTATGGCATTGCCCGCCCGCTCGGCTATCGCGACGAAAGAACCGGCTCAAGGTATTTTAAAAGCGATTCGTACAGATCGTTTCATGTCTCTGTAATGAACACGATGTAGTGATATCATTATGTTGAGTGCCGATTTAGTTTGTAGAGGTTTTGTGTCGTAGCCAAGGGGGTTTGTATGTGTACGAATGAATGAGACGAAACATGTTTCCGTCATGCTCTATCAAATGTTCATACGCTTAAAATATAATTTAAAGTTGTCGATGTATCGCGTAGTGAAATATCGATAAAGTGTTACTTTAAAAAGGCAAATCTCGTTATCACTTTTTGCAATATAGTAGCGTTTGTGAGTACTCTAATTCACTATGCTGTATTAACAAAAAGTGACAGAAACATGTTGAAAATTGCTTCATGCTATATTTTAGTGTTTCTTATTTATTTTACCTTTTCCTGGCACACTATCGCCATCTGATGTATCAGGTATGACACACGCTTGACATATACTGTGCCTTTTTATCAACATATTCCATAAAATAACTATTCTTCGCTATGTGATATTGATTGACTCATGCATACATTATAGCTATTGATTCTGACGTAAGAATATTGATCAAGTATTTTTTTTATTAAAATTACAAGTATGTTCGTATATATTATTATAATATGTCTTTACCTATGAAATTGCCATTCTGTACGAAAAAGGTAAAGTATTTTTCTTCATCTTTTTTATTTCTATTGCTCCAAGTAACCACGCCCATGCTATCGATGCATCTTTACCAGCGCAGTGGCAATTTATCGATGCCCTTCTTAAAGAAATTGGCTTTAAGGAGGCAACAGACTATTCAAAGTCATTTTGTACTGCCTGTCGGGTATTTTTTCCCCGACAAAAAGGCAAGTTCATAGGTAAAAGACCTATTATTTTTCATGCTCAAATGAAATAAAATATGGCCCTATATAATATCGATGAACTCGAGAGTGTTTACTAAGATGTTTGTTGATAAAAGTCGAACGTAGTCGTGTACTTATATATCATGAAAAATAGGGTAATACAAAAATAACATACAAAAAACCGTTTTGATAAATTGATGAACTTTTTATGCGTTAGTTGCTAAAAATATACTATGAATTCGATTTTTATCAACACAATATGTTTTAAGTGAATATGGTTGCATGATCTGTGATATTTATAAGTCTCATCATCACCATTTCATTATCCTTCCTGTTGGTGGACTCTTTCCAAATAACTTAGAAATATCAGTTTTGAATAAGTATATCAATAAAGCTATTTTACACATTAAATAGACTTCCTCATCTGACTTTTCCTATACGCTGGGTTTGCAGGCGACGAAACAGCATCATGAAGATTTTCTAAAGTATAAAGCTGCCTATGGTGCAACGCAGACGCATCGAACAGATTATATAACTTTTATATGATTATATAACGTTTAACTGTGTTGCGTCGCCTAAGAATAAGTCCTTCGGAATACCGAATACGCTGTAGTCAAAGACAAATATGGAAATAATTGATAATTTAATAAAATGATTGCTGATATATTGGGCTCACCTTGTTATTTGTGCATAAAGATTAAAATATTTTGATTTATTTGGAAACTGGCCGCTATTGAATATTGAAAATATCTCACATATTATAATAAAAATGCCTTTTCTATTTTCCTAATTAATCTGTGTCAATAAGAAAAATATCTGTTAATATATATATATATATATAAAGCACACACGTAAGCAACATTAAAAACATGCAGGTTTGAATTTAATTCAGTTACTAGATTTATAATTCTAGGAAATAATACACAGCACATAATTTTTGACAACTTAGGCTGGTCTTAATATGCTTAGCTTTATTTCTTTACAGAGATGTTCCAAAATAAAGTTTAATTAGACTATAAAGAGATAATAATTATTGTTGTGTATACTGTTTTAAGGTTGTATAGAAGAATCTTCTCCAAATTATATTTTTTGCGTAATAACCATTTATACACAAAAATGTACGTATGGTGGTATATAATTATCACAATTCAGTTATTGCTATCAGACATTTGAAAAACTTGAAATTTTAAGTTTATTTTGGTACATCTTTATTATGTGTATCTTTCATTGAAAATTTTAAACACCACCTAACTACTTAGTGCTGTCAAAATTAATATTTGATGATTACTGTGAATCAAGTCTGTTCATAAGTTTACTGAAGTTCATAATATTTATTTATTTTTGAATAAATTAACGAATATTTGAATCCCTTCTTATTTACCAGGGAACTACATAACATAGTTATGGTGTCGTTTTTTGTGTAATTAAAATATATACACGAAAGAAACGACGTAAAACTATGACGTATATAGCTATACTTTGTTTGGTTCAGAACAAGTTTTCTATGCGTGCGCGCGCATGGACCGAGCCAGTGGAGGAGGTCGACGAGCTGACGCCGCGAGGAGCGCCGCGCGTCACCGCTAGGCTCTTGCGGACTGAACTGCCACGACAGTTAGATGAAAAGGTATTGGCTGAAGCATACCTCAATAAATATTTCTACCCAAATGGATACCATCGTACATGTTCAGTTAATTTAGGCCGAAGTAATTTTTTCAACGAAGGCCGCAGGTGTCTCGACGGTCGGTGTTATGTTTGGACAACGCTGCAGTGTAATTACTTCGCCGTGCGACGATAGAAAAAAAGCCAAAGCCTGGCCATACTTTTATTCTATATCAAATGATTAGTGGCCAACCTAACGTCAACATTTTCACGACTGCTGTCAGTTGATAATAGCTAAGACCTTTGCTCAAGCTTTTTGCATGCCCTACAAAGCACTGAGACGCTCAGTTGAAATACCACTAAGCGGTCTCCATGGACTGACCGCAGCAAGGATTGATTAACTCGGTAATCGTTTATCGATTAGTGAGTACAACTTGCTATGAACACTTTCACACTGATCTTGAGGTTTTGTGGATATTAATTATAGGCTAGTAATAAGCCGTTTTATGGTATATATCGTAAGACTGCAAGATGTCTTTCTTCTTCCACCTGTCCTTATCTTACTTACAGTGGGGTTTTTAAATACATGTTACAGAAATATTGGCCTGTAGTTTTTACGATCAGCCGCTATCAAGCTATCACCCCCGTTGGGAATAAACACCCAGACTCGAAACATTTAATTGTGGATCACACAAACATTTTTGTCTCGATTCGGGAATCGAACACGCGACCTTTCACATGACAGCCGGCTATTCGCCCACTGCGCCACGGAGACTACAAGATGTACAAGGTTTTTTTGGTGTGCATATTCCAGGGTCAGCCATTTGGTCTGGCGCCGTTCGAGGAGTTGCTTGAGGCGCGAGTACAATCTCTAAACCTCGCACTCAACATGAGCACTGTGTTGGCGCTGGCGGAGATGGTGGAAGATGAGATTATAGCACCGCCCATGCCGTTGGAGGTATGTATACTGATTCGTCGTGATTTATTTATTAACACCGTTAAGGTATAATACACAATTTTTTTATTTCTGCCTGGCGTTATCTCAGCTTAATGCCAGGGTCCGCCTTCCATTAATTATGTGTATGTATGTATGTGCAATATGTAACAAAAACCCTGTTGGGTGTTTTAACTATGATATCAGAATCGATATTCAAATGTAATGAAATAACTCTCATACGAAAATGAGACAATAAAAATAATCATATTTATTTTTTGTGTATATTAATTGTTGATTATCACTTTAACTGTGACTATATAACTATACTTTAACGGTGAAGGAAACATCGTGGGGAAACCTACATACCTGAGAAGTTCTCCATAAGAATTTCGAAGGTCTGTGAAGTCTGCCAATCCGCATTAGGCCAGCGTGGTGGACTAAGGCCTAATCCCTCTCATTCAGTAGAGGAGGCCCGTGCCCAGCAGTGGGACGTGTATAATACAGGGCTAGTATTTTTTTTTTCATACTTTCTTATTTTATTGTTTGTAAACCGTATTTCGCTTGATTACCTCTGCAAGACTCGGAGCTAGAGCGAGATAGCATATTGCGGCGTCTACGTGCATTAAACGCGTCTCGCCGCGTGCGCGCCCGGTTTCTTCAATGCTTCATATCAGTCAGCTGTTCATCATCACTTTACAGATGTTTTTTTTAATGTTCATTTTTCAAAGCTATCTATGTAAGTATAATATCTCGCTCCTGTATTTTTTTTTGTAAGCTGTCTATATATCTATTTTCTCGATCTAGAAAAGGCCAACAGGGATTTTACATATTGTATATGTAACATAATAACAAAAATCCACAGGTACTCGTAGAGAACGTGAAACTACACTTGATAGAAGACCGCGCGACACGCTCGATCTCATCCCCACCACCGCAACCACTGGACGTGTGCGTCACATCGCTGCGTCTGACGCGCGACACCGGCGGCGAGCTGCGGCTGGGCCCGGCGCTGTCCACCCCCTCTACTGTCGCGTCGCCCGCCTCGCCTGCCACGCCACAACCTGGCGGCCAGCTGGACGACGCCAGGGAACAGATCGACACGCTCGCCAACGAGAACGACGAGTTGAGGAAACGGCTCGCCACATTGTCCAGGATCGCTGATGATAACAGGGAGTTGAGGGCGTGAGTATAATGTTTTATTGTATGTACTAGGTGTTACTGTGTCACTTGTAAGAATTGTTGCGGTGTGTGAAGGATATTAAAGTCAGTGAAGCTATTTGCCATTATGAGACTTACGCCCAAATACTAAAACGCTACTCTACTGTCTGACAGCTAACGGCTACTTATTTTCATACAATTTTGACAGCAAAGATGCCGTCAACATTTTAAAACGATCTCAAATGCTTGAATAGCGTTTCAGTATTCGGGCGTTAACATCTTACATTTACGGTGAGTAAATCCATGCAGTACTTTAAAATGATTCTAAGTTAGTGGCGTTGCTATTTATTGCTTATTAACGTATCAACAAGCGAGGTTTTAAAAAGTAGTAATCATATTATATCCGATTATTTAAAATTCCCGCAATTTTTTTGGTGTGTTAAAGTCGATTTTGCGGAAAGTATTTTATTTATTCATTTTCGTGGAATCAGTACCTAAATATGGGATCCATTGAAACTAATATGACATTGATTACAGTAAAGCAGAAGAGGCTTCGGTGCTACGTCAGTACGTGCACGCAGCACAACAGGAGGCCGCGGCTTTACTCGCGGACAAACAGGAGTTACTCGACGCCATTCGGGTACTACAGGTAATTAACTTACTATTTACATTGCAAATTGGTTTTGGTCTCCGGAAATCTCGTTTATCATACGAAACACGAGCAAGATGCCAACTTCACATCGATTTTCTGTGAGACGGTGGTACTAACTCGGTCGAGCCAGTCCATGCAGTGTCTACCAGTTACAACTATGGACTGCATTGTACTTATCGATGATTAAGGCTAAAAACCGTGAGGTCCTGGGTTCAATTTCCAGGTTGGGCAATCACAATTTGTGCTTGAATTTTCGATTTGAAAAAATCACACACGAATTGGACGGAATTGGAATTTGTCTCCGGTATGGCAATAGAATCGCCCCCTATGAGTCCTATCACATCATAGGACGGAAATAAGCTAGGCGAAACGTGGGTATATCTGCATTTCTGCCTACTCCTTCGGGGATAAAGACGTGAGTTTATATTTTGTCATGTGCTTATTATCATCAGGAACAATGTTACTTTGAGGTTATATGACATTACAAAAAAAATATAATTTTCCTAGGAGCAGGCAGGATGCCGCGGAAAGAGGTAGCGATCACGCGGCGGCGCGCAAGCCTGCCTCGACTGTACCGCCTGCTGCCGACATCGACATGCATAGACAAACAGTACTGTACCACTCCTGAACAACAAGTCTGTACTACATCAAACACACACATGGTTTAGGATAAGCGTATGCTGAGGCAGAAGCAATGGCACGGACGATTCAAATATTATTACAGGCATGTAGTAACCAAGGTAATCAAATGACAATGTCACTGACCGTACAAAATGCAAAGTTGATCAAGTCAGTTTACTGTAAGACAGTGGTAACAATCCCAGTCGAGCTGGTACATTCATGCTATATACAGAACTGGCTGTAGGCCGGCTGATTTTTATCGCCAATTGTCTCACACGACTATGTACATTGACATTGGATACAAAAATGTACTCTGCCCTGTGTTACGCTATGCTGCGTCGCTTCTGCCTTAGCCTGACTGTAATAAAACAGCAACAGATCATACGATCGATTTGCGTACAAAACGGCCCGTATATGTTTTCTAAATCTGAATATTAAATGACTGGTTTTAATTTACATCAGTTAAAATACAGTAACGAATCCACAAATATAATAATGTGGTTGTGATCCCTAGGTGAATACCGATAACCGATTTTATTATCAAGCCGAAGGCGAAAACCTCGCGTCTTATGTCAATTTAAAATGAACTACCCCAAATCTTTTTAAAGCTGGGAATTTTATAAAATCTTATGTAACATCTGAATTATTCCATAAAGTACAAAGCATGGAAAAAAAGATGCGATAACCAAGAATGATGGGTATCGGACATACATTTTTATCGATAAAAAATTTCAATAACAATACACTTCCAGACAATGTCCTTATTAGCGAACTTATTTTATCAATCCTTACTACATCGCTGGCAGGTCGCGCCATTCTGCGTATATAATACGAGTGACTGACGTCTCATGTTATCGATTATTTATTATAGATATTGTGATTTAAATCAATCGAGTGAGTACTTATGTAACGTGCATTTAACAAATAAAATACGTTAGTGTCGTGTATGATTGTAGATTTGAAATGTGTGGCAGTTTTATATATTTGTAGAAACATTTGTTTAATAATATCAATATGATAGGGAATGATTTCTTACTATAATTGTGATGAGTTTTTATGTATTAATATATCCAATACTTATCTAAGGGCACAGCGAGGGAGTTTGAAATGTAATACCTATGTATATTTGGTTGTATTATGTTTTGTTTATGATTTACTCGATTCAGCATCAAGACAAATTGGCCAAACCGCACGTGATGATAATTGACACTGGAGTTTCAAAACGACAAAAAAAATTAACGGTCTGCCAATTTCCCTTTTCTTTAAATACATACTTTGTAAAGTCTCCCCTCTCTTTGCGTTAGTTGATATGTAAGCCCAGTCAAAAATCTCTGTATATAGTCAAAATGTCAATATGTCCTCTTCATATTGCATAGTGAAAGTCGACAAAGTAATGGTCATTGAATGAAATATCGCATTGAATGGGATGACTCGATTAAGTTTACTTAAAAAAAAACGTCTTCCTTTGGCATATCATCCCTCTTTTATATCTAATTATAAAAATTAACAATAGCATATCGTATCTTTTAATTTATTTTCATCGATATTACATTTCATTGTGATGTGTAATAAGGAATAGCGTTAATGAAAATCAAACATTCCTTAAAAACATTTTTCTGATTAGCAATACTTTTTAATCATGGCCGACACTAATGTAGTTATTATATACTGTAAAATTTTACCTACCAATTTTTTTAGTACAGATGCGGTGGAGGCGTAAATGTATGGACAAAATACTAATTAATATAAACACTATTACCAACGGCAATCTCGGCAACACTTCAATAAAAATGATGCAAGAACTTTCTTTGGCCTATGTACCTATGTACCGGATCATTTCAAACCAAGACATCATAATATTTCACGTTAATTTTAATCACTCGTTTATTAAGATCGATAAGATTGATGACATCACTATTAATTATAATGAATGACACTCACTTTTTAATAAACGTGAATAAGATTTACGTAATTCTACGGACATACGTACGTAACTTGTAATTTAAACACAAAATACCTGAAAGAGACTGTTTGCTGAAGACGATATAGGTAACATCCTCTGAAGTATTTTAAAGATTTCATTGTCGGGTCTTCCATCTATGAATTTGGCTTAATATAGTCGACGAGCGTCTTATAAGCTATTATCAGTTGCACCAACACAAAATACCAATACATAATACTTGTTTTCAGTCAAATACAACATATTTTTTGAACTCGTAATCATACTTGATAAAATTAGAAATTGCCGAACTGACTGCGTCAAATAAATATTGACATTTGACAATTTTTTAATGTTTTTTTTTAATTATAAAATAATTAAATAAAAGGAGGTCTATAGTATAATTGTTTATCTTTTAGTGTTGTCCAAAGTTGAAAGTTGATATCGACATGTTACTCATTCGATAAAAAAGAAAATTCTATAATTATTGTCCAAGCAATGCAATCGGATTTGGTACTATGAGAGATAAAATACTAATACCCTACACTATACATTGCTTAAATTTGCCCGCCCCTTTCTATAACACGTTGTATATATATCTGCGCTATACGCTGTTGCAAAATCAAGTTAATATATATATATATATATATATATATATATATATATATATATATATATATATATATTAACTATATATTATATTGATATTGCAACAGCGTCAAGTCAATACGAAAAGCCAAGTCAGACAAAACTAATGAGGTGTTTGATTTTCATCGACAATGTTATATAAGTGGAGTGTATATAATATGTATATTATGTAACTATATAATATATCAACATTAACACCAATTAAACTATGTAGTGCGTATAATTATATGTTGTCGATATTACGCTCGTATCTTACTGTTATATTTAAACTATGTACGGAGACGAGATTCGGATATACAAATGTGTATTATATCAGTATGTATAAGTATAAAAGTATTTTCGGTAGTTAAGAATGTTCCATAGTAGATATACGCACTGCAGAATATAGTCTTCTATATCGATAGAACTGCTGTTATTGTGGAGAAACGTCTTGACTCGTGTCTTATTAATAGACCATTTTAAACTCCGAGCATTTCCTGTATTACACTTTTCGTCTGCGCCAAGGTTTTGGTGTAAGTTCAAAAAGTAATTGGTAATTCACTTATAAAAAACGAATGAAATAAAATTGATGTTAATGGCTGTATTCAATTCGTATCTTCTATTAAAGTAATGTTTCATTCATTATTTGAGAACTTGGTACTGTGAAGAATTATAGATTCTTGAAATTGATATATCTTGCGAGCTACTCGATCCTTGGAAATTAAAAATGTTAAAAACCATTTCCCCATATCGTCAAGAAAAAATGTTTAATGTATTAGTAATTTATCCTATTCTCGTCTTCGTGGCGAATTATATATTTACCATGTGATGTGATGGATTGATATAATAATATATATTCCGTTAGTATGTGGATCAGTGATGCGCTGAGTCGATAAATTATTTATTAAGTCGATCTATTAATGACGAATCATATTTTATATATTCAATTATTATTGAGAGTCAAATATCTAGGCGTTGTAAAGAATGTCGATTAGCGACATTATTTATTATTGGAAACTAGTGTTGCATTATGATTGAAATTCTAATAATCGTACCGATAATTTACCATCATGGTTTTAATAACATTTGAATGTCGATAATGTTATTCTTTGGACAGACACACACGTCAGTCTTATCGATTCGGAACATCACTATCTTGATATCACTATCGTTAGTGCTATGAGGCTACGACGCCATTGTTGTGTAAGTGCGCGTTGGTTGTGTCTTCACTATCTTATTTACCTCACTATATTCATAATATACTCTTGTATCACATGAAGCTTTCGATGTTCATTATAATATATTAAACTATATACTTATATTATGATATTCAGTGTTAGGCATCGCACACATTTTTGTGATCATAGGATGCTGTGATGTAGTGGGACAGTGGGATTTATTTTATGTCTAATGACTACACAATTTATACAATCTATTGGATCGGCAACTGGTTTTTCTTAATGAAAACAAATCACTGCAGTAAAATAATCAGTCCTTTGTACCAAACTTATCAACGAACGAATCTTGTTCTCGAAGACCTTCGAGCGGATTGAAAACTGACACTAGGTTGGCCACTTACCATTCGATATAGAATAGAATCTCGTATCTATTTTAAGAATAATGGTAGAATTTACAACTATTCTTTACTGTTTATTGGAAAGCTAAATTTATGTTTTGTAGAAATCAAAAACAATAACTCCACGCCTCATTACAATTTATGCTTTATGAAGAGAGCATTTACCGAAATTGTATATTATCGTCTATTTCAAAATATATTAATTACCAATCGGAATCCTCTTTGCCAAATCGCATAGATGTGTGCGGAGCTTTAGTGCCAAAACTAAAATCGCAGACTGTATTTTATAATTTGTTTTACAAACGTTTGTACATAAGTGTGATTCGTTCTTTGTGAACTGAGAGATTAACCTTCGGTTCCGTTTATTTTTGTAATTGTATATAAATTCGAACATACCTAAATTCTGTATTGATGATTTCCAATGACGTCCATTTTGTAGTGTAGTTTTTCGTTTCGCTAAAACGATTTTTGTGAAACGAAAAAATCATAAAATGTCCTTGTTTGAGTGTTTCGTGAGTATCGTTTTAGCGGAATTTTATACAAAATATTGTTAAGATTTAGCATCACAAGGAAATCTAGGCGTATGATAGGGAACTAAATTTCTGCTTTTTATCTTTACTACGTTAATAGTTCAAGTTTTACATAACAATAAAACTTGTATTATTATGCAGAGACGATGCACAGCATCTGTGAGAGCGCGTCCACTTCCCTTGTAGCATTTCCGGTCAATTTCTAATGTTTCCGCTCCGTTTCAGCCAATCAGCGTTAAGTAAAATGTCACGTGGTCACAGGGGATCGCTTGCGGTGCGCTTGCACCATCTTGCTTCATAGAAGTCTCTCACCAGGAGATCTTAATGGGATGCTGTGCATCGTCTCTGCATAATAATACAAGTTTTATTGTTATGTAAAACTTGAACTATTATTTGGCATGTGACGATGCACAGCATCTGTGAGAGACCTGTTTATAGCTCCTGGTGACCACGCTACGACGCTATGTGATGAAGATTCAGATTAAAATAAAAACATATCTGCAACTGAAATATATAAGAAATAATATTGTGCTTTCCTTAAAAATCATTAATGATGATTAACACTTAACACTATAAATATGCGCTATAAGCTTTTAGAATGCTTTAAGTATTCGTGAACAGAGATATGAATATCAATTTATAATTAATCAATCTATGGAACTGGTTCAAAGTTTAGCAAAGGTCTGATTCTGATGGCTAAGACCCACCTACCACTAATTTGCTTTTGATAAAACTTCGCAAAGGTATTTTGTCTTTGCCCGTTACCCCGAGCAAGGACTTTACCCAATTTCCTATAATTGTTTGCGAGACACCCTGATTAGGGCCTCGTATTGAAATAACTATGGCATTATTGCATTTCGCAATACGTTATTCGGTCCCCAATTTGGTTACTTCGAATCCAATAATTAGGGCATACATTACTATTATTTACTATATTTAATATCCAACCCGATCATTGCCTGTACAAACATATTGTATCAGTCATTGAACCAAACGATGGGTTTAATGTACAGTAATTTCTCTTCTCACCATATTCAAGAGATTTTTATGTGTGAGCTCATGTGCAAGCCTTCCTGACGCTAGGAGGAGCACATGCTAATTTGGCCAGTTCGCCGGCAACTAGTCAATTAAGCCGCTTTGAATCAAATGTTCTCTACTTTAGGCCTTCGAAGTGAAATAGCTTTCAATATTACTGTAATCCAAGAAATTCTAGTTTAAATTTTAATAATTATTAGCTCGTTCAAAACTTAAAACTGATTTGTGCTACAAAATAGTAGGATAAGCTAGTAACATTTTTACAAGAAATAGATGGCCCATGAATTTAAATAAACCTACACTACTCTGATGTTTATAGGCAAAATGATTCGTTCCACATCACCTGATTCATCTATACAATACTGGGTATATTTGTGACGAACATCCTCCTCAACAAAATCCAAGTAAAGATATTCCGGTTTCAGACCACTCTTAGTGACATTATTACAACTCCAATTTTCAAGAGTTTAAAAACTAACAGTCCTACACTTGAGAGGACGGTAAATCGATGGTCTGATCTATATTTAGATACCTGATCCCACTTTTGGATTTTTTATCGATGTGCCGCGTGACCGACGATGTAGATCTAGTAACCGATAAACTTTCTTCCGCATTGACGTTACCTACTTACTAACACCCCTTCCGCAGAGTCCGTCGTCACGTATTTCCTTAATACCATCGCGATTAGGTCTATCTGAGGAATACCGACCTGATGGAATATTTGTGTAAAAGCTAGTTGAAGAATTTGTCAATCGGACCTGTACGTTCTTTTCAGACAGTCTATCCGCAATATTGTTGAATTTGTCTAGAATGTACTCAGCAGAAACTGAAATACACCATTTATCCAACAGTGTCAAGCGCTGGGAAGTCATCCCGAGTATAACCATGGATCGCGTCCCACCATCTTTCTGTACAAACGAAACGACTGTGCGATGTCCAGCCGTAGCGTTACATGGCGACCCGTCGAAGTAGTCGTTGAATCGCTTGAAAACTAATTTCCCATTCGATTAATATGAAATAAAAATAACCATATTATTAATTTTAATTCATAATTTAATAGTTCCCACTAGTGGCCACTGATACTTGACGTATGGAGGGCAGACGAAAACTGTCATCGTTTTATTTATTCATTTATTGAAATAAGATACACCTCTGGCTTATCACTATGCACTTATACTATAATTTAAATTCACAGTACTTATTATTCTATGTGAGTCGCCTTTTAGAGTATACAACAATAGAAAAGAAATATGTTTTAATAGGTTTTAGAAAACTATTAAAACTTGTACTACGCCTACTGATATGCTTCAATGCATCCAGGATTGCAAACAATTCCTTATTGCAGTGCCTGACGTTGTGAGGTAGTCTAATTGTGCTCCCCACCCGTAGTCATCAATGATTACCTACCGCTGTTTGGTGGCAGAAATAGACTAAGCGGTACCAAACCAGACGGTGCCTCGCAGTCTGGAAAGTTTTCTGGGGAACCGTTGTAGGTGACGGCTGTGTAGGCGCCTTCTTGGTTGAAAATTTTAGAGTTGATGGTCCGCCCCAGTGTCTCGAGTTTCCAGGGGTATATTTACCTATGACTGCAGCAGATTTACCAACTGTCCCACTATCAGGAATTCGTCCAAGTAGACGATTATCCACATTCCTTAGTTCGTCAGCTATGAAAAAACTCTTTGGTGCGCATAACAGTCCGCACTCATCATCTGGAGACACCAGTCTCAGAGATCACTGATGACATTCTGCAGAAGCATTGACGACAAAAGGCCGAGTCACAGACATCCCGAGCACACATTGATGGTATTCCATAACTACCTCAATTCATTGCGACATGCCGGTTGACTGATTGGTATCCGACCGGCGCGGCATAGTATTCTCTGTGATGGGTAGACCAACAGTTTTTGGAGGTAAATGGCAGGCGCATTCTCGTTATCGATTCGAGAAGGGTAAAGTTGTATTGAGACCCTCTATTACGAAATGCTCAGTATCATCCCGGAGTCCGGTACCTATGCCCGGTATGGCGATAGGCTCGCCCCCCATCACATCGTGGGACGGAGACACGCTCGGCGAAATGTGGGTGCACTAGCGACACCTCCGCCCACTCCTTCGGGGAATACAGGCGTGAGTGCGTATGAACCGGCGTAGTAGCCTCTGTGATGGAGATCAGCAGAGGTTTGGAGGTAAATGGCAGGTGCATTCTCGTTATCGATTCGTTATCGATCCGAGAAGGGCCAGGAGCCCAAAGCGCCAGGCCACTCCCTGCGATACGCTCACAGGAAGCCTCCGTAATATCCGTTCCTGCATGGACGAGTTACTGAGTTATTGATCGCCTTTTGTTTGTCTGAGCATTCCTCACAAAGAATTACATGTATCTTGCAGGAAAATGCTTGGCGATATAGATTTGAGTTCGCGTTACGATTAAGCTAAATCCGAGGTCCCGGGTTCGATCCCCGGGTCGGGGAAGGTCCTACGGAGCCCAAAGCGCCAGGCCACTCCCTGCGATACGCTCGCAGGAAGCCTCCCAAAATCCGCTCATGCGTGGTCGTCTCTCGGTTGTACCAAGGTCCAATTCACTTATCGGTGCCACTTGTTATCCGGAGGACGAAATAATCCCGTTCCCAATCCGATTACTATTCCTTTCCTTTAAGGTTGTCAACACGCCCATGATTCTTCTGGTATTGTGGGTGTACATGGGCGGAATACATATATTTGTAGCTAAGACTGATTAACATATATCTGGAGCTTGGTTTGACAGCAACGCTTAGAGAATGCTAGAAGCTATGCTGTATCCAGGGAGCTTAACATAAGCCACTCGAGTTAACTTGTTCACACTCTTTAACGTGAAATAGTACAAGTTTTACGTAACAATAAAACTTTTATCATTAAGCAGAGACAATGCACAGCATGTGTCTCGCAAGTTCTTATAAGACAACTCGTTCAGCAAACGCTCGCGATGATTTTCTATCTACTCTGCTCGTTTTCCGCAAACAACGTACACCACTTCTTCCTTATTATGACATTTTTAAATCAGGTTAGAATAACCTAGATATTTTGTTAAACACGGTCGAAGGTGATAAAAACCGTGTTCGAAGCAGCTGCCCAACCGACTATTTGTTGTAAATTATAATTTAGGAATTCACGATGTGCAAGTAGGGCTTTGATTAGTGCCTTCACGATCCTCTCTGAATTAACCATGTAAAAGATTAAAAATTGTTAGGGGGTAAGAACCCGTAACAATGTCTCAATGATGAACCCCGGCGGTGCATTATAAGTTTTTAGGGCGTCTGAGTACAACACATTCCTCCAAACCGAATTGCCAATTTGTTGGAGGACTTGTGAGTTGCTTTACATGATCATATTAAATAAGCCCAAATTTAACTGCAGTGCATCAACCGGATAATTAGCGATAACTGCGGCAAGCCGATTAAATATAAAAAACATTGCATACTAGTGTAGGGCAATAGCATAGATGCGTCAGTCGCGGGTACCCGCGAGACGTGTTACGATCCGCCGTGGACACCGAACCGTATTTATGCAACAATAAAGCTCACTTTATAAGCTAAATATTCAATTTGTGACTTACCTACCACGTCGATTTCGCTTTACCTGAGTCTGAAAATATTCAGATATCTGCGAAGCTTGAATCGCTGGAGACGCTCAACGTCGAAGATCGTCGCTCGCGCAGAGTCGGAGACCTATCCTGGCGCTCCAATAGCTATTAACGGCAGCAGCAGCGGCGCGGCGGTGCGGTCATCCGCCGGCAGGTTGGCGCCGTCGTCAACCGTGCGCCCGGAATCACCATACTTGTGATTACTCATAACTAAACATTAGTTAACACTACCCACCGAAACACTGCTTTTTCCACTGCCGATATCACTATTTATTGATACTAAAAAACGTAGTAACTATATTTTTAAGCAAAAAATTGACCATTATAATTAAAAAATTTAAATATAATTATGATAATTTATTTTGCAATTATCAAAATCAAATATTATTTCGCAATCGATGTTGCTTCTTTCAAGAAAAATGACGCTATGAAGCAAGATGGTGCAAGCGCACCGCAAGCGATCCCCTGTGACCACGTGACATTTTGCTTAACGCTGATTGGCTGAAACGGAGCGGAAACATTAGAAATTGACCGGAAATGCTACAAGGGAAGTGGACGCGCTCTCACAGATGCTGTGCATCGTCACATGCCAAATAATATAAATCATTTTAGTTCAACAGTAATAAAAAGTTGTAAGTTTTTATGTGGATGTCTCACAAAAAACTTCATAAGTGATTGACGAATCATAATATTTTTTATTTTAAATAATATCTAATTAAATACAATGATATTATTCATGATATTAAATTATAAAAGAAGCAAACGTAAAACGTCATATAATTTTTTAAAACAGTTCATGTAGGTAATTTAAACATTATAAATTTTTATTTTATTATAGTCCCCAGATTTCCCCAGAAGGTTTGACATAACAGGCGGCGACGTAAAAAGTACAAACCAAGTCATTCTGTAACATGTGTTAAGAAGCATGTTACACCGAACCCACTGCCAGTCGGATAAGACAGAATCAAGTGGAAGATTTTATTCTAGTCGACACCTTGTGATGTTGGATCTAAACTAAACTAATTTAATTGAAGTTTCCTCGTCACTTGTTGAAAACAAGCATTGTTTGGTAGCTCTGTGTGTTTATATTTATGTTATCAACATTCAGTAATGTGGTAATGCAATACTTGTTTAGTATTTATACTATGGTGGAGGTGCATGGTTTATATGCCATCAAAATTCAGATCCTCGAAACTATTTAATTTTGAGTGTGGATGACTTTTTGTATTAAAATTACAAGCATTGTATTGCCATATCATCTTGTAAGTGTTGATATCTTCTTACTTGTTAGGGTTAAAGAACGTGTGCCTGTATTTTAATTAAGGTGCATTATATCGCTTGGAATTTCGCACACATAACGCAAAATCGATGAAAATATCGATAATGCGACGGCGATGTATCTTGTCCTTTTTATTATTACTGTTCTATTTTATACTTCAATGTATTATAATATAATATTCGCTCGTGTACCGCGAGTATCGATTATAAGCGATCGATATGCAAGTCAAAAGTAACGAAACTGCAATACCCAATTATTATAATTATATATTGGATCTCAAAGAAGTAATTATATTGTATTACTTTGTGTGTATAACCTTATACAAACCTAGATACATGTTGTAACCGTGGTGTACGAGGGACAAAACACAATATAAATGTACTGTGTTTAACACTAGATAAATATCATCACACTTTGTCTATATACTAAAACTGTGTTCTACATGTTAATTTTGCTATATTATGTTACGGTGTTTTACTAATTTTTTATTGTCACGGACATTCTACTGAAAATTTGTTATTTCGAATGGTCCCTAAGCAATGAAGTATTACTTCTATCAAGTATTTTTGTAAATTGTTTGCGCTGAACTCATGAGTCCCTGAGTCCCTAACTCCGAAAGGACATTTAGGGCACCACGTTTTGTACCACAACTGTAGATGTCATGTGTACCTGTATCCGTAGGTTTCGAAGATTTGCCCAGAGATCGGTTTATATCCTATTCAGCATTTTGAACATGTCTTAATGTTAGTAATATTTCGTCACGAAACAGCAATAGTAAACTCTGTTATAATTTGAAACATTTATCAATAGTTTTTACCACTGACACTGATAATGTAATAAAAATAAATACGCTCCTTTTTCCCGCAATAATATTCACATATTCCGTACTACAGAATATTCAACCAAAAAATATTTATAGGTAGGTAATCTTAGGTAAACTTTTATGTCTATAAGGCCATGACTCCCAAACGACTCCGTGCAGTCATGCATTTTTTTATTCATACGTCCACGACTCCCTGAAGCCATATAGTTTTCTTAGACGAAATACATAATGATTTTTTCCGACTAAATTAGCATAACCATAAAATCAAAGGCCCTTTTTGTTAAATTATCACAATATTTCAGTTGGATGTAAAGGTAATTTCAAAACCTTTTTTTTAAGGACTGTGTATGCAATACATACATGTATGAGACGGTGCTTTGTTCTTAAATTTCATCAGTTTTTGGTTTTATATTGTTGCTAAGGAGATATTTTATAATCCTGTTGAAGGGTACATATTTCGAGAATATTCAGCAGATTGTCCGTTGATGAACGTGCTATGACTTTCTTCATACATTCGTAACATGTATAATATTGTTGTTGCTATTTGTTTAATTATGGAGGAATTGTTAAAATTAAATTCAATATTCTATAATTGTTTGTTTTTTTTTTGCAATTGAGCAACCTAAGTTGTCTTACGTCATGAAATAAAATATATTATATATTTTTTATTATATAAGTATGGATTTTATTTTAGTTCATAATAAACTGTTGGTGCGTAAGTTTGTAATCGTGTCACTTTGAAATTACTTGACCGATGAGTTCATATTCACACCATATAGGTATTTATGTTGTCGAGGTGATGACTCATAGCTATACATCATCACGCTACAATCCAGGAGAACCACGAGGGACAGCTAGTAGACAGTAGGTACCTACCTACTTAATAAAATGCTTGACATATAATGGAGTATGAAATGTGCTCTGTGGCCAAACTGAATTGTTTAATCTTTAAAACACGATACAGTATCGAGGATTCCTAAAAAATCGGCCTTCACTTACCTACCTAGGTAAGTACGTAATTTTTATGCAAAATTCAGAAGTTCTTGAATTTAATACCTACTTGTGCTTTATAAAAAATCGAAACACGTCAGTGTGTCAGCCAAGTTTGATTCGTGAAGCTTATTATTTTAGATGCGCTATTAGGCGCAGGTCCCAAGGGTTAATCTAATAGATACCTTACATAACAAACAAATTGTTTCTTTCTTTTTGTCTTACGATTTTATACTTTACGAAAACATTGTAATACATGTCTGTCCAAACGTACATTTGACAATTTGATTACAATGTTGCTACAGGAGTGAAATTATCTTAGTTGAAAGTAAAAAGTATAAAACAAATAAATAGATACAGGCGATACAGCCAACAGTCACACACATAATCATGATCCCAGACTAGGCGAACCAGGAGATTCTCCTTAACCCATTCAGATGAAACTTGTATCCGTGTAATAATATGGCCTGTATCGAGGGTATCAGAAACTAGGTACGTCTTACGAGTAACTTATAATCCCACAAAACCCAGACCCGAAGCCACATTTGTGGATCACACAAACATTTGACTCAGTGCGGGAATCGAACTCATGGCATCTCGTTTCACAACCGGCTACTCTTGCACTGCGCCACGATAGCAGTCAGTATGCATTCAATAATTTAAACATTTTAAACATTTGAACTGTTATGACGCAAGTGACTTGTGAGGACACGTTATGAAATATGGTTAAACCAATTAAATAATACAATAATTCTTTAAAATATATTATTCATAAAAATATAATTTTAAACCATTTCCAAATTGTAGCGATCTTATAAAGTAATACAAATATATATTATTTTTATTTAATGTTAGGGTATTTTAATTAAGAAAGTGGCAACATGAGCACACGTGAGGTAAGAAGTGGGAATAACGTGACTTTCGTGCTGTGGCAACATTTTTAGTGATGGCCGATGTTTCGAGTTGAATGGTTTATAAGACAACCGTTTGCCGAATTTTTGTGTTGAAATAATCTAAGTTTCTCATAATTCGGTATTAAAAGTGTTTCTATTGTATTTTGTAACATTACTGTGTGAATTTGTGCAACTATTTACGACTAAATTGTCAGTGTTGTTCGGTAAAGAATGTTTGTTGTGTCATTGTAATTAGATCAGTGGATATTGAATTTAATATATTGGATTACTGCTTAGCTGTTTATTTAATTGTTGTGGACTAAAGGTGAGTTTTAGTGTCATACATTTTTTGAATTCTATAAGCGGGAACCAGTGCCACGAACGCTAGAAGCGTGATGGTGACCGAGCGTTCGGGAGATAACGGCTGCTTACAGTTGATTGTAAAGATTTCTGATAAGATTTTGTGCCTAGCGAAGTTGTGCAACATTGAATATACGAGTTTAGGCTCCTTAAACCACGTACACAATAGTAATAAAGTCCAAATTTTGATTAAGGAGCCAAGTGAAAAATTGGAATGTTTCATGCTCTATTTCCTTTTGAAAACTTTGTTATAAATTGAGAAATCGCAGTGAGAGGTGTTTATGTACTCATTACACATTACTCGCAACGCACATGACTCGATTCAATAGTATAGATGTAACAATAATATGCTAATCATTTCGAAGTGGCACCTACATTATTGAGTAAACAATTTGTATGATTAATAAGTGTATATATAAATAATATACTCGTCCTCATTTATGTCAGCAATATATTTCTAATAAAGTAGTAATGTATATTTTTCATTCATATCATTTGACCAATCTCGGAATGCAGATTTATTAGCTTTTTTGTACCAAGTCCATAAAATGTTGAACAAATTTTGCTAATATAATAAAATTACATGTCTTAACTGATTCGTCAATGCCCAGACCAAACTGCTGGACCTAAAATACTGGAATTTTTGATCATCAGTGATATAAATAACCATTATGTTATGTTTTGTTGTTTTCTGGTACTCAATAGTCTCTGCCTACCCCCATGGGATATAGGCGCGAGTGTGTATGTATGTTTGTATGTTATTTTTTAATATAATCCATCGCTTGAAGCGTGAAAAAGGATGGAGATATTGTGTTGGAAATAATGTTTATAGTCAAATATATACTTGAGAGGGTATTAATTGCCTTTAACATAGTTGTTAAAATATATTTAAGCATTTTTCAAAATTCAACTCTTAAGGGAAGAAAGAGGTGGGAAAATTTGTATGGAGAAAACTTTATTTTTTCCCAGATATAAGTCATGGGTGGGAAGGAACAGGCAAAAGTAAGTCATAATGGTACATAATGATAACATAATTTTGATAGTGTGAATCCATACATGATACATACATTTTCATTACATGACATATTTCATGAATTTTAAAATTTAACTCATATTTAACCAACTGTATGTTGTACATGTGTAATAGGATTTATTTAACACAAATGACAAAACTTTATTAATATGAGACAAATAAAATGTTATAATGTCTGTCACAATAGTAAATGTTTGAGTTTATTTCAACACGCTAGTAAATTTACATATACAAATGCTTCATCTTGTTAGGCATTGGTTCAAAAATATAAAAATAAACTTCAGAAACCAACTTCAAAATGTGAACCTCAGTATGTTCGCTGTTTTCCATTTAAGACTTTGCATTTTCCCTTGCACTCTGTCATAAATTAACCAAATTTATACAGGGGACAAATTACATAAGAAATAAACAAATTGAGAATGTCCCCTTATTTGAAGTAGGTTATAAACTAATAGGTATGATTTTCATATTTTAGGTAAATAAAAGTCCCAAGATAAAATATATATTATTGGGTACCTATATATATATATATCAATAATGTGTTAACCTTTAACAGGAAATTCCCTATGATATGTATCATAAAATATAACAGACTATGTATTTACAAAAAAAAAAAAACGAATCCAAACTCGGCACCAGACCGCAGTAAAGCTACTTCTACTTATATTTAGTTCATTGAAATCACTTCGATTGATGGCGACTGCGTCGCCTGGCGTTGCAGTCGAGCGACAACAATTCAGTCCAACAGTGCCTCCAACCGCAATACAATACGCACAAAAGTCAGCCACGAGTGGCGTAGCAATTATTGTTTTGAGAAACTAAGGCCCGTGTTGTTTGGCGCCAAAATAGACCAATCATATGTACTGAAATCGACACTTAGCAAAGAGCTCACTTGAGTGTTGTTCTATAATACGGGCCTAAAAGTCGTGCGGGGGATAGAGATGTCAATTGTCTAAATAAAGCGCGTCCAAGTTTTTAATCGTAATATACAAATTTTCCAAAACGAAACACTTCGTTAAGGCTGTAAGCGCGGCGCTGTCGCCAAAGCCAGCATCAACACAACCGCGACCACAGACTGCACCATTTTTTTTATTAAAACTAACTAGTTATCATTTCAGGGCTTACGTCAGAAGCCCAAGGTGGCCATAGGGTAAAGATGGACCTGTAATTATTATTTACATGTAGCAAGTATAATATTAATTCGATTTAGTCTCCGTGGTGCAGTAACCGACTGTGGAATGTGAGGCCGCGGGTTCGATCCCCGCTCCGAGACAAAAATATTTGTCTGATCCACAAATATCTGTTTCGGGTCTGGGTGTCAGACCTTAAGTCTCTTTTAGTTCCTGATACCCTCGATACCAGACTCGTATCGCGACACGATGTGGGGTCAGGGCTATGTGTGTGACTGTTGGATGTTATTTATTATTATTATTAAATATAAATAAATAACACGAAAATATGTACATATTATGTTGTCACCATAAATCAAGAGGAAAGTTTTTTCGTTAATGTGGAATCTATGTAAATTTAATAAAATACCTGTGTAATTTCCTTGTAACGTTTGGAATTAGGAATATGACTTTCGGCGGTGTTTATTTTTGTTTAGGTATAAAATCGTTGATGTGTATGTTTATAATTATTTAACCGTCGAGCGACTTCACCATCGAGGCCATTTTCACATCATTTCATTGTTTTGTCGTGAAATTTTTTTATAGTTATATAACATCACGGTACGATCCGCGGGAGTGGAGTAGTTATGTACATGCACGTGAGTGAAACCACCAGGGATAGTGTAGCTATATGTATAATCAAGTCTTTCGCAAGCAGATGCATTGAACATAAAACATTGTAAGCAAAGGAAATCGCCATTTCCAAGTACTTTATAAATATAGTCGAAGCATGTAGTTTTTACGCATTAAGCATTATAAACAGAATTGTGTTATCCAATTGTCACAATAATGTGTAGTCACAGTGGAATGTGGGTGATTGCAAATGCGATTTATTTACGTCATTTTTGTAGTGTGAATTGTAATTTAGTTTTCCGTTTGAATATGATGGGCTTAGTTTTTAACCAGGAAAAAAAGAAGGATGTCATAAGTTTGATCCCTTTGATATACCATTCATCCATTTGTATATACAGATACCTGTATATTTGTCTGCCTGTGGCATCATAGCGCCAAAATAAACCGATTGAATTCTTTCTTTTTAAAAGTTTTTTCGTACGGTTGGAATCGCATGCGATATATTAACTAAAATCAAACTGTGTGAACCAACTGGAGGGCCCGTATTCAAGAACAACACTCAAGTGAGGTCTTTGCTAAGTGTCGATTTCTGATTGGTCCATTTTTGGCGCCAAACAAAAACGGACTAATCAAGTGTATAGAAATAGACACTTAGCAAAGAGCTCACGTGAGTGTTATTGTATATTACGGGTCTAAGACGATGTTTGTGTGCAAGTAAAGTAATTCACATACAACATCTTTACAGTTTGTAACAAGTGTGCGCTCATCGTGACATCACTCGCTTGCTACTTGCAAGGTCGCGTGTCATCTTACAGTATTTACATCTGTTTGACTTCCTTATTTTATCTTTGAGTATATTTTTGCTTAATTTTCTCATCAAAAAAAATCTTTTAAGAGGTTTAAAACAACGGACGTAGTGTAACAACTGAAATGAAATCATTTATGAAGGCAATTAGTATTGCGCGAAATCATTTATTGACACGTAGGCAATTAGAATTGCGCTTATGACAAGTAAGCACTGTTGTGTTCCGGTGTGAAGGACATTGAAGCCAGTGTAATTACTGGGCATTATGAGACTTAACACCTTATGTCTCGGGGTGACGAGCGCAGTCCAGTGTCATACAGTGCTTTATTTAAAGTTCTGTGTGGCGTTGCTTCTGTTTATGAGCAGGCGTGGCGCTTACCATCAGGCGAGCGACCTGCTCGTCTCGTCATGCAATCTAATAAAATAAAAAAAGTAAGAAAATAAATAAAATAAAGTTAAGTATTATAAATCATATCATCTTATCTTATGTATACATAACATACATAGTGTAGTATTCCGTCCGCCCCCCTACAACCAGTCCGGTCGCTCACCATACGTGTGGACATCACACGTATAACACTCAGTTATGGTTTTTTTTTTAAATTGGCGTATGCTGATAGCCTTGCGAGAGTCGGTTGTAATCAGCGTCACCGGACTTTCGGGTGAGTGCTTTATGCACTTTCAACCCTTAACTGCACTCCCCATAGTGGCGAGCGTATTTGTAAGGTGCCATCTGACGTTAATGTCATCCTTATTCTTATCTACCGCCTACCATACTTGATAGTGCCGGTACCCTCAATAGCCATACACTACAGTGTGTAATAGTTTGTACTCTATTATTTGCAATATTAAGACTCACTAGGTGTGTAATAGTATCTACTCTATAGTATTTGCAATATTAATAGGGATTAAGTTTGTTTAGCCCGATTATTTTCCATTGATTCCTCTACGTCTAGTCCCGAAGGTACTTATTCATAATAACTTTATCATTCAGACACCAAGTTTATCGATCGCGTAGCCACCTACTTGGCGCTCGGCCATGTTTATGATAATATTTTTACAACTCAAAACTTTTTATCTTTTCCTCCATAACCCAGTTTGCGAGGCGGAGTGCTCATTATTATTTATGGGCGAATAAAATTTTTACCTACTTTAAGGCGCATTTCACAGTTTTGTACTATAAGATGGCGGAAGTGTGTAACTACATTATTATGGATAATTTTATATTATACTGCCTCCAAGTAGCAGTGTGTAAGTATTGTTGTGTTTTAATTTGAAGGGCATTGAAGCCGGTGCAATTACTGGGCGGTATAAGATTTAACAAACATCTTACGACACAACTTATGTGTCGGGGTGACGAGCGCAGTCCAGTGCCATGCACTGCTTTGTGTGCTTTGTAGCTTCAAGTTCTGTTTGGCCTTGCTTCTGTTTATGAACGGGTGTGGCACTCACCATCAGTTGAGCTAGCGACCTACTCGTTTCATCATTCAGGATAATAAAAAAGTATTGATCATGCAGCACACGCAGTTTGGATAGAATATAAGTTTTATCTAGGTTGTCTAATTCTTCTTCTTCCATCTCCTTTTATCCCAATCACAGTGGGGTCGACGCAACATGTTTTTTAAAACACACGTTTTTAGTTTTTACAACCGGCCGCTGGCCCAAAATCAACCCCTCTGGGGAGAAAACACCCAGACCGGGAACAAATATTTTTTCCCCGTGCGGGAATCTAACCCGCGGCCTCTCGCTTCACAGCCGGCTACTTGCCCACTACGCCACAGAAACTGTCAAATTAGCTAGTGTGTCTAATTAATTTAAATAAATACAAATAAAGTAATTTAAGATTAGCTCACTGTATCTAGTAACATTTTGATAATATATTTTACATTCTAATTCGGAAACTATTCAAGAAAAAACACCGATTTACTGATTAGAATTCACGTCCTTATGCTACTGGTGTTAAGTGTTTGTTGAGTGTTAATGGTTTGTTTTTTATATCAATGGTCTATTTATATTCAATGTCCTTCTGTGGCCTTGTGTTTATCATTTGAATAGATAATTTAATTAACTGTAATAAATCATTAATAGGCTTTTGTTATATCTAACACGTATCGTATTGGTATAACTTGGTAAGGAAACGGGAATATTTTGTAGAAAAAGGAATATTTACGAGTGTATATTATAGCAGAGATCAGCAAGTTAACAGTCTGATGGTAAGTGATCTCCACCGCCCCGAATACCCCCAATATCAGAGGAATTATGGATGCGATGCTAATCTTCGAGGGGAGGAATGGAAATGGAAGAGGGATTTGGGCCTCCGTATATCCTACTCATCGTACGAAACGCAACAAGCAAGGTGCCATTTCACATCGGTTTTCTGTGAGACAGTGGTAATATTCCGATCGAGATGGCACATTTAATTCCTAAGGAAGACATAAGATCGACATACTATGTGTCATAGGAAATTTCATTCGCAAACTCTCTAATTCCGTAATATCCTTATGAACCATAGATCACGAATAATATAGTAATTATGACATACGTCGATATGTATAGAAACCAAGCGTGCCAATTTTTACTACGTACACGAGACTATCCCGCCCACACACCCGCCACTGTAACTCCTGTAAACCAGGATGGATCGACAGTGGCACGCATATTTCGACACCGAGCAATGACGTCGGCGAGTCTCTGGAAATGCAAATCGTGTCTTTATCCCGCAACGAAATTAATCAAATAGAAAATTAGGGAGGAGTTGGAAATAATAATTGTCCACTTCCCTCCATAGCAAAGCGGGAGACAAAATAATGAACTAAGGAGGTCTTAACCTCAGGCACAAGGACATTTACACCACCTGGATAAGCGAGATGTAAAGCACCACGGATATCATTAAGTGGGTCCTATCACGTGAGCTGTTAAACTACGTACAGTGACATCATAGCGTTGACGCGATGCACTGATTGATGCCCGTCGGCACGGGAAGGGAGCACGATACTCAGTCTTCCACACAAATGGCAGTTCCCTATATTCTATTTAAAGATAGATTCACTTACTATCAATAGTATTTTGACAGATCTATACAAAATGTGTCAAAATTTTACTGCCAGTAAACAAATCTGTCTATAGACAGAATATTGGAAACGGCCATTAGTCTTATCAATGGTCTGTGGTATGACCACATTCGCAGCTTGCTCTGTAGTAAAAAAAAATAGTGAAATGATTTGGCATCCAAATAAATGAATCACAAGCACAAGTTATACTAGAGCAAGGTGAATTAGTAATTCAAAGTCCCGTTACATACCGCACCAGAGGCCTTATTCTCTATGACACCAACTCGTAATGAGTAACGCGCAACACGCCCGTAACACGTTAACCTCGCGAAATCAGCGCCGAATGGCATTATTTAAGCCAATGTTCCAAGCCAGCCAAGCCATGTTCATAACAAGGACGTAACGCACCCCATCGCGTTTATAAAATTTGACATTGGCTCAGAACACCACTAGACGTCAATTTCACGAAGTCAACGTAACATGGTTGCGGGGCACGTTACGAATGGCCATGGTCATAGAGAATAAGGCTTTAGGTCGCGGCATATGTCAGTAATTCTCCACTTGTTTTAATTATAATCATATTCATATATGCGGTGTGACAGGCGCATATTTTTTTCAAGCATATTTTTTTTGGTGCCAAACAGCAGTGTGTACAAGCACTGTGTTCTGGTTTGGAGAACATTGAAGCCAGAGAAATTACTGGGCAATTATAAAACTTAACATCTTATGTCTTGGGGCGAGGAGCGCTGTGCTGTGCCATCCAGTACTTTGTAAAGTTCTGAGTGGTTTTGCTACTGTACTCGCTTAAGATCAGAGGTGCTAAGGGTTGCAAGGCCCTAAAATAAAAAAGGCGTACTCGCCGTTGTATTAGGCCGGACATTTTGCCTTAAAAGTTGGTCATATCTATTTTGAAAGCCAAAACATACGTTTTTAAAGCCGGTCATCACTTTTATAATAAGAAAGACTGCAAGGTTTGTATTAATTGTTTGTTAATTATTATTTACACATCAATTTATTAATCACAATACAATCTTTTTTTGAAAAAAAACAATTCGGAAGGCCTAATAAAAGCCAGACATCACGTGACACGTGAATATTTGGTCCGACGCGACACCGCGGTGAAAAGCCAAACATGTACGGGTTAAGCCGGTCACCTGGCAACCCTAGGTGCGCCACATGTAGGATAATAAAAAAAGACTTACATACGAGTAGTTATAACACCCCCGTTTTTTTGTCGAGAGCTAAAAAGTTTAGAGAAACGGGAAACTTTACTTGTATATTGTGCGCTTTAGTATTATGAAATGTTCGCTGTTTGTATTAATACCCGAATAGGTACAAGGCTGACGCTTTCGTGATGTTTGCTGATATTGCAATATTCCTATAATATTGTTTAAATATTCCAAATACCGACGCGGCTCGCTCCGGTATCATATTACTATTACTTTTATTTCCATAAGCATCTAATTATGATGTGCTAATTAATTCAATCTGCCTCGGTGGCGTAGTGGTATTGCATACGCGGTACGACTACTGTGCCGAGGTCTCGGGTGCGAGCCCGAGGGTCGGGTAAAGTGATATTGGGTTTTTCTATCATGAAATGCATTGTATCAACCCGGAGTCTGGAATTGTGCCCGGTATTCGATAAGCTCGCCCCCTATCACATCATGGGACGGTAATAAACTCGGCGAAATGAGTTGCCTACCCCTTCGAGGAGTACAAGCCTGAGTGCGTATGTTAATTAATCCAATAATAGTTTTGTAAATGTCGAATGAAATATTGGTTTTTCGTTTAGTAGCTAAGCTATTGTTTTATGTTGAAGTAGATTTTGCTCGCGATTCCATCGGTTTCGGCGTGTCTTTCCTACGTAAAAAGTAGCCTATGCCCTAGTCCAGGTCATGGCCTAATCCGTTCCAAATCATGTGCCAAATCCGTTTAACCGCTAATGTTTGATTGATTAACAATCATCAAACGTCACAAACTTACAAACATCGAATCTTACATATCTATAATATTCGTAAGTCATTAAGTAGAGGAGGTCCGTGCCCAACAGAAAAACGTTTATAATACAGGGCTAGTATTAAGAAGTAGGATATGAATGACTATATTAAATTCCACTATTAAAACTGAATAAGTAAATATAACATCGTAATTAAATGCAGATCCCGATGGTTGGTCCCCGGCGCGGCGTCAGTAACGTCGCGTTAGTAATACGCGCTTAGTAAATCTATAGATCATTTGAAGGAAACGTCACTAACGCAAGTTGTCACTGGCTGTCAAACTGAAAGGGTAGGGTAGTTGAGTTTGACTGAGGAGAGCGTCACTGTCGTGGACGGTTGCGTCTGACGTAACCATCGGGATTCGGCCTTTACACGTTAATTTGCAGAATTGTTTATACATCCGAAAACCATTCAACTTTTCTTTGAAACGTTGATGGGTATCCGTCACCAACTTTATTAGTACATAATTTCAATATTAAATGATTATAAAATCCCTTATTAATTAATGTATGCGTGTTATTAACACAAATATACATAAATTACAATCCTGTTCTGCGTTCACAAATATTACGCGGAATCCGAAATACCAGAATTCAAATTAACTGGAGCAGAGCATGTTTAATTAAATCCTTACTCATGTCAAGCGAATGTAATAATATTAAATACGAATATAACTGGAAATGTATGGAGTATATTGATCGGTTCATTATTTGGAGAATTAATGCACCAAGACGCCATTGTTACGTGATTTTTTGTGCATGAGTTAGTTTATTGACTTTTGTTATTAATGTTAGTTTACGACCAGTTTACCACCAGGTGACGCAGTAGCTCGTTTCCCGGCCTATACTATAAACAATAAAAAAAAACCACCAATTAACGTATAAAACAGCTATTATATAAAGTACCTTGTAGACATCTTTGACAGCCTCCGTGGCACAGTGGCCGAGTAACCGGCTGCGAAACGAGAGGACGTGGGTTCGATTCCCGCACCGAATCAAATGTTTTGATACACAAATATTTGTGTCTGAGCTGGATGTTGTGGGACCGCAAGTCCCTCGTAGTTTCTGATACCAACGATACAGGTTAACGATAGGGGTCAGGACTATGAGTGTGACTGTTAGGTGTATTTATATATTATATCTTTTTTTAGAAATTTTGACATATATGTCAGTGTGACTCCCAGCAGTGGAACGTAAATATTAAATGGCTGATATTATTATACATGTAGCATTATTTACTCAGAGGTGACGAAACAGACGCACAGTCTATAATAATAAAATTATAAACTGTAAGTAAAATATATTTGACTAGATTAGGTTCCCATTCTTCTAGTGGGAGTGCACGTGGGCTGCGAAACCAATGATGTTCAATCGCCAGGTCAAATAAAAAAATTAGTCTGTTTCTCGACTCCCCAAAATGTGCTTTGCCCGGAAATTCCTATATACTCTTCTTCTTCCACCTGCCCTTGGCTCACTCGTAGTGGGGTCGGCGCCACATACTTTTTAACACGTTACAGCAAAATTTGGCTTGTAGTTTTTACAACCGGCCGCCTGCCTGACATCAACCCATCTGGGGAGATAATTCCTATAAACTATATAATAGTATTAAGTTTTAATCACATCATCGGACCTTGAGTGAACTATAGGCGTATTCGGGTATAGCATACAGGTATGTTGTCGACTGTAAACTTAAGAATATGTTTTAGGTACGCGAACGAGACAGTAAATCTTGACTTTCGCACGATGCGAACCATTTGTATTAAAACCAGTTGTGAATTAAATGAAGTCGTTTAAAAAGCATTGAAATCGGCCCGTTCGTTTAGGTGCTACAATAACAGAAACACACACACACACCCACCCGCAGATAAATTGTCGAGGGTTAAATATGATCGCTCCTGTTTCGATCGTATATGCAATATGTATCTAAGCAATTATGTACAAAGCGGACATGTTGGTGTCTTCGTCGCAAGCTGCGGTCTCTTGTCTTGGTCGCGCACCTCAAACCTACCTTTACTATGAATTTAAATCGTAGACACGTTAATGGAATCTAGAAATTGTCTGAGTAGTGAGATTTGCGTGCAGCCGACTCGGTGTGGTGTGCTGGCAAGGTCGTTGGGCGCGATGCCTGTCACTTGTCGTGCTGTTGCCTGTTTCCAGTGAGCAGCCGGCACGCGGCCGCCCCGATTGTGATGGAGTATAGTGAAATTTTACGGTTCAATGTAGCAAATTAAAACTGGCAAATGGGTACAAAATGTCTCGAGAGTCACACTTCAATGATGGTAATTGAAAAGTGTTACATAAGTAGATATAGATTGAGTTTGTTAGGTAATTAATAAAAATACCCCATCTTCCAACATCATCTTCTACAGTTTGCTAAAGTATCCATGGGACACATACAATCATGCATGTTAGAAATCAAATCTTCGTGTAATGATTAAAGGATGTTATTAATATTTTAAAAACTGATTATGAGAATTGTGCCCATAGTGGCTTGTTCAAGCAATTCGCGTTCTGGGGTCATCCAGTAATTTCAGGTCGGCATAATTCTGCCGAACGTTGAGCGACGGAGTATCTCTTGACGGTCGACATTATAATTTGTACTGCATTGTACTTAGCATTAGGTACAGTTTAGTCACTTGCCGTGCCAGGATCAAAATCGAAAATAGATTAATATCATAATTGCAATCTTAATATGCAAGTAAATACTTACGAGTATATATTATGCTTGAAAATTACTTTATGCACTCTTAATATGTAAGTACTTATGTTTGAAAAGTCAGTTTGATAACAAAATACATATTTTTAGACGCTTGTGATGTTTCAAGAGCCATCATAGTTTAACAGCGAAGTTCCATTCTAAAAAAAGAAACCACCTGGTTTGTATTGTTAATAACACTGGTAAAAACTTAATAACAGCTTAAATATATGTATAGGGCCCATTCTCATATCGTATAATGATGTTGTAAAACCTGTTTGTACTGAATAGTTGTTCGTTCGAATAAAATTAAATAAATGTATGTGTATTTACCTGTAATGACATTCCGGAAATACAATTAGGTATTTTTCAAATCTTAAGCGCCTATTTCACCACCTCTGAGTAAATGCTACTTATCTAATAAAATAAAAACTTTAACAAAAAATAAAATAGACTTTTAAAAAACAATTTTGTATCGGTGGTACTGTACTATAATAGTCAACGATTGATACCGCCGACTCAAATATTTTATATATTTTTAATACAATATTTATCAAAATCGGTGCATTAAGGTGTTTTAGTCGTTCATCCCCAATTTCACCCTTTTAGGGGTTCAAAATAATATAAATAATGCATTAAACTGGACCACCACCGCAGTAAACCTATCGAATTTAAAAATAATCATCCAAATCAGTCCACCTTTGGCGGTTATGCGTGAATATACGTAAAATAAACATATGCCTATGTACAGACGAATTGAGAACTTCTTCCTTTTTTATGTCGGTTAAAAAATAATGTAGATGTTCCTACTATGAAAGCTTATAGCAAAAAAAATTGTAAAATGTTTGCTGTGCAATTTCTATAGAAAAATGCTCTATTATAGTATTTCTATAATTTGCGGTTACTCACCGTGTCTATTCAATGGCGAATACTTATGTGAACATCTATAATCAACTTAATTGAGGAGAAAACCACAAAAAATACGCAAGTAAATATTCAACACTACCTTGCCACTGACCATGAAATTAATATTGAAAAGTCAAACAACATTTAGATATATATTACATGCATTTTATGAAGAATAATTATATTTATGTGGTTGAAGTTTTCCATTCGCAACAAAGCATATAAGCTTATACCTTGTATTGAATGCCGGGTGGAAAAATAAGAATTCTCAAGAAGGGTTTATATATTTAATACAATTCATTTGATACATACTCTTTGTACTTCATAGCGTGAGAAAATAAATAATAATTAGATAAGTGAGTCTGCTCGCCCACTGCGCCACGGAGGCTATCTTTATGACGTTTTAGGTTAGTAAAACAAGTTTTCCCTCTCATTGCTAGGAAGCAAATGCCCCTGCCTAAGCTAAAAAATATGATGGCTACTAGGAAGTAGGTTAAGCTTGACGGGGTTGTTATGGATGGATGCATCCATACCATCTCACAGAAAACCGACGGTAAAGTAGTGTCTTGCTGCTGCGTTTCGTATGGTGATAGAGATATCCGGATGCCCAAATCCCCTCCCCTTTCCTTTAAGGTTTTAATTGTAAGCTGTAAATACCTTTAAAAGGTGAGCACCTAATTTTATACATATTTGATTTTTATATTTATTTATAAACATGGAACAACAAACAGTTACACAATTAGTCATAATTCGAAATATAAAATACAATAATAATAAATGTTAAGTACCGTGTATTACCTAATGGTATAAACAAAATAAAATAATAAAATAAGGTTGACGACACACCCATAATTCTTCTGGTATTGTGGTCGTACATGGGCGGTGGAGATCACTTACCGTCAGGTGACCTACTTCCTCGTGTGCCGGCCTGTCATAAAAAAAAACTATTTTCATTTAATACTCTACGTCATATTCATTCCACAAACTTGCCATTACAATAGTCTCACACGCTTGTGTATCTGTGTTAGAATTTCTCTCCACCATCGGTAATATCAGTCAGGTGACTTGCAAAAAGTGGTAACGGCACAAACCGGTGTTTATTTTACAACAATTACGCCCACGCGGCATATTATCGTATATTGTAAAAGTGGACTGAGGCTGACTTACCCAGATCATGGGTTTGGCTGTGTCTAATGGTTTGTAGGAAGCAACTGTTGTGTTTGACCCCCATTGAGAATGGTTGTTCTGTACAATGTAAGATAGATTTAACGAATATTAGCCCAAAAGTCTTGTTTGATAGTTTTGGCGCTGTTTGATAGTCGAATCTGTTTTTATAAAAACATGAATGATCGAGTGGAGTTCTGTCTTCTTTGGTTTTTGTTATATCGTCTTTTTAATCTTCCACAAAAAGAGGGGTGTTATAAGTTTGACCCCTTTTTATGTGTGTATGTGTGTATCTGTCTGTGACATCGTAGCATCAAAAAGAATGAACCCATTTTAATGCATTTTTTTGTTCTTTGAAAATCGGTTTAGCCAAAAAGGTTCTTAACTATTTTTAAAGAAAATATGTTAAGTAATTTAAAAGATGCAGTTGTTTTTCTAATTGACGGTTAGGAAAAGCAAATATAGGAAAGCATAAAAATTAAAAACTGATCAAATACATTAAATATTATTGTAAACGTATTGACGCACCAAATCATTATCAAATTGGACAATGCAACTTCGCAAAAGTAAACCGGCCCGCGGCCGGTCTGGGCGGTCGAGCGGTCGTTCGCAATTTTATTATTACCAAGTAGACATTAAAAAGCTAATGATTCACGCAAGGACATCGAACACGCCGCTCGACACACTTTTTAATACCACATTATTTCGATAGATCAAAGTTTTGATTATAATCTTTTTTATCTTAATCAGCTCGTATTCACCCACTGTTGTGTATTTTAACGCTTTTCCAGTCTTGTACAATTTACACACACACAATCGTTTTAGAAGAATTTTCAGCACATCATCTGCAGGTGGTTTGTATTGCCCTACCTCTCCCGGTTATTCTTAGATATTATTGTTACTGGTAATGTGTTTTATGTAGTTGTGCCTTGACGATGGTCTAAGAATTTCATTCACTTCTATACATTCTTCGAGAAGGTCAAATAGAGTGATTCTAGTGATGTTTAGTAGAGTGGTGCCTACTGATATGCTACTGCCTAGCGATCATATACACAATCATATTTTATTTGTATGTTCAATTTGTTAGTTGGAGTATTTGTTCGCAAGTAGCTATACTTACATAATCAACATTAATCTTTTACTTCTCGCCTGTAAGTCGATACCCCTGTAAGCTAATTTTGACAGGATCCACACCGCCTGGTACCAACCGTCATTCGCTTTTAATATTCCTAAATTGATATCAAACCTCCAAATCGTTATCTCTACCCAAATTGCAGAAATCCATTAAGTTCCCCCCATTTTATGGCGGCACTCTGGCATGAAAGCGTAATGGCGAAGTATCACGTTAAAGCCGAGAGAAGTTATTAATTCATTGCGCTCATTCATCATAACGTCGAACGCATGTCGATGACTCCACTCGGTTAGGAGTTGCTCGAAGTTAATGTACAATTTCCGGGAATTTTCTAGGAATGTAGGATTTTTTTTGGTAATATTTAAGATGTAATTTTTATATTACATTCGAAAACTGTCCTATATTTGTTTCTGTGTTAAATATTTTAAATTTATTTATATTCTTCTCAGAAACAGGCTTTACGATATTTTGTGTAATTATTCTGCTGTCAAGTACTGTGTAAACAACATTGCAGACTGACACAAAAAAGGACAGTAGCCGGTTGTCCTTACACGACCTTAATGCGTCACCACTTGATTGAGCCACCTCTTGCTTGTCCGGCTCGCTTTAACCAAAATAAATATTTATAGTCATAATAATATCAAACGAAAAGTAGGGTATACATTAAGACTTCTGGTTATACTGATTCTGAACTAGTTCTGTTTAATATGGTAATTACATATAAGGAATAATAAAGTCATTTATGTTATCTCATTTAGTAATTTATGTCATATTTTAAATTACCTTCATGATCTTGTATAGTTTAAGAAACAAATGTATGTGCAGATTAACCGAAAACCGAACACGACAGTCATTATAAAGTAGATCGGAAACCTGTTAGTTCAAACTTATTTGACTGGTAAATGATTAGAAAAACTTCCTAATTTATGGCATAGCAAACTTAATATTGGAGCAAAACTACATGACAGTTGTACTAGTTCAGCACATCTGGACGTAACAGTAATCTCAATCAACTATGTATGTACTAATTCCGCAACATTCCCGAACAATTATTTCTCCGTCAACACTAATCTAATGAAGCGTATTTCCTAATTACCGGCCGTCTCGTCAGCAGCCGCGCCGTCTTCAGCCGCACAATACTGCCGCTTCGCGCCGGCACACAAAAACCTCGTGACTCACACACCATGCTCGATAGAACAGGTTGCCGTCGAATTAGGTTCGGGAAATTCCGCGAACATCCGCGCGTCGGTCGTACCTGATTTTGTTCGCTACATTAGCCCGCGTAATTAGGGTTTTGTTGATGCTGCTTTCAGCTTTGAGTTCGTTTTAGTAGGTACAATAATTACGTTTGTTTTATTTTGTTTCGTTGGGTGATTCGTTTTATACATGTTGCTCAAGATTGTTATGATTCTCAACCTCTCAAATCAAATTGTTGATGTTGTTAATTGTCACGGTGAAGACACCTAAGCGTAGAACTATCTTTTTTATTTAAGGTTGATTTTTTATTCAATGATGAGCATGTAACGTTTGTAATAATTAATGAGTGGTAGAGGTATGCTGCTCGACCTGTAAAGAAAACCAACATGCAGTAGAGGCTTGCTGTTGCGTTTTCTACGGCGAGTGAAATATCCGGTGGCACAAATCACTTTCCGCTTCCTAGTCCCTTAATCATCCCTTTCCTTTAAGGTCGGCAACACGTCTATGGTTCTTCAGGTATTGTGGATGTTCATAGACGGTGAAGATCACTTACCTACTTGCTTGTTTGCCGGCCTATGACTTAAAAAAAGTTGCGTGTACAACACCGAGTCACAGTGGTACGAGTACATACTTGACTATCTTGCTTCGTCTTCTATAACATCCCGGTAACCTTATTCATGAAAGGGAACTAGGGGTCTATTCACCATACAAGTCCCACAAATGTAACCAAATATCTACCCACTTTTCAGATATCTATTGTACATGCTTGGTGTAAGGGACAGGTCGTAACAAAAGAGTTATTTATAAAGTTGCTACATATTTTCTCGTGGCGATTACATTTTAAAGGGCCAGTATTGTATCAAAAAGATGAATAGCTCACAAAGACGCTGTAGTAATTGGATTGTCTCGGGACATTGTGGCTCGTCTCCGCCGGGCAGCGGGTCTTGTGGCTTACCAAAGATGTTGGCTTAATGACATTGTTCCTGTTTCCCCGCTTCGTTGGAAACGAGCTTAACTGTGTACTCGCTTCTTAAATTGTTTCAAGTGATCTAGTTTACTTGATAAGCTTGATTGTATAATAATGGTTTAACTGTATACTTTAATCTATGTATGTGTAAAAGTCTTTTTTGAGTGGTAGTGCCACGCTTTAGACACTTTTTGTCTACAGCATGAGTGGGCCGGCTCATCCGGGTCGTTACCATTGTCTTGTTATTTATTGTCATTTCTCACAGAAAACACCGACGTAAAGTAGCAGGTTGCTGCTGCGTTTCGTACGGTGAGTGAGATATCCGGACAATTTGTTCTTATTTAGATAAAGGCTTGTTAAATAATATCCTCCACAATTCAGGTTTAAAGTAATTATAACGTTAATTACTCCAAAATAGAAATATCTATGTCAGATAATAATCTTACCAATACTAATTGCATGGAATGTATGTAGTACGTACAAATATTTATAAAATATATATAATATAACATTTTTATAAATGTTCAATATTAAAATGTGAGGTACCCATTCCCAGGGCTGTATTACGAGACCGTTTCACATAACAACAATTTCACGTGGAGCACCCGACTTATCACGCGAACCGGCGCTTAATGATTCAACGCGTTGCCGTACGTAACACGTACCTCGCTCAAATTGGTTTTATTTCGCAACAGCAGCGAGTGCGGCCCGTGCTAATGTCCGTGGAAACGCGCTCCACCGGCCGCGCTTGCAACACCGCGCGTATCCCGGAATGTCCGGAAACGTTTGGAAATTAAACCGCGGCACGCCCGACCGGCCCGTCCGGCTGTTTCGGCAACGGACCTTACTGCGATTTCGCCCCCGACATTCGATTAGTGACATGAACGATTATAGTTTCGATATTTTAGTTATGCTAATCGCGAATGGACGTCGGTTGAGAAATTTTGGCATTTGTTTATCGATGTGCACAGATAGAACACGGGGTTGACAAACATTTTGAGTAGAGCAGAAGTTTATAGAAGTGTGGTCATTATTGTGCTTTTATATATTTACCGTGATTACTGTTCTGTGACCGTTAAATACCTTTATGTTTTACATAGTACATTATTTACTATTGTTTTGTGAATATAGTTATTAAATTACTTATGTATAACAAATATATTATAGTGCAACGGGAAAATACAATTATGTGAGTCCATTAACTTGAACTATTACGTTACACAACAAGTAAATATCAATAATAATTTACTAAGAGACTGGTGGACTTCCAAAAATAAATTATTCAACGCCAACTACAGGCTCAAACTCTGAATGTAGTAAGTTCGCCTAATTTCCCCAAGCCATTAACTCTCTCGGAACACAAACAAAACATCACTAAACTTGAGTGAAACTGTAGTCGTGATTCGTCATTGGAATGGGCCCGCAAGTTAAGCCAAAAACGTGGATAGGAATTCATTACCCGGATTAGCTATCGACCGGGGTGTTTTTTTTATATAACACCCTTGCCGCGACTAAATTCGTCAATTTATGCTTATTTGAGCATGTAAAAATATCTGAATACCATGCCGTCAATACGCAATAAATGAATGAATAGTGTTTTAAAGAATACATCATACTAATATTATAAATGTGAATGTGAAGTTTGTTTGTTACGCTTTCACGCGAAAACTACCTATCCGATCATCATGCAACTTTGTACTCATATTCTTGGAGGTATAAGAAGTAACATAAGAAGTAGCATACTTTTTATGAAAAATATCTCTATTTGTTTGTTACGCTTTCACGCCTAAATCACTGAACCGATTTTGATGAATTTTGATGTAGAGATAGATGGGACCCTGGAGACGGTTATAGGCTACGTTTTATTTCGGAAAAGTCTATTCACGCGGGCGGAGCCGCGGGCAACAGCTAGTATATAATAACTTTAAAAAAAAACTCCATTATTCTAATACGCTACACGACATTCGAAAGTGTGGCTCTAGAAAGAAATAAAAATAAAGTACAATACATTAGAATATTATCATCAATTACCGAGTGAAGCTGTTCTAAAATTCGCCATTAGTTTTGCCTGTTAACCGTTAACAGTAAATCTGAATAACGGTACAAATTGTAACAACGGCTATAGTAGAGTTTAGCTGGGTTTAGCTAACCATACCGCCTGGGCAATAAGTAATGTACTGTACTACAAACAAGTGGGTAACTAGGGTTAACATTTAGCTGGCTGCTATTTGAAAAACGGTATTGATGTATGTCTATATAACTACGACTGTCGTGTAAGGTATCCGCTGACCCTTCAGAAAGATTTCAATATTTTGAATTGTATAATTCGTCACCTATCAAATCATGGGTTGCACCTCTGTCTACCCCTTTGGAATTCAAGCGATAACTTACGTTACGAATACTAAGTCCTATCTTCATTAAATGCACTTACGTCCGTATTCACGAACAGCACTCAAATTGCCTCTGCTGTCAATTTCTGTATACGTGATTGGTCAGTTTTTGTTTAGCGCCAAAAACGGACCAATCACGTGTACAGAAATTGTCACTATGCGTTCGCGAGCCTAGTAACCCTCCTATTAATGTTTATTTATACGGGGGTTAGATTGTAAAGTTTGATTTGAGAATCTGTACATTTTTATGTTTCGTAATGTGTAATGTGGTAATAACAATTTATTAAACTATGGTTGATGTAAATTAAACACATCCACTTATAAAGGAAGAGTTATTTCCGTTTTGAAAGTAACTAACTACTGACACGTCTTCATGGGATAACATTTAATCTTAATCTCGCACTATCACGCTAGAATTATTCAATATCATCAAGCCATCTCCATTATGCCTCTTATTAAACATGTACACGTAGGAATATTGCCGTTAAACGCTCAGTGTGCAATATATTTATGCAAATCAACTGCCATTATCAACTCTGGCAACACATAAAATACTGGTTCCGACCGGCGACTTTCATTAAGGATGTCAACCAAGGCCTTACGTACTATCAAAACAACTTGCGGCTAATATATCTTCCAACATTACCTGTTACTATCTGTTTGGTCTGACCGAGGACCTGTTCCACGGGAAGCTATCATCCAAAAATGGGCTTTGTACATTTGATAATAACCTTCAAATTCGCTCGACGATCTGATCGCGGTGCGTGGGCTCGCGGTATTTTAATGGGAGTACATGTGTTGTCAGTTTTTCTCGTGATACGAGATTGCGGGGATGGATTAAAATTGTATTAAAGTGTTATTCGTTCCGACAAATTGCGCGACGATTGTCAAGGTCGGGTTTTTCTCGGAACAATGCGGTGTTCGGGTGTATTATGCAGCGGAATTAGTGATTTTTTTAAAGTAGGAGATTCAGAATAGAGCCGTAGAAGATCCGTGGCGATATGGTAAAAAGGACTAAAATATTATGTGTTCTTTATACTATACATTGTCATCCCATTTAAAGAAGTAAAAATCGGAATTGGGTTCTTAGAAAAAGCTACAAGCGTCTTCGATAAAGAAATAATTAATTCTAAAACTTTTTATGGCATAGGACGGCAAACGTGGTTCACATCATGGTAAGTGATCTCCACCGCCCATGTACGCCCACAATAACAAAAGAATTATGGGCGCGTTGCCGACCATAAAGGAAAGGTATAATTAAGGCATGGGGAAGGGGAGGAGGATTTGGGCCTCCGGATACTTCCGAGACAGTCAGTTTCCATATTTGACACAGTGGTAACGACCCGGACGAGCCGGCTCATTCATGATGTAGACAAAAGTGTCTACAGCGTGGCTCTACCACTCAGTAATTTAGTATTTATAATCCAGTCTCTAAATAATTAAACAAATATAGTCTATGATGAGGTATACCGCCGCATAGGTAGGCACGTTCCTGTCTTACTTACGTTTACGGTGTAATATGAGAAAGCTCGTGTAGACATCGGTAATCTCCGGCTAATACCAGACTTAAACGTTTAAATTATTGAACCGTAAACTGCTTTGTTCTTAAAAAAATTACAATATCTTGTTACGTTTTTGTGGGATCAGTTTCCTAATTCTTCTTTTCCACTTCGCTCTGGCCTCAACGTCGTCTGTGGAAACTTGACAATGTTGTGCTGCGACACGATTACATTAACTATTATATTATTAAATATCGTTTCCAAGCTAAAGGCAAACAGGCTTAACGGTAGGCAGCGGCCTGGCTATGCTCTGGCATTGCTGAGGTCCATGGGCGGCGGTAACCACTTACCATCAGGTGGGCCGCTCGCTCGTCTGTCTATCTAGGGCAATAAAAAAAACACATAATAATAATGACATAAGCTCACGTCTGTATCCCCGAAGAGGTGGGCATAGCTACAATTCGTACCTACACCCATAGTTCGCCGAGCTTATTTCTGTCCCTTGATATGATAGGGAGCGAGTCTATCGCTATACCGGGCACAATACCAAACTCCGGGCTGAATTGCCTAACTTGGGAATTGAACCCAGGAGTTCACGGTCCTCAGCCTTAATACTCTGCCTCTAGACCATTATGGCGATCTCACCTACCCTCGGGGATAAAGGCGTGGTGTAAGAACAGTAATGCATAGTTTATAACCTTCCAGGCGTATCGTAAAGCATATGTACGCTATTTATAGTTGCGGGGCATCGTGCTCATAAAGTATGGTGTCGGGAGGCGCCGCGCCGCCCCGAGCCGCCCCGAGACGCGACGCCATGTGCGTAGTGCGTGGGCGTAAGGATATTGCAACTATTGTCAACTTTGTGTTGTGATTAAGAATTTTGAAAAATGTGTTGGAAAGAAAACTTAAATTAGTTTATGTTACATGAAAAAACGTTCAACCAGTCAGTCTCTACAATATAAGAAGAATCATGACCGCTTATAGGAATAGGCTAGTTAAGAGATTGAAAAGCGGAAGGGAATTTTAACCTTCGGATATCTCATTCGCCGTATGCAACGCAGCAGCACGCCGCAAATTTGTCAGTTTTCTGTGAGATAGTGGTAATGACACTGACGAGCCGGCCCATTCGTGCTGTAGACCAAACTGTCTACGCATGGCTCTACCACACAACATTTGTTTTTAGACCACAACAAATTCCGTGTAGTCATACGATAATAAAAATGTGTAACACTAGCATACACATTAGCCCATATAACAGGCGTTTATTGCGCGCGAAACGAATCGCATCCATTGTTACTTCCTCACGATTATCTCATGTGGGCGGTGTGTGTCCGTCGTCCGGCACGGCATGTTACATCGCCATCGCATGTTACGAACATGACCTGCTTGTGGTCACCGTCGGCAGCACGCGATGGATCTGTGGGAACTGGGAAGTAACGCGAATTTTTTGGTCATTGTGTCTTGTTGGTCGTGTTGATTGGCATAGTGTTTTTTTTAGGACATCTAAATTAAACCCATTATTAACATAACATAAGATCACGCTTGTATCCGCGAAAGGATTCCGATAGAAAAGGGTAGTTAGAGGTGCAACTAGTGCACGCACTTTTCGTGAACTTATCTCCGTCCTAAAGCCAACTTCACCTACACGTGGTACACTCTATTGATTAACGAACAAGGCAATGGTGAAACTTGGGTCAGACTTATACCACCGGGTCGTCCCATATAATACCAAATCCACCGTCAAATCTATGGTATGAGAAAGCGGACACTGAGATCAAGCCGGGAAAACGCCAGTTAGAAAGAAAGTTTTTTTTTAGTAGGCAAGCTTATTGCCATACGGGGCACAAATTCCAATCCTTATTCCGTATTTCGCCCAGAACTCGATGAACATACGGCAGATGTGGCGAGTCGAGTACCATTTTAATTCCGTGGCAGTTTATCCCACATCAGTAATTTTTGTTTTGAAGCGCTGCGTGCAATCTTTCGATTAACAATATAATGTAACACAGCGTTAATTACTCAATTACTTAATTACTTTATAAACACGTAATGAATAAATAATCGACAGTTTAAAAACCACATTTAATAAGATTCCCGTCGCGCCAACTTTCATCTACCTTCATAAAGTAACCGTAGTGTAGTCGTTAACCGCTTATCGCTTAACCTCAGTTTAACCTCAACACAACATTTCCACACGAAACCCCGGTTCAAATCCGTTGTAGGCGGGTTAATTGACTAGTGATGTGCCTTATGTTTTTCTTTTATAGCCCTTATGTAAACACATAAATTAAATAAGTAGTGAATATAATTTACTTACAAAATTCTATATTTTTGTATATATGCGGTTTGCTATTCAGTACCTACTGTTTTAAATGTGTAATAATATGACAGAAAAAATGTTTCCAAAACTATATATATTATTCTTATCCTATTCTTTTTAATTGTTTTATAGCATAGGTCGGTGAACGAGCAAGTAGGTCACCTGTTGGTAAGTGATCGCTACCGCCTATCAACTTCCACAATACTAAAAGGGAAATAAAAATTCTTAATGGGAAGGGCATTTAGGCCTCCGTATATCTCAGTCACTTTACGAAACGCAACACTAAGCTGCTACTTGAAGTTGGTTTTGTGTGAGTCAGTGGTAACAACCCGGTCGGTATTTGGTAGAAAGATTATTATTATCATTAGTAATAATTATCATGGCATTATGAAATACGTCACGTCACTACAGCCTCGAACGTCGACGTCTAAGGACGTCGTGGCATACTCGGGTGTTCCTAATTCAATTTAGCGTATTGCGGCCGAGCGCGGATTAGTGCGGCCGCGGGCTCTTTACCGTTAACTTATTTTTACGGTCGCTTGACAAAACGACCACCATCAATCTGGTAGCAGGTTCGGTACAATCTGAACATGATGACAAGTGACAGACTTGTCGGTTGCAATGACGCTATTATTGGGTATTAAACGGCTATTATGAATTTTGTAGATATATTGGTTTTTTCTTTCTTTATAAGCGCTCACGCCTGTAATCTCCGAGGGGGTAGGCAGAGGTGTAACTAGTACACCCACATTTAGCCAAACGTATCTCCGTCCCATGATGTGATAGGGGGTGAGCCTATCGCCATACCGGGCACAAATTGCAGACTCCGGGCTGATACTGAGCATTTCGTAATGGAAAATACCAATACCACTTTTACCCGACCCGGGGATCGAACCCGAAACCTCAGCGTCAGCCTCATTCGTAACGCGTACGCATTATAACTGCGCCACCGAGGCAGTCTTTCTTTATGTTTGGCGTTAATTCGGCCTGTTACCAAGATCAGCCTGCCTACGACGTTTCCACTTCGCCCAATCTTAAACTGTTAGCTCGTAAGTCTTTCTTTAATATGTTTATGTCCAGCCAGAACTCTTTGGGTCGTCCGCGAGATCGTACCCCTGTCGCAGCTCTTGTTACAATCGCCATCTCTATTTAAAGAATATAGACAAAACCGGAAAAATCTACTGATTATCATTTGATTGATAATTATAAACAATTCGCGCTAAGTTATTAAAATTACGATCATCAACTATACAGTCCCGATCTCCCGCCATTTCTATGATGACCTGCATAATCAAGTTTGGTAGGTATTCGCATCGGTACACACGGTCAGTTTGGAACTCGCCGCAGTTTAATTAAATGGTGACCGTCGACGCTGTATGTGAGAGCTTAATTAACCAAGTTGCGAGTTTCTCGATGTCTGTGCGCATTCGCAAATATCACTTTTAATTAGTAGCTTGACGTGAATAACTATCTACTGGTTAGGTATCTTAAATTATATTTTAAATAACTGGATTTTGCACGCAACTAGGTATGTTAGCAACAGAAGTTTTTAGTAATTAGTAAAAATGGTTTTTAAATTGGTCTCGTTTTTGATAATCATTAGCTCAGAAGATGGTGTGTGTAATTTGTACCCTTTTGATTTTGGTTTAACTCATCCTAAGTGAGATTTTCACTTAACCTCCGGCTCGAAGGACCAAAAAAGTAATTGCGTATTACAACATCCGTATCGGTACATTCCTTTCTTGTTATGGTGTCTTGTAGTGTCGCGCACTGCGCCAAGGAGGCTGTCATAGTCTTAAATTCCGTGGGATAACCGCGAAAGAACATTTTTCTAGCTACTTGTTGCTAAAATTATTAATCTGAGTGGCCTTTTATACCTTCCACTTTTCAGTCTTCAACCTTACTCCGTCCTATACCTTATAAATAATACATCTCATCGGTACTTAGGTATAATTATCCAGATTTCACTCGCCTGATTATTATGCTTCAACAAGTCATATTGTTCAACATAAAAAATAAGCTAACAATATCATAGAAATAACAGAAGAATCCTCACAACGAAGCATCCGTAGTACTCTCCCCTAACCATTAATCCACCCGTCATCCACCACACCAAAAAATATAAGTTCGAAACCAACACACACCAATATACACTTTATCAGTATGAAATAAAGTCGAATTGTGCTCGTTGCATAGAGTGACCCTCAAATCTGAACATAATGTTTAGTAAAATATACGTTATATGAAACTGTCATGGTTTATTTCTGCCTGGCATTAGATTTCTTCTTCATGAATGGATGCACCGCCGAGGGCTGGCCAAGGACGTTCATTCTTAAGATCCGGCGCGGTTCAGATGAGCCACGCAGGCTTTGTGTCGTTCTGTAAGGGTTGACACGCGTTTGGAAATAATGCTATGATAAGGTTGTCTCTACGGAGTTTATAAAGACTTGTGAAACGCTTTAAATGTAGTCACGTGGGTAGACCTACAAGCCTAACCTAGTATTTAAACATAACTCCAAGCGAAGTTTAGCAACATAATTATCTAACAATTTTAATACTAAAATCTTGGAAATAAACATGTATTATGCCCATCCACATACAAGTCAAGTAAATAAATGTGCAGTTAAAAATTCATAGTTTGCGCTCCAAATGCTAATATGTATGTCGGTGTTATAACATTGCGCCAACATTCGCGTATGTAAATGCAAATAATATGCGAAAAGTACCCCAAATGCACTGTAATTAGATCAAAACGATAACTGTGTGTTTTGAATTATTTTGAACTTTGCATAGATTTTAGTATTACATATGCTTGGAGCGGTGCCTTTAGAAAACCGAAAGTACATGATTTTTTTCTCTTTATTTTTTGTGTTATAAAACATAACGTAATAGAGACTATTCAATACATTTAGAATACAATAAGTCTACATTTCGTCGCTTAGCTAACAATACCGCCCAAGTTAAATTGGCTTAGTTTTCAGGAGAGACAAAAACTGAATATTTTTTACATGTGTGATTACATCACAATGAGTTACGAAAGAACTATTTGAATAACGTGCTTTGTATGGTTAATTTAAATGTTTGTGTAAATTTGTTGTATACGCGCCAAAAACAATTTATACAATGACAATCTCACATGGCCAATTTTCGAGTTAAGCGGTATTGTTAGCTAAGCGACGATTTGCTTCATCGTCGTCGTCTAACTTGTGTTTTCCCGGCATTTTGCCAGAGTCGGCATTCCAACATAGACGCTTCCACTTCGCGGGGTCTTGGATATCCTCCGTAGTGAGATCATGGAATCTAATTAGACCCCTAAAAAAAAGAGTCTAGTCTAGCCTCTTTTTAACACTCCGCAATAAAGAGGGATGTTATGTTTGAGCTCTTTGGCTGCCCGTCGTAAGTCATAGTAGTGCCTAAACGAATGAACCGAATCCCCGCTGAGCTATCGTTGCTGATTAACTATAATATCGTATAGTACAGTCTTGAGTAGGACATACAAGAGACATTACATTTGTTCCGTACATGACGAAATAATATAAGAGCGACTCATTTTTTTTACATATACTATTTCAATCTTAATGTCCCCTTACTCTTTTATTATTATTCCCATGACGTGGGCTACGTGCGTGAAAGAGTGAGAACGAACGAATCACATGCTCCAATTCAATAGTAGACGGGCCTCGTTATGTAATTAATATGTTAATCACACTTGTAAGATAGGGCAATACAAACTATAGCATAATTCAAATGTACTGCCGCGCTTCGAGATGCCTCGCCTCATTTGAAAGTAGATCCTTGTAGACAGTACAAAAATAAGCTACTCTTACAATCTCATTTCAAAATCGTGTCTTACTCAACATTAGTATAATAAAATCATTAGTATTTATAAATAAACTTGTTACTTGTTGATATAGAATGATAATCCACATGACACCGGTGATTATGTCATGGATTGCGGATGTCGGAAAATAATATATCATGTATATCTATGGATAAAGTAGGGATTTAGTAATCAGAGTAGTAAATATAATCTGTATTTAGACGTAAAAACTTAGAATTGTAACATTTCATGGCTATATCGCTTCTCTGAGGCCAAATCTTGTAATAAAAAATGTTCATAATATCATTCCGATCTAGTCGCAGTGTCAAGAAAGTTGCAAATGGTTTTCTCATAAACCAATAATCAATGTCAAATTTGAACATAGATCAAAATGATATCGAAAATAGATTATTTAAGTTTACTGAAGCCAAAACGGCCAGGCCATAGGGGTTGACGTCAGGCAGGCGGCCGGAAAACTACAAGCCGGAACTTTCTGTAACATGTGTTAAAGCATATTGCGCCGACCCCACAGCGAGTGGGGTAAGGGCAGGTGCAAGAAGAAGAGGAAGACTGAAGCCAAAACGAAGCGAAACGAGGAGCAGATTACCATTTTCTTGTCAAATCGAAATCTAATATCAGTTCGGTTAAAATTTATTCACAGTGTCAGTTAAATACGAGAATCGACCTTCTGTTTTCTAATATTGCTCTCACATGGTATGGTGGTAGGTCCCTCGTATGCGACAAGGTGGTAGGTCCCTCGTATGCGACAAGGTGGTAGGTCCCTCGTATGCGAGAGACCGGCTGGGTTGCTACCACCGCTTTGTCTATTTCTACCGCCAAGCAACAGTGTGTAAGCACTGTTGTGTTCCGGTGTGAAGGACATTGAAGCCAGTGTAATTACTGGGCATTATGAGACTTAACACTTATGTCTCGGGGTGACGAGCGCAGTCCAGTGTCATGCAGTGCTTTGTTATTTAAAGTTCTGTATGGCGTTGCTTCTGTTTATGAGCAGGCGTGGCGCTTACCATCAGGCGAGCGACCTGCTTGTCTCGGCATACAAGCTAATAAAAAAAAACTTACTTGTAATCATGTTAAACAATCGTTGTTCATAAATACACGGAAAAATATAACATTATGTATAATCATCGGCTCATTATTCAAACACATCGTCCCACACAAAAACCTACGTGCATTAATTAAGTAATTTGCGACGTGATCCAAAGGACAAATGCCGTCAAATGGTTAGCAGTTAACTATACATTCAACTCAACTCTGACATTCACTTTTACTCAGAATACAGTCTGTTTAGGTGTTGTAAATAAATTGTTTGGCAAAAGAGATATTTCAAAGTATTCATTATAAATATTCGAAATAAGTACATTGCTACGATTAAATTTGGGTATTGTGAGATCGAAAGTCTCTCGTAGTCTCTCTCCCACGACATAAGACTCGTATCTTACTGTACGATCAGGGCTCTGTGTGTGACTGTTGGGTGTACCTATTTATTAAAATATGTGCTTTGGCAATCTTTATTTTCTAATATTTAGTACGAATTTGCAAGCGATGTCTGGACGACCGCGCCTCATCCGACACTCAAGAGAAAAAATAGTACATAATCTATTGTTGTAACAGCTCTGTAGTAGATTATCTTCGCTCTATGAAGAGCATAACTTTCATTGTAATCTATATTTGTCATATATACCAATTAGTTAAAATGCTTTTGTCCGCGATTACCGGAAATATCCTATTTTCGATCACTTCATTCTGTATTCAATAGACTTTAATAAAATTATTCCTACCTTTCGTGTCGTATGTTATGCTTTACAAATGATCGTGTGCGAGCGACAACGTTATTTTAATATGTAAAAAAGATTTGCCTAGTCTGCGGTCATGCCGCATATACGTATCGTAATTCCTGCCTATCCTCATTGTACACTTCGTACTGAAAATTCCAATGTAGTATTTGTGGTTGTTGCGTAGTCCCTGTTTTGCAAACATATTTCTTATCTTACGACTTTAGCATTTCTGCAGTTCGTTAAGCTCAAAATCCTGCAAAGGGTAGTTGACTTGGCTGTTTTTATTATTATTTAAATATACATTATAATAAGTTATGTTACCCAAAACCTATTGCAAAAAGAATTTTATAAATCCGCCCAAAATTCAAATCTGAAGTATGGAAGGGGTGCTTGTTAAATGACAGATAACACAAACCTTGACGTCACCGTGTAAAATGGCAGTAACGGGGCACGCGTGCGAACGAGATAGTGAGATATCGCACTACGCGCCCACCTTTGCTCATACCAATATTTAAAATCATAATTGCAGGCTCTTTGAACTAATTTTTATTGTGTAGCAACAAAACGATTTCTATTCAGTATTTTTATTGTTACTTGAAAAAATAATGTACAAAATGTTACATAGGTAACTACCGTATTCAATGGACTCA